>CM020025.1:25685223-26885223 GCA_009769605.1 Bucorvus abyssinicus
ATGAATTGGTGCTACTCTTACTAAGTTTAGCTAGAAGTTTGGATTTCACTGTATGAAGAAAAGTGGTTATCCAGGAGAAACTTCTCTAATTTAAGTTAAGGAAATGTAATAATTTAAGAATAACTCTGTCTAGAAAATTGTGAAAACAATCCAGACTCCTGTGGGCATCATACAGTACAAGTTGGCCTAAACGTTTGAACAGCAACTGATTCACTGGAAATTGTAGCAGCAGTCACCATAAATTCAGCTGTAGCATGGGAAACAGACAAAAACAATAAGGTACCAAAACCAGAAAATATTTATTGACCCTTCTTGTGTTCACTTTCAGAATGTCAGTGTCAGTGTACAGCACTGAGAGTATGAGAAAGTCCCTCTCCTAAGGAATGTGCAGTCTAAATAAAAAAAAGAAGCAGAGCATTGTATCCACCCCTACATTTTTGGTAGGAAATGGAGGCAGAGCCCTTTTAAGGTTATGATAGATACAACCCAAATGCTGAGCCTTAGCAGTACCAGAAGTGAGCCTTAGCAGTATCAAAGCATATATCTGAAAGTGTGATCTACTCAGCTTGTTCTCCAGCAGTGCCTAAACCCAAAAGAGTAGCAACAGCCCTAGTCCAATGCCTGAACATAAAGCAAAAGCATTCTTTTCTGGAAATATAGACTGCTGTGATCCCTTTATCCCACATAGCAACCCAGAATTCAGGCACTTTTCTACCCAAATTGCCCTTGAGGCAGTGCACTCCTAAAGCAGAGTGATAAAATCAGACTAATTTCAGACCACAGGAAGAGAGAGTAAGAAAGAGCTGCTCTTCACAGCCCACCTAGTAATTTGGCATGTGACAGCCTAGGGGGTAAGGGTTTCCTTGCCTGCCTGGGAAGCCAGAGTTGTTGCATTCGAGGTTACATCTCCAGTGGTGGAGAAACCTATTCTGCAGGAGAAGGAGTGCTGACCTGTTCCAACCCTCCTGAGAAAGCTGTCCTGCTGCCTGGCAGAAATGCAAAAGGTGACCAAGCTTCAGAGAAAAAGGCTGCCCTAAGCTCCAGGTCTTGGTCCATTGACATTTCATGCCCACTTCTATTAATGCTTGCATGACATTAAATGCATAAATAAATAATAGATATTCAAAGAGAGGCACTCTTATTTAAAAACAAAACAAAACAAAACACAAAACAAAAACCAAACCAAAACCAAACCACCAAAACCACCAAATCCCCCAAAACAAAACAAATACAAAAACCAAACAGGAGCTTTGATTTTTGCTATAATAAAAAACCAAGATCTCCTTCAAAGTGTATTTTTGACAAAATCTTCTGACTTCTCCTGTGGACTTAACTGCTTTTTGACCTTCTTTCTCACTGAGAAAGAATAAAGTCAGGGCAAACAAGAAAAAATAAAAGAATATAACTTCTCAGCTGCTAAAGGTTAAACTTCTCTTTCTGACCTTTGACAAAACCATTGCACTGAAATACTTTCAGAATGGGCATTGTGCTTATTTCTATAAATTGCTAGTGCTTGTTAAAAAAAAAAAAAAAATAGAAAACAACAAACCAAACTTTTTCCTGTCTCGATTTGAAAATATGTTGCCTCCGGAGGTCCAGATAGAATGGAAAAAGATGAATTTGGGGCAAGTTCTTTGTGAGTGTTCATCCTGAACAGCTTTACCTTGTAACGCTTTTTGAGAGATGATACGGCTCAGCATGAGCTCATGAGTGATCAAGAGTATTTAATCACACAGAACAGGGTACGCAAAGATAAACTGGAGCAAATGAAAAGAAGTATTAAGTAGAGTAATCAAGATCTGTGATTTGAGTCTGCCTTGACTGTGACAGCTTAATATTTCAAAAGTAATTTTTTTTGAGTCCAGATGAAAAAAGTAAATGTGTATGTTGATTTGCTAGAAAGTCTGTGAACTCTACTCATGCAACATATGTCAAAATTTCATGTTCACTCACTTCTAAGGAAGCTTACACAACGTGATCAATTACATTTCAGCCTTCTGGTTTTTGCCTTTGCAATTAAATGGATCTACCTATCACTCAGATTTACAAAGGACTGAAGTTCCCATTAGTGCCAAATCACAAAAAAAGTTGTTTACTACATTAACTTGAAAGAAAACATTTGGGAAGTTTCAGGATAATCTCTATCTTTAAGTCCTTTATGCATGCTTTCAAGGAAATTTCAAGCAAGTTGGTGGAAGAAGGAGGGAGGGGGGTGGGGAATGGCTCAGTTGTGCACGTGAGCCTGAAGGGGGAGAAATTGTTTCATGCTCAGGACTGCTTTGGGGATTCCCAGCCATGACAATTTCATTATGCAATGGAATTTCTTTTCTTCCAAAAGCAAATTAATTCAACTGATCCACAAGAGTTTTACAAACCTTTACAAATATTTTACAAATAAAATCTACGAAATTGTTTAAAATTTAAAAATACATTGCATAGAAATTGAAATCAGGAAACTGATGGAAGAAAATTTTGCAGGAAAAAAAAAGAGGAGGCATTTGAAGTAATTATTAAATTCTAATTAAATACCTTTTATTCCTAATCTTTTCCATGTCTATATTAGCCATCTTTTGAGATACTGAGGTATACAGAAGCATAGAAATGTAGATATTAATTTTTCAGCAATGCTATATAGAGTTGAATGATTAACACTGTTTTTCCACCTCAAATTAGCAGGTACTGATTATCATCCATATTCATATCTGTTGAAGCAATGGAAAATTTTCCCCATCAGCCAACATAAATATGCAAATAATTTATTTCCAGCACGTGATTACTGAAGAGTAACCTGAGGACAGGGTTTCAAGGTTTGCAGGCACTCATGGTGAAGGTGGCGATTCTTGCATGTAGGCACAGCAGGACCTACCACCTTCGTTAGCACACCATATCCACAGCTCTGTCTGAAAAAAGAGCTGCCTGTAGCTTTGATCCAAGCTGCAGATATGATGCCAGCCATGTCTTCAAAATTAATATTATGCTAAATAAGCTGGAATCACTCAACTTCTCATTATTTATATATATAATTTGTTTATTATTATTTACCATTGCATATACTGGTTTTTCTTCACATGGACAAAAGGGGATATTCTCCCTCCTAAGAAATAAGCACGATCCACAAAACAGATAAACTGATAAAATTTAAGGTAAAGGAAGAGGTCTAAAAATAGAGAAGTTGATTCAATGCTTAGCTAGTTGATACAATATATTCAAACTGGGGTTTACTTCAGTTTCTTTGTAAGCACCAGTCAAATAAGTAACAATAGCATATCACGTCATGAGTCACTACCCTTGTCCTGTTACTTGTTTGCGTTTATAATCACTAAATGAACCGGTAGCACAGGTTTTTTTTCAGGTAAACCCAAATGCTTAAAGGAGGACATTCAAATCAGTCACAATGACAAGAAATGTCTTTCAAAAAATGTTCATAAACTTGGAGCTTTCAGGAGGAATGGGAAAATTTGGTTTTCCTGTGTATCAGGTCTTACATCTAAAGGGTGTATCCTGAATGCTTACGCCGCCTACAGAAAGGTACTTAAATAGTTGATCTTGCAATAAGATTATATTCTTACCTGATATAATAAACTATCCAATTCCCCCTTCCTGCCAAATCTGCACATATTTTTGCCAGGTAAAGTAATAAACATACCAAAGTCAATCATATTTCTACAGTTCTTAAAGAAAAGCATACGCTAGCAATGCTCACCCTCTGAGTTGCAGGACTTGTAAATAAATCAAGTACAAAACTTTCACTAAACCTGAACAATTTGCTTCAATGTTTTTATGGGAACTTTAAAAATATCACAGAGACTTTTAAGATGACTTTTCCTGATAGTGATTTTTTTTAGGTACAATATTTCAAATGTAACTTTAAAATACAGACAAAATATAAGGACTGTTAGAGAGGATTTCTCACTAAAAGGTCAATATTTATTCATTCAAGGATAAGTACTTATAATTCCTTTAAAAACCCCCCACAAGTAACTATGACACTTGAAAAAAGAGCTTTTTGTTAACTTTCCAAATTTTTTTTTTTTCTGTATGTGAAGTCAAACAGCACACCTTCAGTTCTCTGCTCAGCATGGCTATTCAAAGTTGATTGATTTACTTAACATAACAGATATTTAACATATAAATTACTTTTTAAAATCTCCAAAACACCCAAGTTCTCTGAAGAGTTAGAAAGACAAGAAAAAGGAATTTGTAGGTGAATAAAAATGAAAGGGTAAGAACAGCCTGTGTATGGAAAAACATTTTATTTATCAGGTATGAATGTATCTTCAAGAAGTAATTATATCACTATAACTATGTTAATGTAGAAATATTAAACATAATTCATATGCCCTGGCATATCTAAGGCACCTTCAAAGTGGGACCTATGACACAGGTCATACTGAAGCCCACACAGAAGATGCAGCTGGAGGTCAGGAGTCCTACTTTATGGCATATACACAGTACTGACACATATGTGCAAGCAACTGCACCATTCTCTTCCCCTCAGATTTCTATTTACTATAACGATCACTTAGACTCCTGTTAAAGATGTAGATACCCAGATACCCAGATTTTTTTCTCTGAATAGGAATCCTACGACTTGTCTTCAGACTATCTTTATGAAAAGCTTCACTTTTTTGCAGTTCATTATGCTAACCTGAACTAAGAAATTATTTTTTTTTCACTAGTATCATGAAAGTCAATTGTTCAGCCAATTTTCAAACACATTTGGTGTTATCTCAAAATGAAGTTTCATCCAACAAGTATCAATATATTAAATCAGTTACAAAGAATAGTATTGTAAAGTTACATGTATATTAAGTCTTCAGACAAATGAGTTGTGATTAAAGGTTGATAGCTTTACTGGAGGAAGCTGAATACGAAGGTAGCAGCCAGCCAGCAGTTTAATCAATTAACCAGATTTTTCTAAATACCCAGACCTTTTTCTTTTCCTTTCAGTTGATAAGAGAAATATAATTGGTCTGTGTCATGGATTTGAGCATAGGCTTCATAGGCTTTAGAAACACTTGTTTAAAGACAGCAATATGTTGGAATTTGGTTTTTATGTTTGGCTTATCACTAGGAAGGTGTTGGTCTGTAACTACAAGAAAACATGTCACACGGCTGTGTTGCAGTAGTTCAGAATTTTAGAAGTCTTTGCATAGTCTTCGTTCAGGCCCCAGTGTTAATCACTCAGATGCCTTCTATAATCCTGTTTTTGAATTTCTGACAACACAACCCCTAAAATAGTTAGGGGTTTTGTATCTAGAATTAGATACAAAAATAGTTAACTCAGAAGAACTTTTAAAAAATATAATTTAGTATACAGCACAAAAATATGCTGTCTTTATCATCAGGCGGAGACAATTACCATGTAGAATATTTGCACTGCAAATTAAACAGTAAATGTACCAACAAATAGCTGACTTTTAGAAAGGTTATAGCTGAAAAACTTTTTTAAAATCTGGCTACAATTATTTCTGTATAATTCTATGATTATTATTAAATTAAGAGACTCTTCACTTCTGTTTTGAAGACCATTTTTTAAAATACTCTATCCCTGCAGTAAACAGCCACTAATGAAATTATAGCAGTGGCATAAAATATATTTCATAAAAACACCTGATGCTCACTATTGTATTCTAGATACAAAACATATTCCACTCATGCTAACATGAAAGGGAAGCAAAATCATGCAACTGTGAGATTAGAAGGGACCTTGAAAAATCACCTGGGTCATCATCTTACTGTGAAACCATCCTAACAAATATTTTTCTAATCTGCTCTTGAAAGTCGCTGTGGAAGCAGTTTTATAATACCCCACAGTAGTCTGGTCCACTGCCTCATAGAATTTAAAAGAAAATTAGTATCTTATCTATAGGGTTTTTTTACAAATTGAACTGATTTCTACTTGTCCTTTCCTACTGTCTTTATGACTTCTTCTTAGCAACCCTTTATAATTAGAAGACTATGTCTTCCCACTTCCGGTTGCCAGCAAAGACAATTTGATTATTATTTGCTTCACACACTCTTTAACACGTTTGGCATATACGTCATCATCTTGTAGACTCATTTCTCTTTCTTAAAGTGTGGTGCCTAAAACTGACTCTGGTATCACAACCAAGGATCACCAGTGCTAAGTAGAGCTGAATAATTGTATTCCCTCTTGTAGGGGGTTGAAAGAAAAGTTCTGTCAAACAGTGCTTGGCATCTAGTTGTCTGCTTCACTCTGCTGCCCCATTATGGTCAATGGTAAGGAACATCGTGTCCACATCTTAGCCTTTCACACATACAGACGTTGTGGATTTAGTTTAACTGTACATTTATTTATAATTCAAGTTAGGACTTTAAATATTTCTTTTAAACACTTTTTAATGATCTGGATGTAGCAACTAGTTAACAATATATTCTAGAACTTCCCTGGGACCAAAGCTGACTAGATTACAGCTCTCTTGTGTCTCCTTTATTTTGCATTTTCGAAGATAGGTTTATGATTTCTTTTTCCATTTCCAATCCTCCAAGGCTTTTCCTACTCATTGCATTTTCTAAAAGTACCATAAATATTTTAAATTCTTCACACAGTGCCATAAAAACTGTAAATTAATTCCAATAATCTCTTGTGACTTACATACAACTATCTCACAAAATTATTCCTTGACTTATTCTTTCTAGAATCAGACCTGTATCACCATCTTCTTGCTAAATATAACTTTTGAAATCCAGTTTCAACTTCGACTTCAAAAAAATACAAAACTGAAAGCTGCAGCTGTTACTTGTTCTTCTTTTCCAATTAGTCTTGGATCTGTATTACTTTTAGTTTTTCTCTTATGCAATTTTAGGACCTGACATTTTTTCTTTTATTTCTCTTGCTAATTGAAACTCATATGCTCTGTTGCATTTCTGGATTTATCCTTACAAGTACGGGCTCTTCCTTTCTAATTTTACTTACTTATATAACCCATAGCCATAGGACCCTTTTATATGAATTATTCTTCCTTTTCAAGACACTGAGGATACCCTGATGTAGTTAAAATGATCTCTAATTAGGCTTTCCATCTTCTTTTTCATTAGTTAGTTTGCAATTGTGCATTAATATGGTTTATTTCAGTAACTGCCAGATTTGCCCCATTCCTTTATCTCTCAAAATATCATCCCAAATGACCTATCATATGAGTTTCCTGAGTTCCCTATCAAACCTTGACTTCTTGTTCTTCTGTCACACTTGTTTCCCTGTCATTCACTACCATTTTGTGATTAATTTCACCCCGTAGTATGGGGTGAAATGCACCTTTGGCATCTCAATCAATTCTCCATTTTAGACAGAACTATAACTAAATTAGCTGGTCCCCTTCTAAACTCCTAAATAAAGTTTGTTCCTGGCACATTTAATGAGTGTGATTGTCAGTCTATAGCCCGTCATAATATTTATTGAGCAAATATTTAGCTAAAATTCTCTACTGCTACAACACTCTTTGGAACAGACTAAGAAATACTTCACTGAAGTCTTCAACAAAAGTCTGTATTGGATTACTGCCACTATTCTATTCTTATTGGTTTTTCTTTTACTAGGACAAAGAATATTAGCCTCTCCACTCTTAATAATCTCTAGATTTAAACATGATGAATATACACAGTATTTCCTTCCTTACTTTTCTTTCCTGGAATATCCACACTCCAAATAAAAACTTTGTTCTCCAGAATTTCTGTGATACTAATCATGCCACTAAAAGAGTTTTACCAAGATTTCTAGAGCTTTCAACCAATTTCATGCTTTTGTGTTGCATTTCCAAGATATGGCAGCTTGGTATTTTACAGTCAGGCTTTATGATTCTCTAAACTCTATACTATAGTGGCAGTTGGAACACTGTCAAAGTCTCATGAGATATCTGGATACAAAAGGTGACCTTCTACATAAGGTGACTAAGAGAAGCAAGCTCTCTTAGGCTGTTCTGCTATTTACACAGGTGACATTTCCAGTGAAGACACCACCTCCACTGGAAAATCTTTAGAAGAGAACCAGTTAATCATTTCCACAAGTCTTTTGGATGGAGTTTACTCATTGACAAAAAAGACTAGGCAGGTACGTACTTACCTCTCACGGCAGAAAAGAAACATGAGGATGCATGCTGGGGAAGATGTGTAGGGGTGGTGACCTGAACTGCCAGACAACATTTCTGGCATTTTGTGACAAATGTATGAATAATTCCTCAGTGCACAGAGTTACTGAAGAACAATTTGGGTCATATTCTTAACTGATGTAAATTATAATTCGCCAGTTTACTTCACTTGAACTTGTTGCTGTGAACAGTTACACTGGGTTCTTTTCATATTACGTGTAAAGGTTTGCAGTGGTGTTGCATGGTAGTTCTTATCTAAATGAAAATTATTTCCTTGCATAGAAAGTAATGCTGGACAGCAGTGACCAGCACTGTTGTTTACAGATTTGAATCAGCTCTAATTAAATCTGACAGATGCCCATTAAATGTAATGGGAGTTGGATCAACTATCACAAAGAGGAAAGGAAAATATGCTTCGATAACATGCTGGGAGCTATGTCTACTGATAAAATATGACTGTAACATAAGAAATGAGCTGAAAATATTTCATAAATAAATGCTCCCAAAAATGATTTAATAGTAATACTTTAGAAGAAGAATACATCATTTCTGTTTTGTATCAGAGTAAAATACAGAAATTACTGCTTCAACAAACTCGATAACTCAGATCATCTTTGTGGGCAGTTGTAGGACACTCCTAAGTGAGTGTTCACTGATGTGAGAAAAAGGTCATCCTAGATGTGTCATCTCAGATATTTCACAAATCAAAGGAATTGGTGTTTTCACACAATAAGGAGCTGAATCTGACTCTACCAGAAACCTTGGCTGTACATAGCTGAGTTTCCTGAGGTGGAAAGCAAAAAACAGATTATAACTTTTGCATGCAAAATCTATTTTCTCTTTGCTGCAGAAAAAGAGGAGAAACGATCCATGCTTGCCTTCTACTTGTCTCAGTAAGATCGCTCAAAAGAGTATCACAGAACATGTGCTGCTGTTCATCTCAATCCTATCCATTTCGGTCCCTTTTCTTCATCTTTCTAACCAGTTGCATATATAGTCATGTTTTCAGAATAGCTACTTTTCCTCCACTTTGCTACTCTTGTTATAGCTAGTAGGTGCTGGGGAGGAAAATACGTGTGTGCAATCTATTGCATCCTTTAGTAGGTGAAAAAGGTGGACATGAAATATGTCTAAGCTAGAAGTGACCAAGGAACCTGAAGCTCACATATGGAGGAGAGAAATTTATTAGTGCTATTACACTGTTGTGTTCTCAAAGAGAAGAGGTGGCAATCTGTAATATTAACAATGAAATAATTTCAAGTACGGACAACAGATCAAGCTGTATCACAGGAAATATGTGAGTGCTAGATACAGAAAAAAACAAAACCAAAACAAAACCAAAACCCCACAGAATCTTTTTCTGTAATCAGGAATATTTTGAAACAGTAGTTAAAAAACAAATTACAACCCGAATGCAGAATCTGTTTTGTGAAACACGCAGCCAGTTCAAGTCTTTAATAATGAGAGCAATTACATTTTGCTGTGTTCATATAGCTATGATTATGATTGTGTTTATCATCTCTACTGTAACTCCATACCTCCATGGGTTTATAACTCAGCCATACACGCTGGGAGTTTTTGTTGGTTTTGTTTTGCACTGAAGCTTAGCTTTCGTAGGCAATTTCACTAGCAAAATATTTTAACTTATTAAATAACAGAGGTTTAGAAACAAGCTATAATACAATCAGTGTGGTCTGACTCTTTCTAACCCAAGTGTGGTTTTAGCACATATCATCATGGCTTGGCTTCGCGGACGAAGATTTGGGAAGGGCTTTGCCCACGCTTATTGCAAGCGCGTTAATGGCTGAAAAGGCCAATGCGGGATAGGCAAGACCGGTTGCAAAGAGCACACCGGAGGGTCTCCTTGGGTGGTATAGTCGAGGCACGGTTCTTTCTGCGCTGTCTTTTCTCCTCAAGACTGATTCTACGCGTGCTCTCAAAGGAGACAGCAGCGTTATGTATGGTGTGTCTCCAAATCTCCCGACTGGAGGCCAGGGTGGACCACTGATGGTGGTCAATATGGCCTAGGCTGAGGTGTTGTTTCAGGGAGTCCTTATATCTCCTCTTTGGAGCTCTTCTCTTGCGGCAGCCGGTGGCAAGTTCACCATAGACCACGATCTTAGGGAGGCGGTGATCCGCCATCCTGGAGACGTGCCCTGCCCAACGCAGCTGCGTTTTCAGCAACATGGCCTCAATACTGGTGACGTCTGCCTGTTCAAGGACAGCAACGTTAGTCACGTAGTCAGTCCGGTGGATGTTTAGGATTGTGCGGAGGCAGCGCTGATGGAAGCGTTCGAGGAGTCGCAGATGGTGGCGGTAGATGACCCATGATTCAGACCCGTACAGAAGAGTAGGCAGTACCACGGCTCTGTAGACACTGATCTTTGTACTTTTCTTCAGGTGTTTATTGCACCAGACTCTTTTATGGAGTTTTCCGAAAGCTCTGTTTGCCTTTGCTATTCTGTTGTCTATCTCTTTGTCAATCGTGGCATCTGAGGAGATGATGCTACCCAGATAGCTGAACTGCTGGACTGACTGAAGCTCTGACTCGCCAATGGTGATGTGGGGATGATGGTAATCATCTTGTGGTGCTGGTTGGTAGAGAACTACTGTCTTCTTCAAGCTGACTTCCAGCCCAAAAAGCTCAGCCGCCTCTGCAAAGCAGGATGTTAAGCGCTGCAGAGCCGCTTCTGTGTGGGCAACAAGGGCGGCATCGTCAGCAAAAAGCAGCTCGCGGACAAGATGATATAGTAAGAGGTGAAATGTTGGTTTTAGACAATGGTAACCGAGGGTGAGTGAAACTTTTTGTATGTACCCATGCATCTGTACTTAAGTCAGTAAAGCATGTGTGATTCCACTTTAAGTGTAATTTAAAGTCATCTGAAGTAAGACTGAAAGATTGGGCTCAAGCCTTTATGCAGATCTACAGATGTCCAAAGCAAAACCAATGCTGCTGTTTGAGGAAGACTATATAGAAGTTAATGACTGATTGAGGTATAGGTTTTCCAGATTAAAGCAGCAGTTTAAGAAAACTAAGGTACCTATCTCCCTCACTTCAGTAGGCCTGGCTGGCACTGAGTGTGCCTTCTCCAGTACATGACGCAACAACAGCTGTGGTGACTAACTGCCCTAAGTCTCGTATAATGGATGAAATATTAGCAGATTTCTCATTTATTCTAAAATACACATTTTAGGATACAAGTAGTAGCTGTTTTGTCCAAAATCCACATTGACTAATTGTGTATGATAATTTTTTTAAAGGTCTTATCAGTGTATTAAGTTGCCTTAGTAGTAGCATTCTGCACAGTATTTATGTTAGACAGAATTGCAGTAAGCATAACAATTTACAATTGTATAGTTGCTTTTATCCTATGGGATCTCTGAGTTGTTTACAAGCATTAATACTATTTGTTCTACTTGTTGTTTATTTTAGTCTAAAAAGAACATAATCACCTGTTTATATTACATTAATTTTGCACTTTAAGACACTTCTGGTGTGCTAAAAATAACCAGTATAATTTAATTTCATTTTATTGCTGTTATTTCCCATAGGTAACTGTTGCAAAAATAGTTTAAATCAAATACTTTCAGCTCTACAATATCTCTTGATTTATGCTTTTGTTTTAGTTTCATGCTTTTAGTTTAATGCTTTATGCTTTAGTTCCATGCTAGCAGCAGCAGTGGCAGAGGCAGCAGCAGTTGTTGCCATATCCTGAGAAGAGTGTGAGGTTTGTGAGGTCTGTGGAGGCTGGCTGTCCCCACGGGCACTTCGAACCATGGGAAGCTGCATGTTACTGGCCCCTGGGCAAGTTGTTGAGCTGCTGCCTGCTTTGCTCACCCACAGGCTTAGTCTGCAGCCCTGTTAGTCACCCCAGTTAGCTGTTGCCTTTGCAAATCTACCCCGCAGCTCAGGATCTCCAGGGACTATGGAAAGCTTATTGGGCAATGCTTCGCGATCACCGGAAGTTTGGTGGTAGAGACTGGGCGAGGCCTGTGCTCTGCAGCAGGTGGGAGCCATACACCTAGCCAGGCTAGCCTAGGGCGAGTGGAGGTGTCCACCCAGATAAAGCTTCTTATCAGGTAAGTTGCTGTGTAGGTGGAGGACTGCAAACTGCCCCATGTCCATGCTGTGGTAAAGAAGCAGGAAAGAAAGTTCCCTATGAAACACATACCCTGGAGTGGTCACTCACATGAGGGTATTCAGTCCTTTGGGAATGTCAGTGATTGATTCTGACTAGTTTCCACATGAAGAAGATAATCTTGCATACATCCACGCTATCCTTCTCCTGCCCATCTGCCCAGTCAAGATTTTTAATCTTTTTACCTTTACTATCCTCACTCAGTTCTCAGATCTTTAGGTATTCATCAAGGATTCACATGCCTCCTACCACTAAAAGCTCCTGTCTCCTTTGCTAATGCTCATCAGTGTTTAAGTCTGAGAAAACTGGACAGTAATATATGAACCAAAAATCTAAACCTATGGCAGCCCTTTGGACTACCGACATAGCTCTAGAGACCTGGTTATTGGGCTGTTCCTTCCACAACTTATGGAAGGGTGGAAGCTTGACAAAACCATCTGTGAGTAAAATCATTATATATAGTCTATTCATCAGCAAAATGTTATAACTTACGTGAGGTAGCCAGAGGATGCCACTAACCCATCAGATGGTGACAGAATACAAATGGTATTGAATATCTGAAGGCTGATGGACATTTTGTTATTTTATTATCTTGTAAACATACTAAACAATATAATATTGTTCAATATTATAGTTTAATATTATATAATCAATATTCGCAATATTGCGAATTCGACTAAATTCTAGTCTGACTTTCACTAACCTTCCTTATGAGAATTCCTTGTAGTGAATGTCACAAGATCTTTAAACAAGTTCTTTAAAGAGAACGTCTTTGGCTGGGTCAAGTTAATTGCCCTGAGATGTGATGTAACACTTTGGTTTGCTGGCTAGATTCTTCTTCATTTTCTCCTCATTGAAATACTCCTCCTTCCTTCAGAAACACATCATTATAAACTATGTATTCACCTTCATGTGACAAAGAAATACATTCTAAAACAATTTGTCTGTTAGACATTTCCTTCTCCTGCTGATGTTTTATTTCCAGAGCATTTGTTGTATAATATTCCATTCATGATATTATCTTTCACGAATGTCAGATGTTTTAAAAGCCCACAATATATTTGCTTAAAATTTTGCAAACTGTCATGGATATCACAAAACCAGAACAGGAAAGATGTTTTTAATTAAAACCAGGTTGGAACACAAATAACAAAAAGCAAAAACATTTAGGCATAAACCCGTGGGTTTACTACTAAGCTGACCTCTAGTACAGCTATTATCTTTTACTATGGGTCTCGGTAACAAAGTAGGATATTAGTTCTGCTTAGCCAAGGTATCTGATTAATTGGTATGAATTGGATAATGACTTGATTTCTCATGGATTTAACAGCTGCCATTACAGGAAAGATTGGCTTGTTGTCAGCCAACAGCATAAGCTTTCCCTGAATAGTGGTTAAAGGTCATAAAACAGCACTTAGTCTGATTTATTTTATTAATCAAAACCATTTGAGTTTTATAAAGGTCTCATGATCTTGCATTTGGTATCTGCAGTCTAATGTGAATCCATCAGCCTTTAAACCTTCAGCACCTTGAGCAACTGTTCTTGGATGTTGCTGGCATTCTCTTCAGAGAACACACCTTAAATGTACCCTTGAAATTTTGCAAGCAGAAACATAACTGATTTAATTTCTAATAAGAGTAAGAATTCTAAAAAACTGGTGAAGTCAGTAAGGCTTTACAGGGACACAGGTGTTGGCTGCAAATTTGGGCCTAAAGGTCCACTATTCTATTTCAACTAAACAATTACATCACTGCTAAAATTTCCATTGACCTATGCAGAACGCTTTGAATCATTAAAGCGCTCAATTAACTTTAGGTCAATTTTATTAAGATAAAAGGCATTTTTACTGAATTATAAAGAACATAAAGTTTGTCCTGTGCTTTTGTCCTGTACTTTTCCCTAAAGTCACACTAACATTTCTCAAAAAAATATTGCAAGTAATTAAAAAACTTCTGTTCCATGACTTAACAACAGAGATAATTGAGTAATAAGCCTATGGTTAGATAATACTGCTGAATCACAAAGCTTTTTTTTTTTTTAAAGAATGGAACAATAGCTGAAGTTCTGAATTCAATAGGCAGCTGTTCTCAGGAAAAGGGAAATTTATTTGACATAATAGGAATTTAAAGCAACCCCCCCAAAACTTACAGCAAAGAAGGAATAACTACCTCTAGCCTGTTATCTGAAAGGAAATCTTCAATACAAAAATTAATAATTTTAATCATTTTTGCCTTTTACTGTAATGATATCTATAGTTTTCCCTCAGCCTGTAATGTAAAATATTAATTTAATCATGGTGATCTAGGACAAGATTCTAAGTGGAACATGGCCAAGTATGAGCTGTCATTCTGACTTTGCAGTTTCATTTCTGAAGCATGAATCCTGCATCTTTCTGGAGTTCTCAGATTTTAATGAAGTTATGCGTGGATTGAGTGGCTTGCTTTATATAAAAAGCTGTGAAACTGGAACTTGCAGTAGGGAAAAGAAAAGGAATTCCCAGCTGCAGTATCAAGGAGAATAGAGTGTGTTTAGTGAGACATTTAAATTCTAATATTAAGATAATAATATCATTTCAAAACATCAAACATTAATTACTTAATGCACTGCACTGAGAGAAAGTAATAGTGGTAGAGTTGTAGATTATCTAAAAGTATTACTTATGTTTCATTTCTTGCTCAGAAAGTATCTGATTGTCAGGAACCATTTAAACAATTATGCTATACTTTAGTCCCTGCTTAGAAAAAAGGCAGTGGCATATATTCACGTACGATTTTTCTAACAAGAACGTGATGTTCCTGAAGTTGAACAGTTATTTTGTGTGGGGGGGAGAAAGAAATATTTTGAAAATTACAGTGCAAATATTAACAGTAAATTTACTGGAAGTATTACACTCAGTGCTAACAAGAATAGTGTTAGTATAATTTCCAAGCCACCTGCTTAGATAATAGTTTGTTACATGATGTCAGTTATGTCACTTTTAGTTTCAGTAGTTAGACAGATGAAAGGCAAAGAAAAAAAGCAATTTCCTTTACAAAATTTGAATTTGTAAAGGTTTTTGTTTCCAGAAAGTAAGTGTAGCTGACAAGAGGAATCAAGCATCTGAGTTCTAAGAAATTTGTTGCTGAAATAATTACATTATATTTTTGAGCAATAAGTTCCTTTTTGTAAGACTGTGATTTCTCTAGACAGGGGAAGCTTATTGATCCTTTTGAATGAGAGTTGAGTCTGTCTTATCTACCTATTCACTTATTTGGTCCACATCAATGCAATCAATCTATAAAGATTTTGATGGTGTCTGAAGTTTTACATTTAAATTTATCATAAAAGAAATCAATATAGAAAAATGAATACAAAGGTGTGAGGAACAGATTATGTGAAAAGATGAAAAGTTCCAGCTCTAAATGAGTCATCGCTGTAGAATGCTGCAGCACTACACCATATATTTATGTTGCCAGGACAATAACTAAAATGGAATTAAATTAAAGTAGCAAACTGAAGGGTAAGAGTACCAAATGTACTGGGTTTGGCTGGGATGGAGTTAATTTTCTTCACATCAGTTCCTACGGTACTGTTTAGACTGGTGACAAAAACAGGGTTGATAACAGCAATGTTTTAGCTGTTGCTGAACAGTTCTTGCACAGCATCAAGGCTTTCTGTTTCTCACTCTGCGCCCGAGCAAGCAGGATGGGAGTGAGCAAGAGTTTGGGAGTGGACAGAACTTGAGCAGCTGACCAAAACTGAACAAAGAGATACTCCATGCCACATAACATCATGCTCAGAAATAAAACTGGGGGACTTTTTTTGCAAAAGAGAGCCATTGCCTGGGGACTGCATGGGTACTGGTCTCCTGGTAGTGATTACTTTTGTATCACTTGGGGGTTTTTCTTTCCCACCCTTCCCTACTTACCTTGACCCATGAGTTTTCTTGCATTTTGCTCTCCTAATTCTCTTCCCTATTCCACTGGGGGTGTGAGCAAGTGAGTTGATGGGGACTGAGCTGTCAGATGGGGTTAACCCATGACACCAAGTTAAGAGTGATTGAAAAACAAGAATAGGTGAGAATTAATGTAATTTTTCCTTCTCTATCTTTTCAAATGGGTGGAAAAATCAATGCAAGATGACTATGGTCAAATCCCAGAATTCTTGCTCAACAACTACTTGAGCTATCAGATCTTACCTTTTAAACTCTTCAAGACTTCAATAGGAATTTTATTTGATAAAAGACTGAAGGACTTGACTGCAACATTATGGATCACAATTTAAAAACATGGATGTGACAGCAATTAGATATCTGGCAGTTTAATTATGCTTAACTCCACTGACAGATAAGTATTAAAGCCGTGGTTTCAGTGATGAAATATACACCAATAAAAAGAAAAAGGGAACATAGTTCAACACTAGTTGTCCATACTACCCAAATTTTAACAGTGTTGAGTTTACCGGCACTTTCCAAGAAGATTCCCAAGCATAATTTTGGGAATAGCACATGCCAAATACCATTCACAGGAAGCCTCATGGATAGGTCTATAGTGCTCTGTTTCCCTCTGATCTCTGTAATCCTTCTGCCTTATCCATTTCCATATTCAAATAGGAAAACATAAGCAAAATATTATTAATATGTGAGAGCCACCTAAAACTGAGGGGAAATCCAGAGTCAAGTGTTGTGAAAATTAGATGCCAGGCTATGCCCCTTGGCTTCTGGGCTAGTCCCTGATTGTACGTTATTTATCAGTATAGAGGGAGCTAGTGTTTCCACAGGTTATTTACTCTAAGCATGTAATGTCATTGTATATTGCAATGTATAAATAGCAATATGAAGTTTTAGCAGGTTAAAAGACATATCTGCAGAACGAACTGAAAATCTCGGATGGCAGCATTACAACTTTTAGTTTCCAAATTGTGCTCTCCGTAAGAATTTATACTATAGTTTTTTGTACTGATTGCATAACGTAGTGTAGAATAATATATTATTTATCAGGTAGCCTTAAACAATACCTGGGTATTTACTGTCTGCTTCCTTTCTTCGTGTTCTAACTGCTTCATTCATCCTTGTGTAGACCTATCTTAAAAGTTAGTTTGGTTTAATTGCTCCTACTGGCTACAGCTGTGATTGTGCCGATGTCTACACTCAGGTTACCAAAGTCATGTGGCTCAAGTTGGTTTCATCTGTACTGCCAGTAAGGGTTTAGCATTGGGTGTGGGCCAGTGGGCCTGTCTTTGGGGCCTGAGTGTCCTCACATAATGTTTTGGTTCATTCTGCATTAGAGCTAGAATGTGATCCACAAAGCAGAGGTAGGTGATCTGGGCTCAAGTGCGTACTGGCTGTATAGCTGAGGTAACCAGCCACTTCTTCATTCAAAACCCCTTCCATCGTGTATCTCTTCAAGCCAGAGGGATCCTCGTCATCGTTAGTCATTCTAGTAATAGTAAAATACCACGTGCAACAGAACAACCCTAAATAACTGCCTGTAATTAAACCATGCCAAAGCTGAGAAACATCAGACTGTCTTTGAACGTTTCAGGAGACAATAAGGATTTTGCCTTCATTTGTACTCTCGTTATACAAAAAGCAGCAAGACCTGGTAGAGTACCAGTTAGGCTTTCCTAAATTTTCTTTCTTTATGTATGTATTTCTTTCTTTCAAAGTGGTAGCACTTATTTTTTGCTGCATAAGTACAGTTTAAGCCAGTAGCTGGTCCAGTTCTTAAAGAACACAGCTGTAAACAGTAAAAGGGGAAGAGCACAAATATTTTGCTCTTTGCAAAACCTGTATGCAAGTCTCTCTTTGTCCTGTATCTTATATGCAACATCTTGGTGGAAAGTGAGCTATATATTTGCTCAGCTGCTTGCAAAGGTCTTATTATCAGAAACAAGCTCCTTCTTCTCTCTCAGGTTCTAGCTTTGCTAGTACCACTTACTAAACCACCTGTCAGCTTGTATAAAATGGCCATAGACACACTGCAGTGATCCTCGATCACACATCTGAGTGTCATTTCCCCTTTTCCTCAGGTGTCCAATTGGTCTGTGATGTGGCTGGTTCTGGTTTAGTAATGCAGGTGGTTAAAAATGTCACTGTTCATATTTCTACTGTACTGATTTGTAAAAAAAAAAGAGCATTCATACACCTGACTTAAATGTCAATTGCTTCCATAAGAGAATAAATGGTTTCTTACAAGAAACCTCATGAGAGCTAAGTACTTTGAGTACTAAAATATTATTAGTATTATTATGATTATTATTATTATGATCTTAAGTGGTTGTTTACTTAAAAGTCTGTATTCCAATTGATATGCTGCTGACATTTCTTTTTGTAGGTTTTGGGTTGGTTTTTTTTTTTGTAATAATGTTTCCAGTTATGTTTGGAGGCATTCTGCAAAACTAGTAGGAAGTTCCTACAGGAGAAGGGAGAATCAAACTATAAGATCTATATCAGGCTGGAGACACATACTTGTGTTCACTCAAGTTTGTAAGATATGAACTCTATTCTGAAGATCAGTGACTGCACTCATGGCAAATAGGAGGAAGCAGTGATTTCTCAGCTTCCCTGATAACAAAGTGGTCTGGGAGTGCCTGAAATATGGGGGACCCTTGCACAAATCTTTCTTTTACTGAATTCGAGCAGGAGGTAGGCGTTGGTAGCCCTCCAGTCTCCTACTAAACTGCATCATTCTCCTGTGCAGAACCTGGTTCACCACATACAATATTTTAAATATTGATTTGGAGCATGGACTTGAATTCATTTATTTCACATGGATGCATACTAACCACTGAATTGCAGTATTCTCCTGCCCTGATGAATTTTTAAGTTATAAAAAATGGGGTAACATCAACTGGAAACACTGAGAGCAAGCTGTTTCAGAAACTCTTATAAATCATTGGTTAGGGCACTCATTATAAAAGACTCTGTTTCAAAGTTCTGCTTTAAATTAGGTAGACGCCAGATGCACATGAAGGTGAGTCTAGGATGGACATGAAAACAAATGTCTTACAGCTTCAGAGCAATACAGGAGCCAGTGGGCTACTCTGTGTTTGGATAACAGATATTCTTAAAACAAGAATAGGTGAAGGAATTATAAAATGTGGAAATCTGGATAAACCTGAGTTACCTAAATGCTTTGGTGCCTTCAGGACTCTGTTTATAAAATAGATGCAGAACAGCACAAATTCAAGCCCACAGGACATTTTATTCATTGAAAGTCAAATGATCATAGAGATTGAAGATTGATGAGCTGGGCATCATTTGGAGCAAAGATAATATAGTGGAAGTTAAGTACATAAGTTGGTTATGAACTGAATCAAAGATCACTATGTTGTCAGTGTATCCCTAACATAAATGATATTTCAATATAGAAGGTAGAAAATTTGAATAGATCTCTGTGGAGCTATGGTGGAAAAATATCCAGACAGAAATGCTAACAAAGAAATTAAAATTTAAAATTTTCTCCATGTAAAGTGCCAGCAGGATAAAACATGCTATGAATACCAAGCAAACAAGCTACTAGATACCTTAAAACCATTTCTATTGTTCCCAAAAAGTTCATTATAAAAAACTATCTAAAATAAACTATTTTTATTATATCAGGGGAAAAAAAAAAACAACTATACTCTCACAGATTGTGAACCAAAACAGAAATTGTCTATTTCAAAACACTGAGTATTGAAAAGCAAATATTTCCCTAGTGGTGTTCTAAGACATACTTAATATACTTCTCATATTCAACATTTTAATAATAATAATAAAAAAAGACCAAAAAGTGTATTAAAAAGACAGACTTAGTCATGAATCACTTCAGATGCTCAGAACATCTATAACTGTGACAGTGACCACTGAAGCTCTCATCATTTTCTAAACAGTTGGGGGTTTATTTTTTGTCTGTGAGCTAAGACTCAGAAGGCATATTTAAGTTTTATGGTTTTCCTGAATCATCAAACATACTTACTTTTGCACCCATATGTCACAGATACCTTCTTCTGTTCTAGTGTGTATAACTCTAAAATATTTTGAATCAGAAAGAAGGTACTCAGCTGTAGTTTTAATTTTAAGGCTTATTTTCACTGCCAAGGCTATAGTGGAATAATAAATAGTGAAGTGTAGATCAGCTGCCAAGGAAAATTGTTCCTGAGAAATAGTTTAATAGTCTACTGTAGTAGTGAACAGTCTTCCTGACTGAGTGAGCTTTGAAAACTAGCAAGATCGTTCTAAGTGCCATTGCACTGGACTTGGACTGCCCAACATCTTGCTTTCCAGCACAGCTCTGCTGCCAGGCATAGGTCACTGCAGCTGAACCCCTTGTAAGCCTCAAAGCAGACTCATACTGTATCCTTCACACTGATCTCAGGTCAATGAAGTTGGGAACAAAGGCTAGTTTCTGAAGGTCTTGGAGCTTCAGGATCTGAAGAACTTGAAGCCGTTGCACTGTAATAATGCATTGCTTGCTAGCTCTGTGGTTTGCCTCGGCATGCAAGGTGAGGAAGTTGAGTGATATTAACATCATGATGATGTTCAGGTAATTAACTTGTAGTCAGTGCCTTGTGCTGAGATCAGAAATTAAGTATACTGCTATCAAAGTGAATACTAATTCTGACATGAGTGTGAGATACCAACGAGTAAAAGAGATGCATTGATGGAGATAACTGAATTATATTTTAGCTGCAATCTTCAGGAAGAAAAACTTTTTCACTAGCACCAAATAAAGGCTTCATATTCAGGGACAGAAGTTCTGTCATTAAACTTTAGAACAATAAAATCACAGTCTTCTGCTTTTATCTGTTGGAAAATATTACAATTATCTAAATGGGAAAGAAAGTGGAAAGGTGTTCAAAAATGATCAGATGATTAGGACAATTACCCAGGAACATTCAAGTTCGAATACCCAATCTAAATCTGAAAGAAGCAGTGTTGAACTTCCGCCACTTACATCCAAGGTGAATAGTACTGCCATATTTACTGGCTGGGCTTCCTTATTCCCTTATTTCAACTGTAATTGTTTGAGGTATGTTATTTCTAACACACTGTGTGCATCTGTTCATGCTCTTTATCATTCAGTGCTATGGCTGTAAAATCACCACTCCAATATTAATGTATATATTTAAAATAACAAATAAAGTTAGATAACTTGTCTTTTTCTTGAAGGCAAAACTGGAGTAGACTGTCCTATTAAGCAAAATATGCCTCAAACATTTACATTCTAACATAATGAAACCTGAAAAAAACAAGTTTATGAACTCTGCTGCTTGCATTCCTTGATTCTACTACAGGATGTCAGCTTACGCTTCAATTCACAAACAAGCGCAATGAAAACTGTAACATGGCCCTTGCTGCTTTCTTCCAATGTGGGCTGAATACTAATGTCATAATACAATCAAACAAGATGAAATAGTTGTCTTGAAAACCCTCAGAAGCATGTTACAGTGTTAGTTTGGTGGTATTACAGATAAGTCTCACTATTCATTTGCTTTCACTCTTCTGTAAATTGAATCTCTCCACTCCAAAAAGGAAGCAAATAAAATAAAAAGGACATGAAGAAAATAAATGTGTTGTCTGACATTTTTGAGAAGTTTGAAAAAATATTAAAACAATTAAAACATCATTCTCTTTCTTTTCCACAGTAAAATGTTTTGAGTAGCTTTGAAAATCAATTTACACATTTTGTTTATGAGTAGGTTATCTTTTTGATCAAAGATTCTCTTCTTATTTCCTCCTGGACCTTCAGTGGAAATCCTGTAAGTCAGGGACTGCATTTGGACTGGGGGAGGGCATACAGAAAATTGCCATTTGCTGCCTAATCAGGATTTGTGAATGTATGAGGTTGCCTCATCACTGGAAGCAGGTTAAGAGATTCAGCTTTGAAATAGATAAAAATATATCGGAGGAGAGAGGGAGGAGAATGGCGTAAAATATTTTTGGTGTGTGTTTTTGGTGAAAAGATTTGTCAGTTATTTTTTTATTTACTGTAATGGGGAAACTGCAGGAGGGCAAGTGACTCAGGACTATTTAAGCCCCTGGTCAAAGCAGGACAGTCCAGAGTCTTGACCAGTTGAATTCTGGAAATCACCAGAGAGGGAGATTCCACTGCCACTCTGTGCAGCTTCTTCCAGTGCTTGACCCCTGTCACAGAGAATAATGTATCCAGTGAGAGTTTTACTTCCTGCTGACTGTGGCTACTAGCTCTTCATACTTCACTGTACAGATCCAAGAGAGAAATCTTGCTTTGTCTTCTCTATAACTCTTCTCTAGGTAATGAAAGACTGAAATTAGATTCCTCCTTAGTTACCCTTGTTTTCTCCATGCTAAGCAAGCCATGTTTTTTCACCCTCTCCTGATAAGTCATCTGCTTCAGCATCTCTAACCATCTTGGTGATTCTCCACTAGACTGTTGATAGGTCTCTTTTTCCAGGGATCCAAAACTAGACACAGTACTCCAGATGAATACACTGAATTCACTATCACCGAATAGAGAAGAATAACAATTTGCCTCAATCTGCTAACTGTACTCTTGCCAGTACAGCCCAGTAGGCATTTAGTAGTGATTACTGGAAAGGCATCTTGCTGTCTGGTAGGATCCCACATCCTTTCCCAAAGACATGCTACTTAGCCATTCTGTCTTCAGCCTTGACTGATGATGGACTTACTGCATCCCAAGTGCAGAATAGCCCAGCTTTCCAGCATATCAAGGATGACTCCCAGTCTGTAGCCATCCAAGAGCCTGATAAGGGTGAATCCTCATCTAGTTCTCTGTTGAAGTTGTTGAATAGCGTAATTCCCTTTATGAATTCCTGAGGAACAGAACTTGAAATTAAACACTAGGGACACTTTGACTCATTGACCATTATCCTTTGAGTCTGACTGTCCAGAGAGTTTTTCCACACAGCTTATAGTTCACCCATCTTTATCTCTTCATTATGGCTAGCAGGACTCTGTGGAAGACCATATGGAAACCTTGAAATAAGCAAAGTAAATGCAGTGTGCTGCATTCCCTTCAGCTACAGAGCTGGACATTTATTCAGAGCAAGGAAACCACAATTTGCTCTCAAGAAATTGACGCTGGCTATAGCCAGTCACCTTTTTATTCCTTCACATGGCTCGTAAAAATCTTCCGTGAGGATTAGCTCTATAATTCTTCCAGGCAGTGAAGCTGACTCTTCTGTCTGCCTTATAAAAAGATTTTGGAGCTACTCTACTGTCTGGAGCCTCTGGGATAGGAAGTTATAGTAATCAACAACAAATAAGCTGAATTTGTGTGTCTGCATGTATATGTCAGGCTTTCCTATTATAGTCAATGGAGGAGGGAATCAGATACCTAAATGGAAATCTAGTGCCATCAGAGAAGCCTTAGGATACCTGAGATATCCCCACAGGACCAGAAGATACAACCCATAAACTGTGGAAGAATCATACTTTCCCACATCAGAAGCTGAAGACCAGGAAAGTTGTTTCAAAGAATCTCAAATGACAATAAATACATGTGCTTAACAAGTTCAGTCCCACCATGGACAACTGCTATTGGATCTGAATCATCCTCTTGGCTCCGCTCATGATATTAACTTAATCTCTATGGGCTGTGGTGGAAACTTAAGTTATGTTTATAACATAAATGTAAATACTATTTTTGAGCCAAATCTTATCCTTAATTATCTATACCTACTTTTCACTTCCATAGCGTCCATAAACAGGGTGCCCAAAGCACGATAAGTGCATAAAGTATTACATTTTAAGTGGGTTGAGTCTCATTGCTTGTGCATTACAAAGGAGTGTATAGGATGATGAAAAAATGAAATATTTGCCTTACTTCCTGTGGATTTGTCAGGTACACAAGGACTCGAATTGACAAGAACTTCACAGGGTGATATTTTCAGAGTTTCCAGTCTCCCAGCAAGTACTGCCAACTACTTTTATTTTTATTATATGGACCTCCAGTGTGGAGCTAGTTTTCGCTAAGAATGATTGGGAAACCTTTGTCAACAAGAGCACTTCACTGATGAATTTCAATCTTTTTTAATAACATAGTACCTTTCAGAGTTTGTTTTTGTTGTTTTGTGGGTTTTGTTTTGGGTTTTTTTTTTCCTTTTCTGCATGTTTTGTTATTTTTTCTGAAGTCTACTTTTTGGAATAAAAAAAAAAATTATAAACGTAGGTCAGACCTGAAGAATGTCCTTGAAAATGCGCGCATGGGAAAGTTATGTGCAACTAAGTGGAAAAACACAGGTATAACAGTCATTCCCACATCTACTATAATATACCAAAGCTTACAAATTACCAAAGTTACTCTACAACAATGGCTAAAGTTGCCAAAGTCTGCACCTCATCTGTACAACTGTACTGTAAAAAATAGACCATGAAGCAAGGTTATTATTTAAAAAAGACTTTAAATTGACTCAGTTTTGCCAGAAATCTAGTTCAGTTTATAACTATCATAACTAAAGGTTGGACTATAACACTTATTATTAATAATCAAACCCCTTTCTTACAACTGATAACTTGTACTATACTATTTAGGTAATTCCTAATGATAAACTCCCTTTCTTACAGCAAATAAGAATTTGCATCAGGTTTTAATCAAATCAAAATAGGGATTAAAAAAATAGCACCACTGTATAGAAGCCACAGTTTGCTTTGGGAAGTGTGGTTCCATTAGAAAGGAATAGTCATTTCTAGCCAAAATGAAAGTCTCTGATATCCTCTGAAAAGAATATACAACATGAAATGCAATTTAAAAAGAAAATAATAGCAAGAAAATCTTAGCATGAAACTTATTTGGAAACTTTCTTCTGTTTCTGGGAAGACAAGAACTTTCAGCAGTCCTTAAAATGTTAGCAATTTACCAAGACAAGTAAAATGTCTCCAGAATGATAAGAACAGGGGAAAAAAAAAAAAAAAAATAAAATCCCCTCATGTTCCTGGATGACAGGTCTTAAGATTTTATTCAAATGACTGAATTACAAAAAATTCTTCAAACAAACACAACTAGCAATGCTTATGAATTATGAGGAGCGGGAAAGAAAAAAACATGTACATTTCTAAATCATGTAAAAATGCACAGTATATTTGTTGAGCTGGTTGTGATAGTAAATAAGGAAATGCCAGTTCTGTTATGATTAGCAGATAAACAGACAGCTTCGTCTTAATTCCATTTTATAGTAAAGATGATATAGTGTGATGATTAGGTCTATATATCATGAGTCATCTCTCTGAACCCAATAGACTTCCTTTTATGATTAATATTGTCTATAACAGACTAAGTATCAAAATTTTGTTCTGAGCATCCAACTCTGCTTTGTTCACTGCTAAACCTTACTTTGCCTTCATGTTGCAGGTTTGGACTTAGGCTTAGTCAAATTATGTTTATGCATGTACTTTATGTTCAAGAAGAAATACAATTTCTTGCATAGAAAAAAAATCAAGCAACAGACTCTTAACTTTAAAATGAAGATGTTTAGTGCTTTTCCAGAGCAAGACTATAATTTGTGGACCTCTAAAATAGTCCTAAGCTCAAAGGAAATGTTAATACCACAACAAATAACACCTCAGTCATTCAGAGAGATTGTTCTAACTCAACTGATGGAGCAACAGGAATGAAGAAATGAGGTCAAGATTTTGCAAAGGACTGAAGCTTATCACTGTTTGCTATAAAATAGACACGTGTTATAACCTGATTTTTGGAGATGCTGAGAATCCCATGCTTCCTTCTAAGCACTTGGTTCAGTCAGGCTATCTATCTGTTACATTTATCACAGACTTTCTGCATGTTATAGAGCAAGGAAAACAAGACCATTAATTATTCTAAGTTAGGAAAAAAACAGAAAAGAAAAAGAAGCCACCAAAATGTTTGCAATGTTCTTTTTGTCAGTCACGTCATAAGGTTGCTACGTTAATGTGATGACAGAGTTTGTCCACGTTTTTCATCCCGTTCAGATCCAGCTTATACTACTTAGTCTAATTGTTCTCTTTTAACTATATATGTATGAAATTCCATCTTTTCAAAGCTGCATTTAGTCCCATCAGGAGCAAGGGAAGAAAAGAAAAAAGTTTTGTTCTTAGCATAAAGCAAACATATTTCAAGAGTCTGATTTTTGACAACTTTCCAAATGTAACTGAGATTCTATGGCACTGACAAAACTAATTTTTGTCCTCTGCTAATCCCAAATATGTATAAATTTTGAATTGGACCCATACAATGGCGTTCTACTGCACATTGAAATAACACAGCACTGATGATAAGCTGAAATCCTGAGCCGTAACAGAGAACATTTGAATCAAGAGCTTACACATTTCTTCCAAAATGGAACACTAAATAAGCTCTCAAACTGTAACAGACAGCAGGCATCATATTTCTATCACTAAGGACTCATGTAAGGAGGCCTTTTTGTGTGTGCAGATGTGAGTATGTCATTGATTTACTAATTATTGAGTGTAATTACTAGCAGCCATCTTTTCCAAATATGAAATTTGGGATTAAAAATCTTGGAAAAAAATTTTCCTTGAGCGTGCATTTTCCAGAAACCTACTTAGTTTAACTCCTGGGATTTTACCTTCAGAGGCTTGAAAACACATATGACATCAGTAAAACACTAAGGTTCATCCATTGAATTGCCATGTGGAATACTCCTTACTGAGCAATGCATTTTAAGTCAGATAACTAACATTCATATTTAGTAGTGTAAACTGTTGAAGGCAGACCTAGATTTCTAAGAAATTACTCTCAGCTTCTCAGACATCCATCAAAATTTCATCAGTGGAATCACTTCTTTAAAAAAATCTGTACATTCACTCAGGTGATAGGCAAGCAGTTCCATTGCAATAAGTTTCATTACTAATTCCTGTTAACTTTAGTCTTTTTTTTCAAGTTTAATTAAGCTTATATTTCCACATTAAACTGCATAACTTACAGTGTTTTTTAGAAAAAACTTCTATATTTAATCAGTCTCATTTCAGATATAGTTAATAAGTGGAAAATTATTTTTGGAAATTAAAGAGTCTTTTTACATTATCTTTATAATTAACTATTAAATTAATAACAGAGATGTAGTAAAACTTTAAATTGAATCTTTGAAATACAGAATTACAAATAGCTAATCTAAATAAAAATATGGATGAAAGAAAAAGGAGAGACAGGCCCATTTCAAGGGAAAGTATAATGAAACTGAGTTAGTGACTTTTGTATATATCTCCATCTCTATCTCCAGAGACACTGCAAGCTACTGAGTAGCTGGTATTCCTGAGTTCATGACTATGAATATATTGTGCTATACTCTCAGGCTGTATTGCTTAAGATATTAGGAATATTGTGTTCCGCTTTTAATCAAATTCTGCTCTAGGGAAGCAGAGAGACTTCTAGTGTCCCATAAGAGGCACCTTCTAATGTTTTCTATTCAGGCAGAATAAAGGTTTAGTCTCCAGATAGTTTCAACAATGTGATTTACAGCATGGCTGAGTGGGTGCCATAGAGCACTCCACAGTTCTAGTCCCTCAAGCAGCAAGACTGGGGAACTCTTCTGACCCTTCTGACCCTCATATATGGATTTTGCTTCAGTTGAGATCAGAGCATGCGGCTGGGGAAAGAGGGAATGATACATTCCCTGGTTTTGTTGCACCACAGATTTGGAGCATAATGGCTCTTGTGTGTATCCAGACAGGAGAAATAAGCAGCCTGATTCCTCAAAACACACATCATCCCCAGTCCTGTCCTTACCTCTCATTTTGCTGTACTGGGACTCTTTATGTTATATGGGATTAATGAACAAAAAGATCAGAATGAGCTCACATTTCCAGTGGACTTCCCTAATGCTGAATCACATTAGTATTTATATTTCACATTCCTCTCACAGCAACATTTACAATATTGGCATCAATATTGTTAAAATGTCACTCCATTCTAAAGGTAATTTTTACAACAAACCTTCTCTTAACCTTTGTTTGCCAATAATGCAATACTTCTGATACTGAGATGTCATCTAAGTTTGAAATTATCATGTTCAATTTTATATTTCTTCTTCCGTATGTCAATAAAGCTGGAATCATTTTCAGATCTTGTCTAGGCAGAATGATAATTCAAACTTTGAAAGGAGCTCTGTTACGTAAGAGGCAAACCTGCAACATATACCAGATAATTAATTCACTTCTTTCCAAATAGAACAAACAAATCTGTACATGAATAAAAATGCACTATATTTCTATGTGAAAAGTAAAAAAAAAACCAAACAAACCACAACCTATCAGAAACAGCTCATCAGAAAAACTCAATTGTGAATGTAAATTACACGTTCAGTAACAACACTTTCCAAATCTACATCACCACTTGTTTCCTTTTATCCATATCAGTGTTATTTTTTTCTCTCCTACCAAGTAATGTGAGGTCTTTTAAAGAGAAGGATATGAAAGTGAAAGGAAAACATAATTTGAATGAAAATGAGAGGATTTAAATACATTTCTGAGGCATGCTGCTGACACTTGAAAGACTTTGCAAAATGAGGTTTAAGTAAGGCGATACAAACAGCATGTGATTGGAATGTAGAGGTTTAAGGATGTGCATTTACCATTGATAGGATATCAGAAATAGGCCTGGAATAAATCGCCTAAAGACTTAATGTTTAAATTATAATTGACAATAATAACTGCTATTATAATTACTGTAGCTGTTATTATGAGAGACCATAAAGTAATTATTCAGTGAGGAAATTAAAACATATTATTTTAGAATGGTCTTTACAGATGCTGCTAGAGATCAAACATTACCCCAATCGACTTTCTGCACCTAGATCCCTTGAGCATTCCTTCTTGAATCATGGTTCTTGCCATAGAAACTTTCCACTCTTCAAGTAATATTTTAAAATGCAAAAATGCCTAGAAGCCTTAAAAAGTCCTGTCCTCTAATGCATAGTTCCCCTTGCAAAAGACAAAAAGTAAGACAAGAGGCCATTACTCAGTGAAGAGGAAGGTCATACACAGGAGGATGTCCTAACATGTTGGCCCAGCTTACCCTCACCTAACTTTAGAGCTAATGTGCCCATGATCAGACGGAAGTTGCCATAAACTCCCTCCTTTTTCAGTGAGAAGACACAAGCATCTGTTTCTGACCTTGGGTTGTGGACCTTCAGTTGCCAACAGACTACACAGAGATCAGGAGGGGATTAACTCCCTAGTGGGATTCTTAATTAGGAACTACACGTTCAAGTTTTTTTTTATTTCACATTGTGTGTATGTGCAAAAAAATCTAATCTTGGGATTAACTATGCTGCTATTCCAGTGCAAGAAACAAGCCATTTTGATCATCTGTGTGCTAAGTGAAAGGTACCTTGTACAGCCCAAGCTGCTCATGGGACATAAAATGAAAGTCAGACACCTCTTGCAGAGTTATGATTAAAAAGGTGTTATACTAAAATTGGAAAAATAAGTAGAACCGTGAAGGTTGAGTGGGTGGATTTAAAATATAGGGAATAATGTGGTTCAAATGTCAAGCAGAAGAGAATCTTGTTACATTTCATACTTGTTCTCCAAAGTAAAAAAGACACCAGACAGGAATAAAATGTCTTAGCTGAAAATAAAAAGTTTACGTGACATTATTTTATAAGTATACCCGAAAACATAAGTGAAGTCATTATTATCCCATTAATTTGGTGCTGTCAGACAGTTGTTAGAAAGTCGCTCTATTGGAATTCACCTTTTTTTTTTTTTTAACTCTACTATCGCTTTTTTTTTTTTTTTTTTTGAGATCCAGTGTTGACTTTGTTGTTCTCTTTCAAGGGAAAATACGAATTTCACAAAACCACAAAGAGGATCAGAGAATAATATAATTCTGGAAAATATGCTCTATGCAGATTCAAATTCTGAAGTCGATAATACTTTCTATGACAGAACCATACAGAGAATTAGATATATGTACTGTAATAGCAGGATATTAACAAAGAGTACAAAACCAGAATGTTTTCTTTGGGAAAGAAAACTAGAAAGTTCCTACAAAAGTTAATGCTTCATTTTGGCCAGATAAAAAAATCAAAAACATTACTTAGATTGAATTGGATGTAGTGTCTTTTGTTTAGGAAATCTAACTTCTTTTGAAGCTATACAGCTGACATTCATATTCAGAGTGATTGACAACTCCTGGAAAGAAAAAGAAGAGAAAGGTAAAGGGTCTGTATCAGACTCAGTGCAATATTACCAACAGGTTTCCTCATTATGGAAAAACTCCCCGAAACAGGTTCATGCCTTAACTTTTATGAATACTATAAATTTTGCCCTGTATTAGCATTTAAAGAGATTCCTTCTAGATAGCTAGCAAAGTTTAGCTTATCCTTCAAATAAGTTACAGTCTGAAGGAAAAAGAACTAATTTAAAAATTGAAAAAGTAGTATATTGATTCTGTCTAAGTCAGAATACTAAAGTCAGTGCTGTAAGATTGTTGGGGGTCATCATTAGACAGTTAAGGCCTGTGCTTTTTAGCTTGGATCCAAAGCGCTTTTGTCAACAGAACATACGAAGAGAGCAGAACAGATGTAGTCAAAAAGACAGAGGTAGTATTTCTCTTTTCCAATAGAAGACTTAAATTCAGACTGTTTACTTTCAAGAAATTTCTAGTCTTACTAAGGGGACCACAGAAAAAAATGTTTAAGTAGGAAAAAAAGATTGCATATTTTTCTTGAAAATGCTAAGACTAGACAAGATGCATAGGTTCATATTTGGTTTTTGGTTTTGTTTTTTATGAAATATAATAAATTATTACATTAAAAATAATTACAAAAACTTGATATATACATATGTGGTAGGTTGACCTTGGCTAGTTGCCAGGTGCCCACAAAGCTGCTCTATCACTCCTGTCCTCAAATGGGCAGGGGGAGAAAATTACGATGAAAGGTTTGTGGGTCAAGATAAGGACAGGGAGATCACTTAGCAGTTACCATCACAGGCAAAGAGACTTGATTTGGAGAAATTAATTTAATTTCTTACCAATCAAATCAGAGTAAGATAATGAGAAATAAAACCAGATCTTAAAACACCTTCCCCCCACCAATCCCTTCTTCCTGGGCTCAACTTCGCTCTCACTTTTCCCCCATCGTCCTGCTAGTGGCACAACGGGACGCGCAACGGTCAGTTCATCACACATTGTCTCTGCTACTCCTTCTTCCTCCTTCTCCTCCCTTGTTCCACCGTGGGGTCCTTCCCTGTGAGACAGTCCTCCACAAGCATGTCCAATGTGGCTCCTTCCCACAGACTGCAGTTCACTAACTGCTTCAGTGTAGGTATTTTCCACGTTTTCTTTCCACGGGATGCAGTCCTTGAGGAGCAGACTGCTCCTGTGCAGGCTCTCACAGGGTCACAGCCTCCTTGGGTGCATCTATCTGCTCTGGCATGGGGTCCTCCACAGGCTGCAGGTGGATATCTGCTCCACTGTTAACCTCCTTGGGCTGCAGGGGAACAGCCTGCCTCACCATGGTCTGCACCACAGGCTGCAGGGGAATCTCTGCTCCAGCACCTGGATCACCTCCTCCTCCTCCTTCTTCACTGACCTTAGTGTCTGCAGAGTTGTTTCTCTCACATATTTCCACTCCTCTCTTCTTGCTGCTGCAGTTGCTGTTGCTCAGCAACTTTTCCCTCTTCTTAAATATGTTCTCCCAGAGGTGCTAGTGTCGTCACTGATTGCCTCTGCCTTGGCCAGCAGTGGGTCCATCTTGGAGCCAGCTGTCACTGGCTCTATTGGACACAGGGGACGTTTCTAGCAGCTCCTCACAGAAGATATCCCTGTAGCATCTCTGCTACCAAAACCTTGCAGCGCAAACCCAATACAACTTGAACTTGTTTAAACTGTTTGCTGTATATATGAATTTAGAATATACATCAAGGTCTAAAGCATGATGTCATGGTGTTTCTGGTGACCACAAATTCAAAAATGATGGAATTTCAAAGATTCTTGATGCCAGTGGCTTGAAGGAAGCAAAGCATTTAATATCCTGAAGCCTCACTTCCTACAAATGGGAAATTACTATAAAGTAGGAACTGTGCTCGTACAACTGAACTGCTCCCTGTCGTTTTTATAATGTGCTGGGTTTCGGGAGAATAAGCTGAACTTCAGAAAGGGCACCTTATTGAGTGAAATATTTGGGCATTTATGGACTTTTCAAGAGTTTCCTAAAAAATCCATTTACTAGAGTCTAATGTATAAAGGAATTAGTTTACCCATTGTGTGTCTTCAGAGAGTTTATTTTTTGTTTATCCAAATATAATCTAAGTGGCAATAAAAACTGATGTGTTAATCAGGGTCATATCAAATGTGTTCTTGAAATTTATATTTTTGATAGTAAAATGTTTTATTGTGGAACTTTGGCTTTCAAAATGTTATATTGGAATTTAAGATAGTGTTTTTAAACTGTATAGCAAAGGCTATATGATGTAATAGAGATGAGTTCCATTACAGAAGCAACATAAGTTAGACTCATGGTATTAAGGTTTCATCATGAAATTTATCTAACCAAGCTTCAGATATCTGCCAAAAAGACGTTTGTGCTTGCTGACATCATGCTATGATCTACCTTCATATGCACAACGGAAAGGAACTGATACTTTTATCAACTTATAGTAACCTGTTTGAAATACGCCTTTAGGACAACATGAATCATACACATGAACATTTTTTTTCTCTTCAGAACTTAAAAAACTTCTGTGGGATATCTGAGGAGTGTTTCTGTGGCTTGCTGCATTTTGGAGTAGAGGCCTTTTGGAATATTTGTGGATCCTTCTTAAATAAATATCAATGACAAAGATACCTGTGACTACAAGAGATAGGACTGAATGACTCATGCTGTTTCATTCATAATGTCTATACAAGTAAATAAAACTGTTCCAGAGTATGAACTTGTAATAGCCTGTGATTGTCCACACTGTCTGAATTTTAACACAGTCCCTGGCACGATTTGTGCCAAACAACAATCTCCCAGATAACTGTTGCATTGTCCCAGTAATTGAATATGCCAGGGACCATTCTCAGTTTGAATTTGGCCATCTTGTTTTGAGGGAAAAAAGTTACTTATGATATGCTTTGCCATTTAACCTCAGGGCCAGAGAATGTTGCTGGCGTATTTAAATTTCTGCTGTAGGCATTCTTTTTCAGTTCTACAAAATTACAAGATTTGGGGCCAAAAATGTTCAATTTTCTCTAAGCTATTTTGGTACAGATCTTCCTAGGGACTTCTAGAGATCTAATGTCTTGTGTAATGTCATATGGACTTTACAGGAACTTCTCTACCAGTTTCATGGGGTTTCTGTGTAGTCTCTGAAGAAGAAATATGCAATTCTTAGGCAGGTGAAACTCCTATAGATGCCTCAGAGAGTTCTGCCAATGAATGTGAAGGAGAAAATTAGTTCATTAGTGATTTTCTGCAACATAATTGAACTTTACATAATCAAGACTCTGTAGCGCTAAACAACTTCTGACTCTAAAGCTGTCTTTGAAACACTAGGAGGAACTGAGACATGTAAACAACATCTCAGGGGAATGCATTTAAAAGGGAATAGGAATTGCAAAGATAGAGTCCAAAATGCAACTGTAGCTTTTTTTAAATTATCATTATTATTTTTTTTTACTAGCAAAACACATCAAAAGGCAAAGGAGAAAGATAGAAGAGGGAAAAGTATTTCAAGCTTACACAAAAGGAAGTGAAACAACATATGGGGAATTATGAATATTTGTTTCCAACAGGACATAAGGACAATACTATGAAAAACCTAAAAATTTCTCTAGCTGAGGTTGTAAAAAACCAAAACTATTAACAAACTTATATCAGGCATCTACAAACTGATAAAAAGCAGTGATCTTTTAAGAAAGAATGAAAAATATATACATGTATATATATGCAGAAGTTGTTAAAATTAATCAGCAAATTATTATGCTATTTTATAAAGTTAAACTCTAGGCACATTACTATGTTATCTATGAAATACACCGTAAAGAAATAAAGAAAATATCCCAACAAGAAATATAACCCACCCTGGTACTTGTTAACTGTCTGAAACCATGATTTGCATCCAGGAAAGTCTAAATTGCATAAGATAAGTTATCTCTGTAATTGACTGTCGTTCCCTACATTGCTCTTATTACTACTTAATATATATCAGAATCTCACAGATTACTGTTTCAGTTTGAGAATTTACAACCTTTCACATTAACATACAATCAGCCAAATACATAGAGATCAAGGGGTTTTTTGTCTCCATAGGCAAATTTACTAAGGCTTTTTAAGTAGTGACATGATAGCAATGAGGAAGAGAATGAATGCCGCATTGTCAGAATCATCACAAGCAGTTTCTTAATCACAGCAAGATTCAGCATGATCTTATTCCACTTACTTATTTTGCCCATGTTCTTCTTCGTGGAAAGGTTTTGATACATCTTCTCTGACAGTGATATATATAATTTCCAAAAGAATTTCATGGTCAATGTGAAGCCATACGTTCTTTCATTTCCATACTACCCTATAGCTTAAGCACCCCTCTCTGTCCTTTGTGTCATATCCTACAATTAACACATTTACATTATTTTCTTGAGATAACTAAAATAGTAATGAAGATGCTTGAGGTGGGTTGACCTTGGCTGGCTTGCCAGACACCTAAGTAGCTGCTTTCTCACTCCCCCTCTTCAATAGGAGGGGGAAAGAAAATAAGATGAGAGCTAAATAAAGCTAAAATAAGCTCATGGGCTGAGATAAAGACAAGTAAATTACTTGCCAATTACTGTCACAGGCAAAACAGACTCGGAAAAAATGAAAACATCTTACACCCACCTATGCCTCATTTTTTCAGGCTCTGCTTCTTCATTCCCAACTCATTTACCTCCTTCCCCTCTAGCCCCTGGCAGCATGGGGGAGATAGGGATGCAGCCAGTTTATAACAGCTCTCTACCACTCCTTCCTCCTCACACTTCTCCCTTGCAAACCTTTCCATAGTCTGTAGTCCTTCATGATAAACCTGCTCTTAGCGTGGGCTCTCCATGCATCACAGGTCCTTCATGGAATATACACCTGCTCCGGCATAGGGTAGTCCACGATCTGCAGTGTGGATATCTGCGCTGGTGTGATCCTCCACAGCCTGCAGGGAAATACCTGCTCCACCATGTTCTCTTCCATGGGCTGTAAGACTGCCCTGCAGGTTCCAGTGCTTGGGACACCCCCTCTACTCCTGCTCCTCCAGCCTTGGTGTTTCCTCTGCTTTTTCTCACTCTTTTTGTACCCTTCTCCTCCTCTGTAATGTTTTGTTTGTCCTTTCTGAAATACACTAGGTATATTTCAGAGGCGCCACCATCTTGGCTGAGGGGCTCAGCTGTGCCCTAGAGTGGCTCTGTGGAACCAGTGGAAAGCGGCTGTGGCTGGCATGGGGCAGCGCCCACTTCACACAGAGGCCACCCTGCAGCCCCCTCACTACCAAACCTCACTGTGGACAACCAACACACTGCTGTAGGCCAAGATCAAGGCTGAAGCCATTGTCACAGACACTGTACAAACACGACTCAATAGATAACTTTGTGCCATGAAGACTTTATAGCATACAGTTCATTACAAACACAAATTCCTTTAGTAAGTTCTGTGGTACTCAGCAAGGGAAGAATAACAGTGTAGAGATGCTACAATAAAGAAGCAAAACATTAAAAACTGTATCTAGGCCTTTCCCCCAGACTGAGTTGCTGTGACATGAAAGGCCAATAATGGCACACTGCCCAAGGCAAAGGCTGGAGGGATCTTGCCAAAGGTCACAAAAGATCAATTCCTTGAAAAGCTTATCTAGAGGCAGTGCTCAGATGTTATGATAACGGCCATAGACTGAAAACCTGTATAAACAGTGAAGGACAGAAACTTAGTTATAAGATTAGTTATATAAAATTGTGAATATACAAAATACAAATTTGAATCTCAAAAATTTGGAAGCAATAGAAAAAGCCCAAACACATTACTGACATTCTTAAAAATTGATTTCCTTTCGCCATGGTAAATTTGGCGCTGTTAGCATACGGACAAATATGCACAAAAGGAGAGAACTTCCATGAAAGTATTAGCCAAGTATTCCTTGGACTGTTACAGCAGATAGATTAATATAAACAAAACAAACACCACCACCACTCAAAAAAGAGAGAAAACTCCTAAAAATGATGCTTGTGAAAGTAAGTTTTTAGGGTCTGTAGACCGTATGTCAGCCTTTGAGAAATGTAAAGGTTGCAGGAGAGAGTTAATGTCGAGTGTAAATGATGTTGATGTTGTAGAGAAAATCTGTTAAGTGGAGAAAGAATCCTATTTGGAGTGACTTCTCTCCTCTTGGGTTCCATGAGACCCAGTTCAGCACTCTGGTTTTGTTCAGCAAAGCAATTAAGCACGTTCTTAATTCACACTGATGACATCTGTAAGCCGTTAAAGTGCTTATAATTAAACATGAACCCTAGCCCTTTGCTGAACACGGAGAGATTTAAGTATGCGCTTGCTCATCTGGAACACAAATTGCTGTGAAGAGGCATCTCTGTATCCAAAATAAATGCTCATCTGACTGGCATCTCTGAGCTGGTGCCCATGGAGCCAGACTGAGAAGGTTTGCAACGCACTGCCCACTGCATCTGGTTCCTGAAGAGGTTATGAGATTTGACAGAGTACCACAAAACTGGGTAGATAAAGACTGTCATGACTATGTGGTGCTCTGCTTGAACAAATGAGTCTTCCCAGAACTGATCATGTCAACATATCTGAGCTGGTTTTCTCTGGTGCCAAATCAAGTTTGACGGGGTTTATTAGCTTAGGATCAAGGCCATGGGAATATAGCTATTTTGCTTTAGCTTGAATTCTCAGCTTGAGGATTGTGCCTGATCTAATAAATCCTATAGAATTGAGCTGGATCCTCATAATGCCAGCTTGGCTGTCTGTACCCATTGTACATTGCTTTGCTTTGCTCTGTTTTGAAACTTGATAATCCGCCATTTTTAAGGGACAATTGAATCTCTTTGACTATAGCTCACACAGTTACTGATCAGGCAGAAACAAACTAATAAGAAAAAAAAATGCTTACTGGTAGCAAAGAGCTCTAATTCACTTGCTTTCTCCTTTTCCTTTCTTTTTTTTTCCCCCCTGCAATGAATTAGGCTGGGAGCAACTACACGTCTTTATTGTTAGATACTCTAAAACATGCAGTAAGTAAATAGTTACTTTCTCTTGCACAAATGTGCACATAGAAATTTTGGTTCTTACTTTTAATCTGTCATTATGTATACAAACACTGAATTCTCTAAATCAGTAATTCAGCCAATGCCTCTTCTGACATGAGTTACTGCTTACTACTGCTTACTTGATACAGAGCATTAACATAAAGTAGTATGGAAAGCAAAGAGTCAAATAATCATATTTCGTAGTTAATAAATGACTTATTTTTTGTTACATTTCTGTGTAAAACCACATCTCCCTCCACAATCAAATACAATATTTTGTCAAACATGTTTATTACACTAAAAAGATTTCCTAGAATTATTTGTGAAGATTATTTTTTGTAAGAGTAGGTTGTTATAAAGCAGTTTCTTTAAATACAAAAAATTTTGAATGGGTGTTCAGGAAACAGGGCATTTTCTAGTTCTATGACTGTATTTCTAAGAATCGGAGAACCGTGGCATTAATAGGAATGATTAAAGACATGAAATTTGTCTGCCTTTCATATCCTGCAACATCAGCTTAAAAGGCACTCTTTCAGCAAATAATCATGCCAGTAAACTCATCTGCAAGAAGAGATGAAGAACACAATGAAGAAATGTAAAAAACAGATGTGAGTATCTGTGAAAAAAGAGAGAGTGAATTGGTTTGAAATGACTGTCCATAAAAACATTATGCTCTCTGTCCCTTGGTCTGGGAAGCAGGAAGCAAGTCCATGAACACTAGCGGTAACATTCTCATGGTCAAGTACCAAACAACTGACATCACACGATCGTATTGCCATTAATTTCAGCAGATAAAATATTTCACATTTGAATTGATCTGTGTAAGCAAGAAGTAAAAGTGATGTGTCATTTAGACAGAGATTAATTTATCTTATGAAGAAAATATGTATATATGTTTATATGTTTATTATTCTTGTTATATGTGTATATGTATTTATGGTTTTTTGGCTTTAGTGTTCTTAACTTCCATCACACACTAATTTTTCACCTAATTTACACCTACAGAATATAGAGTGACATTTGCCACCTGACAATCTGAGAACTTGGCACCTGCATATGTTTTTGAGGTTATCACACGCTACATGTAGAGAGTTCACAGAAATTAAGAGAACTTGAAATGTAATAATAACAGCTCCTAAAATGTGTGGATGTAAAATACATTTTTTGGAACTAAAAAAAGTAATTTGAGTCTCTGTTATGTGGTCTTGCCAAGAGAAATATTAATGATTTATCTATATGACCTCTTTATATCAATGGCAATCAAATACTTATTGAATATTGCTAGAATATTATTTTGCTCTGGTAAATAATAATTCCATTAATTAATAATAATTCTAAATAAAGTAAATAATAATTCTAATTGCTCCTCTTTTCCTACATGTATGTTTTATTAAAAGGTGTAAAGCCAGACATTTTACACCTTTATGAATGTGTGAGTTGTCGTAGATACGCAATTGTATGTCTCACAGCAATTACTATGAAAATATAATAACCACAGCTCAAAACTAAAGCTTGATTGCTAAGGTTAAACTAAATATTCATAGTAGTGGTGTTTTCTTATCTATGAAGTTTTTATTAACATTTGTAGTCATGAGATCTTGTTATTCCTGTGGTAAGCAAAACCGAAATAACTATTTGGCAGAATATGAAGACCTTGCAGATGTACATATCAAAGGCTTTTGATAACTGGTGATATTTTCATTAAAATAATTAGTAAAGTGGCTATAGAGTTGACTTTATACCTACAGGTTTTAAGTCACAGAATTAATTGAACACTTCAGCAATCATCTTTAACTTCTTATTTATATAGTTAATGCTTCCATACTGGGCATTTAAGGTGATGCCTTATATAAGGCAGCAAACAAATTACTTCATCTGTTCTGCTTTAATTCTTTTTTTTAAGTAGGTTTTTGTTGTGGGGGTTTTAAATTATATAATGATACAGAACAGATTCCCTTTAACTGTAATTTTTTTTCACTTGGAAGTTAGTACATGTTAGCAATTAACTATATGACTTACTTTTCTTGTCCAGTACTTAGCCTCTGAGCTTACAGATAGTCCCATGAGCATTCTGGGGGTGGAAAAGATAGGGTGGAGGGCAGTGCAATTCTACAAAATGGTTGTATCATAGAATCCAGTGGGTATATGCTACCCCCTAATAAGGAGGTTTTGGACTCAGCTTCCACTAGGAAATGCTCAGCTGTTTAGGTAGGATTGATTTCCAATGGGAGCCTTCAGAAAGCTCTGGCAATTTCACCTCTAACCCAAGCAGCAAAGACCTCCAAGATTTAAGGAAGCATGACTGGGATTCAGTTGAGTTTTACCTAGTGTCCTTGTGGCCAACAACAATTTTTGCCTCAGCTGGCCCTACAAAACTCGTTTGTACCATTTATCTACTTGGCAGGTACATATCTTTAGTCTACGTATTCTCATATTGCTGCAATGAGAATTGAAAAAAATGTCTTTTTTTGTACCTTACCTATATTATTAATCTTTCTTCCTACAGAAACAAAGCTTAAGAGCTCACATGACCTGTGACTTATGTTCATCCTCCTCTAATAATCCACTCTTTTATTTTTAAGAAATTGGTTGGAGGTCTGCATGTCTTCCAGATAATTGCTCCATATAAGTGTTAATAAAAAAGAGGAAAAAAAAAGCCACAAACCCACCTACAGGGCTAGAGGGAGGTTGGAGTAGGAATATTCACAGATTTTTCTTTAACAGCTTTTGATGACAATCTGCTAATTTTTACAGCTCTCAACTCACCATCAAATTGTTATATTGTATCAGGAAATAGGTGTATGGAAGACAGAAAAGAAAATCTTAGTATAAGTCAGTTAAAAAGCAAATCAAACAAGATAAAAGTCTGCAAAAATCCAGCTCTATTAGTACTAGGTTTCATTAGCCTACTGACTTGAGAAGGTATTATTTCTCTGAAGGAATACAGAGGCATAGAGAACATAGAAGTAATTTGCACAAGAAAATTCAATAAGGACCAATTTCTTCATCCCTCAAGGTGCTAAAATGCTTTCCGTGTTTTGGTCTCTAGTTAGGCACCTGAAAACCTTTCTTTTTCATTCCGCACATTAGCAGTGGGGGTCTTTCCTCTGAGTTTTTACACAATAGTACAGTAGAAGCCTATCAATAACAGATAGTTCTGCAGACAAAAACACAGCTCATATTTCTCATTTGAAAGCTGATGAATATCAGTAATTATAATAGTATGAGGCACTTGAAGCCATTCTTACATGGCTACATGCTTATAAGTTAGAACAACAATAAAAAATATATCTTTCTTGTTTTATTAATAAAAAAATCCTTTCCTTCCATTTATTATACATTAAAACTCTGTTGGAATATATAGTTAGGGCAGGGACTGATTTGTTGCAGCCTGCTGGAAGAAATTTAATTGATGGAGAGCCTGTTACTGAAAGCTGTGCAGAACCATGAACTTACTGAACTACTCCAAAGGTATGGGTATTAAATACACTAGGACTGGGCCAGAGTTATTTCTGTGAATGAATGGCAATTAGGCTGAATGTATCAGATTGAGTGCAATGGTCTTATCAGCTTCATATTTTCACTAGAAACATCCTCAACGGCTTGCATTAGATCAACACTACTAAAATGATCTCTATTTAAAAGTACATTACTCTATCCTTAAAAGTCAGATCAATCAATGAAAAAAGTAAAGTCAAATGAAAAAGAAGTAAGGAATCTGTCTTTGGAACGCAACACTGGCGTGTTTTATTTTTGAGCTATGCTCTTAATTGGAAATTCTGGGACCATTTTAGCCTAGCTGGACTAAAATGAGAGAGAATAAATGCTGTTATATTAATCCCTGAAAAAAACCTTGAGACAAGAAAGCATTCTAAGGTGTTTAACTTTTTGCATTGTGCAAAGACAGGCAGAGCTCTGTAAGATACATCTTTGCACATATGGAATTATTAAACGACAAGAATGTCTTCAATTTAAATACAGGCATTGGGCCTTAATCAGCTCTTGGGTACATCCAGTAAAATCAGTTTGAATTATGTCAGTGATGAATTTCATTGTGAACCGAGAAACAGCTGGGCTTACACAAGGAATATTCAAACTGGGACATACAGAGAAAGGGTATGGAGAGAAGACTGCAAATTGTTCAGAAAAGAGATACAAGCGGCAAAATAGTTTATAGCTCACATAGTTGTCATTTATTGCAGCACATTTTGTCAATGAGCATCTTATGGTGCTGACTATTAGGAGAGGCAGTATGGGAATATTTGTTGGTGTTCTGGTTCAGGTGCCTGGTATCTAAAACACCTTGCTCCTAAGTTGCTGTCTAGCCCAGCTCTGAGCCTCTTTTCCCCTGTGCAGTGTGTCAGAGGGAGAAAAAAACCTGTTGTCTCAGTTCAGCTTCCCTTGTCAGTCCAGTTTACCAGAAATCTCGGTTGCAAGGGGACACCAGCACCTTACTATTTCCTAAAGCCGCACAGGAAATGTGTGTTGCAAATCATCCATCTCCCTTGCATCGGTAGAGCTGGAGACAAAAGGTCAGCATCAAGCTGATCCTAGTAGAGCAGTAGGACAGAAAATGAGGTATTAAATGCTTGCTTATAGTCAAATGGTAGCTATAATAAAATCTGATGCAAAAAATGATAGACTTTTTGACACTTTAGAAAAATTATGAGTTTCTCAGATGTAGCATCCAACAGCAGTCTGGATCCTAAAAAGGGGCGTTCACCATCTTAAAGAGATGTTTTTGGAATGCTTCATGCACATTGGATATAGAGTTTCATAGCTTTTTCTTGTATCTACAAATGCTGGAAAATCTATGATAAGAGGATCAATCTAGAGCACAAAATGGTTTCATGAGATTTTGAACTCTGCCAAAATTAGCTTATTCCAGTGTACATTATTTGAATTTAAGTGCATCTTATCCTACTGATTTAGCATGGAGATATAAACTTGTTGTTGCCGTATCTTTTCCACTGATTTATGTCACTTCTTTCATGAATTAGTTTGAGAGGGTCTTTTCTATGTTACGTTGGTCTCCTATAATACTTTTAGCAGTAAGAGAGAAATTACAATGACAGAGGAAATCAGTAAGATATAATGTTTAGATCTGATTCATTGCCAGCTCAGAGTGTCCCGATTAAATGCTTTAAATTTAATATTTAATGAATAATGGCTAAAAAAAGCAACTAAATGACCTGAAAAGGGAGCAAATGAAAACCACACAGGAGAGCTTGCATCTTAGAAGGAAAAATGGAGTAGAGATTACTTTAAAAGTCTTACTTGTTTTCACTTCCTGAGCTGCTTGAAACATCAATACATGATCTCTTCATCATGACACCAAGCACAGCACCTGCCTGCCAGAGTGCAAACTTAAGAGCTGGCATTGCTAACCCTGAAGTCAGCCTGCCAGTTTTGTCAAAAAAGGTATAACACCCCATCCTTTTGAATAACTCTGGAGAACAGAAAAAAAGCACTATCATAGGTGTTTCTTTCACCATGCAAAAGTGGTAAATGACTCACTCATTTCACCACAACCTCATTCTGATTATTAAAGAAATTAAACATGCTCCTTTAACTCATTTCAGGGTTTATTTGTCTTATATCAACATGATCATATAACATTGTCAGCTGTTTGGCCTAACAACTTTGGTTTTTAGTGTTTTGGAAATCTGTACCTTTCCATTTATGTTTTTTCTTCACTGAAATGCAATGCTCCCTCGTGTTATTGATATTTCCCTACCTGCTAAGTGACAGATCCAACATTTCAAGGACTTTGACCATGGTACACTTGCCACTGGAGTTGTATTTCAAGGGAGGAAATGCTTCACCATCCTAGGGAATTTTGCTTGTACCTCCATCCACATAACTTTAGCACACCTAATACTGTGACTTTATATTTCAGTCTTGAGATGACACTGAATTATAATAATTTGACGTTGTTGACCTGAATGGATTCTGCTTTAATTTTGGTTCATCATAAGTTGATGTAGGTTAAGTGGATTCACAGAGTGTCAGAATTAGATACAGCCCAGCAGGATAATTCACAGCACCACAAACAGGCACATTAATTCCCCATCAATTCAATAGAGGAGTTAAGTTCCTTAGAAAAGTAATCCACAACATCTGTTTGATGATGGAGAGTCACTCAGAGCAGGTAGAAACTACAGTGGTGACTGAGAACTACGGAATCATCCAAGAACTTTGATGACTTCTCAGAGCTTGAACTATAAGCTTTTGGATCACTTGGAAGCCAAGATGGGTAGGCACTTAACTGAGCAATGCTCTCTTTTTAAAATCAGAGAATTAGCTCTTATTTTATAAAAACCGCGTGGAATTAAAATAATCTTCCCAAAAGCTGGGAATTGAGGTTCATTCCAGTGTCAGCCAGAAATTATTCAGATGCATCCTGTTACTTTCCAATGACTTTTTCAACTTCCAGACAGATTATAACACGACAGCTACTAAAAATCTAAGACATCGTGCAGTCAGAACTATAGAGAAGATATCTGACTGGTGTCTGTAATCTATCAGCCCCCTCCATAATGAAGCTCAGACTTCAGGTCTCCAGATAAGAACATATATACAGATGTAGGGAATTTTTAGGCCAAACAAGTCAGACTGAAAATTTTGGAAGCTGATGAGGCTGAGTGCTGACATCAAAGTGTGGGCTTTCTACTCTTTCTTCTTGCTATTTTTCAGATTTAAGGCATCTTGTAGGAGCAATGTGAATTCTGTATTTGTATCTGACAATACAAATATTAACCTACTCAGAATTCAAAGGTTTCAAAAATTAGCAGGCTCTGACAGGTTCTTGCAATGAAGATCTTGCAGCTCCAACTGCAGCTACTTAGGAAGGTTCTTCCACAGCTGCCCATCCAGGCTATCTGTGTGAGACCGTCAGTTCTGAAGAAGATGCAACAGAAAGTGTTGTGCTGCTCCTCAGATGCACCATACGTAGCTCAGAGTTCACTAAAATGGACAATAAACATCTGCCAATTTATCACGCACTGTGCTCTGCTGATCAATCCTTACACAGCTTCTGCTATTTCTGGCACGAAAAAGGACAAGATTTTTTAGGCTAAGACAATGAAAGTTTGTGTAACTCCACCTTTTAGGAACCAGAGAAGGACTTTATGAGCTCAGATTTACAGAATGAAACTTGGTGTTAAGGATCCTTCCATAGATGTCACTATTTCTATTTAAAATGCCTGAAGTTTTCAACTGCTTGATATAAAGTGACCTAGGTCCTCCTCTGTTCCACACAAAGGATGGAACAAGTTCTAACAGAGGAAGACTCAAAGATCTGATGCCACACATAGAACTTGTCTGGACCTCATGTTGTGTTAAAATGGTAAATGAACAAAGTTGGAGGCTACAGCTCATTAGGATCTGTTACCTCAACTAATGTGAAACTGCTCATTTTCCATTACAACTGTTTTGTTGTTCTGTTTACAGCTGAGAACACTTGGAAGTCAGGAAAAATCCTGGTTAGCTGACAAGCCACTCTGTCAGTGGTCTGACAGTATCGTAAAGTACTTGTCTGTCCTTGACTTCTCAATACAATGATAACCTCCCTTTACTTCAGTTTCCATGGAGCTTGGATACCTGTTGCCTGAAGTCAGAATATAGATAACTGCAACATGGTGTGTGAAATTGCCATCAAGACTATGACACAGAAAATTTCTAAATAATGCAGTCAGAGCCTATATGAACAGCACAGTCTGCAGCAATATAAATTTGCCAGACTCTGTAAAGCTAGACACCCTTCTAAATATTTTACCCTCTTGATGTATTTTTGCATCTAGTCATTCTAGAGAAGTAACCAAATATGTACGACTTCACAAATATTTGAAAATGCACAGAACATATTTTAATAATAACATTTCAGACTGGTACACATGAATCTTTAGAATTCTTCTCTGTCACAGTACCACAGCATTAAAAATGCATATTATGAAAATATATCTACTTGATTGTATCGGCTTGCATACATTTTTAGTTAAAGAAAACACAAAACTGCTGTGGTTAAATTTGATTTAAATTTTCAGTAGAGGCATGGGAAATTATAATACTAGGTGCTTCTTCTCAGCTGGATTTATTTCATCCACATGCCCAGTGTATGAAGGAAATACTTAATGATATTAGCTGCAGCAGGACAGTACCCAGAAATGTCATAGAACAGCAGGACAGAGCCACCCTACCAGTCTTAGGAAAATGACTTTTAGTTAGCAGCTGCCAAGCAGAGGAAACTGCTTTGGCACCAGTGCAATAATACTTAGCCATTCACTTGCTGTATGAACACGCTTATGAGTGTAGCTGGCCAAACCCCAAATACGCCACAGTATTTGGGATCTTTTCATCAACAGTTCTTTTGACAAAGAAGTGAAATAGTTGCCTGGTATCTCTTCTTTCGCAAAGGTCCTCGTAGCAGAGCTAATATTACAGGATCGTTGATAAACTTTGCAAGAGCCAGATCCGAAAGCTACAGACCCAGTGAATTCCTCAAGCATCTAGGAGTACACAAACAGAGAGAGCACTGCTGGAAAGTTTGTTCTTTCCCTGGTTGTTTATTCTGGTTCAGATGATGACAGAAAAATCATACACCCCAGTGACTTGTGAGGAGAGTTAGATGCACAGATGCAAAAACAAATCAGAGTTTTTGCTAGCCGTGAAGCTGATTGAAACAGAGAGGTAAGCCAAGAACACTTTTTTACATTTTTAATTCTTTTTCAAGATTATGTACAGCATTCTGTCTAAAAAGTTGAATTAAGAAACAATAAAAAAGACACTTCAAGTCACAATACCTACAATACATAGAAAATTACAACCACCAAATATCTTTCTGTGTGAATTAGACCTAGTAGCCACTAAGTATATATTATTTTATTCTGAGCCTTTGCTTGAACATTTAACCTGGGAAAACTTTAAATCTGTTAGTCAGACTGGCCTGATGCAATTACAAGTGTGCAACCGTTATACCAAACTATTAGCTTGTATATTAGAAACCAAATTGTTTTGCCCTTTATCATCTGCTAAGTAAAATTGGAAGCATGGCTCTTGACTGTCCAGGGCAAGGTTGGGAAGGCAGAGGAGCATTATATTCTCAAGTAATTTTGTTTTTAATAAATGTTGCAACATTTTATATAGTACAGGGCACAGATGGAGTGAACTCTGTGAGGAAAAGTGAACCCAGTCAAATTCCAGTAATTTCAAAATTCTGACGAAGGATAGGAAAACCCTTCCGAGTACTGCTCAGATGCATTACATCTAAGAAAAATATTACTAAAGTTCAGGATCTTTTTCTTCCATTTTCTTCCTCTACTTTGTGTGGTCATTGCCAAGTGAGAAAGTCTATGTTTTAGCTCATCAAAAAAAAAAAAAAAAAAAAAAAAAAAAGAAAGTTGGATAAAACAAGGTCAAACATATATGACATCACCTTTACTTTACACATTCAGTGTATGACATGGATTTTGGACCACGAAATTACATCAAATTTGTCTTCTCCTAATTTCTACATGCTAATTCAATTGACCAAACACAGCCTTGGGATGGATAAATTATTTTCTAAAAGTGATTGCAATTAAAAAAACAATAAAATTTTTCCGAGGACTTGTGTTCACTGCTCCAAATTGTGAAGTAACATATGGTGTGATAAATTATGGTAATAATCAGTTGGCATCTTAAAGTGAATGTTCTTGAGAATAAACAGCATGTGCTCTAACCTACATACATATAAGGTAAGTTTTGAATATATGATAAGATTCCTCAAAGATTCTGCAGTTAATAAGTAAATTTGATATTGCAGAGTTAAAGAGATGACTCAGCTTTTAAGATATCCATTAAGGAACTTCTGGAACTAAGATTAGGTTACCATGTTAATGGATCCTGACATGAATACATGTCTCTGCATATTCCACGAGAGGCTTTTCTTATTTCTTAAAACAAATGAAACACGTATAAGACTCAAAATGTCAGTACAGACCACAAAACCCCCCATATCTTAGTAAAATATAGCTTACTAAACACAACTGCAAAGCTGTCGGATGGAAATGAACCTGTTTTGCTGTTTGTTTGGTTTTTTTTTTTTTAAGTATGGATTTCAAAACCGGGGTGAACTTTTTAGTGTCATTCTACACTATAAATTACCTAAATGATTAATGTTACTTTTCAGAAAACTAAGTGCCCTCTAATATCCACTTTTTCTGTATTTAAGCCTTGTCTAGTAAAGCAATATGAAATGCGATCTTACTTTTAAGAATTAGCTTCAGAATATTTGAGGAGATGGATAAATGCAGGAAATCTAACTAAACAGTTAAAAGTACTCCACATAACTCTATCATATAAATATTTTCCACGTTCTCATAATTGTCATATTATCATTGTTCTGATTGTAAGAACGGTTTAGTATCTAATGTTTTCTCTGGAAGTTGATCAATTTTGCAACATAATGCTGCTAAGAAGTTCAGCAGAGTTTCTTCACGTGAAATACCTTGCCTTAGGAGGAAAAAAATTGTTGGCACAATATTTCCACCCGTCAAATATTAACAGATATTAATTTGTTAATCTTCTGGGAAATGCTTCTTCAGCAGAGGAGAGTGCATTACCTATAATAGGTTTGGATTAAGTCATTATTCAATTATCTGAGTAATTGTTTAATTATTGGAATACTTGTCCTCTTTTACAAGTTTGTTTATAACCTTACCATTTTGTGCAAAATATTTTCAAATTCAATGGGTATTCTTTTGTCTGGAAGAAGACATTTACTTTTATGTCTCAGCAGGTAATAAATTCTCCTTTATTGTCAATGGGAGCAGTTTAGAATATATCTGATTAAATGTCAAATGTACTGCATCTCATTACTTCTTATTGTACCTGTTTTTCTTCATTAACTGCCTAATATGATCTGCTTACCTTAGATTACTAAACTTTATGGGAGGAATCCCATTCGTGGAATCCTGCAGAGGTAGTGAAAGACTGTATGAAGGACCAATATGCTTATGTTGGGTACCTGCCCAGAGGTAGGAATGGCAATTAACAGAAGGTTGAGAAAAGAAAAATGTGAGCAGAAACTGCTTCCAAGTTAATTAAGCAAACTTACAAATCTCCATGTGCAGCCTGTTTTCTCAACTTCAAGGAGTTTGAATGAACTTTTCCTTGTATGACCAGGTCGTTAACTGAAGTCACAGTAAGCATCTTCATGGTATAGACTGGAACCTTAGAGCTTTATTGAAGATAATGGAGTTAAAGTTATTTATGCTACCTCAAGATCACATCCTTTGATTCTTTTTTTAGGTAACTGGAAATGCAATTAAATGATATATATTCACCACCTTTCCCACTATCGTGATAATCGATTATGGTGAGAACAGCTCAAGCAGGAATGACAGAGTAACACTAGAAGAGAGATTCCAAGAATGCCACAGCTATTATTCCCATTATTAGGCAGAGAAAATTAAAATCTGAGATCCAGAACTGAATCATCTGTCCTCAAAATTTATAGAAAACTAAACAGTCATTGCAGACTGTAGTTTCTTATTTAGAACAACTTTGATAGTGCTTGTTAGTAGAAAGTCAATAAACACGTCATAAGGTAGAAAAATACATGGCTTTTCAATTTTTTAATTTAGAGTGAATTTACTGCTCCTCATTACTTGGAGTGCAACAAACTCACAAAGGTGTGATGTGTTTTTGATGAAGTTTGCATTTTACTGAAAGAACTCTCTCCTTCTTTGCCTTGTAATATTTTTCAGCATTAATAGTAGGAACGATAACAACATTGCTAACACAGTCTAAATCTTTTTAAAGTAAAATCTATATTTAACTAAAATTAGATTTGATAGGCAGGGAAGAAAAATTATATTCCAGCATATAATGTATTCAAGGGAGACCAAACTGCAGTAGAACTTACTGAAATATACATATGCATTCGTACACATATGAACCCTTTTGCTTTAACAAGAGGTACTTTAGTGGCTGGCAGAAAATGCAATAACGTGAGGCTTGATCACAACAATATTCTCTGCATTACTATGGCTGCCATTCACAGAGATAGATTTTCCATTGACTGCTATCATTTTGAGTCCCCGTATCTCATCTTAATTTGAGTAGCTGCCTGATGGAAGTCATATGTAGACTGAAAAATTAACCCTTTCCTTCGCAGTGTTTGGGTGAAAGAGGGATTGCACCTGTTTATTGTCACACGTCTAGAGTCTAGACAGGAGAAGTGCTTTGTGAAAATACAAATGTTAAAAATTCATTACTCTTGGAGAATTAACATAGCTCTTTATGATAAAATAACCTTGTGTGTAGGATATGTGATATAGCGTGAAGAAAGGCTACCTGAAGAGATGAGGCTGGAAGAAGGTTATTCACGATGATACTTGAAATCAACTGACTTATGTGCGCAAGCTCTCAATGTGGTAGGTGTCCTAGAGAGACTTGTCTGGAAGACACTGAAGTTTCCTAATTTAGGCAGTATTTAGACTTCTAGCAGTCTCTGAACAGTCCCCTAAAGGTTACCTAAGTTTTAAGCATTTAATTAAGATTTCTAAGTTAGTAAGAGCAAAGGGTTGGATCTAATCTACACTAGATCCTTGAACAACTGAACTGGATCATCTAGGTAGCCAGAACTAATAAATCCCATCTTCCTTACAGGCAGGGAGATAAAAAAGGAATTTCAGAATACAAATCGCTTGACCAAGGAAGACAAGCACATGAGAAAGTGCCCACTTCCTCCATCGACTATATAGAGACTCTAGAGACAAGCACATGAAAAAGTGCCTACTTTCTCCATTGACTGTATAGATACTCTAGACGGTCAGTCTGCCATGATAAACATGGTACAAAAGGAAATGAAAAATAGTGGCTGCAAATTCCATAGCCCTGGCCAGAACACCATCTCTCAAGAAAGTGGTATTAATGACTAATGCTGAGGGTGAGCTATTGAAGAGCAGATAATGACCACCATGTGCTTGTGGATCAAATCATTGGCTGCTTTTTAAATCATGACCTCAGAACGCTGTGCATGACACGTATAGTATTCATTACTGCTCAACCTCTCAGCCTACTTTTTGTTGTGCTTTTTATGTATTGTCTCAGGCCTTAACTGAGAATAACAGTCATGACAGAGTTCTTCATTTTTATATTCACCTGAACTCAAAATAAGGATTTACAAAAAAATCTGGCACAACCTGAAATGTTTTCTTCTTACGGTGGATTGCCATTACACAAGCTCCCAGGGTGACCAGGTCAGGCCCCCGGGCAGACTGAGGTAAGAAGCCGTTTCTTTCCTTATTCATTTATTTGTTGGGTTTTTTTCCACAGCTAGGACACACTGGGTCAGTGCCTCCTGCAGGAGGCAGCAAGTAGACTGTCCTTTTCAGCAGATTCAGATCTTCGGTCATCCGCAACAGCAAAACACCACAATTTCTCCTGCCCTGAGAGCTTCCCGTGCACTGAAGACAAGAAGGACTGGCATTCATGGCATACAGTGCCCTCACTGTGTTTTAGATAGAAAAGTTAATGTTTTCTTGTGTGTAACATTTTCTTACAAAAACATCTTACGGTCAGATCATTTTAAATACCTCCTTTGCCTTTTAAAACTTGATCTAAAATACTTATGGGGAAAAAAAAAGAGATGCCTTTTCACTCGCCATGCGTGCAAGGACAGTCCATTCACCTCCAGCTTTTGGGTTATACAGCTTATCCTGCTGCACCTACTTCTGTACCACACAACCATAGGTCTTATTTTAGATTCCATAAATTCAGCAGTTGGGACCACTGCATCTTTAGGTCATTATTATTATACCTCAAAACTGATGTCAACATCAAGTCTACTCACAGGGATAGGATGGACAGCCAATATCTGTATAAATGGGTAAGACCTATAATTTCAAAACAATGGAGTTGCCAGCTCCAAGAGAATTAGAAAATCATGGTTAGTAGGACTATACAAAGAGGGACCACAGAAAAGTTTCCTCATAACCAATTGGTTTAGAATCTGAATGACACTGGATGGCATATGACTAGTGGGAGTTATTAGCGCTTAGCATCATCTGACCTAGAAATAACATAGAGAAATCTGGTGTGAGTAATTGTCAATGAACACAATATTAGCTATATAATTCTGAGGATTCTCTTTCATGGGCACCCCCTTGCCGTGGGGAAAGAGCTTGCGTGCCCTTGCGAAGTTGAGAGCTATGCTGGTGGTGGCATATGCCTCCGGTAGGGTCTCCCAAGCCTGACAGGTCTCAACTAAAGGGTCAGACAAAGTGTGTCCATGGGCAGGATGGGCTCACTAGCCTTTGGGCAACCATCCTAGGAGAAGGACAACTCTAACTCCAAACCCGGGCAGATGGAGCTCGTTTAGCCCTGTAAGGCCATCCATCTAAGAGAAGGATACTCTAACCAAACCTACGACCTGAGGACTTCGCTGTCACCGTCCAAGCTCGCTAGGCCCTGGCAGATGAACCTCAGGTGTAAAGGGTGGGGCCAGTCTCGCGCACGCTGCGCCTCACCTAAAAAATCCACCGCGCAGGCTTGAAGGGTGTACTCATGTTTGCAAAGCCCTGTAGCGACAGGCAAGGGACGAAACGGCAGGTGGAAAGATGTCACTGGAAGCCGCAGACCCAACCCTGCATGCAGGCGGTTCAGGACATTGGTCGCTTGAGACTGACCCGGGAGATGACAGTCTCATTCGGCAGCATCCTGAATGACCAAGCAGCCTTTTTCAAGGAAAGCACTGCTTGCTCCACATGGAGAGGGGCCTAGAAAAGGTGGCCTAACCAAAGCTCATCTCCCCTTCCAATCCGGTTGGCTAGCCGCGGCCAACGGACATCTTCTTCTGCGGTCAACCAAAGACAAAGAGACAAAGGCATACACCTGCCTCCAAAGGTGTGTCCAGATTGACACTCGCATGTTGGAACATCAGAACCATGCTCGATACAGCAGACAGTGGGCGTCCTGAACGCCGTTCTGCTATAATTGCTCACGAACTGTCACGACTCAACATCGACATTGCTGCTCTCAGTGAAGTTCGCCTTCATGAGGAAGGCAGCCTTAAAGAACATGGTGCCGGCTACACACTGTATTGGTCAGGCAAACCCAAAACCGAAAGTCATCATTCCGGAGTTGGCTTCATGATTAAAAACTCCATCGCCTCTAAACTTGAAAATTTGCCAACAGGTCATTCCGATCGCATTATCTCCTTACGCCTCCCGCTACACAACAAGCAACATGTTGTTCTCTTCAGCATATATGCCCCAACTCTCCAAGCTGACCCTACAGAAAAAGACAAATTCTACACCGATCTGCGCCGCCTTACTCAAAAGGTTCCTGCGGATGATAAGATCATAATCCTTGGTGACTTCAACGCCCGAGTAGGTAAGAACTCTGAAGCCTGGAAAGGAGTACTAGGCAAGCATGGAGTTGGAAACTGCAATGACAACGGTCGCCTCTTGCTAGAGTTTTGTGCTGAGCAGCAGCTTACCATCACCAACACTATCTTCCAGCAGAAAGACAGCCTGAAGACAACCTGGATGCATCCTCGATCTAAACACTGGCACCTCATTGACTATATCTTAGTGCGCCAGAGAAATGTTCGCGATGTCTGTCACACCCGAGTGATGCCTAGTGCAGAATGTCAAACAGACCACCGCCTTGTGCGCTGCAACCTTAACCTCCATTTTAAGCCCAAACCTAGGAGGGGCGGCATTCTGAGGAGGAGGCTCCAAGTTAACAACCTTCAAACAGCTGCAGTGAGAGACAGCTTCCAGGCAAACCTTCAAACTAGGCTTGAAGACCGTCCCATAGACTCTTCTCCTGAAGCGCTTTGGCAACATATTAAAAATAGCATCCTGCAGTCCTCCGAAGAATTCTTAGGGTTCTCCACAAAGAAGAACAAAGACTGGTTTGATGAAAACAATCCAGAGATCCAGGAATTGCTGGCAAAGAAGAGATCTGCTCACCAAGCACACCTCGCTCAACCATCTTGCCATGTAAGAAAAGCAGCCTTTCGTCTTGCATGCAGTAAACTCCAACAGAAACTTTGAGACATCCAGAACAAGTGGTGGCTCAACCTAGCAAAAAAGACTCAACTATGCACAGATTTGGGTGACCACAGAGGATTCTATGAGGCTCTGAAAGCAGTGTACGGACCCACACACCAAGTTCAAAGCCCCCTACTCAGCGCAGATGGCCAAACGCTTCTCACAGATAAAACCTCCATCCTGAATCGATGGTCTGAACACTTTCAAACTCTCTTCAGTGCCAACCGTGTAGTCCAAGACTAAGGAATCCAGCTCATCCCAAAACAAACGGTGAAAAATGAATTGGATATAGCCCCTACTATGGGAGAGACCCTTAAGGCCATACAGCAGATGAAAACCGGCAAGGCAGCTGGGGTCGACGGAATCCCACCTGAAATCTGGAAACATGGAGGCCAAACGCTCCATGCTAAATTTCACGAGCTAGTTGTGCGCTGTTGGGAACAAGGCGAACTACCACCAGATCTCCGTGATGCAATCATCATCACCCTGTACAAGAAAAAAGGAGTCAAGTCAGACTGCTCAAACTACCGAGGCATAACTCTGCTCTCCATTGCTGGAAAAATCCTCGCAAGAATACTATTGAACAGATTGGTACCCGCTATCGCAGAAGAACTTCTACCTGAAAGTCAGTGTGGTTTCAGAGCCAACAGAAGTACCACAGACATGGTGTTCATTCTTAGACACCTGCAAGAGAAGTGTAGGGAACAGAACAAGGGTCTCTATGTAACTTTCGTTGATCTCACCAAAGCCTTTGACACTGTGAGCAGAAAAGGTCTGTGGCAGATCTTGGAACGATTAGGATGTCCCCCCAAGTTCCTCAAAATGATTATCCTGTTACATGAGGGGCAGCGCGGCCAAGTCAGATATGGCGATGCACTCTCTGAGCCCTTCCCAATAGCCAATGGTGTGAAACAAGGTTGCGTTCTCGCACCCACTTTATTCACAGTTTTCTTCAGCATGATGCTCCAAAGGGCCACGGCAGACCTCGACGAACAAGACGGCATTTATATCCGATATCGTACCGATGGGAGCCTTTTCAACTTAAGGTGACTGAAGGCCCACACCAAGACCCTGAATCACCTTGTCCGCGAGCTGCTTTTTGCTGACGATGCCGCCCTTGTTGCCCACACAGAAGCAGCTCTGCAGCGCTTAACATCCTGCTTTGCAGAGGCGGCTGAGCTTTTTGGGCTGGAAGTCAGCTTGAAGAAGACAGTAGTTCTCTACCAACCAGCACCACAAGATGATTACCATCATCCCCACATCACCATTGGCGAGTCAGAGCTTCAGTCAGTCCAGCAGTTCAGCTATCTGGGTAGCATCATCTCCTCAGATGCCACGATTGACAAAGAGATAGACAACAGAATAGCAAAGGCAAACAGAGCTTTCGGAAAACTCCATAAAAGAGTCTGGTGCAATAAACACCTGAAGAAAAGTACAAAGATCAGTGTCTACAGAGCCGTGGTACTGCCTACTCTTCTGTACGGGTCTGAATCATGGGTCATCTACCGCCACCATCTGCGACTCCTCGAACGCTTCCATCAGCGCCGCCTCCGCACAATCCTAAACATCCACCGGACTGACTACGTGACTAACGTTGCTGTCCTTGAACAGGCAGACGTCACCAGTATTGAGGCCATGTTGCTGAAAACGCAGCTGCGTTGGGCAGGGCACGTCTCCAGGATGGCGGATCACCGCCTCCCTAAGATCGTGTTCTATGGTGAACTTGCCACCGGCTGCCGCAAGAGAAGAGCTCCAAAGAGGAGATATAAGGACTCCCTGAAACAACACCTCAGCCTAGGCCATATTGACCACCATCAGTTGTCCACCCTGGCCTCCAATCGGGAGATTTGGAGACACACCATACATAACGCTGCTGTCTCCTTTGAGAGCACGCGTAGAATCAAGCTCGAGGAGAAAAGACAGCGCAGAAAGAACCGTGCCTTGACTATACCACCCAAGGAGACCCTCCGGTGTGCTCTTTGCAACCGGTCTTGCCTATCCCGCATTGGCCTTTTCAGCCATCAACGCGCTTGCAATAAGCGTGGGCAAAGCCCTTCCCAAATCTTCGTCCGCGAAGCCAAGCCATGACTTCTGAGGATTATCAGCTGTACAAAAATGAGTGCAACATATCTTGGAGGACATGTAAGGACAGAGTTTCTTATAACCTCAGAACTAACTCTGTTATGATTTCAGTTGTGCTATATATATATTTTCATTGTCTAATAACAGAAAAATATCATTAAAGCTCCTTACAAGGTTCATATACTGGAGATGGAGGTATGTGTTATCACACTTAAGTACTTGTGTTTCAATATACTGGATCCCATGTATTTTCTTAAGAGCCCAAGTAAAAATGACTTGGAAGGTATCTGACAAGTTGGGTAAAGCACTATAAGATTTACCTTTTATAAGTTTATTTATTGCTCTCACGTTTTATTGAATCTTTCAGAAAAGAAAAAATTTATTACTTTCAATGTCATTTAAAACTCACAATCAAAACTGACTTTGAATACTGAGTATGTAAAAGGCATTTGTGTTCTTTTCACCTACTTTCTTTCTTTTAAGGCATTGATACTTAAATATTTACAGAAAATAGTTTTAAATTTAAATGAAAAGCAATGAAATGATGTTAACTAAACCACCAAAATTTTTAGGGCTCTGGAGACAGGCAGGATGAATACATCAACTGAGAGAGAGCAGGCCTGGATTTCATGAAGGATGCCAAAAAAAATAAATGAATTAGAAAAGAGTATTTATGAACCATGAATTCAATCATCAAAAAAACGTACATCAAGATCTTTTGAAGGGATACTTATTTTTAATTTTTTTAAGTTTACATCAGAGTTAGATGTTACAATTTAAAGTATACAGTGAAGTTTCAATTTAAATTTAAACAAATTGTTTTTAAAAAATGTGAATACTAATAAAAACTTCCTATATTTGACCTGTTCCCAAGATTGCGTGGGCATCCAGAGATGCAAATACTCTCACTCAAGGGAGTTGCTCTGGGAAAGTGTTCCTTTCAAACTCTCAAAGAGCACCCGGTGGGGAGTGGGAGGAGTGGGGTTTTGTGCACCTCCTGGCCTCTTCGTGTATCATAACATTTCCCACAGTTCTGTTTGTTAGAGTTCTGGTAGAGATTATCCTTCCTGATCTGAAAAATCACTGTATATTTTGTAGTAGTTCTTTAAGAAGGTAGCATAATTTTAAGTATATTTACACTGTATTCTGAACCTAATTAGAGTTTGGAATCATGCAAAAATACATTTTTTTTACCCAGAAGCATCAACTGTCTCAAAGGTGAGAGGTATATCACCTTTCCGCATCATTATTTTTGTTTCAATGGCTCCTACTTTAAACTTAAGAGACAGTTTAGCAAGTCGTTCCTGAAATATTTAAGCTGTCAGAATCTGGCTCCCTGCTGAGTCTGGAGCCATTTTACTCTTAGGCATCAAGTGCTTTTCTCTGCTATGTTCCCTGGAGCAGCAAACCAGATTATTCCCAGGAAAGTACTCCGACAACTGCAGATAATAATTATCTGTTTATGTTAGACACTGGAAATTATTTTGCCACTACCATTTCATGGACGAATGTTCTGCTGTCACTTGAATGACAATTTTTATTTGCCACTGCTCAAACCTCCTTCAGCTCTAACTGTTGCCAAGCTGCAGTCTTGAGGCAGGGTGCAATAAGTGTGCCCTTTCAGCAGATACCGTAGAATGGAGATGGGAAAGAAACTAGTCCATACATTCACCAGCCATTACAACATCTTTCAGCTTTTGGTGTTCTCCCCAGCCTCTTCCACTACTGATTTAAGACAGTTTACCTGTCTAATGTGGCTACTGGCTCCTCCTTCCCCACATTCCCTCCCAAATGTATAGATAGAAAGCTAAGAACCTTCTCACGTGATGGCCTCATCTTACTTCTACATGTGACCTAAGAAAAATTCCTTGCCTGTTATTGTGATTAGATTTTATATATCAAGTGGCACTCTAAGAGGATTATGTTCCTTTTCCACTAGTCACTTATTTGTGACTAGTTTTCTATTGAAAGTATTAACACGTAACGTGACATCATGAATGTTTACATCATTAATCACTAAATGGTATTACATTCCTCTTTGTACATACATTTAGTATTACAGGCTGTAGTAATTAACTATTGACTACCTTGGCAGTGCAAAGAAGGATTTCCAAAGCATGAACAAAAAATGTAGTATATAATGTATATAAAAGAAAATGAAACAAGTATGACAGCCATTTAAGGCTGAATCACAGAATGTTTTCATTTGGAAGGGACTTTCAAAGGTCAAATAGTTCAACTCCCCTGCGGTGAGCAGGGACATCTGCAGGTTGCTCAGAGTCTCATCCAACCTGACCTTGAATGTTTCCAGGGATGGGGTATCTACCACCTCTTTGGGCAACCTGTTTCAGTGTTTCACCACCCTCATGGTAAAAAATTTCTTCCTTATACCTGGTCTAAATCTATCCTCTTTTAATTTAAAACCATTACCCCTTGTCCTGTCACAACGGGCCCTGCTAAAATGATTGTCCCTATCTTTCTTATAAGCTCCCTTTAGGAATTGAAAGGCTGCATTAAGGTCTCCCCAGAGCCTTCTCTTCTCCAGGCTGAACAACCCCAACTCTCTTAGCCTGTCCTCACAGCAGAGGTGCTTCAGCCCTTTGATCATTTTTGTGATTGACAAAATTGACATTCCTCAACTCTGGACCGACTCTGGGCCTGCTCCAACAGTTCCATGTCTTTCTTGTGCTGAGGACTCCAGAGTTGAACACAGTACTGCAGGCGAGGTCTCATGAGAGCAGAGTAGAGGGGTTGCTGGTCATGCTTCTTTTGATGCAGCCCAGGCTACTGTTGGTCTTCTAGGCTGTGAGCACAGCCAGGGCAGTGATAACCGATGCAGACAATTAATGAAGCAAGAAGCAATATGGGACATAAACATAAGACAGGGTCTTGTGGTGAGATAAAGGAAATCTGCATGAAGGAGAAGAATCTGGCTAAATGAAATTATTAAGCTCTGCTGTATTTTTTTAAATATAGGGTGGGTAGAAGAAAAATCAAACATTTCCTATTCTATCTGTTCTCAGGCAACAGAGGCCATAGGCATATGTTTGGGTGTTTTTGATAATGGATGGCCTACATGGCACCAGGCTTCCTGGTGTCAGATGGGATTCACCTTTCTTGAAGAGGGAAGAGGGTCTTTGCTCAGGAGCTTGTGGGGCTCATTGACAGGGCTTTAAACTAGACTTGAAGGGGGAAGGGAACAATATCAGGCTTGCCTGTGACAAGCTGTGGGATGACATACCATGGTTTGAGAGACAGAATGCTAGTGAGGGCCCTCAGCCTGTTGCTCTGAGATGTGCTGAGAACACTGCAGCACAGCTGAAATCTTATGGAGATGAGCCAGGGGCTCCTGAGGTAATAAGAGCCAACAGGGAAACATCAGTGAAAGGTATTAAAGGGAGTTCCCTTAAGAAGGTGACAGGGTCAACAGCCCAGCTAAATGGACACAGCAACAAACAGGAGGAGTTGGAAGCCACTGTGCTGCTAGAAAGCTACGAACTAGTTGCTGTTACTGAAACTTGGTGGGATGAAACCCATGACTGGAGTGTGACTGTTGGTAGCTACCAGCTGTTCAGAAGGGACAGGCAAGGAAGGAGGGGCAAAGGCATTGCCCTCTATATCAAGAAATATGTGAAGAGCTGTGCCTGAAAGCTTATGGGTAAGAATTAGAGACTGAGGCATTAAAGGGAACCTTGTGGTTGGTGTCTACTACAGGCCACCTGATCAAGGGGAGCCTATTGATGAAGCCGCCTTACTCCAGCTACAGGAGGTTTCGTAGGTTCTTGATCTGCTGGGGGACTTCACCCACCCCAACATCTGCCAGCAACATTGCACGGTGAGCTGTAGGCAATCCAGGAGACTCCTGGGGTGCATGGAGGAAAACTTCTTAAGCCAGGGAATAGATAGCCCCACTAGAGGGGCTGTGATCCTGGACCTGATGATCACCAGTGCAAGCGAACTCATCCGTAACATCAAGACTGGGGGCAGCCTGGGCTGCAGTGATCACGTACTGGTGGAGTTCACAGTCCTGAGGGATATGGGTCAGGAGAACAGTAAAGTCAGGACCCTGAATTTTTGGGAAAACAAACTTCCAGGTCTTGAAGGACTTGTCAATAGCACTCCCTGGGAAACAGCCCTAGGGACAAGGGAACAGAACAGAACTGGCAGATCTTTAAGGACACTTTCCATAGAGCACAAGAGTTCTCGATCCCCAGATGTAAGAAATCTGGCAAGGAAGAGAAGAGACAAGCATGGCTGAATGGAGACCTGCTGGTCAAACTGAAGGGCAAGAAGAAGCTGCACAGGCAATGGAAGCAGGGAGAGGTGTCCTGGGAAGAGTATAGGGCCACTGCCTGGTTGTGTAAGGATGGGATCAGGAGGGCCAAGGCATGGCTGGAACTGAACTTGGCAAAGGTTGCAAAGAATCAATCAGAAAAGGAAGGTCAAAGAAAGTGTACCCCCCTGATGAATGCAACTGGCAAATTGGTAACAACAGACGAGAAGACCCCTCAGCCTCACATCTGTGCCTGAAAAGGTCATGAGTAGATCCTCCTAGAAGCTATGCTAAGGCACATGGGTGACAGGAAGGTAATTTGAGGCGTCTGGTGGCTTCACCAAGGACAAGTCCTGCCTGACCAACCTAGTGGCCTTCTAGGTTGGAGTGACTACATTGGTGGACTTCTGTAAAGCCTTTGACACAGTCCCCGCCAACATCCTTCTCTCTAAGTTGAAGAGATATGAATTTGCTGGGTGAAATTGGTTGGATGATCACATCTAGAAGGTAGCGGTCAGTGGCTTGATGTCCAGATGGAGGTCGGTGACAAGTGGTGTCCCTCAGGGGTCCATATTGGGACCAGAGCGTTTTAGTATTTTTGTCAATGTCATAGACAGTGGTATCAAGTGCACCCTCAGCAAGTTTGCAGATGACACCAAGCTGAGTGTGGCTGACATGACTGAGGGATGGGATGCCATCCAGAGGGACCTGGACAAGCTTCAGAAGCAAACCTGTGTGAACTTCATGAAGTTCAACAAGGCCAAGTGCAAGGTCTTGCCCCTGGGTGAAGTAAATCCTCGCTATCGATACAGTCTGGGGGATGAAATGATTGAGAGGAGTCCTGTGGAGAAAGACTCGGGGGTACTGGTGGATGAAAAGTTGGACATGAGCCTGTGATAAGCCTCATCAGTAAACCCCTTAGTGAGTGTCACAGATCTATAGTAATGTAAATTATAACAGCATGTTACAATAACCCCATAAACCCCCTGCTGACTGTCAAGATCACAACAGTTAGAGTATGAAGAAGTGCCTTCTAGGGTCAGTTGCCACCTTAAGGACTTCAGTGATGTAGTAGTGTACTGGGTATCACACTAAAATATCTCAAAGGAGATACCAAAACTCAGACCACAAACCCAGACAGCACACAGTCTAAACATTGTCTGTACAAGTTACTTCCTTCAACTCTTACGGAGAAAAAATATGCATATTATGAAATGTTCAAGGGATGTTATAGGACAGAGTGGAAATCGGCTGACTTTCAATTTAGTAATTTAGTGATTTAGTGAAGGAGACAGTCTTTCCTGCTAATTTAGCAATGTGTATGATAGGATGTGAGAGGGAGAAGAGATATATTTCAATAATAAAATGTTTCAATTTATTACATATCGTTAAGAAACTTTTTTTTTTCTTCCACTCATCACTAGGGACTGTACCCAGCCATGAGCAGGATTATTAGGAGATTCTTCATACCAGGTTATCTCACTGATCTTTGTTCTGGGTACTTTCTTGAATACAAGAGATTAAATTCTAATTTCTGTACCAGATCAGACAAGGGAGTTGAACCTAGAGATTCACTTACCTAATGCGTATCTTAACATCGGAGGCACATATTTTTTCAGTAATAGGTCTTTGTTTCTGGCACAATATTTTTCAAGTGATGCAGGACACTCCAAATATGGAAAAGTATTCCACTTCTGATTAACTGAAATGTTTACACAAGTCCCACCATTTTTCCTGATTAAATACTTTCTGGAAAATGTTAGTGCCATACTGGCCAGGATCAGTCTTTCCAGCAGTGTTTTGATTTTATTGCCAAACCAAAGTTATAAACTACATGGCTCTGCTGTTAGGTCCCCTCTGTTATGTTGCCAAATATGACTTACTGTCATTTCTTTTTAATGGTGTTTTTCTATTGGGGGGATATTTTTGTAAGTCTGGTTCTGAAGAGAGTGCCAAAAGGAAGATGTTTTCCATCACAGCTTAGAAAATTGGACAAAACTGACGTCAGCTTTCTGTCTGCATCATATTAAATGCAGTTATTGGAACTATGACTATGCAGCTTGGACAGTTAACCATGGAAAGTGATATACAGCTTTTACTAAGAAACAGGGAAACATTTAATTGTCCAACTGATTAAAAAGGAACTTCAATTCATGCAATTAGTAATGAGAAAAACAATCAGCTAAGGTGAAGTGATAGGCACAACTAGTGAGGAAATAATGACCTCTAATTAAACACCAGAGAGTTTATTGAATAAATTATGACAACTCTGATCGTTCTTAGCCAGCTTTACAAGGGAAATATGCAAACAATTAAAAAACCCCTAACATTGTATGTAAATATTATATGTTATTCTAAATGAGAAAAAATTTTAAGGAAAACATATTTGTGTTCTTCATTTTAGTATTTTTTTAAGCCCCCATTTCTTTGACTAGTATCTTAAATTTCAATCAATTGCTTTGTAACTTAACTGTGGTTTTGTATTCTACTGGCTTATGGGTATAGTTATCAGCTTTAACAGCCTTTCTCACTATTCTTCAACATCAGTTAGTCCCATCACTTAAACAGCACCTATTTTGCTTCTTCTTGCTAATACATATATCTTCATATTTTCCAGGATGTTTTTTAATACATTCCCTTTCCAAAAATACTTACTTATTTTTTTTTTCTTTCTTTTCTTTTTTTTTTTTCCCCCCAGTCTTCAGGGCTTGTAACAAACCTCATCTTTTTTTTTTATCTTAAGGTTTTGATGAAGATCATGGTTGAAGAGCAATTAATGATGTGAATCTGATGTTCAGGAGAATAATGTGTTTATATACGTAGGCAAGGATGAGTGAATATTATGAATAACCAGAAAAATTCAAATATTCATAGCCAAATTCTTGGATAAGTTAAGTTTCCATAAAAGATCCCAGATTACTTATTGTATTTATAGATGACATGCAATTGGAAACAGACTAAGATGTGGCAAGATATTTTAGTTACTCAGAAGCAGTAGACCCTGACAAACCAGCAGCAACTTTAAAAGCATTAGGAAAATGAATTTCATTTGACTAATGAAAAGGAATGTAAGAAGAAAAATTTGCTCCAAAAAATGGTCTACAGGGAAGAAACATTTACTAATTTATTTGGTCAGAGAATGGGAAGTTAACTATATTAACTAGAGAAAAGAACATGGGCATCTAGGATACACCAGTTGTCAATAATTACTTCTTCCCCTGTTTCACAATGCAAGAAAATTGAACATTCAAAGAGGTTTGGAAAATTCTACCTGTAAAGGAATTCCTTTTCACACAGTGTGTGATTTGGCTTTGAAACTTACTGCCACAGTTGTTGAGGTCAAGAACTTTCCAAATTCAATGCTTATTAACTGTACAGTGTGAGACTTCTCCTATGACATTACTGTGGCAGCAACAACACCTTAAGAATACATATTAACTCCTGTGCTTGAGGGCTTATACAAAACTCTAATAATTGAGAAAAGACCTAAGACAAGAGGTGGTATTGGCAATTTTTAGACAAGATATCCAGCCAAACAAATGAGAGTCTTGATATAGCATGGGAATTCTTACAAACTGAGAGATGCAATAGAGCCCAAAGCTCTCAACATCGCCTCTGTCCTTGCTGCCTTGCTGAGCACAAATTCTTCCATGCATTCAGATGCATGCAGTCAGCATTACCTTCCCTTTTCTAGCTCCAATTCCTTACAATATACATCCTCTGTCTTTTTATTTTCTAGATCCTTTTGCACTTCAATCTCTTATGAAAATATTTCTCTTCTTATCATACTTCTGCTGCTATAATTAATTCCTTCTCCACTTGCAAGCACATTATTACATTTCCAGTTAATAGTATATATCTGCCGATGTTTTTTGTTGATTCCATGATTGTCTTAATTTCTGTGACTTCACGTTATCTTTCCCTTAAAGTTTCTATTAATATTGATGTACAAATGAAAGAAAAAAAAAACAAAACCAAAAACCAAAAAAGTAATCCATGTAAACACTGCAAGATTTCTTTACTTGGAGCCTCTGACTTTTAGAATGCAGAAAGTGCATGAGGAAGAGAAAAAATTACATTGAGACATTCTGAGTAAAGGAATGCACATGCAAAACAAGGTATAATCAGATAAGAGTACAGAGATGTACAAAACTAGACAGAAACAGAGACAGCAAAGTAGCAACCACTTATTAAGTAATAATTACTCTGAGGTTATGTAATGTACACTGAAGTGTCAGCAGTTACCATTCTCCATTGGAAACTAGTTAAATATAGTATCCACTGCATAAGAAAAGAGTTTAAGGGGATCAGGAAATCATGAGTCCATACTTATGATGTGACTGGAATACTCTCTTTGCTTCTTTATATAGACTTTTTGTTCGTATGTAAGGTTAGATGCTGACCATTGGCTTTCTAACTGCATACCCTTCTTATGTCTCTTGTTTTTACAAAGTAGATAAGATTTATTTGGCTAGAAAAATAGCACTTTTACCTGAGAGTTGAAAATCACTGTTTTAGTCTCCCATCATATGGTAGATGGGCATGACTGCACAGTAACAGCATGGAACAACATCTATTGGAAATTCACTTTATTTTTTTTGTACTTCAACTGACTTCTGAAATCAGTCAGATGCATGTAGTGCATCAGACTGTGTGGTAAAGGCAGCCAAGAAATTTTTGATATGGCATTTTTCCACTGGAAGTGCACATTTCTTCATGTGAAAACAAGCAGTTTTATCTGCCACAAAGTTGCCCATCTGTTATAGTTATAAGACATTTTAGGAACTAAGGAGCTTTGTCTTAAGCAAGTGTCCATTTCAAGGAGAAGGGGATCTGAGGTTTGGGAGCTGTAAGTGCTTTCAGATTTCCTCCGCCTCTAACTCATTAGAGTGGCAAACAGATACCTGGGTAGTCAGGGCAATTCATTATACTTATTTAAGGAAAAAAAGTTAAAACGGACTGTAGTTTAATTTTTGGCAATAAAAGGTTTGAGTAACTCCTAATAGTCAAGATATTTCAAATTAACAAATTTTCATTTTAGTGTCTAAAGAAGTTTAGTTATGTCTATAAATAGACAAAGAATTTCCAAAAAGTGAAAATTCCAGTTTTCATGCCACATTTGTTTTCCATCTGTCAGACCAAAATTTCTCACTCAAATTAGCTATTGCACAATATTGGCATAATGGAAAAGTGCAAGTAACACACAACTGCTAACTCTAACAGTTTGTGTTCTCTTTCCCTAATCCCTGTTTTCATAGGAGAAACAGCAGAAACCCCATTTGGACAGGATTAGAATGAGAATCTTTTAAAATTATTATTATTTTCACAATGTGTATGACTTGGGAATGAAAGTTAACTGGTGTTGATTACAGCCGGTATCTATTTACATACTGAATAGGAAGCAGTTTACGGAGACATATTTGAGAATTCACATACAGTTTTTCTTTCCAAATTATGAGACTATGTAGGCGTTTTAATCTTTTTAAGAATTATCTCATGAAATCAGTGAACGGAATTAATTGCGCCATCACATAAAGAATAACCCCAGAGTCACAGAAACTTTTGAGTAATGAGCTATTCTTATTGTAGAATTTAAAATACAATATGGAAATTATAGACCCACACTTATTCATTGATCTGCCCTCTTATAATAATATTACTTCAATAATTCCTCCGGTTAAGGACTACAAAATACAGCTACTGTGGCTCTTGCACTGACAGCAGAATTCTTAGCCTATGGCAGACTAGGCATAGGAAAAGGAGAATTTCTTTTGTGAGGTTGTATTCAGACTTGCAACAAAACTCCATTTCTTTCTGATGTGTGTCTGTGTGTTTGTGAATATGAAACTAGGTAATTGGTGCATCCTCAGGTGCCTATAGAGCAGTTTGATGACACCTACCCAAAAGTGATGTGTAGGGATGTAAATAGATATCATACTTGGAAGAAGTTCAAAAAAGTGTTTCTCCTCAGAAATAGCATCACGCTAGCTTATATCTTTCACTAATAACACTGATTATGATTGAGGATATTCTTTAAAAATTATTCCTATGCTATAGATCTTGCTTGCTCTAGTTTTCAAACTAAAACATATTTATTAATACTCCAAGATATCATTGAGCCAAGCACACTCACACTTTGAATATTTACAACATTCTGGAAGCCTGTATAACATATTGCTGTGTAAGTTTATCTCTAAGAACATCTATCTACAACTTCCATGTTAGCATCATGGACATCAAATAATTTTTAGCTATGCGGACAATTTAAAAAATCAAAGATCTGGTTCATATGAGTAATGCAATAAGTTCTGGAGAATATTCAGGTATTCATATCTTTGGTCCAGAGGAAAAAGCTGAACAAATTAGATACTAAAGCAGGAGGTCTAATATTCTAGAGGAATGTTGAAAAGTATCTATAAGCACAAAGTAATTTGCCTGCAAATATATAATTATGCATGTCTCATGTCCTTTAAAAATAAAAAGAAACTTTGCAGTAGGAATACTGACCAAGGCACAAAGGGATTTTTTAGGGATTAATGACATTATGGGTCCATTTGTTCCTTGGAGATGCCTAGTATCTCAGTCCTCATCAGTTAGGCCATATCTCACATATCTCCCAAAAGTTATTATTATATTATTCTTCCCTCTATTTCAGAGTGAAGGCAAGTAAGTGAAAAGAATTCATTTTGGTTGGATTTTCTAATAGTGTTCTTCTGAACTGTGCTGTAACACATCATACAAAAGAAAGCTGTAAGGAAAATGAGCAATGCCAGATTCTGATTATGCTAACAGTGCTCTCTAAAAGATTCTCACCGTATAATTGAATGTGAAAATGTCTCTACTGGCTAATCACAGCATTTATTTCAAATATGCATACTTGATAGATATGTCAATATCTGGTCTTTTAACTTGCTCTTGTCCTTGAGCTTCTTGCAGTATGTTGCCTGTGTTGCACTGTCAGCTGCAAGATGAATGAAGTTATGAATGAAGTGTGATCCCATTGGCACAGTTTTTATGAATATTCCTTTTCAAAATGAAAGATGATCAATGCCTCACATCTTGATCAGACTCCAAATATAAGACCATTCTACTGTTGCACTGTGTATGCCTCCTTTAAGACAAATTCAACTCTATATCACTCTGAGTTTAAAATAACTCCATTAAATTCAATAGAATTTAATTTCTCCATATAAACACCTAGTGTAACTACAAGTAAAAATGCACTGTATTTGTTACATCTATCCTATATAGATCTATCCGCCTGGTCCTCTTGTTTATTACTGAATAGTTAACAGAAAGAAATAAATTATAAGTTTCAATGTGTCAGGCTTTTTAGGCTATGTATCTCCACAAGACAAATGCATCTGTTGAGAAAGGTGTTTTCCATTTCAAAGGTACTACAGCCTTTCACTTTTGTGTGCTATAGAGAGTATCTAAAGAGAGTATCTAATGGGTTCCAGTGGGAAACAGTATTCCTTTCACTTTAAATGAAAAGCGCCTTTAGTATTTGAATGTATTTATGAAATTGTGAATATAGAGCCATGCTTACCACTTTACAGTAATCCACTGAAGGATTATACTGAGGTACAAGATAAATACAAGTGCCTGAAGTAATCTGGGCACATGAAATAAAAACACTCAGAGGAAAATTAGAATACTACTTAGTAGCTCTTTTTTTTTTTTTTTCCCTTTCGATTTTGATTAACTGCACAGTTTGACTAACAAATCATCTCTCATTTTGGTAAGAATTGTTTTTATCAAAAATAAAACATAAAACATGATACATACTTTTTTATATACAATTTTTTGAGCACTGAAAGATGGTAGCTGTAATTATTCTTTCTTGGTAGCTCTGCTTATTCTCATTTTCAAACAAAACCACTGAATAATTTGAAACTAAACCTATAAGAAAAACATCCAGATGGAATTCTGTATTCTTCTATTATATTTCCTCTTGGAAACCTTAAAAATTAAGAGTTTTGTCCTTTTACTGTTAAGAAGTCATTTGAAGACAGGCTTAACTTCTTATTTATGCACAGATTTTAAGTTGTGTTCTCTCAAGAGTTTTACAAACACTCCAGATATGTGTCAATTTCTCACTGAATATTTGTTGTAGCAGTTATAGAATGGAAGTATTGATGTAACAGATCATCTATATTGTACAACACTGGGTTACTGTTTCTTGGATTACAGGAGTAATAATTGTTTAAGAAAGTTTCAAAAGAAGAAGTTGTCAGGAACATGTGTTTAGATGCAAGCAACAGTTCAAACCATTCACATATTTATAGGACCATAGTCTTTGCAAACATTCATTCATACAAAAGGACTATTTATCTTATTAAGAACTGTCTGTTGTGGACTGAACAATGTTACTGAAAAAGATATTTTCACTTGTGAAGTCAGTAGAGCAGTGGTCCATCAGTAACTGAAGGATAGCCACATTAGTTGTCCACTTTGAAGTAGTTTTATGATATCTACTTGATCATGTATTGCTGACTCATGTTCCTCATTAGTCATTTCCAATACTGGAAAAGTCAAATGAAGGGATAAAATCATCTTTTTTTATTAACACTTCTAGTTTTTCTTCCCTCCATTCTGCAGCTGCCCATAAAAGAAGGGATGGCCCATATTCCCAAACCTGGCATGAGAGGTGATTCAGCACAGGCTGGAGTGAGGAAAGCTGCCATCCCAGATGGAAACATCACATTTGGAAATTGTGATGGCTGTGTGGAGACCAAGTGTCAGAGCAATCGAACAGCCCTGGAGCCACAAAGGGAGAGAAGGAAGACAAGAACAATCACAACACTCATTTGAAGTAGAGAAGGCATCCCAGCAGCTTGTAACCCAGAGGATGGAGTCTACACCAACCACCTGATTCTCCAGAATTAGCTCAGAAAATGGGGAGTAAGAATATAAGATTATGTGCTTATGATCTGTAATTTATTTGGCATTCTTCCTTTGGATATGGTCTAGAATCTGTTCCCTGTGAAAATAAAGACCAGTCTCTGAAAGAAGCTGTTACTTGAAATTCAGATCTAACTAGAAGAATCTCAAGAAAATTCAGAGAAAGGAAGTCTGAGTTTTGCTGAAGTCATGCAAAAATGTTTTCAGGTATTAACAATGTTGATGCTTGTAAAATGATGAATTTGGAACATTCCAGGAGACGTTTATAGATTTAAAACATTGTCTTACAGACTAGGAACATGGGCAAGTGTTCCTTAGACCACAAAGGTGAAAAAATAGAAGTCTTCACACTAGATCTGTACCAGAGAAAACCAACACCAAACCACAGCTGAAGTAGTGATTTTTAGGGTCTGAGTTAAAAGGAAAAGAGCTAACCTGCCCATTAGCTAACTATATTATGTAGGATTGCCCAGATTATTCAGACAGCAGTCCCTTGGGGCTCTGCCCACCTGTACAATCTGTTGGTTGGGCAGTCTCCGGAGTATACCAAGTGTGCAGGTTCGGGACAGCTGTGCAGTGTAAATGTTGCCAAATTTATCCCACAGCCCTCAGTGTAAATCCCATGTTCACAAAGCTTGACTGCTAGTACTGAAATGGTCCCATACAGGAGAAAAGCAGTATTTCTCTTCTCCCTTCATACAAAGGCGAGTCATACATTGTACCTTCAACCTCACACACTCTGACTGGATGCTGGACTTATAGACAGAGTTCTCTCATAGTGCTGGCAAAGGAATGGGTTTCCACATCCGCAACTAGAAGAGGGAGACCATGAGACAAATAACAAAATTATTGTTCTATAGACTTTTTATATAGGATGTGAGAATTGAGTCTGTAATGAGAGTTGAGGGTTTATGGTCCTTTATGATACCATTCCCATTTTCATTTATTGGCTTATCCTTCCCTCTGATTCATAATGTGCATCACTGAGATCTCTGGAGAATTGCAAACACATTTGAGTATCCCAAGAGAAGGAGCAGGAGAGTCTGTGAGGAGGATGATGTGGTTAGACAGCTTACTGGAGAAGTAACAGAGCCATGCCTTTTCCAGTGGAGAGACGTTATGTTGCTTCTGCTTATTCATCAGCACCAAACATTGATCAATGTCAGCATCAAACACTATTCATCAATACCAAAGCACTTGGGAAGTGGATAACATAAGTTTCATCATAAGCAAAATAGGTAAAATAGTGGGAAATTCTAGAATATATCTCCATGAGTAAAGGTTTGTGTTTTTGCATAATTCACTATCAGTGTGATATTATTAAATAGTATTTCCATTTTATTGAATGTCATTGAATTCTAATTTATTCTGATTTGTCTATTAAACTACTCTTTGATGATCTGGTAGTCCATAATTCTAAAACAGATTGAAAGTTACTTGCAATGCAACAAACTGTGTTTGCAAATTCTCAAGTTGTATTACTTGGGCATATAGAAACTTCTTGGCTGGTATCAGATTAACTCTCACATATATAAAAACATATATTTTCATGTATATAAATATATGTCCATGAGAGATTATTTGGATATATTTGTGTCTATATCTATATTTAAGTTTTAGTTAAATGCAACTCAGTTACACTTGAAAGTATCATTGCTGACTTAAGGGTGAATGCATTAGTGTAGGCTAGACATTCAAGACCATACATACCTTATAGTTATGTTTTTTCTCAGTGGTCACAAAGAGAAAGTAGAGGAGAGGAAGCAGAGAAAAGGAAGCACTGTTTTACCTCCATGCAATAGTGAGAGTGTCAGAGGGAAGGATGGTCATATGGCAAGATATTTTTCTCCAGAGCAAGAGGAAAACAGGTAAGCCTGTTTTAGTGAAATACCACCACCATTTTTCTGTGTATTGCAATGGAGTATGGCATGAAAAATATCAAATTTACTGGTCTTGTTCAACTGCTTTCTTTTATGAGGGACACCCACAGAATGAAGCCCACACGAGTGTTGCATTACCTGTTGCAAGAAACCTTTAGGATTGTTAATTTAGTTACTATTTCATTTGATAATCTGAAAGCTGGGATACAACACACATAAGTTGCAATGATGGGTGAAATGTTATATCCCAAGAGAGAAGAAAGACAACAAAATGCCTGAAGTCATTGTTATATATACCACAGAGAGTGCAAACCTCCTTGATCAGGAACTCACCCCAAGAGTTAGTAAAAACTAGATATGTAATCCCAGACATGAAGAATAAACACTCCATATGTGTGTACTAATGAAAATCTCACGGAGTGAGGGCTTTTTCAAGAGCCCAGATATGTTCTAAAATTAATGTAATCCAAATAACTTCTACAAAGAAAAAGGCAATACAATAACACTTCTACCTCTTGTTAGCTTCTCTAGAGATAGTGCAACTTCCCCTTACACACCCTTTTTATAATACTTTCCCTTCTAAAGATATGGGCAATGCCTGTAAGCTGAGAGAAAGGAATTGTCATTTGAAGTTGAATTTTATTTTAAGAATATGCCCTGTCTGTCAAAGGCATATTAACAAAAAAGAGAAAAATATAAACAAGTAAATAATATACCCAAATGCATGTAGTTTGCAGTGCAGATAGAGTTTATAGCAACATAAATCCATGCATTAAACACATAAATTATACACAGCATACCCAACATCAAAGCTTGTAAATAAGATACATAGGAAATTTTAAGCGAAAGATCTAGTAATTGGTCATCCAAACTGTATGAATTTTAGGGGGAAAAAAGAAGTGCAACTAATGTAATCATAAGCAATGTGACTTGATTTCCCCATCCATGATCTTGGCTCTAAAAATTTATTTTTGTAGTCAGATTTCTGTACTTAAATGCAGTGGTGAAAAGGTATAGAAGTGATCTGCTGCTGGCTAAGGATACTTTGGGCTTTTTTGGCTTGGAACTGGACAGAATTGATAACACAGATTGTGGTTGATCTTGGTATTGTCTTCCATTTGTTGTCTGACTTACTCTCAAAACTTTCATTACAAATACTCTAATACTTTGTACAAAATTACAGACAATGAATTATTTGATCTGTATCTATAGGCACTGAAAGATGGTGGCTCTGCTTATTCTTTGATCTGCAGTTGAAAAAATAAAAAAAAATCTAAAATCAAATCAGATATCATCAAAGGAAGTATCTGGACGAAGCTGTATCTTCATTTCTACAAAATAATTTCTTTTCATAACTTAGAAAAATGCTGTATTCTTTTTGTTTGCAAATGATCTAAAGAAAAGTTAATTAATATATTAAAACATCTATTTGTTGGCTTACACATCTTTTATGTACAAACCCCCTAATGTATGGATTACTCAATGTTTATTTGCTGTAATAATTACTTGTTTTGGGTACTTTCTTATCATAGTTCTTTTTATTGTATTCATTGCTCCTGAATAGGTTTTTATTTTGTGAACATAATGATTTTCTTTGCTTTGCCTTTCAAAGCAGACACATACCCTTCCAAATAAGTATCAGCCTTAAGAACCATTTAATAGTTCCATCACTTCATTTATAACACAACACAGATTAACACAGAGCAATTAATTGTGATAGTAATTCATTTATTATTGCATGCTGCCTTTATTCTCTCTCTAGCATCTTTTGCTTTGTAAGTCTTGTAGGAAACAAAATGGTCAGCAACAGTCATAAAAAAAAATTGGATCGCTGAGATCCATTCAAGTCATAAGACATCTGTAACGCTCATTTGCTCTACCCAAACAGTATTTAAAAGTGTCCTTGCAAGCACTCAATCAATAGGTAAATTATTTCTTGCAGTTGTCTAGGGGGGCAGTGACTGCCTCTGTGAACCAATAAAACAAGGTGCCTACATGGCAATGCAAGGTGATCAGCGTGACTGTATGTTCAGCCAAACTTTTCACATTCCCATAGCACTTGTTAGGCTTCCCCATCCTTCCAAAGCACACATTTTGCAAAAACATCCTTTTCATAATTTCAGAGACAAGTCTTAATTTAAAAATGTACTACTAAAATAAAAGATTAGCCAAGTCCAATAAATTAGAAAACATTAATTCAATAGAGTTATTGAAAGAAGTATGGTTTCTTATTTGTTAACATATAATAAACATTTCAATCACTGCAAATATTTAATGAACTTGCCACATATTATCCAATAAAATATGAGTTTTAATTTGGAAAGAAGTATTATATACTGAGTAAAGAAACACTACTGAATTAGGAAGCAGTTTAGAAAGAAGATAAAATGTGGTTAAGAAAAACAGAAGCAAAATAGGAACCTAAGAGAATAAATACAAACTTTATGAAGTAAAGCTCTACATAATTTTTTAAAATAAGCATAATTAAGAGTAATTCGGAAGCTTTTGAAAGCCGTTGACTAGAATCATAATAAACACCTTCAGCTATGACAAATGAAGCACAGAAAATGTATAAATGATGTATTCATACTTTCACTGAATAAGGTGAAGTTATTATTAATACATCCCAGCTTTTTTTACTCAGTAGACAAAACAATTAATTATTATATTCATTTTTACTAAAGCTATAAAATTAAAAGGATTAAGAAGACTCATCAATTTTACAAGAACAAAATGTTTTAAACTGGAAGTCTTTATAGGAAATATTTACTTAAGTTGTTACTAGGAATGAAAGAAGTACTGCAATTTGTTAACAAAAGAATTGTACAGTTCACAATACTCATGGTAACTGTACAATAATTCAAAAAACAAAGAAATTAAAAAGAAAACCACTGCGAAAACAAAAAACTGAACTCATCGGAAGCTGATATCCAGGATGTTGAAACCATTTATTCAATCAATGAAGGTGAATATTCAAGATGAAGATGTGCTTCTGTGACAGTATCATGGCTGTAGTGCCTGATAGAAGCAGCCACCAAAAACCTCAAGCAATGACACACAGACGAAAATAAAACTTCCTTCACAAGTTAGGCAAGGCAAGTGTTTTGAAACATTCCTCATTTACCATTCCAAACAGCCTGCCTAATAGTACACACTTCACCCAAGTGAAGATAAGCAGTTCATAGAATCAAAGAATATCTCAAGTTGAAAGATGTTCAGGTCCAAATCCTGCTCATCACAAGACTACCTAAGATTAAACCATTTGACTAAGAACATTGTCCAGATGCTTTTTGAACTCTGACAGGCTTGGTGCCGTGACCATTTCCCTGGGGAGCCTGTTTCAGTGACCGATCACTCTCTCAATAAAGAACCTTCTCCTAATGTCCAATCTGAACTTCCCCTGATGCAGTTTCATTCCATTTCTTCATTTCTTATTGCTGGTCAACAGAGAGAGGAGATCAGCATCTCCCCCTCCGCTGCCCCCCTTGAGAAAGTTGTCAGCTGCAGTGATGTCACTTTCTTTTCTCCAGGCTGAACAAACCAAGTGACCTCAGCTATTCCTCTTAAGTCTTGACCTCGAGAACTTTCAGCATCTTGGTTGCCCTCCTCTGGACATAGTCTAGTAGTTTGATGTCCTTCTTATATTGAGGCAGCCAAAACTGCACACAGTACTCAGGGTGGGGGCGCACCAGTGCAGTGTCGAGTGAGACAATCATCTCCCTCGACCAAACAGCTACACTGTGCTTGATGCACCCCAGGACACGGTTGGCCCTTTTTGCAGCCAGGGCACACTGTTGGCTCATATTCAGCTTGCCATCAACCCAAAACCCCAGATCTCTTTCCACAGGGCTACTCTCCAGCCTCCCATCCCCCAATTTGTACGTATAACCAGGATTACCCCATCCCAGGGGGAGAATATGGCACTTGCTCTTGTTAAATTTCTAAGCTGATTCCCTCTTGACATGAAGCCATTATCAGTGACGTTTTCTAATCTCTTCCTGAATTTTAGTACATATACAAAATCAGAAAAGAAAAAAAAATGAAAAGAGCTATGGAACCTAAAAAATGTTTTAGAAACAATAAAAAGAACTAAATCTGTAATCTGCTGTGAAATATTAAGCACTATGGGGAATGTTATGCTCTTGGATGTGAATGGCAAAGCTTGATCATTGAAGTTTTCATTTTCTGCATGGCCAAGACTTTCTTTAGTGTCTTATGTAATTGTATAGCCTTTAAAAAGGATTTCTAAGCAGCAGAAAAAAGAAAAGGAAGTGTACTACAGGAAATAGGCTGTAGAACAGCAGAATGAGTTCATAAAATACACTGGTTTGAAAAGAGAATTGCTTTTCATGAAAAATTAGGGAAGAGATTCAGGGAAAACATGGCAGGGAGAAACAGAAATAGATAAGCAGATATCTCATATTAGATAGAATCTCTATAAAACCAACTCTACAGCAAATTGTTGTAGATCAAATTTAGAGATCTACACTGAGAGCACGCCTATATGAGAAAACAACATCAAATCTGGTTAAACTTATCTTTTTTTTTACACCACAATAAGTAGATTAAAGCCATAAGCACACGGCTGTTAAATGCAAGCCATCACCGATGAACAAAAGACACCTCTTCCCATGACATGTCGCTTGGAACTATCCCCTAGACACAACACTATGATGCTTAGTCTGCCAATCTAACCTTCAATTTCACCACAAGTTTTGTTTTGGTTTCCTCCCAAGTTTTTTTTTTTCTTTCTTTGTTACTGTCCAACATCTTTCTGTTTGGGCATCTGAATTCCTGCAACAATTCTGTGTTTTAAATCGACCAATGCATTTTTTATCTTCAATCTCCCATGTGCCAATTGAAAGGGAAACTGTTGTTCTTATAAACTGATGAAAAAGCTTTTTACATTTTTTCTTTAAGAACAACTTTATTATTACAGCCTCGATGTATGAAGACCAAAAATATTAATTCATATTGCCCTGAGAATTAATCTAATTTATGTTAAATTTCAAGTTTTGCAATCCGTTAACTGAAATTAAACTTCAAGTAAGCAGATGTATTGATTAATTCAGTTCCATGAGAAATGCAGTTGCTGCAAAATCCATTCTTCTGGTGAAAATTTCTATACAGATACTGTTTATTTAACATCGGTTATACCCGTAAAATAAGAATATGAAGGAAGTATTTTTGTTTGTTGTCTCTTCTTCAGAATGAAATTAGTGGTGACAGTAAACTGCAATTAACATTGTTGACTTTTTACTTAAATCGTTGATCAAAAAACCTTTGAGTTAAAAACCCTCTATATTTCAAATAGTTTAAAAATCAACGGTTTCTGAAAGTTATGACATAGTATATCATAATTACAATTATTTTTTCATTAGAAACAGAATGGGAGGAGGGAGATGGGAATAATTCCTATGAGCTGAAGATCTGTGGTAACTTCTTTTCTTTTTTTTTTTAAACAGTCTCCCGTGTCATCTATTTGCCATATTTAAACACATCCTTATGGAGCACAAAAGATCTGGAGAAGAGCTCAAGCATGAGGATCCCCTGTGGCAGTGCAAACACCCTGACTGCTTGCACAGAGCTTGAACAAAAGACAGGTCCTGCAAAAGCACCCGATAGACATCAGGTGCCACCCCCCAGGGCTATCTGGTGCCTCGGAGTCTAGGTTCCACTAACTGCCTCCTGGCTTTGTTGACTGAAAATGACCACAGTTTACACTCGACCAGAGTATAAATGGAGCCCTCCTGGAAAATCATTTCGAGTTGGCTCTCCGCGGAGCAGCAGGCTGTGCAGTCGGAGACTCTCCCCTCGGATTAGGATGCCATCCGAGTGTATCTCTCTGGGATTGAGTGACCCTCATCCTGGCATTGGTGAGTGACCCTCTTGGTATCTCTAAGTGAGAGATTCTCCTTTTATATCAGTGAGGTAAGAGTGTATTCTTTGTGCTCAGGATTCTGCTGTGCGGTAATAGATTCCCAACTGACGTCTGAACCTGTCATTAACTTGTCAGTTGGAGTGCCGGGCAAACTTGATTGCAATAAATCCATGGTTTTCAGATAGCTGCTGCTGTCTGTTTTGTGGGTGCCTCCACAATACCCCCAGACAGTACTAGTGAAAGGTATGAGGAGTTATGCTTATATATATATATATATATATCCCTATATGACCATATCTGCCTGTAGTTCTGAATGTCACAGGACTGTTGGACACACACTGAGCTTTCTCATGAGTGTAGTTTATCCTGTGGAATGAGGTACTTTTGCACTGCTGCATCAGACAAACTTGCCAAAACCATCAATTTCCTCAGAGACTACAAAGTTGTCTCATCAGACCTTGTTTCCAGATAAATCTCCATTCCCTTGCCTCATGAGGCTGGACGGTTAGTAACACCTAGCCTTTTGGTGCTGCCTCTCCTCTTGGATACAGATATTTAGATGCCACTGAACCACATAAATCCTCATCCTTTGTAATTCCTGGAGACCAGCAATCATCACCCTCTCTCATGACTAGAATGGAAGGCAGCAGCAGAGCAAGAGCCTTCAACTTTGGGGATAGAGCAGAGCACCGCCTACACATGGTAACAGAGTAGAAACAAGAAGGCAGGATGGGCCAGCACAAGGGTTAGCTTGGGACAAACATGGGTGAGGTGAAATTTGCAGTCTGGGAACATAAGCCACACAATCACGTTGGAATTGCACTCTGACTTTGTTTTCTATTATCTGAGAAGCATTCCTTATCTGTTCAGACCACACTATAATATGTTAACAGTATTTAAATATTTATCTTTATTGTTCCCAAAAACTGGCAAGTATCATAGCTAAAATTTCAGATCTTGAAAGTGCCGAAGCGCTAAGCGAGTATTTCTGGAAGTTTATGAAAACAGGGCAGTGTGAACTGACGTTTTTCTTGCTTGCCCTGTACTACAGCAATACTAATAATGAAAAGGAAAACAAACTCCTAATTATATTATATTACTTGTGCTCATGAATTTTTTATTTGCCTCAGGTGGCTGGGGAAGTAGAATTTTACAGACCTTTGTGATATTCTTTCAGTGCTCTATTTGCAACTGGACCTATAAACAGAATTGCTACAAAACCCTGTAAGAAAGCTTTTCTGCGTGAGGTTTCCAGCTGAATTTTTCATATGAGAGATTTGACTGGATAAAAATTTTTGTGTTCATCTGAACCCTAATCTTTTTGATTATCTCTTCTTTTTTTTTTTTCCCCCAGAGAACATCAGTAACATGTTCCATATAGTACTAGACATTTATTACTAAGTTTTGTTTTTCTTTATTCTTCCCTCCTCCCCCCCCCATCATCTCTATAAAGCAGAGAAACAAAAAACCCTCAAAACAAACCATGTTACATTGCACCAAGTAGTTATGTCAAGGTTTGTTTTACATATTACAAGTTTTATGAAGTGTTTTACGAAGACCTTTCTAGGCTTTGTTATTTGGACAAGAGGAGAGCCCCCCTGAGCTTACCATCAAACATTTGCAGGTAGAAGGACCTTATCATTATACTCAATTCTAGTAAGTCCTGTCACTTAGGCATCTCTAAAGGAGTAAGGACGTTCTTTTTTTGATAAGGTGAATCAGAGTAGGTTGTTCCCATTTCTTTATTATGTGCAAAAATTTCATTTTCTTCATCCACCTAGAAAGCATTTTGATTAAGTGCAGGCTGTAATTTCCTTTTAAGCTATCAAACTGACTACAGACAATCTGCTGAAACTCTATATTTTTTTACCTATTTGGATGTTTATTCAGGTTTTTATTTACCTTCATACATATTCCTACATCTTTTTTTTTTTCTTCCATTTGCATTTCAACCATTTTTTTAGGATGAGGAGAACAAGAAGTTTATCAGAGAGTTAAGAGAACTTTAGTCACTCCCTGGCCTTTGTTAGCGGGCACAGCATATCATGCAGAATCCTTTTCATGTAATACAGTAACAAGCCTAACTCTGAGCAGTTCCTTGTTCCCCCCCGCCCCCATCCACATCACAGCTGATTTGGTAAGATGTGCCAGTTCTCAATGTCAGAAACAGCCTCCAGCAAGCAGACTTCCAGGAGCCAGTCATTTCGGCTGACAAATATAACTGTGTCCGAATTTTGACAAAATGTTAGGTAAGGCTCAAGTCAGGAGCCAGCTCAGCCCTTAGTACTGCTGACAGTGTTGAATTGTTGCATGATTTAATTGACTATAAAAATGGCAAAGAGGATATTATCATGATTTGTCTCTCTAAAGTTTTAAAAGCAACAGTATCCAGAGCCAGATCTACACAATCAGTTAGACACAATGTAGAACAGAAGAGCTACTCGATGGGTTTCTGCAATTGCGTACTGCAAGAATTTCTAGATACCTTCAGCATTTTTTCCTAGTCTGGCCCCAGGATCACCTTATTGTAGGCAAATAAGTACTTAAATCCTGCCTAAACTGCTAGAATCTGAAACCTGGAAGAGCAACATCTGTGTCCTTTAAAGGACCCATGCAAGAGTCGTGCCCATAGCAGAGCTAAGGCAAATTACAGTAGGTAGTTGTAAGTACATTATAAAAATATACAGTTAGACATCATCTACAAAACAGCATTATAGTATCAGGCTCACCCATGAAGTGAAAAACACAAGCTGAATTGTCTTCTCAACTCAAGCCTACACCTTTACAGCTGGAATGCGCTTAAACAAATTGAAACTACTTGTATGTAGTAAGGAAGGGAGGCAGGCAGCGCTGCTTGCTACTCACTTTTCTGGTGAAGTGTAAAATTCATAAGGTCAAACCTCATGAAATCATTCTTCTAACTGAAGAATTCTGCTTCTGTCATCTAATATTTTTTAGTCAAAAATACTTCATTCTGCTTCCAGGACTGATTCTGCCTTGGATAATAAACACTCACACATGAAAAGACAACTGTTAGGCGCTGAGAGAGCATGGAGACAGACACACCTGCTCTGCCTGACCCAGTTTTTCAGATAAGGTCCTTCAGGAACCACAGAGTATCTTAAAAGAAAACCATGTTCCACACCACAAAAAAGTAAGATTTGTCTCCTAAATGGTCAAACATTCCCTTGAGTCTAAGCGCTACAGGTCTGGAGATGACCTAAAGAACAGAGGCTTCTACACTTCTGCTCTCTGACAATTTTCAACATATAAATAAAAAAAAAATCTCTAAATACCAATCTCACAAACTTGCCTAGTATTCTGACACAAACAGATTTCTCTATACCATTTTAAGAAAAGTTTTACAAATTATATTAGGAACTCATGCCACTGGTCAAACACCATTATGTGTAAATGATATCCTTATTGCTCATCAGCACATAGATCTGAGATTCAGGCATACAGATTTATGTCTCAGGTTTATTTTAGCCCAAAACTTAAGGGAATTTGAGGTTTAATTTATAGGTTAAACCTAATTTTTAGGTTTTAATTTCAGCTATCAGATGATCTAAAGAAACGCTTCTCCCCATCTATCCTGTTTTGAGATTAGGGGCAAAAATTTGAGTTTGGGTCTATTATTAAATTCTACTAGTGGAAAGTTGTTTAGGAAATAAAATGAGCTGTTTAAAAGCTCAGTAAGAGTATAACTCGGTTACATTAATAATCTGCAGATGAGATGATGAAATGCTACCTCATTGCTATTGGTGCTCTTGGATATAACGGGGTAAACTGTTACTCATAGTTTATTACAGCTGACTTTCAAAAAAATTTCATATCATATCTTATTTTCTTTTCCTAAGTTAATAAAAGGAATGCTGCAGGAGACTAACACCAGCGGAGTAAAATTTTGATAACAGAGCTAGTCAAGGTTAATTAATATCTGTCATAATAATTTTCTGTTACCAAACTGACTGTGAAGTGGCAGCAATGTTCACTTGAAAATTGTTGGTTTCAGTTATTCCTTGAGTAATTTCAATAAATAGTTTTCTGTGACAGGTTGGCTGTTAATGACTACCTATATTTTCTGTGTAGCCACGCAAAGTCTACGAGAGTACTTCTGCTCTTCGGTTGATGGTTGAAGCATTTTAACTAGGAGAATGAAAAACAATGAGTGATATATTTCATCAGTATGAGTTTTCAAAAAAACAATTATTTCAACTGTAATCTGGTGCATCTTTACAATTTGTAAATATTTTTGCTAATACCTGTCACTTCTTTGCCTACTCTCAGATAGGTGTAGGGGAAACACCCACATCAAAGTCAGAAGAATTCATTATATATATTAGCAGTAATATCATCAACAATTTTTATTATTTCATTATCTCTTGTGAAGGAAAATAATAAGAATCTAATATTAACAGTAAAGAGAAAACACCATGGGAAGACAAACGTTGTGAAGTCAAGAGAGTGTCCATAAGTCTATCAACTGATGATCAAACAGGAGATCAGAAGGCAGTGAAAAGGATCAACTTTCCAAGATAGGCTGTAGAATCTAACTTGTAATGTACTTTGTCCTAGACTTCATGACACTAGTTTGGTCCTTTGCCTAGCAAACATGTTGATTGTACTGAAGTGAGGACAAAGACCAAAACATCCAATCTCACTTTTGCTCACTGAAGACTTGAGCTTTGATCCAAAGATAATGCAAATAAATGAGAGCCTTTTATTGTTTATCAAGGACTTTTGAGCATCCCTATATGTACCTATAGTGGAAATCATCATCACAGGGGAAAAATTTAAATCTAAATATAAGATTTTTTTAGGAGGAATTTTATAAAGTAACAATTTTGGAAATTTTTATGAAGAGGAAGAGAAAGTATGTGGAAGTATTTCAAAGATAAATTTAATACTAGCTGACTCCTATAAAAATAGACATAGGGATTTATGACCAGAAAGGATGAAGACAAAAAGCATTATGGGTTTAATTGTGATGTTTATTTATCTTGTGAACTGTTTGTATCTTTAAAAGGTTTGCAATGATAAATGCAGGAAAGTATGCTATTGATCTGAGCATCATATTGCAATGTTTGAGAACACATGAGATTTTAAATTAGTTTAAAATAAACAAAAATCATCCATTATTCCAACAAAGACATTTCTGCCCCATCTGAAAAGAGAATTACACTGTTAACACCACTACAATGACTCTAGAAAAGGAATAAGGCAGAAATATAGTCTGATCTTTTATGTTGCAGTACACTATTTTTGTTGCAGAGTTTTTTCACACAGAGATTTGAAACAGTGAGTTAAGTCACATAAAATAGAAGCCCTTTAGGTATCTTCTTGTTTTGAATTATTCTTAATTGTGTATTAAATAAATAAAGGGATATTAAGTTAGGATAGTAATGTTCTAATTTTTATTAAAGAGACTTAAAAGACACCTATTAATTTAATAAATGTGACCTTTCAAACATAAAATAGGCTAAACCAAATGAATATACAGAAACAAGTTTTGCTTTTTTTAAAGAAATGTGATCATCTAACCCAAAACAATTTCGTTTTGCTACTTTTTCCTTATGGACATGGGAAGCAGTATTTTTTAACGTTTGCTTTCAGGTCAGACTATCCCTTTTTAATATTGTTGGTGATTAGTGAACACAGAGTGAGGTTGGCTGGTTCACACTATGTAGTACAAAAATATTTCCTCAATAAATAATTAAAATTTTTTGCCTGAAGTTATTTTTCAGCAGAAGATAACTTACCTTCAATCTGTGCATGGTTTCTTGGAAGATCCCATCTTCAGAGAAGTCACAAAGTTCCTATCTACACCACCTGTCTGTACTTACAATAGTAGTAATATGGTTGGTATTTCTTGCGATTAATAGCTGAGCACAGATCCTCTCATTAGGTTCCTTTGCATCAATTTTAATATCAGATAGAATCTCCTACTATCCAAAAATATTCATTAGAAACAATTTCAGTGTATTTCATTTTCATGGGAATACTGTACTATATAAAGATTGAATAAGGACGGTAAGTTAGAAGCAGTATTTAAGCAATTGGTTACTGTAAGGAACTTTTATGTATGATTGGTAAGGAACAATTTTTGCTCCACTGATTACAAAGGCACTGGTATTTCATTCATAATAATTCATTCATTCCTTAGCAGTTGCATATAAATTGTGTAAAGCACTACCTCTATAATCAAGTTGCACTTCAAAGAGTGATGTGGAAAATGAAATCAAGGCATCTGACAATTTCCATATTCAGTTACAGAAATAAAACATATTTTTATCTTCGAAACTGTAGTAACAAATAATTAAAATCCTATCCTAGGGAAAAAATATGTTTTAGTGTCATATGCACACATTTTCTTTGAGTGTTGTCCCTCATAGTTGTCCTGTAAATATATATGAAATAAACCTGTAAATATATGAAATAAACTAACAGGACTGGCTCTAGAGGTTGAATCAAAGATTCTTCTTGACCAGCATCCTGTATCTTATAGTTGCTAATAAAACATGCACAGAAGAAAAAAAAAAAAGAAAAAAAGAAAGAAAAACTCAAAGATGTACTCCCTTACTTCCAGCAATTCTTGGCACAAGAATTCCTGAGACAAAGTGTAAATTGCTCAACAAATACACATTCAGTGTCTTGGAGGCACTAAGCAGAGTTGACTGGGAATGAAACTTCAAAGTTCAGTAGCTTATCTGTGGATCTTTCTTACCAGCATCAGAACAATAATTCCTTCAACTTGAGTGGATGGAATAGTCCATCCAAAAATGCACATGTAAAAAATGCCGATTACAGTAACCTGCACAGAAATCTCAGAGCTGTCTGGAACCGGCTCTGTCCAACATGGGGACAGCTTCTGGTGTCTTCTCACAGAAGCCACTGCTGAAGTGACATTTCCATGCAAACCCAATACATTCCATTCCTCATCTTTGTGAATTACATATTTAAGAATCATCATTAAAATACACATTCATCACACAATCTACAATCTTCATGAATTTCACTTACTTCAACAAAAGTACTCTCCACTCCAAAATCAAGATAACATCCTCACAACACCAATAAAGGTGAACAATTTATACACACTCCATTCCTCATCCCTGCACCACAACTATATCAACAAAAATTCCCCACAAAGTTCAGTCCACGTTTTGCCTGTTGCTTCTTCCAGTTCCTATCCTTATCTCAAGTTCCTTGAAAGCTCCATATCCTGTACCAAAAACAGCTCTGGTGTGTTGACTTTAGCTGGCTGCCAGGTGCTCACCAAGCCATTCTCTCCTCCTCCTCAGCAGGACAGGTGAAGGAAATAAGATAAAAATCTCCTGGGTTGAGATAAAAGCAGTTTAATAAAACAAAGTAAAGGTCGTGCATGGAAGCAAAAAAAACAAAAATATTTGTTCCCTACTTCCCTCAAGTGAGTGATGTCTATCCACTTTCTGAAAAATAGGGTCTCAATAAATGTAGTGGTTGCTTTAGAGGACAAAATCCTCAATATCAAATGTCCCCTCCTTCTTTTTCTTACCTTTCATTGCTGAACACAGTGTTGAATGGTATAGAATACCCCTGTGGTCAGCTTGGGTCCTGGTTATGGCCTCTCCCAACATCTTACCAATCCTCAAACTTTTTGGGGGGCAGGTGATTTGAAGAGAAATCCTTGATGCTTGCAAGCACTGCTCAGCAGTAGCCAAAACATTGGTGTGTTATCAATACTGTTCTAGTTACAAAGTACAGCACTATGAGGTCTGCTATGGGGAAAGTTAACTCCATCCCGACAAGACCCAATATAATAAGGAAAACTTCTGTGAAGCAAAGTAATTCCAAAGCCTGCATATGAAGATGTTGGCAGGGCTACTCACTGCCAGTGAGATTTTATTTTATTTGACAAATCTACACGAAGTTAATAATATATTATTTTCAAGCATTGAACATAACATTTGAAAAACACTTAGATTTTCATGTCCCTTTTAGATACTTATTATTAATTTACTGCAAACCATGTTTGGGTTACCTTTGGAGTTTTAACAGTAATATCTGGAAGTCAAATCTTGATATCAGACTATTATCAGTATTTTGAATACAAGATAAAAAATATGTCATTAAGTGAACTCAGTAAGATTTGGTGGCTGTATAAAAGCCTTTTCTGCCTTTCTAGGTAATGGGTAAATTTGTGCAGGAATCAAGAATATGGATGTTTTAGAGGTCATGTTGACAGGTGCATCATGAGTGCAATTTTTATCTATGAGGGATTAAACAGCTTTCTAAGAGCATTAACTTCTGAGCTCTGGGTCACTCTTTCATCCCTTTTGTAAGGGTCAAAATGCAAATTAGTGAACTGAGGTAATACAAATAAAACTGCTACAGACAGCTGTGTTCTAGTTGGCAAGGCGGGGAATCTAAGGGACTGTATGTAAGAACCTTCAGCATCCAATCATTTCTCATTTGCTCTCATATTTTCAATTCATATTCTATCAGAATAATTGATAAAAAGATCAGTTATGCTTATGAATCTCTATTGTATGAGACCTGATGATCACTATGTTGCAATTCTGGCAGGGTCCTCTAAATGGTAATCCCCTGCTCAAAGACATGATCTGCTACATAAGTGTTGTGGGTGACAAATTTGCCTGTACTTCGTTATCAATGGTCCAGTGGTAAGGTTTGGGAAATTTATAACTCTTTTTCTTTTCCTCACCTTTTCTTATGTTGCATGGTAGGTACAACTTCTGTTGGGTGTTTTCCCATACTGACAGACATAGATTGAATTTTGTCTGAGACAGACAGATGCTTTCTGATACATCTGGGCGTCAGACCAACTTGTCTCCACCTCTTCTGCTCCTGTTAGGGATTACATTAAGCAGTCCCACTACACCGCAGTCCAAGGCCTCCCACTGTACTTGTGCAATGTATTTTGCTTCTCTCTACTACTCGTCCTGGGACTTCCTGTTACCTTTCAAAGCATGCTGCCTTCATTACAGACCAGGAGACACTTCCCAAGCAATCTGCTCTTCAGTTTCACAGTTACCTTCCTCTTTGCAGAAGACTTTCCTGCATTTGAAGGCTGTAATCATGTTACCTCTTGATTTTTGTTTCTCTCTTTGAACAACTACAGTCAATTTAATCTTCCCTTAAAATTCATTTTTCCTTGATTTTGGATCATGCTTTCTGCTCTCCACCAGACATTCTCCAATCACTGCACATATTTTTGTATTCCAGAACTCAAAACAGTATTCAGGCCTTCAGCTGGGTTTCCTGTTTGTTTACTTGTTTCCCCAGTTGAAAACATTTAGGTCAAATGATGACATTGATTTTTAATAGCTGACACTTAAAACATTACCATGGGAACTTGGGTTTGACAGACATCTATAAATGTGTTTATGTATATATAGTTACATTTTGTCTAATGGAAATAAACTCTTGCTTTTATCTTCATTTTTACTCTAACACAAACATCAGCACATTTGTTCAATGCTTTCTCCTCAACATCACTATCGAATGGCTTTAAACAACCCATTTACAGCAGAAAGCTGGTGGTCAGCCACTCTTTCACCCCAAGGAACAGTAGTTTGACAAGTGACCTTGAATTTCTTCCAGTAACATATACAGCAAAAAAAGAACTGGCCCTAACCCAGCTGTCAGGCTTTGATTCAGGAACGAAGACTTTCCAAGGTAGGAGTTATCTATCAAAAAGGCAGTCCCATACTCAGGGAAATATATCTGATCTAAAGCTGATAGAGTGTGAAATCAAAGGTTGTGAATGGCTACTCGTGGGAAACCAAATACATTTCTATAGGGTTGCAGTACAAATGGTGTTGGTAATGGGTTGTGGCAGGACAAAGGGCATCTGAATTAAATATCAAGATCTAGCACGTTAGCATTATCTGATCAAAGAAGTGTAAGATGGCACACTGACATCATGAAAATTATCCCTATAACTTTTCTGTATTAAGTCCTGATTATCACTTTACTTTGTCTTCAACTCATCAATTATCTGATAGAAAGAGTTCATCCAAAAAGTACCAGGAGGATGCTCTGGCTACATAATTATTCTGGTTGAAGACTCTTTTCTAACACATTCACACTGTGAAGGACTAATTCCTTTATAGCAAATGCTGTCATCCAGACAGCAGGTTAAGTACTGACAACGGTTCACTATAACTGGTTTTTTTCGCATATAATATAGTCTGTTCAGTAATATCTTTAAAGCATTATATGTTATGGAAGACAATAACACATAGCGGCTGTGTGATTATTAATCAGTCTTTTTAATACGAATGTTTAAAAAGTGTATTTAAAGGTTCTGTATTTATCTTTCTAAGTTAACGTTGAGTATGCTTTAAAGTGAATAAATATTGGTTTTCTTTGGGGTTTTTTTTGGTTTGGGTTTTTGTGGGTTTCTTTTTTTAAGAGTGGGCAGACCACTGTTCACAAAATTCTGGACCAGAAATAGAAATTTCAAAAGCAATTATTTTAGCTAAGCATATTAATAGCTAACTGTGTGTGTTTTATATATATCTGCTATATATGGATCAGAGTGGAGAAGAAGAATTCTAGTCATACTGTACTCCCTCTTATCATTCTTGTTAAACTGATGTGTTGTTATGCTTAGGATATATAGATTGAACTATTTCCATACATCTCTAAGGTATAAAAGCCTTGTATAAAAGTACTTGTTTATACTATGATTCATTTAAATATTCAGGAAAGGAGTTTCTGAAATGTTTGAGTTCCTGTGTGAAATTATTATTTGATTTGTACTAATTTAATGTATTATAAAGTAATTATGTTGAAATATCTAGAACAGGTGTATCTTTTTTCTTTAATATATGGAATCTAATTAAATAGTGTCATGTGACAAATAGACTTATATGGTTCAATATAGTAATAAGAACATTGCTTTAATAAATATATTTCAATGAGACAGTAAAAGTGCAGTGTTTTGTCAAAAGTTTCAATGTATTGACTATGCAGAACATGAGAAGTTAGAAGTACAGAATTAATACATAATGTTCTTGCTATATAGTATCTTAGAGAAAGATTAACATATTAATGCGTGGTTGAAATTTTACAGTATATATTTCAACCGGTTCAGTATTGTTAATATGCAAAAGCACTGCCAGAAAATGACCTCTGTAACGGTGGAAATAGAAGCTCTTACAACAATGTCTATATTAGACCCATTATTATTCCTTTCTTTTCGTTTTAACACTATCATTTAAAATCAATATTGCAAAATTAGAACATTAGGAGACCCATATAAACTGATTATATGAAAATTCCTGAATGAAATTTGATTGTGCTTCCATTAAAGAAAATGGTAATGTTTTAATTATCCTTCCTGTAGCCATCTTCGCAATTTTCAGAATGAACAACAGCACTTCATCGGCTGGTGAGATGTTAGACTCTAATCTCTGCGAGATTTTATGGTTTTATTCATTAGGTTATGTTCCAGTATTCTGAGATGAATAATCCATAAATAAAAAGGTACCAGGGGAAAGATGAGATAGTGGTCATGATACTTCGTTTAACTGAAAAAATTTTTCTGGTAAATAAATAAATTAATGAGTTATCTTCTGCCTTTGACTCTTGCGAAATCATTTACTTTAAATACACTCCAAATTAAAGTATTTAAATGTCCAGCTTAAAAGGAAATGTCATTTTAGAATTATTTTACTCAATATTTTTAACCATCTCAGCTTTTAAACAGCGAAATAAACTATTTGGGCTCTGGCCAAGAAAAATATTCCAGTCAACATCCAGATATTGAGTTTATCATGCAGTGCTCATTGTTCTCACACCTCCCCTTTCACCAGTAAAGTGAAAATAAAAAGTTTTAGGAAGACTCAAAAGTATTTTCTAAGTCCAGGAAACTGAAGAAATGTGCAGTGATGAAGAACTTCTGATGAAGTCTCTAAACCGAAGTAGCACAACGTCTACTGCACAACTTGCTAAGCAGAGCTTTGAGAAGCCCATCTTCTAGTCCTGAATGGCTTATTTGCCTGAAGTCATATAGGACATTAGTTATTTCAAGTCTTTTCTTCTTCTTCTGCCTTGTGATTTTCTTTTTACGCTGGGATGTGTTTTGAACAGATCTTTCTGACATTCTGTAGCACAATTTCGTCCTAATATTTGGTTCTCTGAGTGCCAGCCTTTTACAAATAGTAGTAATAGTATCATTACTTATTTGCTACTACGAGTAGTAGTAGCAATTGTTAATAGGTATTACTGCTGCAGCCTTCTTTCTTCTAGTCTTTCTTTTTTGTAATAACTTTCTGTATCATCTATATAGGTCTTTGTAAGGATGACATGGAGATAAATATTCTGGAAAGAGAAATTTCTTTGGCACTGCTGCATGAAGAGTAGTTTCTCTGCTGAATGTTCAAACACTTGTTTTGTTAATCTTCTGATTTTTGGCTATCCCTGGAGGTTTAATGGAAAGGATTATTTCTTTCTACACATGACATGTTTCCTACAGAATGCCTGAATAGCTTACCTGTTTTTTGGGAGTCAGTCCCAAATTTTCCTCACTCCATTCCAGAGTTTTTTGTGCTATTGGCATATTCAATAGTAAATGTCAATCATTCCTTGTACACTCTTTAGCACCTAAAACGCAGTAGCTGCTGCTTATTCTTTGGTGGATACTTCCCATTGTCACATTTTCTAGGTCATTTGATGACAAAACCAGGTAAAATCTAATTCTTCACCCTTCACACACACCCCCTACTCAAACATTTCACAAATATTTGCCTGGTCATGCTAAGGTATCCCTGAAGCTACTCCTTACTGAGCAAAACTAGTGAGATTTCTAGACACAGTGAACTATCACTATGCAGTGGTTCTGCTAGCAGCATATTTTAAAGATAAGCTTGAGACAAAAAAGAAAAATGCAGGAAATTCAATCTCTAGAAATGTCATAAACTGCATAACACTGAAAAATATCCCTAGGAAGATAGCTAAAGAGAGTTTCAGAATTGCTTGGGAACACATTTTCTAGGAGTGATTCCCCAATGATACAGCTGAATTATATTTTAAAAACTGAAGATTTGATTTAATAGGATAAAAATGCTAATTTTTAATCATGCCATTATGGTGCCTTCTGTCAGAAAGATGCTGAAAATGTTTCCAAAATAAAAGCTATTGTGTGTTGTTAATGACAACAGGAGATCGATAGTTATTGTGAAATCGAGAGTGTGATAAACCTGAACAAAGACATAATTGTAATGATGTAAAATGTGTCAAGGATAATGAATGCTTTTGAAGATTCTAGTTATCCTTTAGAAGGATAATCACAGAAAAATTCTGAATCACTACAATTGCTTTTCAATAAATACTGCCTTTGTTTAAAATCAGTACTATGCAAGTTTATTCACAGATCAATTTGAAAACACAATGCAAGGCTTATTCAATTAATTTGTTTTAATAATTTGAGACACTAAATTTTATTATACTAAAATTAGGTGGTTGAAGTATCCATTTTCATGACAGAATAGTGGTATTTGGGGGTAAAAAGAGGTTTGGTTTGTTTGGGGGGAAGAGAAGATGCATTTATAAATGTTAGATAAGTTTTCTGATTAAACACGCATAATTTCTACAGTATTAGAAAAAGTCTTGTGAGACCACTATCTTGTTAACATAAAACATCTTTTTTGAGAATACATGATGGCACAAAATGATTGCAAATAAGAATTTTTAACATAGTTTCAAAAAAGAAATAATGTTCTCATACACTTAGATATTTCTGTCTAGGTTTTAATATTGAAACTCATTAGTAAAAAAGCTGAAAAAAATATTTGAGAACTCTATTATTAGAAAAAGTGGCATATCAGGTATCCAAATGCAGACTCTAGATTAAGGAAGTTTTAAATCTAGAAAGTGGAATTCATGTTTAATTTTGCTATTTATGCTACCATGTGTTGTCTGGAGACAGATTCTGCCCTCCCTGCCTCTCCTGCTTTTTCCTTTTTTTTTTTCTTTCCCTTTTTTTTTTTTTTTTCTTTTGTGTGTGTGTGTGTGTGTGTGTATCATTCTCAGATGTATGGCTTTGGTGCTATACTACACTCAACTACTAGAAATTAGATTTCAGCCATCAAGTCATTGATTTGCCTTGCCTTGAAATATGTTTCTGGGAATCACCACTGTCCAGACACAGTAGTTCTGGGAATTAAATTGCAAAGTGGCAGGTCAAATAGGTACATATGAATAGGGGTAGAGTACATGTCCAGAGCTAAGAATGTTTCCCTCTTGCTCTGTGGAGAATATCTGGGATGTGGAATATCAGCTTGCAAGTAAGTGTAAGTAAGTACCAAAAAAACCAACATTCTTGTGAAGTATAAATAAGCCAGTTTATAAACTAATTTGAAGAGGAGTGTACATCAGCAGCAGAAAATACAGCACTTAAGAAAAACGTATTTTAAGTAAGGATGCCAGAGTCTCTGAGTCCATGACCAGAGACAGGAAGGATGCACACATTGCCTGTTTCTAATCAGCAACATGTCCGACTCCTTGTATATTTTTCTTTGGTTATTACAGACTGAATCATATGTGCTCTCTGGACACACAGAATGAGAAATGCTTTGGGCTTTAACTGTCAATACTAAGGACATATCCACTTAGTATTTTGGATGGGAAAGAAAGATATTAAGATTGATTGTCTTGTGGCCAGGGCTACTTCTGCTCTTTTCTATATTCATTTTACATCATCTGCATTCAGTATTTTTTCCTTCCAAAATTTTTGAAGATATATCTTATTTTATTCTCATGTGTAATTATCTCTAACATTAGTATTACGCATAATATGCTTTATGTATTCTTTCTTTGCATTATGTTCAGCTTTATGAAATCATAAATCTGGCTTGGTTACTATGTGATCATGCTGTGTTATGCCTATATTCTGTCTCCCACATTATTTCTACAGCCTTTTAACTGTAATATGCTGCCACAGTGCTTCTAAATCACTTTATCCTGAAATCAAATTACAAGAAAAAGCTAGAGAATAAAACCTTCTCATTCTTCTGGAAGACTGTCTTTGGTGCTTTGCCTTATAATGTGTATCAGTGTATTAATATAGCACATAGATTTTATTTCTTAGCTGTGTTTCTTATAAACAGATGAAAAATCCTGCATTGATGTAATAGTCTGATTATGCATGTAGAGAAACACAAGTTAAGAAACCAAGAGATAAGCTTGTCATAGGAAAATTAATTAATTTACTGTGCACTTCTGTAATATTTGTCATTTAACAGATAAATGAATAAATAAACATAGGCACTTTCATAGTACTTAGGATATAAAATAATTTTATGACACACTCATTAGGAAGATCATTACAAATTCAGTTCCCGTGAAAGACTGGAAGTTTTAACATTGACACGGAAATGGCTGTGAAACGTTCCCAACACATCTGTCAGGTAGCAAGTATTATCTTTATCTTGTAGGCTGGACTGCAGAATAAGAGGGGTTACATGAGAAAATTTGCATATGGAAACAAAGAAATGTTGGAACAATATTAAAAAGCAAGTAGAAAAAAGCAAGTAGAATATGTATAACAGTTTATGTCCACAGTATATATATAAGCACCTAAGTATATAACTAAATGTAACATAAAAACTACATGTGTATATTTGCATATGTATATATATGTTTAATAATTTGAATGTTTTCCAAAAATATTAGATGATTCAGTATATGTTTAAATGAAGCAATGTGGGATCTCCAATTATTCTGAGTACATTATTTTTCTACTCTATCTTTTATTGGGGCAGATTTTCTGCAGGATTTTCCTCTATGTGTTTCAAATGCAAATCCAGACTCATATTGTCTCAACAACATGCCAAGATTAGCATCATTTCCACATAGACTGTGCAGACAGAATGCTCAGTTTTCCCAAATTCCTTAGTAAAACCACAAGAAAAGCAATCTTTCACTTGGCTGAATTTGAATTCCAGCAGAGAATACTCAAGTCATTTTCAGTAGCTGATCAAAAGATTTATATTTCTGTTCTCTCTCTTGACTCCACCACACTACAAACTCTGAACCTCTTCCTCAGTAATGCAGAGGATAGGATGAATCTATTCAAACTTCCATTACAAGTCACATCATCTTTATTCTTGTCTCCCATGAATGATCCTCATCATTCAGCTACCAAATTTTGAGGTTCCTCTTGCTACATAAAACTGCAATGGATCTTTGATAATATGCAATAGCAGAGGAACACACATCCAAAATTTCCACCATCCTTTTGCTTTCATATTACATACCACCTCTAAGCCACATTTCCAGATGTGCTGCTAGAGTCTCTGTTACTACACCGCAGTGATTCAGATCATAGAGAAGAGCCACGTACAAGTCATTGTTTCTTTTGACTAACAACACAAAGCTGTCAAATGGAGGACATCTTACACTGTGGTCTTCCCCATAACTTCATTTTTGTTGTTTTTAATCTACTCACATGAATCAAATCAACAGCTCTGAAGTATCTGAAATAAGGCTTATGAATGATTAAATGAAGAGAGAATGCCACACATCAAAACTGTTTTGCATTTGTTTGGCTAAACCCATAATTTTTTTTTTTTTTTTCCCCTCCAGGCTGCTTGCAATGCAGACAGCAAGGGGAACAAGAGCTCCTAGCCAGATGGAGTCTATGGAACACTAGCTCCATTTTATGTAGTTTTTAGTTACTCATGAAAAAAAATCATTTGTCCTTTAAGATGTTATTTTTCTTCATTCTTCCTCATTCTTCCACAACCCAAAACAAGTTATTGAACATTTATGAAAGTCAAGGGAGGTAACAAATTTGGAAAATATGAATTCTTAAACAGAACTTTAGAGTACAACATAGCAACTTTAGAGTTTATATAGCATTTTGAAACTAAACAGAAACTCTTGCCCACAAAACATCAAGTATGCTTTCCTATATAAAACTAAAAATGTGGTAAATTTGGGGGCCAACAATTGAGTAAAAGTTTCTTTTATATATTATTGAAAGATTTTCTGTTTGAACTACAATGATGAATTCCCCAATGTTTGTATAAGCATGAGTGTCACATTAGGTGATTTATGCTAATATGGATTTAGTTTTGTACATATGATTAATGCATAATTACTGCAAGCCAAACATTTGTTCATTGCTGTGGAAATGCAGTAATTTAAATGTAATTGTATTGTGCAGACCCTCTTTCCTTCCCCCCCCCCCCCCACCAAAATCAATAGAGACAGTAGTAAAGTATGATGGCTGTATCTAGTTCAGTGATACGAAACTAATAAGGATGAAAGTAACTCCTGCAGTTTGGAGAGGTTGAGAACCTCAGCTCCCTTTGCTTTCAATCACTGTTTCGGAGGTTTAACGGCTCTGAAGGCCCTTGATAATTCATTTAGTTAGTGGCAATATCTAATGTGAACTACACAGGGGTGTAAGTTTAGCTCTTGCATCAAAATTTGCCTTGCAGTTACAAACCAAATCTTGACCAATTCAGCCAAAGTAATGTTCTTTAAACAGTAGTACTCACCGATGCAATCAATGAGATCTTTCTTTTTAAAGGTCAAAAGTATTTTATTTTATTTATTTTATTTTATTTTATTTTATATTTTATTTTATTTTTATTTTTTAAGATGATAGTTCTATTCAAATTTTTCATTTCTGCTTTCTCTACCTCTTCCCTTTCTTTGGTTCAGCTTTGTACCATTTGAGTTCTCTAACTCTTATAATGCTGTTCCCACTTGCAAAATTGAGCAAATGCATTGGAGACATAATTGCTAATGCCAAGTAAATTCAGAATAGATTACCATGATGAAAAACCCAGTGCTTTGGGTTCAGTTACTGTCTTTTTCAACCTTTGACATTCTGAATATATCATCTCCTTATACAAAAAAGAGTTACTCTTCTCTTAAAATTTCAAGTCAGGATGAGTTCAACTCCTTCCTTGGTAATCTGTTCCAGTTTTGATTACCCAATTCTTTACATCCTGTTGTGGTGGTGAATTTCTGTCAGTTTATTTTCATGTCAATGTATCTTTTTATGCCTTTGTCAGCAATACTGAAAAAGCCTCACTTCCTATCAGATATCCTTTTCATCTGTAAGTATTAAAGTATAAGGATCAAGTCATCTCTCAGTCTTGTGAGGAGTTGGGAAAAAACTGAGCTTTATAAACTTCAAGGTGAATGACTCAATTTGTAATTCCTTAACCATTTTATGGACATTCTTATAACTAAGTTTAGTAATTAATCTCTCATGAAATGAGGACACAAAATCCAAGAAGCCTGCTCTACAAGGTAGTCAGATCATACCCTGGCTGCTTCTGGATATTCGTGTTCTGTAACTTCAAAGACCTCACTAGTCCTTTTTGCCACAGCATTGTACTAGAAGCTTTTGTCTGGGAAAACAATAAACCGTGCTCACTAATACCTTGTTCATGTCAATACTCTCCTAGAATCTTCCAATCTGTATTTCTAAACATGCACTCTTGGGTTTGGGGTACATTTTTTCTGCATTTGACTATATTGTACAACACTTTCCCAGGTTTAGTTGTGTGCTTACTTCCAATATTATATAGAACGGAGGCTAGATCTCACACTTTTATTTCAAATACAGAACAGAAATATTTACTGGACTATTTGAGGACTTAATCGTGTCCATCTGTACTGTTTTCTATATATAATTAACAGGCGATCCTGGTAGGTTCAGAAGCATGAGTTTCAATCTCTGTTTGTTAAATAAGATAAAATAGATATCTGGAACTAATAGTTCTGTTTTAATTATGAACATGTACAGAGCAGTTTGGTCCTTGAAAGCAGAAGAAAAAATGCTCTAGTCACTTTACTAAATGTCCCTGTGTAATCATTATCCCCACAATGTGCTCAGTAAAGTCTAAGGGTTAACCCAAAGATGTAAAGCTGCTCACTAAAGAGTCTGAAGTAAAGTTCAGGTCTCCTGACTTGTGTTTGCTATGGAATATGTATAAACTACATGGTATAAGTAATTACACTGCTGTTAAAAACGACCAGCTAAGATACAAGGTGAATATATGTATATATGCTCTTTGAATCTCTGATCAAACCACTCTTACCTACAGTCCTAAAAATTAAATACATTCTTAGAAAAGAAATCCTATTACATGGTTCAATATTATCTTTAAAGTCCAACATATTACCAGGAGTTTTATAAGAACAGTTGTATTATGCTCAGACTTTTCTGTTCTCCTCATACAATACATTCATCTTGACACAGTTTTTCCTTTTTCCTTAGCATTTATCTACTGTTTTAAATGCAGTAGAAATAGAGGAAGATAGGTGCAAACATGGGGAAGAAGAGAAATCCTTTCTCTGTTCCATTTCTCACTATTACTTAACTTGAAGGGACAGCTGCAAATTTGAGCTAGACAAAGGGGTGAATCACCTATTTGCGCAGCCCTGGTGCTGACTTGTGGCACCAAGAACATTCTCTGTCACACTAAACAGTGCCATCAGGGTTATGACCCACGCCTTCCCCACAAAATCTATCCCAGTATCATATATATTTCTGCAATGAAATTGCAAAATTATTATACAGCATTGTAGCACCAGCCAGATTTGTGAAAGTTAGAGGAGGAAGCGCACTGAGGGAGACAACAAAGCTGACTCAGACAAAAGTTCTCCAAGACTTCTAGGAAGACCCTTCATGCGTACTAAACCTACCGGCCAGCAGGCAGGCAGGATAACTTTGTCCCATGCTGGATCTGTCAACACCAGTAAATCTACCGACTGCAGCGGGTATGTTCCTTTTCCCTCCAGCACTGTTAGAAATATCCCTTCCCCTCACCGTTTTCTGACATGTAAAGGCACAGTTATAAGAAAATGTAAGTAGAAGGATGGAACAGGGGCAGTATCCTTCTCTTGACCCTCTAGTGAGGAGGTTTTCTACTGAGTATTTTGCTGATTTTAACACTCTTGCAGCTAAAGCAAGGAAAGCTTTAGTCATCTGGCTATTTACTGTTAAGATAGTGAGGGAAGTCGCTGGAATGTGTCGTGATAAATCAGAAAATTATCTATTTTTTAATAACAGACAATATAATTTTTACATTTTAGCTGCTTGGTTATCCTGCAACAGTCAAAACAAAGTACAAATGTCATGCTGGTTATGAACTGTCAAAATATTAGTGCAGATTGTTATAGGTTCTTCAGAATCCATGGAAAATCTTGTGACGAAGAAAAATCCTTCTGAGATTTGTTTCTTCAGGCAAAAATATAATTGATTTTTAAATACTTTAGAGAACAAATACTAAAAATACTTCTTGTTTCCAAATGATCACAGCATGTTTGACAGAAATATAGTCTTGAATAAGGAAATAACACTTATTTAAGCAGCTTGCAAAGGACGTATTAGTCATGCTTCAATAAAATCCATGTTTGATGCTTATTAATTTACGAGTTCACTTTGGGGTCTTAATGAAAGTCTTTGGTATTTAGTTGTAATTTGGGCAGAATTTTATGATGTGCAAAAGTTGGGTTTGTAAAGCATTCGCTCTGGATTTAAAGTTTCAAGCAAGTTCCACTTTAGGCACCATTTTAGTTCGTGTTTACTGACAAGCTTAAAATTGCATGTGCCAGCCCTATAGCTTATACCTGAGAAAGGGCCATTATAAGACATTTTTGTCCATGCTGAGATGTTATATTTCAACAGAGTAATTGCAGAATATAACTTGTTTTGAGTAATGGCATAAAATTCTTAGCCATTACTATGTAAGCAGAGTTGCATTGTTCTCTTTTGAGGAGGCAACTAAAATTCTGTGCTGCAAAGAGAATTTCTTAACTATATCCTGCAAAAAGTGGTACATAGTTTAGGATGCCCGCCAATCTATGTAGACTGTAATGCCTGTAGTCTTGTGACATTGTGCAGAAAATTGTTCTGTTTATACCCAGCTGTCATACAGCATAGCTGGGAAGCATTGCTGTTCTCAGAAAGTTTTTGTTGGATGAAAAAGATAATATACATAAGTAAACAAAATCATAAAAAGAAATTTTTCAGTATTGCTATTGAGAGCTCCACTTGCTGTTCCGCAGGCCTGCCACTCGGTTTGAAACTTTAAGAGAAACAGGTCTGACAGTGTGCCTACTTCCATCTCCTCTTGCATGCATTGTATGCCACTCACTAGAGGCTAGTGAATACAACAAAATAATTTCTCTGAGTGTTTGCCTGGGCTTGAATGAGTTTCTGTTCCTGCCATGCTCTTTCTTATCTTTTCTTCCAATAGAGGTTTGTGTGCCTTGGATGGATATTTGCAGAAAGCACATTTTAAGTTAGGTTATTGCAAGTTTTTTATGCAAGTGCATTTTATATACTTCAGAAAACAGAGGACAGGTTTCCATACAGTACAAGCATAGGAGTGATTAAGTGAATCAAAATGGGAAGGCTGCTGAAAATATGTGCAATTACACTTCATGAATGTGAGGAGAGAAAATGAAATATACACTCTTTCTGCACCCAGAAAAAATTGAATCCCATCATTTCAAGCATGTTACTTTTGATAAGTATAGAAATAAGATTCCTGCTAGATTCTCAACCTGCCACCACTCCCCATGCTAATTTTTCTCCATTACAGAGTCAAATCCTTTGTGGTTTCCTGTACATTTTTCTCCTAATTAAAAAGTCACGCTTCTGTAATCAGAGATTGGACGTCATACAGTGTGATTGTCATCGCCAGTCAAAACTAGGCAACATATCTCATCTTCCTAATACCTACTGTTGAAGATTCTTAATGAGCCGTACATATTATTTCATAAACAATACTAGAAACTACAGTGACAAATCTTTCCCATCCAGTTCCCAATCTTCTGTGCAGCTCTAACCAAAGAAGAACCTATGCCTGCCCTTGCTGGTAAAAAAATCACAAGGTCACAGAAACCACCTTTGACTAGATGGAGGAGAGAGGATTCTAGGAAGAGATGCCAGATGGAGACTAGAGAGTGACAATAAGCAAGAAAATCACCTTTAGGTGATAAGCAACTAATCACCTTTAGGAGAAAGAAATATACAATATAGGCTTGCTAGTATAGACCTGAACTAGAAAAAACATAGTGTAAAGGTGTCTGTCTGATATTCCCGGGTGAAGCTTTACCTGCCACAGTACAGATCTACCCATTCCCCAGTATTTTGGAGAATAATCTGAACTGAAATATCAAGTCTGTTCACATTTATCAGTCAAGCAAGAAATACCCATGATGTTAATGGGTGGGGTTTACTTTTTGCCAACACATTTGCATGGCCTATTAATAATGCCTTTAATACAGTTCAAATCCCTCAATTCATTCAAGCCGATCAAAATAAAGGATTGCTTATTTCTCTATTTATTACTCAGAGGTCTATGAAAGAAGCTATAGAACATACTTTTTTACAGTCTGCATTACATAATATACTGATCAATTTGGGGCTGGTTGCTCTTCTGATTCTACTGAAAAGAAAGTGATAAACCTTCTAGATTAATGCTGAAGTGCCACAGAAGGAAATAGATTAAACACATTTCTTTTATGTATTTGTCTATTTTACCAAATAAGTTTTCCAGCACTCAGAATTTCCATCTAATTCATATATTCTTTGATTCCCTTTCTAATATTCATATACCCATTTGCTAACTTTTAAAATACCCCAAGATCTAACTCAGAATTTTGAAATCAGCTCCCATGTTATGATCTGCAAAACTAAGCATTTCTTCTTCATATTTTCTTTTCTTATCTCCACATGTAGGACAATCCCATCATAGAGTGCATTGAATAAACAGAAAAAGAATCAATATTTCAAGAATGCAGAGGTTACCATTTTGTTAGACTGCTGCATAATTTCTTTGTAGACCAGAAGACAGTTAACATTAACATATCAGCACAGCCTATTTGATAGACTTTGCTGTATTTTTGCAACACAAATATTTTGAGATAGGTGCCAATCATTGTTTGATTTCCCAATCTGTGAAGCCAGACTTTAGAGGCCCACATAATTTGGAAAGGTCTTTTTTATCACACTGTAATGTAAAAATGCTTTGGCCTTTATTCAGCTCTGGCATTAGTAGATGCCTGCATTAGTTTTAATGTCCTGCTACTTTCATGAGTCTGGGCACTTCAAAAAACCAGGGGAATCCTTACAGTTCTACCCCAAGACAGCTGCAAGCACAGTGACCACAGGAGTGGAGGGGAAAGGAAATGCCAGAGCAGGAGGTTGCACCCTCCCTTGTTTCCTCCCTCGATTTTCTCCCTCATGTGAACTAATCTCCTAAGAACTACACCTGTAACATTTTAGTGTCTGGCACACTTAATTCATATGGTTCCCAATCTTTACTACGGGTCTAGAGCAATATGGGTCTATTATGATGCATGACAATGACTTAATTTAATTGCTAATTTTTAATGTGTGGAATTTAATATCCAAATATTTCTCTCCAGTATTGGGAGCCAAATCTCTTTTTTTTTTTAAAAAAAAAAAAGGTAAAAGATTGGGTACTTTTTTTTTTTTCCCCCACATAACACCGAAGCAAAGCTTTAGAGTGAAAAAAATATGAGAACAGGAGATTAAAACTCTCTGTGTTGACTACACTGTTAGAGGACTCTGACCTCCCTGGCTAAGAAGGTTAGGGAAACCTGAATAGGCTTCAGATCCACTGTCCATCACTGCTTATTGCTACAGTGACTTTAAAAGTGCAAAGCTGCTTGTTTGGTTTGGGGTTTATTTCCTCAAGTGCGTGTTCCAGCGAGGATTACAGTTTTGTTGATATGGCTTTATACAACAGATTAGGCAGAAGAGCAGTACTGGATAACTGTACCTCTGGAGACCAAACCTATTTGTGGAATTTCTGGCAACACAGATCAAGGTGAGAACACAGACTATTGAATGGGTACAGCAGAATATGTGCTTTGGAGCGGCAAAGGAAGTTACCTTGCTCTCCGCCTTCTCGTGCTCAGAAGAGTTAATCTCTTTTCTATTCTCTCATGAGTTTATTTCCATAAAAGCAAGACAAGATCACCTGTGTCAAATGGTTAAAATCAAAAATGCACAGGAACAGCAGTTCTTTTTTAATGTCGAACAAGAAATAATGAGCAAAATAGGCTTACCCTGGAACTTGCTGTCTTTGTTTTCTCAAGTCTCTGTATCAATGAAGAGGGTTTTTTTTTCTCAAAACTTACTGAGTCTACTTTTCTCTGCCTTCGTGTTGTAATTGTTAAGAATAAACAGAGGAAGACAGAAAAAGAGACTAACAATCAGTGGTGTATTCTTTCATCAGGCTAATGATAATAAGCAAAAAGACCCCTCCTAAGCATCTGCTTAGAAGAGACTGCTGCTGCTACAATTACCTACAGAGTATTATTTATTTACGTTGTGATGTATTTAGAAGTTGTAAGAGAGTGGGTGGGGCTGCTGACCATGAGCTCAGGGTACAACTGCTTAAAGAAGCTTACAAGATAAGTTCAAAAAAGGAAGGAAAATGATCGACATAGCACTTGGCAAAAGCTATCCTTATTAGCTCAAGCACTATGCACAGAGAACCCTACCTGGGCTTGAGAGAGATCTCAGCACAGCAGCCCATGTGCCCTACTGCCACACATCTTTGTTATCACTGGGAGGCTGCTGCCTGCATTTTTTCTATTCCCTTGTCAGTCACAATTTCATTCTCAGCAAGAAATGAAGAAGAGAGTAATTCTCCTGGACCTCATGGAGCTTTCTCTTCATTGAGTGGTAGGAGTGTTATTGGGATGGGATGTGTTCTTCCAGTTTAATGGAGATAAAACATGGCTGAGGATTGCATCAGTTCACTGCATAAGCAGTGGAGTAAACTGCTTAAGGCAAAGTTTTGCAGCCGTGGTAGATTGTACATATGCAGGGAAATGGATAAACTGTTTGCATGAGTGTTTTCAGCTATCTTCTGATACCAGAGATGCCTGCTAAGAACAGTGTACAATATGATTGTCCCAAACCTGGTATGTCCAGACCTTCCGGTCACTTGAAAAATGTGAATTTGGCTGCTTTGGCCGGCTGTTATGATGGAAGTTCTTACTGTGATTCTTACACAGCCTGTGGTTTCCTGTCTTAAGCAGCAAGGAAAGGAGCAACTGAGGACTTGTAATCTGAATGGACAAGTCAGGGGCAAGAGGAATAGCTCTTTCATATTCATCAGGCTTTGACTGCATCATGGCCTGTGATGAACTGTGAAACCCAACCTGTGCTTATACAGCCAGTTAATACTACTTTTATTTCATTGCCTGCCTGCTCAAATAAATATTAGTTTAATATTTTTTGCATGTTGATTTTATTAGGAGAACAAGGGGCAGTAGTAACAAAGTTGACTTAACCTTGGGATCATATTTCTACATGCTTGTTTAGCTGGCAGCCTTCCTTTATAGATACACATCCTCCCCATCCAATCTTTTCCTGACCTAAGAATCTTAAATGACTTTGCTTCATGAAAGCTGATACTAGTTACCTTGGTGAGTAAAAGGCTGGAATAATTGGCTTTTAAGACAATAAGCCTTTTTAGGGGGGCGAATGGACTTCTCTAGCTCCAGTGTAAAAAAGCCAGCTATAGTAGAGATTCATGGTTTTGAAGCGCTCAGAGCGCTTGACCTTGCAGACTGCTGTATGTTAACAGCTCCCAATGAAGGCAATAGGAACCAAAATACATTAGCGAGCTCTAAAATGCAACTTTTAGGATAGGTTTATGTTCTGAATATTGAAATGAGCAACCTGAGTATAGATGAATTTTCAAGACTCTACAGATGGCTCCACCCTGTACCAGTAGGGCTACATGCTCCCGTGATTCAGTTACACTCCTGTTATGCATTACATATGAAAACATATGATCGCATACATCAGTGGGGAGAACAGACTCATTTCTTGCCTATTTTATGTTTAATTTAATTCTCCTGCCAATAGCCTATAGAAATCTCTTTCACAGATACTGATTTACTGCGGTTTGAAAACTTGCATCTTTATCAGACCAAGGTAATACAACTCTTAACATTTTGTGGTTTCCTATGTCAAATTTCTGAGAAATGTGGAAATATTGTGGTTTTCAATTGCAATAAAATCTCCAGAAACTATATAACCTTCTGTTTACTAACAAATCAGAGAGCATACAGATGAAATATTACTTTTCTCAAATTCTTTTACTAGTGTCTTGTCTTTTCCTGAGGCTATCCCCCTGTCCTCCAGAGGTTGCCATTATTGTTAGAGAAAGAAAATTTATCACTGATTCTTATTTCTGAAGTTCTCCTAGAAGAAAGCAACGGATTACCTACAAGATCCCATATCCATAGCACAAGGTCAGTCCTACCTCTGTTGGCAGGAGCTGACAAATTTTGTGGAATCCTTGGATGAAGAAAGGCAAAAGTAGTCTTCAGATTTACTACGTGCCACGCTTTCCTGAGTGGAAGGATTCTTATAGAGATTTGAGAATGAAGAAATAATTAAGATGACTGACTTATGTTGAACTTTTCAGAAATGTTCCTCTTTTTCAACTGAACCTTTTCCCAGTGTTCTTCATGCTTTGAAATAGGTTCCGTTAATGTAAAAGGAAAATGCTGTTGAATGGATACGCTGGTTTGTGCCTGTGAGTATTTTTTTCAACAGAATTTCACCACACCTCCATTAACTACCTTTCAAAATCCATACAGCAGCCCTCTGAAAAAAGTAACTTGTTCAAATTTCAGCTGAAAAAACAAATACATTTAATACAGCACACAGGCAGAAAATAACGATGAAAAGGCTAACTTCCTCCAGCCCAGTCGTGCAGTTCATACAATGTAGTTGCATTGCAACACAAGTTTAGGCAAAGAATCCCTCTCCTCAGTGACTAAGTGCCTTTTTAGGGTTAATTGGTTCTGATTATTTCTGCCTGCCTTCATTCCTTCATGCTTATCATCTCTTCACTTTACTTGTCCTATGAAAGACATTGGGTGTGCTGCCTAAATCTCATTTTTTACTACTATGTAAAGATCTCTTCCCAAAATATCAGTTAGATGGACTGTATTTTAATGTGCAAATTCATATATACTTTTATATATATATATACACATATATATATGTTCTGCCCTAATGGCCATTTCTTGACACTGTCATACACACCTGTCCTCAGGCACTCCTGTGACCGGCTGGCAGACTAGCTGACCCCAGCAGTGTGCCTAGAAGCACATAACAAATGGAAGCTCCCAACCGCTTTGAAGGAAGGTGACCACTTTAAATTTTATATGCTTATAGTTATGGATAAAAATATACATTTATATACAATATATTCAAGAAATGGATATCAGCCAGTCACATAGTAGTATGAAAACACGTGGGTTATGGTGTTTAACAAAATGGCAGCTCCCTGCCATAAAATGATGGTACCCTGTCATAAAATGGTGGCCAAAAAAAAATGGTGACCCCTTGTGTAGGTAGGGGAAGGGCCTTCTGGGTCTGGTGTTCTTCTGGGTAAAGTGGTAGGGGTGGCTGCTGAGAGGAGGGTGGGACTTCTGCCAGAAGCTGTGGATGGGGCATCATCACTTCTTTCCTGGCTTATAGTGATACCTGTACTACTGGCCATCTTACAGGGAAAAATAGTAAAAGTTTCATAACAGTGAAAAGATTTTGAAGGATTTTTCCGTTTCTAAAAACCCATACATTCCGGTTGGGTCTTGCAAGGTCTTCTTTACCACGACACAGATTACACTCCTCTCAACCACAACTGAGTTTGCTTTCTCTTTTGATAGCACCATAGGTGATTAGTTTAGAATACTGTTTTACGATGTACAAGGTTAAATCAGAGTAAGTCTCTTAAAGTAGTCATTTATTACGTTTGCTCCAGATATGAAATACATTGATCACATGATGGGACAATTTTTGAAGTCTGCAATAATCGACATTTCTGACAATTCTTTTACAACATTTACAGTCAGCAATGCACGAAAGTAGTGAAATCATCAACAAGTAAAATGTACTTGCATACTTTGATCTCTCAAGGTTGTCACACATTCACTTTAATGTTCAGTAAAGGGTTAAGTTGTGTATAATTTTACGTTTAGAGTGCATGGTTTGTTATGTTAACCATCTCTCCCTCTAGAATCAAATGTCTTAGAATTCTAAGATACAAATCCCATTTCTGACATCGATACGTGATGTCAATAAAATTTACTCACATTAAATCAGCTGCAGAATTTAAGTTTATTAATCACACAAATAAGCTCAGATTTACAGGGGGAAGAAATAGTTTTAAGACAGTCCCTTCTCCAAATCCTATAATGTCACTCTTTGTAACTTCCCTTCTGACCAAAATTTGAGGCCTATCTAGCAAACTCCATCCAGCTGCTCCTGTTACGTAGCTTAATCCCTCGTTGCGATAAAGATATTAACGACAATAAAGATGAACTAGTTAGTACAAGGTTTAGCACCTGGGCCCCTCACATTGCAGAGTAATGTTTTTCAGATTTTTAGGATGTCTCTTTTTATATGTAAAATGCTTTTGCTAAGAGTTATCTGATGTTGATTTTTGAGAGTACTACACCCAGTTTTAAGGCTCAAATTATTAACTATTCATTGTTTGCTAATTGTTTTTTATCTGTTATAACAAACAGTGATTGTTAACTCTTACTCAATTATATAATACTATAATCTACTGTATGTCATTCTACCTCTTACAGTGTGTTGGTTTGGACTAATTTTACCAAGTATTAAAAACTGCTGCTACCAAAATTAGTAGTGAGTGTTTGCTTTCCCTTCTCAATTAAACTACCAATCTGCAAGATCAAATGACAACGAGGAAGGGATATATGACACAATACTGTCAATATGTCATCTTTCTCAGGTAGCGTTTAGCTACTGGGATATTTCTCTTCTAAAGACAATTACAAACCTCATTCATGCCAAAGGCATACCAACAACCATACTGAACTCTCAAGAGCATGCTAAAAGCCTATTTTATGGAAAAGGTATAAGAAAACATCAAGAAATACAGGCTGACACCCAGGGCTATTCAGCGTGTCTGATCAGACATAAATCACAGAGATTGATGCATTTCCTCCCATGCAAATATTGGGAACTGCCTCAGACAGACATACTTTGCAGGTTCTCTTTATGTGGGTGTGGGAGAAGGTCGTCAGGCAGTACAAACTTGCCCAAGCCTGGATGGAGATGTGCAATATTTCTGGGCCTCCAGAAATGTTCCACTCTCTTTTTATTAATAGCACAGACGATAGTCATACAGCTTCATACCCTGCTTGGATAGCCAATAGGAGTTGAAATCTCTGGCTCTAGAAAAGTCTCTCACTACAGAGCTACTGAGGAAAAAAATTCTTTTGATTCTTAGGGAACAAAAAATACCCTGAAAACTTGCAGATGAGGGGGAGAAAGGAAAGAGAGACAGACCTTTCGGTCCAGAACTTCCCAGAGTGACACATCTGGTATTATATTGCTTTTTGTTCTATTACGTTAAAACAAAAAAACACCGTAACTACCAATCTGGTGTAATAAGTAATTTGACTGTTACTTCAATTCCAGTAAAGCTATCTATCTCAAGAGAAAAAAAACCAAGTGTGTCCCTGACTTATCTCTGATCATTCTATTTTTTTTAAGCTTCTTTAGCTTACATGAAAGCAACCAAATGAAAAAAAAAAAATCCTTTATCTTAATCTAAATAATTTTAATCTTTTTTTCCTATGCAGCACATAAAGAAAGGCATTCAACAGAAAATTACTTGGAAAAAAGGATGTTAAATTGTTTTAAAAAAATAATTAATAAACTCTTTAAAATCCAGTCAGCAACCCTTTATCTATTGTCCAAATCTGAAAATGAATGTAGTTTCTAATTTCAAAGATTCTTATCTGAGAATGTGCAGCTGTGCATTTATTTCCACAAGTAATTTTTGGTTTATGATAAGGTAGTAAATAAACAAGAAGTACAAATTTCCAACAAGCCTATATCCAACATTTTAAACAGGCATTCGATAGCACCCACTGAGAATAATTAAATTCCCTACACAATTAGACTTAAAGAGCAGTGCATTTTGGGCAAGTTTTAGTACACCTTGGGTAGTGGAATGAAACATTAGAGTGAAGACCCAAGTGATTCTAGCCTACGGTGAAGTATAACAATGGAACAGAAATTCACAGTGCCTAGAGCAGCTTATTGTCATTATAATTTAGAATTCATACAGAAAAACAATGGAGTCTCACTAGACTTCTTTGATAAGGGTTTGACATTGCAATCAAAAAACCTGAATTAAATCTGGAAATCTACATTAATTTTGCAATGAAGTGTAAAGGGTTCATTCTTTGTCAGATTTCCCTTTGTCTTTCTCTTGATACCAGCTTAGTTGTGATTTTTATTAAACAAAAAGCTTCTATTCTGGGCAATCACACAGCAGTTTGTTGACAACGGGAGCAGACTCTGAAGTCTTACACAGCCCTTTATGGAAGAATAGCTCAGATATGCTTGTCTTGTCACTGGTTATTTATTAAAATACAATGTTTTAATCAATGCAAATATAGTTAGCAAGCTCTTCCAGGTCAGAATGTTTTTTGGGTCATACCATTTATTGTCTTTGGCCAAAATTCTGGATGAAAACCCTGAAATACCTTCTTCAATGTAAGGCAAAAAGAAATAACAGTCAGTTAATATTATTCAGTTCTTCTCTGCAGGTCTACCAATAACATCTATGAGATTTTACTGTGTTGCTGCAAGTGGATCCCAAGACATGGTCTAAGAAAGTGAGTAACTCTTTACATATGCCATAAAACACAGCATAAATCCCATTGTGAAATACTGGGAATAAAATATTTTCATAGTTGTCATCTGTGTTTCGTAGCAACCATAACAACTTGCAAACATGCATTTTTACGCAGGAGGGAAGCATATAGATTATAATTTGGAACTACTGATAGAATTATTCAGCCATTCATTCCTTACATAAGAAATAACCTAAAAGTTTGTGAGACTAAACTTGATGAAAGAAAACCTTCTTCTGTGATTGGATAAATGAGATCTCAAGAATGAGTCGTAGAGATACTGCCATTGTAGAAGTACTAAGCTGGGAGAATACAGATACATAATAATTAAAAATAACTTTTATCTTGTATTATGCAATCTTGAAGCAATGCTTTGGGATTTGGTATGTTTTACCCAGGAAAATGAAAGGTGTGTTTAGAAACATTGATACAAGATAAATTTTTTTTTACATTGTGAAAGAATAGCATGAGGTACAGGTTCACAACAGATTACACAATCATATTTTTTGTTAAGATGTGCTTAACTTTTTATATATATATATATAAATGTCTAATCTTTCTGTAGAAGAATCCTTTTGCATATTTGTATCATTAAAATGGTCTTTTGACACCATTTGATTCCAAAAGACAGAAATGCAATTTGCAAGGAAGACTTGTATATGAGCAAGCAGTGAAAATTATTTCAAAAGGGATGAACATGTTGCTGACTGAGCTGATAAGAATTCTCAACTATCAGATGAACTAGAGATATATTGCAAAGGGAAATTAATATAAGTGTCTGTTCTTCATATTTTTATAAAAACAGTCTATTGCGTATCTCCAAACACTGAAACAATAAATTAATGTCAGGTTTTCTGACTATAGCTTCTGAATCATGTAGATTTCCCTAACTTAACATGATGAAAACGTACCTCCATTCATCCATGTCAAAAGAACTGTCAGCATTGCTGCTGCTTTGGTTAGAGAATAACATTGTCACTCCACTAAATTATCTTTTATTTATTAATGTAAGAATGTCCAGAAAGGTAGGATGTGTACATGTGTTTATAGTCATCATTTCAGCCAGGTCATATCTAGAGATTTTGAAGAGCACATTTCTCATTCAAATGACAAGCACATTTAGGTAGTCTTTCTGAGCTTTAGTACAGACGTGTAAACAGAGAAAATGCCGGAATCATAGAACACCAGGTTGGAACGAACCTCAGGGATCATCTGGTCCAACCCTTCTTGGCAAAATCGTCATCTAGATGAGATGGCCCAACACCCTGTTTAGCTGAATATTAAAAGTTTCCAATGTCACTGAATCCACCATGTCTCTGAGGAGATTATTCCAATGGCTGATTTTTCTCATCGTGAAAAAATTTCCTCTTGTGTCCAATCAGAATCTCCCTAGGACTAACTCATACCCATTAGCTCTCATCTTCTCTAGGTGAAACTTTGTAAAAAAGGGAGTCTCCATCTTCTTTGTAGCCACCCTTTAAATACTGGAACATGGTGATAAGGTTTCCCCTAAGCCTTCTTTTCTCAAGGCTGAACAAACCCAGTTTTCTCAGACTGTCCTCATATGTTCAGGCTTCCCAGTCCTTTGGTCATCTTTGCGTCCCTCCTCTGGACTCTCTCCAGCCTTTCCACAGCTTTTTTGTATAGCGGGGACCAAAACTGAACACAGTATTCCAGGTGTGGCCTGACAAGTATTGAGTAGATTTGGATAATAACTTCTTTGTTTCTGATGATGATGCTCTTGTTGACACAACCCAGCATCCTGTTGGCTTTCTTTGCCACTGCAGCACAGTGTTCACTCATATTGAACTTGTCATCTACGAGGACCTCAGATCCCCTTTCCACAGAGCTGTTCCACAGCCAGGTAGATCCTAGCCTGTGAGGCACTCTTGGATTATGTTTTCACAGGTGCAAGACCTTACATTTGTCTCTGTTAAATTTCCCGAGATTCTTGTTAGCCCACTTTTCCAGCCTATACAGCTCTTCCTGCAAGGTGGCTCTACCTCCGAAGTGTCCAGTTCTTCACTCGGTTTTGTATCATTGGCAAACTTCATCAGACTACTCTTGATCCCATCAGGCAGATCACTTCTGAAGATATTAAACGGCGTTGGGACAGTATCGATTCCTTGGGGACCCCACATGAGACAGGTCAACCAATCCTCTTGGCGTGGTCTGTTCCCCAGCCACGGTCTTAACTGTAATGCATCAGTTTCTCTAGGGGGAGGCTGTGGGGAACTGTACTGAAAGTCTTGGAGAAATCTAAGGACAGACCAAAGGGGCCAAAGCTGCTTCTGTTCCCGTTTGCAGGTCCAGCCAGTAGCAGGACTCAACACATATTTCAGAGGGGCAGATACACATGTGTGCACATACACGCACACGTGCATACAGAGGATTGAAGTTTATTAGATAAGTATACACACAACTCAGTCTCTACTTGTTGTCACTTAGACTTTCCAACACCACACACAGGAAAGAGTGACACTACAGAACAAGAGTAGTGAGTCTCCATCAGACAAGTATAGTGACCAGCCACTGTTTATGTACAATAGGCCTTCTCCCCATCTCTTCGTTTTTCCATGGTTGTACTTCGCCCTCACTCACCTTGATGCTTCCTTTCTCTACCCTTGTCTTCTCCCAAATAAACAACCCACATGTAAACATTTTTCTCCAGTGGTCTCAGTTTAACTACACCCTTACCTAGGTCATCTCAGCCTTATCTCATATTACCAATATGGTTACCAAAGTGCTTCTCCCCCAAAGATCCCCAGTAATCCCCACAATAATCTGTGAACCTTGGCTGGTTTTCATATAACTCCCCCTTAGCCATCTGTGCAATTCAGCAATTCCTCACAGCACTAGCTGTAACTTTGGCCAGCTTCTCACTGCGTTATTTGTTGTGTTCAGCAATTCTTCATGTCACATTCTGTGGTTTCTCAGAGCCTGTTCAGATAGCTAAACCTCATACCGGGGATGCATATCTTAACACTCAGCACCAATCCTTTCAGTTTATGGTTCTGCTCCTATTGAATGACATCGAATGCTTAGTAACATTGATGCAGCTGCTACAACCGTTGAGTGCCATGGTAAAAGTAAAGAATGCTTATCCTCATAGTGCACTCATGCACCTATATCCATTAAGGGTGGTGAGTATGGTGTTTATCGAGTCACCAGAGAGCAGAGCAACTTTTTCCATAAAAATTAATTTAGTCTAAAAGAGGGGTAGGTGTGCAGAGAGTTATAAAAGCAGACAAGGACTTTATGTATGTGTTTGAGGTGAAAAATAGCTTAAATTGTGAGTACTAACAGGCAGCAGAGAGTTGGGGGGCGGGGTGTGTGTGTTTGTATGTATGTGTGTGTGTCTAGGAAGGAATACAAAATTGAGCTTTTGAACTGCCAGGCAGAGGCCTGCTACTTGCTGGGTGCAATAGGTACTGCCTGGTTGTAAATCTTGGCTACACAAGTAACTTGTCCTGAATCATCCAATTAATAAAGAAACATGAGACAGAACTGCCAGTTAGAAGACTGATTCTGTGTTGTGGTCTTGCATGTACACAGTTTCGATTGGGGAAACCATGGGGCTTACATCCAGAAAGAAGAGATGATACATTAAGAAGGGTTCCCAGGAAGAAGTGCTCCCAGAAAGAAGAGGAGGGCCTGGAAAGAAGGAGTGAAGGAGAGATCCTGGAAGTGGGAAGAGATCCAAGAAATCAGAGAGCTGATTGGAGACGAATGCTGGAGGATGCCCAAAACCTTGAGCATTAATGCCCAAGACTGGTAAGTTTAAGAAGATGCACAGCACAAACGACATGGCTTTCAGCTCAACCTTCTTGTGCAAGGTGCAATCCCCCTTGGTGAAGGGATGTTGAGAACAAACACTGGGGGTCAGGAGGGTGTGAACAAATGAGGGGGTGAGATAATTAAGTGAAAAGCTCTAATCTATTGGGTTCTTAAACCCCAAATCCACTATGAGCTGTCATTTACTGTGTCTCAGCCATGACAATATGATAAGGAGGATGGAGAGGAAGGAGTATGTTCATCAGCAGGAAGAGATTCTTTCTGGAGGCTGAATTTCAGTGGCTTTTTGGAAAGGATAGCTATTCTGGAAAATGTTAACTAATTCATCTGTGAAACTGGACACTTGACAATTACCCTACTTTCCTGCTGTTCACTATTGACTGACTCGATAGATCTTGATTCATCTGAGAAAGGTGATGAGTCTAATGAAAACGTGACTATTCAGAAAAAGGCAGAAAACTATACATACACTAAAAGATTTATGTCCGTACGAGAGCTAGTGATGCAATATTTAACAATCAGGCTCAAAATGTATCAATGTATATTTTCAGATAACACACAGTTAATGGTATGTATTCCCACATGGTATTACGGTAGCTAAAGTTTTACGCACAAAAATGTGTACTCAAACTGGTGAAAAGAAAATCTGCCTGGAGCTATCAGAAAATAAAACCAGCCCAGTGCCTCTCTCTCTCTCAAAGAGGCCAGCTGCCTACTTTTGCAAATTCAGAGAAGATATACAAGAAATACATTGTACTTGTCCCCCTACATATACAAGGTATGTGTCAATGGTCAGTACCAATAAATGGTTTATAGGTTAGATACTGTAAGGCCATTCCTGTTGAACTGTTCGAATTCCATTAAGCTATATAATTTTTAACTATGAAAGAGTTCATCCTGACTAAATTGCTATAAATATACGTTTTCCCATCAGCAATAAGCCCAAAATAATTGCACCAGCTCTTGAAGAGCTTGTGAATATATGCTTTAAATGGAGGGAGGGAAGAGGTTTAAACACTCTGTATTCTTCATTAACCATCTGCACCGTTCTCCAGTACAGATTCTACGTTACTGTGTTATTACAGATGTGGTTCACTGTATATTAAGACATCCAGGTATGGCTATACATAGATTTATGTGTGAGCTAGAAGTTCTGCCTAATTGTCTAAATGGTAGTACCTAGCAATGTTTAGATGCTCCAGAATAGCCTATATGTTCTCCAGCTGCCACCTCAGAGAGAAGCAGTTCTTTATTGGAAACTATGTGATATCACAGAATCAGCTGGTTGGAAGACGCCTTTAAGATCATTAAGATCATCATTCACTCTGCACTGCCAGGGTCCCTAAACCATGTCCCTCAGCAAGATCTGACAGATCTTGTAGAAGCCTCAGATGTTCTATTGGCATGAATGAAATGGCATTTAAGGCCAACTACACAACCAATATCTGATAATAATCATCTGCCTTGTTAATCACCATTATTTTTTACTGCTAACATTTATGATGAATATAGAACCTCTCTGTCACTTGTTTTGTGTCAGCTAGTATTTCCCCTTCATTTGGGAAAATTCCCATCCTGCATATATAATACCAAATGGGAACATGGATGGATATAGTACTATGTAATATTAAGTACATATTAATTCAAATTTTCATGTAGAAAAGAACATACTCACTATGAATTAATAGCATGATTTCTGAGCTAAAGATTTTGTGATAAGTTCTTCTCTTGTACTGCTGAAGTAAATAGAGTTACAACAAGAAAGAGTTTGATTTATGAAAATAGACGAATGTCACACATACAGCAGATACATTTGGCCTATTCTGAAAAGAGAAAACAGCACAGAAAAAATTCCCAGCTATAGAAAAAATCTTACATTTATTGTGAAAATAGTTTTTTTTCTTGAAGTACATTTCTCATGGAGTTGCTTAGTAACTATCTTTAAAGCTAAAAGTTATTGGGGAACAAGTGTGATCATTATTTGGGAATATGCTCTGTAAAGGTTTTCTATACCAGCTAATAATCCACTGTCAAACCAGGCTCAAACCAGGTCATCTACGTGGTCTTAGAGGAGACTAGTGCTATATCTTCTCTTATTAGGCCTGGAGCAGTCTTTAACTTTTCAAGGAAAAGCTTAGTTCCTGAGTATACATTGTCATATATAATTTCTAAGTTTTTGATGAGATGAAGATACTAATTAATATTTTAAAGATTGTAATAAATTTAGATTTAATTTTAATGAATTTAAAACATAAAACTTGAATTATTTCAGTGCCTAAAACTTCCCTTGTTTTTGGTCACAAATGTAACAAATTATATTTACTATTTTCATAAAGATTAAAGAGTGTTCTCATATTGCAAAATATAAAATGAGATGGTAACTTGGTATAGTATTGAAAGATTTTAGTAGCTCCATGGTAATTTCCAACTCAGATTACAATCAAAACAATAGAAAAAGTAGGGCAGTGAGGTACTATAGTATATTTAAAGCTTCCCATAGTTTCTCTTAACAGAAATGAAAAATTCAAAGATGCCTACAGATGGAACATGAGAAAAGAACAGTCAATAGCTGATGTATTATTGACAGGAGTACAATAAATAAGTTTACATATAGCATACTGTAGCCCCACAGAAAGCACACACTGGAAAACAACAGCGTCACAGCATTTGTTCTTTTCTGGAGATGTGAAAGTGCATTTTAAGCCCTTCATTCTGTTTTCGATTACAAAACTTCCTACTGTCTTATGAAGAAAAGCACCCAAATAAAAATTAGACGAGAGAATCAGGGCTGTGCATTTGAATAACAATTTTGCAGTTCACCTTCTGAAATTGAGCTAAACGTGTTCTCTTCAGTTGTATGAATTAGGAAGGAAGCTGGGAGAAGACGAAAATCCAGACAAAAGAAGCATGGAACTGGGAATATGCCTCATCTTTGGACTGTATCATGGCATTTCTGGGAAGATGGCAGTTAACATGGTAACAATGATAAATTAAATTTATGAAGAACACTAGATCAAACTCAGCTTTTCTCTCAATAAATAGAGCTCCCTCTGTAAACTAGCATCAAGAGTGGCATATTACCTAGACAGTCTGTGGCTGTTGACTCCTCCAGATGAGGTTCTGCACAGCTTGGGAATCACCAGGTGAGATTCTGACTCCATGAAACCAGTGCAGATGAAAGAAGGCATGTGGAACTATCAAGGATGTGAGGATCTAAGGAATGAGCCTCTCTTTTGTCTTTTCTTGTAGTTCACAGAAAAAGCTGGTTCCGTTGATGGTTTCATAATCATGACTGAGATTATTAACTCTAGACTAATAAAATAAATCTGAAAACTAGATGAATATATAAGTTTACGACACATTCATTAACATTAAAAAAAAAACCCTACCTATTTTCTTTTGATGAATCAGGAATAATAGCCAATTATTGCTCAGAAGTCAACATGGTACTGTATCTAAGAACATATTATAAACGTACTGTTTCCTTATTATACAAAGTTATGCTTTTTAATCAGTTTGGATACAAAATTGCAAGATTTTTGTACTTTACAGTGCCATCTTCACAACTACAGTGTTGTAAATGGCATATGGATGTTTCTTTCACCTTGTAAGGGGTGGGACTTTTCAGCTAAAGTAAACAAGGGAATTGTTCAATGAATGCCTGCCTTCTCACAGAAACTGCTTTACATCAGTATTTAAATTCATTAAGGCTTGGCATCTTTTATTTAATTCTAATAAAATGAGAAAATACTACATAACCTCTCATATCAGTTCCAACAATAACAATTCACTTGGGCTTAATTTCAAAATGTTCAGAACCCATTAATCCATTTTGACTACCTTAGAAAAATGTCTTACAGTGGTTTTCTTCCCATTGTTCCTATCTAAGGATTATTTAATTGTCTACAGAGTAATTTTTACTTAGCTTCAAAACCTCAGTACTTAAACTAGAACTTAAAAACTTCTTGAAAAAAAAAAAGCTATATGCATAATACTAAGACCTGTATACTTTAGAATCCTTTTGCTTTATATTTTTCTGTTTTACCTAAGGTTTTTATTAGACTGAAATTAAAGTTATCCAGCTGTCATGTTCAGTGGTAATTTTTGTTATGATAATAGCCCTCATACTGAAACAATAGACATAATATACACAGTCCTGCATTAATTTTTTAAACTTTTCTGTTTACAAGTAATTATGATATACAAAATATGCCTCCTCTACAAAAGCCAAGATGTGCTAAAATCACAGAAATCCTGTCTGTGTCTCTATTCACAGAGAGTTAAATAACTCAGAGAAGCGCTTTTTCTTCTACAGAACCTTTTGTAATGGGAAGCCAATTTAAAGTCAATAAGCTTGAGGCATTCTAGATAGTCCTTTACAAACAATCTTGGCTAAGAAACCTGAAGACTTTTGCCAATGTATCCTAGTTTCAGCTGGGATAGAGCTAATTTTCCTTCACGGTAGCTAGAATACTGTTGTTGTTCGGATTAAGTATGAGAAGAATGTTGGTAATACACTGATGTTTTTAGTTGTTGCTAGGAAATCAAGGCCTTTTCAACTTCCCATATTTTGCTACTGTGCAGGAGCACAAGAAACAGGGGGGGAGCATAGCCAAATGAATATTGCCTATGCCATGTTCAGTATATAAGCTGGAGGCTGTTGGCTATGGGGGGCGAATCACTGCTGGGGCATCGGTCAGTGGGTGGTGAGCAATTGCACTGTGCATTGCTTGTGTTTTCTTTTGTTTTATTTCTAATGCTTTTAATTATATTCCTTTTTATTATAATTATCATAATTCTATTTTATTTTGTTTTAGTTATTAAACTATTCTTATCTTGACCCACAAGTTTTACCTTTTTTCTTTCTGATTCTGCTCCCCATCCCACTGCGAGGCAGAGGAGTGAGAAGTGGCTGCATGGTGCATAAGCTGGTCTCTGGGGTTAAACCATTACATAATGATATTATCTATGAGCAATAAAACTATATTACTCAATTATTTTCTCTCTCTGAGGTAGCAGGAGATCCCTAGTGGAGTGAACACAGTGTCAAAATGTTTCACATTTTGTGCCTCTAGTACAAGGTGGGTTTATGGTGGCTTCTAAGAAAACTTCTGATCACCCAACTCAGGTCTTTCTGGTGTGAAGTCAGAAAAAAGCACTATGAGAGCAGATGGGTCCTCAGACTAGGACAACCAGTAGAGTCTGAGGGGTTTATGATACTATGGAAATAATACTTGCCAACCAGTTTGATAAGAATGATTTTTGTACGCCTCATTCTCTCATCAGTATTCATCTTTAGAAGTTCCTTAGAAATACTTCAGGAACTTGAAGCTGCTGTGCTTTGTTATCTTTCCTTCACTTATTAAACTGTCTTTCTCTCAACCTATGTTGTTCTTGCTTTCTCTCTTCCTATTCTCTCCTTTGTCCTCTCGGGTGGGTCAGGATAATGGAGTGGCTGTGTGGAGACTTAGCTGCTGCCTCAGGTCAACCCACCACACCATATCAGTTATATGTTCCTGCAGTTTCCCATTTATGCCTCTGCAAATCCATGTGTGTACACATAATTTTATCTCTAGTCACAGAACTCCATTCTTGAGCAGGAAATCTGTACCAGAATGAATGGACCTGACTTTAGACCTACCTTTGCAGGAAAAAATGGGAGTTTACATCCCAGCTTAGTCTAAAACTAAAGGCTGGTTAAAAAATATATTTATGAGAAGCAGAAAGAGAAAAATCACATGATGTGCATTATTTCCTGTGTCTCCGCTTATAGCCTAATAGTGTATCACACAGTCGTTAGTAAGGAAAATTAATTAGTGCTAAAAATAAATCTTTCCTTTTCCTATAAATCTAGCAACAGAAGTGCTGCAGGCCATCGTTACCTCTCAGGCCAGTATACTTGATTAGAGCTTATGGAGCAAAAGACATCTAAATCCCCCATACGCCTGTCAGAACAGGAAATGAGAGACAGAGAAATTTAAAAACCTGAAATAAAATATTCTGTGTTTATAAAGAAAAAAAAAAAGCTTGTCTGCTTTTGCCTGCCTGCTTGATCCTGTTCAGCTTTGTGCTGTACCTTTTCTTTACCCTATAAGCCTCAAAGTCAAGGTCAAGCTTCATCTGGTGAATAGAAAGATGTGATCAGGTGTGACTGAACTGCAGTATACGATATTGCCCTTCTTTTTCCCCTAAACAATCTGGGATTCTGGGACTGAAGCCTCACAAAATGCAGAGAAGTAGATAGTTTATATCTGAGAGGCTCATTACTGGATTTGGGTTGCTATGAAGCACTATGCTTAGATGCCCCTGAGGAGGTTGATTGCTCAGACTGTCAGTCATTCACTGTTTAGCAGTGCTGCTTCAGTAAGTTGTTTTGTCTGGGAATTGTCCTGCAACTAATATAATTTTTAGGGACAAAAAGCTGGGTTTTTAATCTCATTTCTTCTTGGAAATTAAATTGTTGTTGGAAGATAATAGAAGCCAGCTATATTCTCTGTGACATTTTCCTCCCTGTTACCTGTGTCATCCATGTAACTCCTCCATGGTGCGTTCCATATACCCTGTTTCTCAATTATCTGGGCCTGTCATTGCTTGGTAGCGCTCATCAACAGGAAATAAACATGTTTTTTTCTGAAGCTTCTCTGAATGTGAAGCAGGGCTGCTAGTAAGTTCCTTACGGAAGTGCAGGTAGTATGCACAAAAGCTGGCAAATGGGAAAAGCTGCTTTAAAAAATTGATGAGTTCTGTTTCTGTGAGGGCAACAACCACTGAGGAACAACCTCCCAGGAACCCATGATGTAAAATGAAGATCAGTTACTCCCTACCGGAAGTCAGGAAATTGGTCTTTGCCGTCTGACTTAACAGAATGTCGACAAAGCATTAATTTTCACAGACGAATTACAGTTTTCTGTACTTTGACTGTCTTCTGCTTGTTAAGTAGAAGTTGGAAACTAGGAATTAGCAAACTGGTTCAAATAAGAAAGGGCGGGAAGTCTACGTTCTTACCAGCACATGTATTCCTGAAGATTGTCTAACTCTGTGAGAAAAGGCAATTTGACCATGTTCCTTTGTCTGTCTCAAGCTGGTCAGAAACTTCCTTATGCAAAGGTCATCTGTACTTTCTAGAAAATGTAAGCAAACAGAACACTTTATTGCAGATCACTTGTCGTTTATGTGCATGGCAGATGATGTAAGAGACTCCCCAGATGAGTGCAATCTGGAAGAAAACAACATTTTGATTCAAAATAAATTTAAAAAATAAAGTTACTTTTATGAAAGATTTTCCTTTTTTCACATAAAGGTGTTACCTTTTCAGAGAACAGATTAATGTAGTTCATTTTATTATCTATGCAATTAATCAATGTGTATGTGGTTACCTGTACAAATGGTTCTTGTTTGGTTTGCTGAATGCAGTGTTTCAGAGAGGCACTCATGTATATGGTGGTTTTACTCAGCTGAGTAAAGATGACCTTTATGATTCATTAATCTCTAGTGAGTGCCCATTATTTAATTAATTTAGCACTGATTTCTAGAAAGGGTAAGGCTATTGTTTCTTTTTGTTCACTTTTAATGAACAAAAATCAATGAAATGGAAGGGGTAGAAGTTTATATTGATAGGAAGGAAGTATGATTTAGAGGAATCAAGGGTTCAATTTCATCATGGTATTCCTTGTCATGTGTATGACAAGGAATTCCAGAAGTCACATTTTTAACATAACTCAGGGAGAGCCAATGACGATACTGCTAAGGAAATTAATCAATAGTTACATTAGGAGCGATAGTTCTGTTTACAACAGCAGAAGAAATTCATATCCTGATATTGCAGGAAATAAGCCAATCATTTGCTGAATTGGACTTAGAAGGAAAGAAATTGCTCCCCTACACTGATTTTTCAAATTTTTTTCACAGTAGAAGGCTTTTTGCTTCTTCCGAGGCATCTGGTACTGGCCGCTGTAAGAGATGGGTTGGCTGGAAAGGACAAATTAACCAAATTTGGCTGGCAGCTCCTACTTTCCTATGACATCTGGTGTTTCTGCCGTGTTACTGATATGTCATTTTGACAAATTACGTTACATCATGTGATAATAACTAGCAACATCATAAAATGTAAGCAAAGTAATCCGAAGTGACTCCACCAATTTGAAACAGTCTGTTATTTTGTATCATCTGTCTGTTACCAATTTAGAAAGCTGGCAGGAATAGAAAAAGGGGTTACTTCCAGTCCTGATCTAACCTCTAAAATATATTATTGTTTCTATTCAGACAAGTTTACTTCTATAAATACATAAAGATGTGAGCTACAAACCATGAATGATGATTTAAGAACAACTAAACAGAATGTAAAATGGAGCAAATAACTGGGAGACATTAATTTCCTGACAGCGTAAGATTATCATGACTATATCCACTAATTTCAGCTCTGTTCATGGTCTGATTCAAAGCGGAGAATGAGATCATCTGATTCTCTGAATGCCAAAGATATGATTTGAACTGATTCAAAACTGATTATGCTGAAGGATTTGGTGGACTAGTAGCTTAAATCCTGGGATGAAAATGTAAGAATGGAGACATTAAGCCAAAGAACTGGTATTTTAATTACAATGGTATGATATGATATTTAAAGAAAAGGTAATTAACTTTTATTTGTCAAAGTGCTTTTTTGCCATGATCTATCTGGAGTGCATTTGAAGATTCAGATCACTTTAATTTACTTACCCATACATGGGTTTCTAAGTAGCTCGTAGATTTAGAACTGGTTTTAATGGTAAGATGCATCCAGCGATGTTGAAGTTCATAGTTTTGGATGAAGATGACTGTGGAGACATTTAGAACTGCTGCCTGTCGAATAACAGATTTAGGGGTGGGTTTTTTGGAGGGATGTAAATGAAGCGGAAAGGAATGACTCTGGCTTTTATAGTGAGTGGGCAACAACTGAGCTGTAAAATAAATCTACTCTCATCACAGTTGTATCTAATCCTGAGTTTAATGTGAATACTCAGAGAATAGTGGCTAAATAAACATCAAATGCATGTAATGAAATAAATTAAAATAGGAAAAAAATTACTTCCAGAAATGCTTTGAATTTTGTTCTTAATTTTCTTGTCTTTTGCACCAATTCGTTATATATATTAAAAAATATTAATTTATTGGACACTTTTTTTTTTCTTTGTGCAAGTTAGGGTGGGTAGGGGTGTGGAAAGAAACAGCAAGGAAAAAAAGGCAAAATATTACTAGGGTCCATCCAAGGGGCAAGAATTTCAATGAAACAGTTAATGAGTTATTTATTTGAATGGAATTTGCATCTGTTTGGGATGTGGATGTGAGAGGGGAAACAGCAGAAGAGATCAGTGTTACCTCCCAGCCCCTTCTGCAGGCAGTAAATTGAACCCTGGTATCCTAAACTAAAAATCCATGTGTGAGTTTGGAGAGTTAAAAGGTGATCCTTGCAGGAGTCTCACTAGGCATGGTTAAATACTCAGAAATCAAGGTTCATTCCACAGAGCACACACATAGAGGATGGGTGAAAGAAGGATTTGAAATTTGGTTATGCAGTGTTTTATAAGCACTGTGTTAACATACACATATCCGATATCCCTTTTTCTCAGAGATTCATTTTTGGTAAAATTATATGTCATGAAGAAAGGAAATGTGTCATTAGACAACGGGAAAATGTGGCATCAGACAAGGGGGCAATTGCTAAACTGGCTGCTGATGCACTCCACAACTTTGACAACTACCTTACTTAGGTGTATTCTTTCAGTTGCATTGTTCAACCTTCATGTGCTGGAGAGTGGACAAAGAACCTTAGCCTTTAGAAGGAGATTTCAGGATTCAGTGAAAAAGGCTCTGTTCCAGAAATCTTTAAACAATATTAAATAGACTGCCAAGATAACAATTTAGTCATAGAGGTTTTTTTCTTTCCTTTTTTTTTATTAAAAACAAAACAGAAGAGACTTCCTTCTAGAAATCTGGAGTATGTCAGTCAGATTTGCCATAGGTCACTGATGTCTTAGATCAATGTGGTAGTGTGGGATTTGTCGCCAAGTAGTGTGGGATTCTTCCCATTCGAACAAGACACTTCAGGCTCCTTTTATGGCAAATTAAGCAAAACAGACCAACCTTGAAGGTGTATCTTAGTAGGAACTGGATCACCACCCTGCCGGGTGTCCATTTCTCTCCACTGACTTGGAAGTGCATGTAGGGCAGCTGAGTGGGCATTAGATACCTAAGTTAGACCTGATGAGTCCAAATCCAGGTATCAAAGCATTATACTCCTGAGACTAGGAGTCTTAGTGCTTGCCAGAGATCAACATGGAAAAATCACGCAATGTATTAATTTATTAGTAATGTTAAATGTCTGGATTTTTAGGAACATTTAACTGTTAGCCACTTCATGGTATGTAAAGACTTAAGATACAGAAACTAAAAAATTATGTCCAGCTAAATCAGTGTTTTAATAAAATTAATGTTTTGGAAGAAGTTTCAGGGACATATAATTCCCTAACTTAATTGGAAAGCTAAATTCTGTACTTCTGGAGTCTTCCAAACAAATTTAAATTAAAGAATCCAATTCAAAGCTGTCATTTAAGTAATATTTCTATTGGCAGTTAAAAGAGTTTTCTAAAGTCACTTCTGACCTGGAACTGTAGGATTTAGCTGTAAATTACAATAAAATTATAAAATTCCATATATATGTTATAGTGTAATGAAATGCAAGAGAAGAAAGATGGATTCTGTTCCTGACCTGTGTGTCTCTGAAGAACATGTGAGTCAAATATTTCAAGAGAAAACTGTAAAAAAAATTAAAATATCAAGCATGTTCATTTTCATCAAATGAATCTACTCTGTATCGTGTAAGTCACTTCCAGAAATACAGAAGCATATGCAATCACCTGTTGGGTTTTTTGACTAAAGGAATTCTTCAGGTGTGCTAAGTAATGGGGATTTCAGACGCTGTAGTGCAAGGACATTTGAAGGTATGTTTCATGCATTTCTTCTTGAACACAAAAGCAAAATTCTTGCCCCATAGAAATAATTGATTTAAGATTTAACCTGGAGTATTTCAGATTATGCTGATCCAAAATAGACGTAAAGGAGGGAAATAGTACTGACAGACAAAAAAGAGTTAGAAAATAATTGAAAAAAATCACAAATATGTTATTTGTGCTCTTCGAAGAATGTTAATTCCCACAGTTTCTACAGACTGGCCATTATTCTGGTACAACAGTAAGAATGAAAGCCGAAGAGGTTGTCTGAGGACTTTCAAAGATCTAGAACTTTTTATGCTTCAAGCTTCATGATTTATACGTTCATATATAAATAGCTGCTTAACTGTTTGGATTCACAAGACTGGGTTTTATTACAAAGGTCTGGAAAAAGCAGTTTGGTGATTTCACCCTGCAGCTGATTCATAGGGAAGGAGAGTATTTCCACTAAATTATGGTTTTCTTTATTATTTCTGAAATTATGTCAACATCATTGTAAATACTGCATTGCAAGGACTGTAAACATATATGAGAAAATAATTAATATTTTAATAAAAGGCAATTTTTCCACTTAAGCTATTTTATAGAGAAAACGGTAATTGGTTTTAGTTTCTTATAATGAATAAATTCCATCTCTGACATTATTAAAGACATCAAAATAATATTTTTGCTTTGTTTGTCTCTCAATTTCTCATATCATTTGGAACCCACTGTAGAACTGCAGTAGCTTCCAGATGTATTTAAATTTTGTTGTAATTTTTTTTCATAGAAGTCTATAAGCAATGCAATAATGATCTCCACATCTCCATTACATCCTTGATACGGATGAATTCTTCTGTCTTCATCTTTGCCAAAAATTTTGATTGCTTCTGAAAGTGAGAAAGTTTAGACAAGAGTGCTATGGTGTGTATTGAATATTATAAATTATATGCCTATTAGTGAACACTTGCTGTAACTACTCCTTATGTGAATGATTACCTCCTATCTTGCACTTTATAATAAGTACCAAATGGAATTTTTTTTTTTTTTAATGGTTTTAAACGTCTATATGCTTTTGGTTTGATGTTTGGGAAGTGAAGCTCTTGTTTTAACAGGGGAAAATTTTTTCATCCATTTACCCTGTCCCCAAAGCATCTATAATTGCATTTGGGGTATCTCAGATTGAGTTTAACTAGAGAAAGTGTGTGAGAGAAAGTTAAATATTTTTATAATTATGATTATCATCACATATCAAGGAAAATTACGTTATCATAAATCCTATGAAACAATTTAGAATTAATACTGAAAATGTAGTTGTAAGAAACAATAAATCTCTATCAAACATGGATTTCTACAAATGCCTGCACACAAATGGTTACACTTTTATTAGAATTGTCTACACATAAAAAATATTTCTTAAATTATTCCTTAAAATATTCCTTAAATATTCACTTCTAAACAAAGCATGGAGGATTTAAACAAGTATTTAATACAGTAAAATTGTACCTTTGCCTATGAAAATCAGTGAGAAAAGTATTCTGATATTACGGGGCTTTATATCCCCTGTTGAGAGTTATGGCAGTTTCAGCACAGAAACATTGTCAATGAGTAAGGCTCAAGCATTCCACCTTGGAATATGATTTGGCCTAAAGACTATAACTAATGTTTACTCCTGAGTTTTAAGCTTATCTTTGTTTTCTAGCGTACTGGTGCTATAGTGTTTTAAAAATACAGTATCTACTGCAAAAACAAATCTTAAGAGGATCTATATTGCAAAGACGTCCAGACATGTATAGGCATTCATAAAATTCAGAAAAGTTCTTCAAATATCTAAAAAGACTTGAAGTTCGTTATCTGTTTACATGATTGACACAGAAGATTTTTACCTGATTACTCAGAATTGTAATTTGTTAGAATGTAGAAATACCTGGAATACAAAAGCATGACATTTAAGAGTTATTTTATTCCATCATTTAAATTTAATGATGTGTGGTAATGACTCATTACTCAGTGCAAAACTATGTGCAAAAGGACATGTAACTGAACTGCTTACTAAACCCTCTAAGAACTACGTCCACAAATATGAAGCAGAATTTGAACTATTAATTGAATATATAAAATTATTATGTAGTAATGGTAGGTTAAATCAACTAAAAATGTGTGAGCAGATGAGTTAAGTCAAAAGGAAAAAAATAACCATTCCACTATATTAATCTCATATTAGCAATTCACTTGCTGAGAGGACTCATAGTCCTCAAGACAATGACTCACGTCATCAAGACAATGAATCTTAGAAAGCATGAGGAGTAGAAGAGGGCTTTCTGTCTTACTGAATAAAGGATAAGAAAACAATGAAGGAAAAAGGAAAATTTCAGGTTTGAGTACAAGTTACATCTAAATAGGTTCATGTCTTATCTGTCCCTGAACAGAAAACCCTCATTTGCTGTGGTGCCAGTATAGGTAGTAATTTCTTCTAGCCTTTGCTAGGAACTGACTGCCTAACACACCTGGAAAAAGAATCCTGTTCTTTCCTCCTGCTTTTATCATCCCAGGCTTACCCTTAAGACTCTTCAGTAGAAATTCCAGGAATATGAAATAAATGCCCTTCATTTACCATTTAAAATCTGCCCGCATATGGGGAGGCCTATCTGCACTGAGTAAGCAGTGGAAGTAAGCAAAGCATTAACTTGAGTCATTGAAATGCTTGTTACTACAAATTATCTACTTATAGTTGCAAGCTAAACTATCCCTCTGAAACAGTCATGCATATGGATTCCACATTCCAATGCACTCTCCAAGAGTTACAGTACTCACATTCATGACTCCGGTTCTGAGGTTCTGTTGACTGTATGATGCCTGATCACAAGGAGCTTCATGAGATCAGACATCCATGCTTTGGAAGATTCATCAAAGACTGAGGTGCTATAAATGCCTTATTATCGTGGGGAATCCACATGGTGTTGTGTAAATAAATCAATAGTAAACACATGTAAAGTTTTCTGTGTGCTGTACAACCATCTTGAGTGATGGCAGCCTGAGGGAAAAATCATGACAGTATTGATCAGCACGGGCAGAGCTACATTAGCCCGGAAAATTTTGGGCAATTGGAGGTCAGAAAATGTGCCTACATACAGTGTCAGATATTAAAAATAAATTGTTCATGAACTAACAGCAGCCCAAGTATAGATTAGTCACTTTGTTGGCTCTATAATTCCAAATAATGAAAAAAAGTTGAGAAAAATGCAGTAGGTTCAAGAACCATCCCCAAACAGAATAAAAGGTGAAATCCATCAGATAAATTATTTGTTCCAAGCTGTCATATTACTAGGATCATTTTTCCAACTGTATATGTCTTCAGGTTTTTGGTATCTCTTTTAAAACAAGTCTGTCTACTAATATGTTTATTTTTTCCTTAAAAATAAATCCAGAAACCAAAATGAGGAGTGCTGAGAAATATTCAGTGAAGCATAGTGAATGAGGAAGAGAGTAAAAATATCTTTCAGATACTCCTGCTTTGGTTGTTCAGTGCTGTAAGTATAGAACTTTGGTGATTTTTTCTACTTGTTATCACAGCTTTTTCATGATTTGTGTTGTTCTCTGGACACTAGAAAAACGAGAAATTTATGTCTTGCACAAGCCGAATTTCTCTGCAAAATCACAAAATTTAAAAGAATTGCTGGAGGGCTTGTGCCTCTCAGTACACCACCTAGAGAAATGGGAAGGAAGTTTGCTAAGCTTACTCAAAGCAACTCAGACAGGATTTTATCTATGTGAACACTGCACATAATGAAATAATCGGATTACAGGGGATGTATTCTATCATTCTCAATTGTGGGGGGAAAAAATCACATTAAATATCATGCGAATTGTCATAGTGAATATGTTGTTCGTTTAGCAAAATGTCCACATGGTTCAATTTATGTTGAGGACAGTTCTAAGATGTTAAAAATAAAAATACTGGAACATAAAAGTGCTGTGAGTAATAATGACATAAAACCCGCAGTATCATATCACTTTAATAGTTTGAAACATTTACTGTCCTTAATGTAGCTCCAATTGCAATAGAACATACACCATAATTAAAGAGACGAGCTAATAGATAAATAAGACCAGGACAGAAATACGCTTTTTAGATTTATAATTTTGAAATTAGTTCCTAAATTTTGAATTAATGAAGAAATGGAATTATACAAGCTTTTGGAGAATAGATGAAAGGGGAAATGTTGCACCTTGAAGGAAGACAGGACTCTGCCGGAGCTTTAAAAAGACAATTAATTCAGGTCATACTGGGAGACCACCTTCTCCAGCATGCCACTTCCAGAAGGGGGCAGTAGAGGATGCCTGTGGAAGCGGGATGGCTCAGGGTCAGCAGGACACTGCTGTACTTTTGCGGAGTCCTCTCCCCTCTCCCCTCTCCCCTCTCCCCTCTCCCCTCTCCCCCCTCTCCCCTCTCCCCTCTCCCCTCTCCCTGCCATTGCCATGTCAAGAACTTCCTGGTTCAGAGCCCGTATGTATCAGTCTCAGTAGTCTTCATTTTCCCCGTTTGTCCAGCTATTCTTTTGCATCCCTGTAAATGATTCTCTCCCTATAGCAAGGAGTCCTAAATCACAAATAAATGAGTGAAGAAGCATCTCTTTTTGCTTGTTTTAAATGTCAACTGCAATTTTGATGTGATCACTTCTAGCTGTTTTATTAGATGGAGAGCAAGAACAATAGCTTTCTGTTCACTTTATTTCTGTCCATCTTGGTTTTTCTCGTACTGTTGTCAGCTGCATATTTGTCAGCCTGGGCAGTCCTGGTTTACTTGGTCATTCCTCACAAGGAATGTGGGAGAAATTACCCTCTTTTATCAATCTCAGGGTTTGTGAATACATCTAAGAATGATAAGGCAGCTTCAACTCCCTCCTGACTATCAGATTTTATCCCTCATTAGTTATGAGTCTTATATAAGGGTGAATTATGTGATTTTTATGGACTTCAGCCATTTTCCAGGAAATTTGTCTCAGAGATAAAATATCCCATATTTTCTATTCACCAAGTAATTTCAGTATTTTTTTCTCATAAACATTTCAGCCATACAATCAGGGAACAGAAGACAGCTCTACTTAACTAGTGTCACCTGTCACTCATCTATGGCAGATGACATGTATCAGAGTCAAAATGAACATTCCAAAGCTGGCATTTCCTTCTACTAGCCTGTTTGATCAAGGCTAGCAACACGTGGAGTCTGTGAAATTAATCTTACTTTGTAAACAATGGTGAAAGAGACAGAACAGTGATATTTTTCTTTAGTTATTTACAAGAATAATTTAATGGGTTCTTGGCAAGCTTGTAGTAAGCCTGGTTGAACATTTCCTTCTCTGCTGCATGTCTTAACAATCTATATGCCCTTATATGTTGCAGGCTTCCCTACACATCTTGGAGAAAAAACTGTTCTACAATAGCAATGTTGAAAGGACTATTGTGACTTCCATCTCTTCTGTTTTTTGGGGATTTTTTGTGTGAGTATATTAGATATCTGTATTAGTGTATGTATTGCATAGAGACTATATCTATAGTATATGCAAATTTTATATAATTGCTTATATATTGTATACAAATAGTATTTACCAGGTTACCTACTCCAGCAACACAACAATATTTACAAAAATAAAATAGACCTGTATTTGTAAATTTAGTTGCCCTCTCCAGTGCTATGGACCTTATTTCTTATAGCACAGTCATTTTTTTCAGGGATTCTCAAATCTTCCTGGCTTTTTGTACAAGCATTATTACAGGGAACTGAGAATTGAACTTCAGGTCATGTTTCACATTTTCGCTATAACATCCCAAAATAAAAGCCCTCCTTTCCAAGGCTGTCTGTCACTTGTGCTGTCTGGTTAGAGTTAACTTTAACTGGAAAAGTCACCTTGAAGCTCATTCAGCTCACTCTTAAATTCCATAATTCATTCTTAATTCCATAATTCATTCTTAACATGAATTGTGCTTTACATCCAATACGACTCTTGCACAGATCAGCTGTCACCAGCTGCTAGAGACTATTATGTTCAGTGGAAAGCAAAGGAATTTTTACTATAGTTACAAAAAATTTAAATGTTTTAGCAGTGTAACATGTATAAGTGCTCCTTTAGGAAATAAAAAACTTGTCTAACCTTGATTAAGCTGATTTAACTACAGTCTAAAAATAAATGCCAGTTTTGTTTTCGTCATGGTATGGTCATTTATAGTAGTGTCTACTTCCTGTTGTATGACATGTTATTGTGGTGAAATTCTACATTCTAAGAATAGACATGACATTCTTCTTAGTATTTATAAGTCTCTGTGAGTCTTACTCTCTTTAGTGTCTCCTATGGCTTCCAAGGGAAAGCATTTGCAGCCCAATGCCAGCATTGGTATCTTATTTGGATGAAGTAAGCATCAAGGTGCTATGTCTATTTTGTTTCTTAAAAGTCAAGATGAGAGCATCTAGAATTCTGTTCTTGTAAATCATTAAATTTTTATCTGCATTTTGTCATAGTATCTTGAAGGACTACAGAAATGTTGAATGCTATTGGCCATTATCAGAAGAGTTCAAATAATTTAGTAACTTCCCTTGTAATTTTGGTAAGTTCACCACCAAGATGGTTTCTCAGAAAAAATACATGTTGGCAACTGAAATAGTATATTTCTATTATGGACACCAATGTTTGACTTTCCTTCCGAAACAACAAAGTTTTATCAATACAATATAGAGGCTTTTGGCATTACTTACAAATTAATTGTGGTCTAAGGTTTCTTTCACTTGCTGCAACTTTTTTCATGTCGTTATATTGCAGAATACAGTAGGAATTTTCCCTGTTGATCTTCTGTAGGGAACAAGCAGATTAGGCAATACTAATTTCTTATATGTAATAATTCCCCAAAAGATCTGTCATGAAACAAAGTCGGATCAAATACAGGTTATACGCATAGTGTGCTGATAGAAATGTTTGTTTTCAGTCTTGGCAGCCCAATATAATGCCTTACAAATACTTGCAAAATATTAACTTCTGATGTGGTGATGACATTACATTTTCAGCACCTTAGAATGCGTAAAATACAAATAGGTGGCAACTCATCCTCCGATTTTGAAAGTAAAATAACCTCTCCATTGAAATAGATATTTGTTCAGTCCAAATAAATTTAGGTCAAATAACAAGTGCAATACAATTATTTCTTCTTACCTATATGAATGCACATAAAGAAGTTGGAGTATGTTTTTGGGAATAAAAAAACCAAAAGTGTGGGGGAGTCTTTATATGGTTTTAACAGGTGATACTTAGCCAAGTTAATTATTATTTTTGTTAATCATTACATGGGTATTTTTCAGAACAAATTCTATCAGTCATCATCACATAGATACGTGTGATATATAGAGAGAGGCAATGTACCACTTTTCCTTTTTACTTTTTCAGAACTGGGAAACACTGAGATTCAATAGGTCAAAAGTCTAAATAAAAATTAATGCCTTGATCCTTCACTAAACCCGATGGTTAAGCCTAAAATATTTACAAACAAATCAGATTCTGTTCTACTTTTCATATGCATATATGTTAGAAGAAAACCATTGACTTTCCAGAAATAAATCCCTATATAGGACCCTCTCTTCATAGTCAAACTGACAAAGCATTATGTGTGCTGTAGTCATGCTGACTTGGTGTGATAGACATCAGCTTCTGCTGTGTTGTCAAATGCAAACTATATTCATGTAAATGACAAACAAGGCCTAAACTTGCACACCAGAATTTATAATGACACAACTCACCCATTCTGCCACCTCTCTCACTCTGCTAGATTGTGCAATAGCAGATTCCAATCCTTGGAAGAAAGAAAAAAAGACGAATCTGGCAAACACTAGCAAGATTAATAATGAAAATTCATTTTGCATCTCGGACGTTAACTTACTATTTGAACTGTTTTGAGAGAGCTGCTTTCCTTCCATAGCCAGCACCTAGCATTATAAGACATATATATAAGATATAACCCTAAATAGAGGTAGACATCATTCTTAAAACTTGTACTGTCTTGAATTCTCATTTTAATGTTATATACCTGATAAGTGATGCCTTGTATACCAAATAATCTGATGGAAGGGAAGGCCTTGCAGAATCATGCCTCTTTGTTTGGTAGAAACTAATGTGACTTTATACAAAAAGGAAATAAAAAATTAATTCTAAATACTTATGACAGAAAAAAATGTCTTCAATACTGCGATTGACTTATTTTTGAACATTTGGAAACATTAACTGTAATTATTGTTTAAATAGGTTTCACTGAACCAAAGCTGTAGTGGAAAGGGAACATTAACTTTGCTGTTCAACTGACAGTCATGAAGATAACTATGTCCTCACTTAACTCTGATATATGTATCACAATTGGATATTAAATTATTTTCATATAACAGAAACTAGTAATGAAAAAAGATGGGACAAAATTTTAAATATGGAAACCATATATTGACTTTTATAGATCTTATACAAAAAAACAGTTGACAGAATCCATGAAATTATCTTTTTTCATGCGGTGATAAATACCAAATTCTTCTGACATGCTCTTTTTCATATTTCTGCAATAACTTAATACGCATTTTGAAAATCCCCTAGTTCTCAATATCATGAATAAAGGGAGATTATTTTATTTTTCATTTAAGTAAGGACTTATAAAGAAAACAATCCCATAACAAAGGAAAAGTAGACGTTCTTTTACATTTCAGACAAATTCTTAGTGGTGAAAAATTTGTCACTGATAGCATTGGTAAATGATGTCCTGCCTCAATTAGCCACATTCAGTAGACTGGTGTCAGGTGTAATTTATCCATACTGTATTGGTGGTTTCCTGTCCTAAATGAGGCAGATAGCTAATCCCAGTTAGCCAGATACTTATTTGTTTTAGATGTTATCAAACACCAGAAATGAAAGATGTTTTTAGTCTGCATTTCCAGGAGAAAGTGTAGTCATACTTTTAAAGCATTTCCTGTAGGACAGAAGAAGTTGAACAGAGGATAGAATGTTGGTAGTTGAGGGGAGAGCAGTGGTTATTGTCTGCCTAGACTTCAGTAAGGCTTTCAATTATGTTTCCCATAAGATCTTCATAAAGAAGCTACGGAAGTGTGGACTGGATAAGCAGGCAGCAAGGTGGATTGAAAACTAACTTGACAGTCCGGCATAGAGAGTGGTGATCAGTGGCATGAAGTCTAGTTGGAGGTCAGTAACCTAAGGGGCAATACTGGGTCCAATCCTGTTTAACACTTTCATTAATGATCTGGATGATGGGACAGAGCGTACCCACACCAAGTTTGCTGATGACACAAAGCAGGGAGGAGTGGCTGGTGTGCCAGAGGGTTGTGCTGCCATCTAAAGGGACCCTGACAGGCTGGAGAAATAGCCTGATGGGAACCTCATTAAGTTCAACAAGGGGAAGTGCAAAATCCTGCACATAGGGAAGAACAAGGTCATGAACCAGCATATGCTGGGAGCTAACCCTCTCAGAAAGCAGATTTGCAGAAAATTATGAAGAGGTCCTTGTTGTCCAAGTTGAACATAAGCCAGAAATGTGCCCTTGTGGCAAAGAAGGTGAATAGTATCCTGGGCCGCATTAAGAGGAGTGTTGCCAGCTGGTCACGACAGGTGATTCTTCCCCTCTACTCAGCACTGGTAAGGCCACATCTGGAGTACTGTGTCTATTTCTGGGGTCCCTGGTACAAAAGACAAGTGGAGCTACTGAAGAGAGTTTAACTAAGGGACACTAAGATGATAAGGGACTGGAACATCTCTTGTATGAGGAAAAACTGAGTATGGCCTGACTGTTCAGCCCGGAGAAGAGGATGCTTAGGGGTAGAAATATCTGAAGGGAGGGTGAAAAGAGGGTTGATGGAGGCTCTAGTGGAGCCTAGTAACAGGATAAGAGGCAATTGGCACACAGAGAAACATGGGAGGGTCCATATGACCATCAGGAAACATTTTTTTACTGTAAGGGTGACTGAGCACTCTACAGGTTGCCCAGGGACCTTGTGGAGTCTCCATCTTTGGAGGTATTTAAAAGCTGTCTGGGCCCAGTCTTGGGCAACTGACTATAGGTGGCCCTACTTGAGCACATATGTTGGACCAGATGACATTCAGGGGTCTCTTTCAGCCTTCTGTCCTTCTGTCTATTCTGTAATAAATAAAGGAGCTTTCCCTTAAAATATTAAGTAGTCATGTCTTTAACTGATGTCTTTTCTGACATTGATATTGTTGCTTGTCTGCTTCTTTATTGAAAAACTAAGAGAAACAACAGGAAGTCATCAAATATTAACTAGCATTGCAGCAGGATCCCTCATGTTAGTCACCTCAATGAAGAACAAATATATATAATAGCAAAAAAAAAAAAAAAACAACCGGGAACCAGAAACTGTGAAACACAAATATTTAAAAATGACAAGAGTATTTACCTCTGGATACTGCTAGCATTATCTTTTTTTTTTTTTTCCCCAGTGGAAAGCTACCCAACGTCACTGGAAGCATGAAGGAAGTAGAGTAACCAACAAGATGCTGCCACATCTAGTTTTGGGGGGAAAAAAAAGATATTCAGTCCTTGTTCAATGTTTAATTTGCTCATCACCACCAGGCACAGAGAAGCTAGTTTTCCGTTCTTACTGGAGAAGTGTGTTAAACCTGTTATTTTACTTGTCATTAAAGAAAATTGTAGCTATGCTTACTAGCACAGTTCTGTTATAATTCTTATTTTTTCAAGAGTTTATGACTCAGGGAATTTATTACCCACTGGAATGGAGCTCAGCATACAAGATGCCAACCTGATTGCAATTTGTTCCTAAAAGGCGTATTTAAATTGATTAAACCATATTATTTGTCATAGAAATCCAAACCCAGAAAGTTCTTTTCACAGATTTTAGATGCTTGCTTGACCTACTCGAGACACAATTTTAAGAAATTGTAAGCAATTAGCCATAAGCCTTCTAATGAGAACTTCTTGTCTTCTTCTATATTGAAAGACTTTAAGCAGCAGATTTATTTATATTTAAAAAGAAGCTACTGCAGATCCTGTTTTTAATAAGGTTCCTCATAAACTACACTTACATGAGCCAGCTGGTACACAGACACCAGAGAAATGGATTATTTCTCTAATTAGAAACGGTTTAATTTTCAGTGGTGGAGCCCTGAAACAAAGTTCACCCAATCATGGAGCTATAGTAAAATTAGGCCAGGTACAGTAGGGTCAGCATGTCATTCAGCGACTTTGCTCTTACATTCCACAGTGTTTACACTGTATCTCAGTATCACCAATTGGCCAAGACTGGCCAATCATGGGATGAAATCCTTCTCTAATCAGCCCCTCCCCCGTTCCAGGAGAAAGGGTTAAGAAGAGAGATAAGAAGGAAAGAAAAAGTTGGCGAGGCTTCTGCTAAGTTTGGAAAACTAAAACAGTTTTAATAACAATAGAAAGATTATATACAGAAAAAACCCAAGACATTAACAAGTTTATATAAGATCAGAAATCTGGTGCGGCAAGGGCTAAGCTGCAGTTAAGGAAACAAGGCGAAAATTAAAAAAAAACCTACCAGTCAGTTGATGGCGGTGGCACGTGGCCATGGGCAGGTACTGGAGCCGGGACCTGCCAGGGCTGGGAAGTGATGGCAGGAACACGTAGCAGCAGCAGCAGGAATTGCTGCAGAGCTGGCAGAGCACATGGCAGCAGCAAGGGGCAGGGGCGACGGTGGTCTGGTCGCGGCGGTCCAGCAGCAACACGGGGCAGCTCCAGGGTGGAAGTGGTGGTGGGGATCGCGGCAGGCAGCAGCACCAAGTGGCAGCGAGAAGGGGGGTCACGGGCAGGCAGCAGGCAGCAGCGAATGAAGGGGGGTAGCAGCTCGTCCAAGCAGCGAGTGGAAAAGGCACAGTTTTCTGTCGACATGCCGTTCTTAAAGAAACACCATGCCTGCCAAAAGCTCCACAGCCAGTGAGATGTGCTGACATGCAGGGGAGGAATACTCTAGTTGGCTGGTTTGATAACCAGCCCTGTTTATCTTAAACCAGGACCCTCAGAATATCTTTTTGCAGATTTCAGCTGATTCAGCTGCATTTGATTTGAAATGTAGTTGGATGTGAAAAGCCTTTTGGGGTTTCTTTTTACAGGAAAAGAAATTGCACGTCAAGAAATACTGAGAGAGAAAATAAAGAAACAGAAAACTCTATCTACTGAAATTGCCCCATTTTGCACAACTGTAAATGTAAGGAAGTAACACAGTCCTAAGCCTTCTAGAAACTTCCTCTGCTCTTGATAATAATCAAATAATTCACTGCCTGGGTATTCTGAAATAGAATCACTCCAGTCTTGTTCCACAAATCTCTCGTTTCTGTTCTTTAAAATCATCTTTCATTACCTGGACTCCTTACTGTCTGAAAAATAAAAAAAGATATTCAGTCAACTAATTAAGTAAAATAAATTAAGAATAATTAAGCGATTTGCTTCCTATAGGAAGGACAGGATTTAGGTCCTGAGGAGGAATTTAAAGAGCTTGTAGGTTTTCCACGAAACCTCAGGGCTGTGAGCGTCCTGATGTTCTGTTTGTACGAACATGGATAGCATAAACAGGAAGAAGTTCATGGCAGAAAGATTCCCTTGTGAGGGATGTAGCAGTTTTGAAGATAGAGAAGAAGACAATAATAAAAGATGGACCACAGATGAAAGGGTAGAATAACAAGAAGCTCAGTGGTAAGATAATGATGGCACTCCCCACCCCTTGGTTTATCATTGCGATGAAAACAAAATTTACCTTGAACCTGAAACCCAACATTGTCTCAATTCAAGATAGCAAATTAGAGTCACAAACAGGCTGGGAATGGCAGTCTCCACAGCTTAGTGACACCTCCCCTCACACTTCCAAACAGAGTTTTCCCATTAGTTTAGCATGCTGAAATTTAAAGGAAGCACACTATACTAATTTAAATGGTATCTGATCTACTTTGAGAGTTTTAAAGTCAGTTGTACAAGATGAGCTGAGGAAATACAGACATTATCATTGTTACAACAAAACCATAGAAATTCGGTGTTAAATCTACATGAACCTTGAAGAATTGTAGTCTTAATACCATTATATTAAAATAATACATTGCTTATACCAGGGTAGTTCCACCAAAAGCTTTTTGAGTTAATATTTATAAAGGGATTTGAGTAGTCATGGTGAGAAAAAAATGCATCATAAGAAGTGACGTCATAAGAATGGGGTAAGAATTGTATGACCGTTTGTTAAGAATTAAATTCATATCTGATGATCACCTGTACTGGAGAATTTCAAAGATTTAGGCATCCACACCTATTACATTCAGTGAAGAAACAGACAGCTGAACGTTATGCAACAAGTTTCAACTACAGAAATGGGAGAAGTGAAAAAAGCATTCTGGTTCCAAGATCTTGTATGTCAGTAAAAATTTATTACAATCTACGGCAAAAAAAAGTTGGCAAATTTAGTAAATTAAATCCACAATATCATTGTCGAAAAAAAATAGAAACAACTGACACTTGTTGAGGAAAACTCAAGACTCAATCACAAAAGAATAGAATAAGAATGCAATGATATTGCACTGTCTTTAATAGTATGTGGAATAGGTGGAAATCTGTTAAGTTGGATATTGCTTTCTGGTTTTAAGGAATATTTCATGGAATTTATTCAAAGATTAAATTATTTTTTCCAAATAATGAAAGAAGCCACTGCTGTTAGCTAGAGTGGTAAAAAAAAAAATAGAAGAGAACTGAAAAATCGGTGTTTTGTGAGCTGTGAACGGGCATTTATAACATGTTATTTATTGTAGGAAAAAAATATTAATTTCATATTCAGGAAAACAAAAAGTATCTGAGGGGAGGGGAGGGAAGGGGAGTCTTTTTGATTCCATGAGGCACTGCAGCCTTTGGTGTTGCTTCCAGGTGGCAGAAGTGTTGCAACACAGACTTTACGTACGTAGGTCGCTCAGAAAGTAATGCCTCCTATTTATTTCCATGGAAACTACAACAGATACAAAGAGCACAATAACGCTGTTTGTTCTCAGCTACAGAACACCATATTTTGGCACAGTCCCCACCACTGGTTGTGCATTTTTACCAGTGATGAACAAGATCCTGCATGTTACACTCGTTAAAAACCTGCTCCAGCGGAAGGGACCCACCGTCGCTGTCGCCACTGCTCGAACGTGCCACCCATCACCTCACTGTGCTGACACCCAATGGTTTGGTCCCTATAACCGTTCGGTATGACCATTCACTGACATTCAGCATTGTCGATGAATGTCAATGGGTGCGATTTTTTCCGCATGGAAGAATGCAATGACACACCTTTGCTTCGTATGCACTGCCATGGCAGACGCCGTTTTGTCAGACTGCCCCTCTGCTGCCATCTGTCACATGGCAACAAAATTTAATGGAATATTGGCAGGAGGGTTCAACCTGTACTGCCGTAGCACCAACATCCACTTCTGATGTCATGGGCCAACATAATAAAGTAGGAGGCATTACTTTCGGAGTGGCCCTCATGTATATATATATATATATATATATATATATATATGTACACACACACACATGCACTACTCATGAGCATAGATGTGGTGTAAACAGCGTTCAGTTTAATGGAGCTATTTTGTGATTTTTGAAAAACTGGAATGAATTCAGCAAAGAATATTAACGATAGTGACCTGGGTCCTCTAAAATGCATCATATCATAAACTAATTTATGTAACACTATGCTCAGCATGCATTATTTACCCTATAAAAGAGCAGGGGGCAGCTAGTGTTGTTAACATTCCCACTGGAAAGACATTTCTGACTCTGCTCTTCAGATGATACAATGAGACAAAGAGAAGGGAATTTTTAGGCAGATCAGCTGAGAATACAAATAAAGCATAGCAAGTTTCTTGGGTTGGTTTGTTGTGGTTTTTTAGTCATAATTACTCTCTGGAGCTACTGAGGGATAGGCTCACTGGACTTGGCATCACTTGAAGTATTTATATCAAGATTGGACACATTTCTGAAAAGGAGTTTCAAATAGAAATTTTGGTCTTAAGCTGAAATCTTTTAGACCTTTTTATGCAAGAGATCAGATTAAATGATCACAGTAAACTTTTAGTATATGTGCATGAAGCATGGGTTTAGTCTCATTAACAAATTCTTTTATTTTCTTGAGGATCTTAGTAAGGTTGCAACATTGAAAGCTGTGATGTGACAGTGGAGCCATAATGTATATGTTTGCTCTGGACTTTTTGCATAATTCTTATTTTCACTGAGTTCCAAAACTTTATTTTTATTCTTGTTAGTGTGTTTGAGAGTATTTTGGCAGGAGTAATTACAAAATATGTAAAGCGCTGCTATACTTATAGGAAATTAGTACATTAGGGTCATCTTTTAATAAATTGAATGGGATTTTTTTGAAAAATATTTGCTCACGGTCAACAAAATTAAACTATTTAAAAAAAAATTGTAAACAAAAAGAAAATTACAATATCCACCAAAATATGTGGCATTACTATTTTTTAAATTATTCAAGGCGGTGTTTTGAAGGACACCTAAATGAAACTTAAAAAAAAAAAATTTAGTAGCACAAGTGTTATCCAAATCCATCCTTTGCATAATGCAAATTATATTAAGTCAAAATATTAGCAATGTTTTACTGTTATTATTGTTTTAATAAAATTGTATTTCATATGTTAAGTCTGTAATTAACATATGACATAAAAATCTTGAACTCAATCCAAATTTTAGCCCATTTATTTTTAGATTTACATTGTTTTTCACAGGTTTTTGGAAAATTATCCCATTTTTCAATAAGAGGAGATTGTGCAATTCATATTATGAACGTATTTTTTCCAAATATTATAAGTAACTCACGTGATTAAAAACAAAATGTAAAAAAAATGTACGTCGATTGCAATCTTGCACAAAAGAACAAGGACTAAATATTATTTAAGATGTTTATGCTCTTCGATAAGTTTCGTCTCTTTCCAATTACAACATAAAGTTCAATATTATATTTTGGTCACCAACTACAAATTTTGTAATAGCTTTTGATAGAATACTTATTAAGTATACAACTTTTATTTTTTGTAATATAAAACTATAAACCTGACAATGAATGCAAGGTTTACTCTTAATGTTATTTTTATTACAACCCCAACATGTGAATCCAAGCTAAGTCAAATTAAAATGCACTAGATCACTGGCTCAGGACTCATGAGAAGGGAGACCCCGTTACCGTGAGGTGCCCTCTGAATGTGACTCTCGTAATAAATCTATGGCACGCAGGTCTTCTCCTGGCTGCAATTAAGAGCTGGAGCCTTTATAATTCAAAGGCAGACATGTCTGAATGGCTAGATTTTTTTGTTGTTTGTTCTTTATGTAATTAACATATTTTTATCTGCTTCTCAGTCCTGGACTTAAAAAACTTTGGATGAGTTCCAGTCAAGAAAACTCTTCAGCTGGTGATCATTATTTTTAGTAGTCATGCCTAATTTGGCTTTGAGAATGTTACAACTCCAACCTCTTCAACTATTTGAGGGACCTTTTTTTCCTTCTACAGAGTTTAAACTACTGTTTCTGTTTTGGTTTTAGAGGTTTTTTTTTTTTTAATGAGTAGTCATAGCTTGGAAAAAATCTGGCTCATGCTCACTTCTTAGGTACAGAGATCGAAACTGCTATTTTTGGTAGGGTTGTTCTAGGGTATTTTTCATGCACCAGTTACATTTCCGAATGAAGAACTCCTATGTTTCTCATCTATTTGATGACTAGCTCTTATAATACACAGATTAGAAGGTTCTGTATCTCTCTTTGAGGTAGTTTTCTCATTGTTGCTCCTCTGAAGCTTATAAGTTTAGCATTGCTCAATATTTTGAATTAAAAACATCCTTGATTAACTATCATTGCAGTATTCTACCTTTAGATCTATTAACAATGATATGGACTCATGAATGCAAAAAGTTGCCTTTTTCAATTCTAACAGTCTAATCCAATCTAACAAATTGCAGTTAGCCAAGTTTCAGTTATATCCCCTAGGCTTTAATTACTCTGTTCAAACCTGTAACAAAGCAAATGAAGCGAATACCAGAAAACACATATTTTTGAGACATGTAGTGTTTCAAATCACTGGATAAATGGAAGAGTCTTCATGAGTTATCTGAAATTCTCTAGGCTATGCTACCTATTTAACAGAAAAAGAATAAATCTTGTTTAAAATCTATTTATTTCTCCAATGATCCCTTGATCAGGAAATCAGATATGGAAGAGTTAAGCAATCATCATTGCTTAAAAACCATATCTACTTGTCTTATACAGGTGAGTTTAAAAGTTATGCTATAGTATTGATTTATATTATAGTGCTCAGCCAGTAGCCACTGAGTAAAAAGGTGCAGAAACTACATTAACCTGAAACCCATATCAAATGAATGGGACAGAAAAGAAGACGTTCAGTCTTATCTTCATCCTCTGTTGTAACTAATGAATAGGGCTGTATCAGTGTTACTTATCCTGAAACAATTTGGTCATTAAACTCTGATAGAAACCAGTTGGGGATGGGGGTGGGGGGAAGAACTTTCTCCACCATTACTAATATAAACCAGCAACCAGCCACGGTTTAGTTTGGTGTGTGCCTCCTGAACATCATGATAGATGATGTCCTCATAGATGGATACTGCCTAGTATTCCCTTAACAGGCTGCTGATAAACGTGGACTACATTTTATGCCTGAGAGAATCAACGAAACTGATGCTGAGTTGCACCTCTTCTTCTGTGTGTATTTCTATTAATTTCTTTGATGTGAGTATCCAGTGTACACAGATTCCCCCAGGGCCCAAATTCCTTTTGTCCATCTCTGAATTTCGCATCCATTAACTCTCTTACCATGCATGGTTTTGTTTTGTCAATTACTTTCTCCTAGTAGTATGATTCTTCTCTAGTTTTGCTTTCAATAAAATCTCTTTTTTTATTATTTCAAAAACGTCTCTAAGTTGCAGCTGGTGTAGATAGGCTCAGTTTTGCTGACTTAAGGGGACAGTTATGTGTTTTTCATTAATTTTATTGATCTGCTAAAAGGGGAATTTTATTCAGAATTTCTTTTGTTAGGAGATGTTTTGTGTCCTGAAATATGAAGATTTCTCCATATATTTTTATCCCAATACAAATACATATGTTGTCATTATTAATTATAGTGCCAAAGTCTTGTTGCGGTGTGTTTCTTGCATTAATTATGAATTTTTTTTTTAAATTACTAATGTCCAGTTTCAGTGAACATCCCTCATTTTTGTGCTGCAGAAAAGTGGAATGAGGTTGTATTTTGGGGTTCGTTTCTTTCTGTTTGTACTTCTAAGATTAAATATATATTTACTTGGAATAAAATAATGAAATTACCTATTTGTTAAACCATTACATTTTAATGATCAACAGCAAAGTCAGGATGGTGGGTACTGTCTACAGCATGTTTTTATATTTTTATCTGTGTACAAAGTTCTTACACAAAAACTATTAAAGCATTCATACAGAAAAGAAATAATTACAGATTTTTATGCTCAGTGAAGAAAAGAGAATTAAGCCATGATCTAAGCATTAAAATATTTATATAACTATTTTCTTGTTAGTGCTATTAGTTTTGGTGTCCTCTTTAATCTTTGTTTTTATTATTAATATTGTTATTCGGTATAACTCTATGAAAATTATTGCTTTTTAAGAGATGGTAAGTAGCAAAATATCGATCAAAAACTATATTATCACAGTTGGCACTCTAATCATACGTAAAGAGAGATTAAATCAGAACTGGGAGTCATATCACACAGACATTTGAAAGAAAACATACAGAATCTTTACCTCAGAAAATCTTTATCACCTTCTGTAGGCTGGTTGAGACTGAACTCACATGGATACAATTCCTTCACACAGTACTGGAATACTTTGTCTGTAAAACATGTGGCATGACTCTTTGCCTTTCTTTGTCTTTTCTGTAGGAGAACCTGCCTGTTTCACAGAACATTTTGTTATTTATCATCAGACCTAACAAATCTGGTGAAATCTTTGGTGCTACACCGCACTGCTAGAAATTCTTCTATTCCTTGTAAAGCCAATCATTAGATATCATTCATGGCATCTCTAGGAGTTGGAGAATAGCTGTTTTTGCTGTAATTCATCAACCAAAAAAAAAAACCCAAGGAAAACTGGAGGAGGAAGCTATGTTAAAATTAACCACAATTTTATTTTACTGTGCTTTTTTACTTCAACAGAAAACAAGTCATTTTGATCTGAAACAAAAATACCAAAGAAAGAAATGAAAGAAATCATTAGTGTCACGGAAGACCTAAACGAGTAATTCTCCTTTCATCCAGAAGCACAGTGTCTAGGGGTGTTCGTCAAGGATGAATAGAACTGTACATCAGTTCTTGTCTCTATCTGGGAGCTTTTGAGCTCAACTCTCCCACAAGCATGTTCAAACCACCTGACTGGACAATATTTTACGATTCAGGTAAGTAGATAGTTGATTATTGTTATTTGCTATTCCTTCCTTTTTAAAAAGTTATTGGTGTAAACAATTCTTCTCTGCTGTTCCACTCCACAGAAAGATGTCGACAACATCAAAGACATTTTTTCTATATCTTATCAGAACATTAGAATATGCCTCATATAGTCTTTATTTTATGTAAACCTCATTCCACTTGACAGTATATGCAAACATTAAAAAGCTATTTAAAGTTCCATCTTTGTATCTGAATATTCCAGTAAATGAGAAATTCAAATGGAACGTTTATGATACAACCTGCATAGTCTGCTTGTTCAAGATCCTGGGAAGATATACAACAGCCCAATATATAGACAAGCACACTTCATCCCACACCTTATGGAATTCCTTGCTTGTATGCACCATGCAAAATTCCAGAATTCCCTTTTAGGGTCTTGTACATCTTATGCTGCACTTCCCTCAGGAATGTCAGTGATGTCTAATGTGGCTTAATGAACTCCAATGAGACCTTAACTGAATAAACAAAGAGCCACAGAGGCGCTTAATGAGGTATGGAGTCAAGCATTAATGCAGTAGGGAGTAAAGCCCAGCAGCAGAGAATGCAGAAAGGCTATAATTTTATATATTTTGACCACTAGTGGAAAAAAATGCAACAAACCACCAAAAAAAAATTTCTATACTGTTGCCCACTACTCATATTCTTGAGGACTGAAATAAACACTTAAAAAAATGCAAATCTCTTATAATGTAACAATTTCTATGCTTATGTAACATGAACTGTTTCTTGGTGATAACATTTTTATTTAATTATGTCTGTGAGCATCATAACTTATATTGATGAACATGGATTGGCATAGTTGTTTAAGCCTATAATGAACTAAATGTTATACAGAATACAATTTTCCTCTTCATTTACTTTAATTTATTCTAGTTGTAAATGCCATTTCCTTCCATGATTACGGAATAAATCTCACTGTAGGATCAATTACTATAGTTTAAGAATTAGACTTAAGAGTTGTTTTGTAATTATGTACAGTTTTTGTGCCATTAGATCTCAGCATTATTCTTTTTAAAATGTTTTGAGACTTAATGACACAAAACATTAGAGCCAACATCCCAAGACACTTAACTATTGAACTTCTGTCAGTATTTGACTACTCAGTTGAACTATATTTGGTTAATTTGGCTACTTTAATGTTTCAAATGACAAGGCTGGTAAATAAAATCAGGTTTTGCTTATTTGTGCCAAAGAGTAAAAACATTTGTGAACTCAGGTGGTGGAGACAAACCCATAAAAACTGCATAGTTTTACCTTGCAGAAGGAAAGAATGAGCTAAATCTATTTTAAGATGCTTTTCAAGAGTTTCTGAATTTCTCCTGTAGAAATGGACATGTATAACACTTCCACATAGAGAAACAGTTCATCACAAAACTTCTAGCTGGTTTCAGCACTTTTTTGACAAGTGAAGGCTATTATTCAAACTAAGGAATTCAGCAACATGGCACACTGATCCTATTTGATAGTGCAATTAGAGCGACCCCATTACTGTACAAATGTCTCTTGAAAGACAAAGGGTTAGAAGCTCACGTTTTCTAACCAAATATATAATCCTCACTAAATGAAAGACTGATTCAGAAACATTCTGACAAATTATCATACTGATATACATGCTAATCCACACTGCTGTCTCTTCATGGCTATTCTGAGATTAAAACTTGCATTGCGTTCCCCAGAACTGATCCCTCATTTTATTCTGTAGGAAAAAAAAAAGAAAAATTACTCTGCTTCATTTAGCATCAATTGTTGTAAACAAGCAAAATGTCAAGCATGACATGAAAACTAAGGCATTATCCATAGTGACCAAATTCATAGACGGAGTTATAAATAAACCCACATAATTCTAAGCAAAACTGAAAAACATAAATTGACGTATTTATGAGTTTTTTACATGCCACTTTACGTGCACTCACAACTTAAAATGTTCGTGACAGTATTTCAGTTTGCAATATATCCTTAAATTCATTTCACCAGCCATCCACAAATGTCTGTCTTCAATGTTATTCTATGTAGCAAAAAGATGGATGGTGAAACTAAATCAGAAAGTCCAAGGCAACCTGTTCTAATACACCATTGACATCTGTAGATACTACTGTAAGAAAGAAACCACCTACCTGAATTTCCATTTGGGGCTAAGGCAAAAGAAATATGGTAATCTGATAGGTTGACAGTTTAATGGATTTGTGGAAGCAAAGGAAGTCAATCAGTTTTTCTGTTTTACTCTTGTAAAGTCCAATATCAGGCTGAGGCAGAACATTTTTAAAGGACCCTTTATTCATATTTCATGAGCTCTTCACTGACTCTGAAATACCTTCCAATGCACTGTGCAACAGAAACCAAATACTTCTTCTATATTTTGGGAAAACAGAAATTTCCCACTTTGAACAGAGGCTATTTTAACATGTTGCAGATAATAATGAAAACATTCACCAGTCAGTGAAGTAGCAGCGTTCAAGGTGATTTTTACAAGCAGTTGGTGATCATCTAATAGGACCTAATTTGTTTCTTCCTTCTAGATTTTTGAAAGGATGTTTAGGACATGCAACCTTAATCTCTCTGCTTTGATCTTTGCCAATCTACTGGTGTCAACTTATTGTAACAAACAAAATTACTTTATAACCTAGAACAGTATTTCTATTAGACAATCAAAATAATGTTGATTTTTTTTTTTTTTTGAAAGAAGATATACTTCTAAGAGATCAAATAGTGACTCTGAATTTCTTCTTATGAACTCGATGTGTTTAAACCTAACACTTAGGTGTTTGATTGCCCCTGAGTCCATCTTTCACCAATGTAGAAAGACTTACCTCCCCAGCAGCTTAAGTTCCTCCGATATGAATTGCTCCTGGGAGAAACTTGTCTTTTCCATTGACAGGAGAGCAAGATTAGGACTTCTACAGAAAGCTCTAGTTTGCTTCGGTCCTGCTGAAATGGAGTTGTTCACGCATTCTGTATTGCTCATGATACTACAGGTATATGGATGAATTGAGGACCTTTATATACATTTCACATACATACATATATAATCTTTTTCATTGAACTTACAGGACTTATTTTAATTTTCTTCGTTTCTTTGTCAGCTTCTTGGACGAATTCAGGACACTTCCTGTCTGTTAAATTCATTGAATTTTTCCATGTTTTTGGAGACTCAGAAACAGTACCTAAGTAGATTCAGAAACATAAAAGTAATGCCTACTAACACACACACATGCATAATGGAAATCTCCAAAATATAAGTTCTGCAGGAAATCAGAGAAAAAACGTCCCAAAGATAGAATAACGTGACACACCTCAGAGGACATTCCCCCACCTAGATTTTAGCTACATTGAAAATATGAGTCCCATCGCTATTTTAGAAACATGTTTTTAATATTTTAGAATCCAGATGACTCACAAAAAGGAAGAAAATATATTATGCCAATTTGAGTCCTCTATTGAAATAAATCTTATATGCCTTTTGGTGCAAGTTGCTGGTTATCTGGATGAAGAATTAGAGATGACAATCCCGTTGCTAGGGTTACCCAATATGAGAACACTCAGAGAGCTTAACAGGCTGGATAGTTTAAAACTAACAAGCAGTGGCCATGTCATCCTCTCAGTTTTGTTGTAAAAATGCCCTGCCTCACCTTATTAATGAGCTGTGCTTTGACGGAGCATTATTGCCAAAAGTAATTTTGAGTATTTTCATTAGCGGACCACAGGTCTCCAAATCAGTGAAATATTTTGGAGCAGTTTAAACTTGTGATGGAAATCATTTAAGTATTTAACTGCCCTTAAGTTGTTTGCTTTCTTAGACTAGGGTTTAAGTGGTTTACCCCACTGTAACACTGAAAAATGGCCATGAACCCAGAATAACCTGGGGTGAGCCATTTAGAAGGTATTGCAAAACAGTCTGTGTACCTCTATTGCTATGCTGCCCAGTAATTAGACTTTAACAAAACATGCAAAACTTTTCCTGTCAATGTTGATTTAATTTCAATATCTGAGGGCAATAGTAGGAACTACAAATATGTTCCAATGAATAATAGATTATGAAAGAATATCTTGCATCATTTAATCATTTTTCTCTTGAGAAAAAAAAAGAGTTATATTTTTGAAATACTAATGTTTCTTGCATATTTGAAGAACAATTATGTAATCCACAGGCATAGTAGTCTTTTAATTTATTTTATTTTCCAAATTAGTAGAACTACAGACTCTCTGTTTTAGACAGCCTCAGAATTCAGAATTCTGGAACGCTATGCTAAGGCTCTTCTATATGTCCCTGTACAAATCATACCTCATTTTTATACCTCAATATTATGTTTTAGAAAATTCTCCCAAAGGGGAGTTGTTGTTGCTGTCTTTTAAGAAAATACTGATTGAGTATTATATGGTACATAAATGGAAACTATTCTTGCCATACAGCTAGGCATACATGCAAAATTTAAGAACAATTTATCTTTCACAATGACCTTTCTGGCAGAACTCTGTAATAGTCAAACTATTTTCACATACAGTGAGAAGCTTTATCAGTTGCAAACATCAGTGTAATGGTTCATTCATGTTATGGTTCTGCTCTCAAGAATATCAAGTGCTAGGCTAGTATTGTTAGTATCTACATGTCCAAAGAGTTATTTGCTCTGTCAGCCCTAAACTTTTCATCCTTGCATTTCAAGTCTCCTAAACATCTCACCCACTGGGCTCACCCACTATAATTACAGAGGAAAATAATTTCATGTAGCTTGGGGAAACCTAACAGAGTCTGACGTAATTCCAGGGGGAGGGCCAGATGAGTTTTTAAGGGAATATTTGCTTGTGGGGAATAGCAGTTTCTGCCTAATGCCTTTGTGCATCTTCCCTACCAATCACATTCTGATGAGCCTTATCTACCAAAAGATGCCAAGTTGAGAGTATTTGTCTTCAACCCAAGTTAGTGACTTCTGATTTTTGAAATATCCGTTGAGAAACTGGGCCCTACCTGTGTAACATGTACTGTTTTATTATTCCCCTCACATTATTCCCTTTTAACTGCTTTAAATTATGTATTAGTCTGTAGTGTTTATTAAGAGGTGATATGAATGAGTGTGATGTCTAAAATAGCTTTAGACCCTCCTGACTAGTCCACAAACCCAAAAGCATAAACATGTCAGCTACACTGCTGTTTTAATATTCAGGTACTGATGAGAATGTCTAATGCTTGAAGATACACACTATTATTTAGTGAATCACCTTATGCAGCCATACAGCACGAAATATTAATGCACTTTTTAAAAGCCTTTATTCAACCTAAACATTTTTCACTCATTTGGCTCAAGGGGAAAGGCTCACAAGACTTCTAACCAACGAGAATAACATAAATGTCATTTTACAGATGGATCCATGAAACTCTATGGCATGCATTCACAAATGCATGCACACTACCAACCAACATCTGTCTCCACCTTTACTAATCAGGTCTGATGAGCAGATGGATCTTTGCTGGGCAAACAGTTCAGATTTAAACCCTTCTGGCTGCAGTAAGCAAGAAAAGAGAAGCAATATATATAGATGACAACTGCACTTATGGTCTTCCTCTCTTTTTAGCAGAATACAAGGAAGAGGTATGCCAGTGCACTTAGTATACTTTAAAATAGCTACTGGTGAGGAAAAAGTCAAAAAAGGCAAACTCATGGTAAGAGAAGCAATAGGCTTCTACAACATAAATGTAAGACGTAAGAGTAGGAAGAGGTAGGATGACTTCCTTTATCATGTACAGAAAATTGACGAGCTTCATTCCAAAGAAAGGGTGAGACACCTAAGGTGGTGCAAGTTAACACAGGGGAGATATTGTCCAAATTGAATTTATTTTCTCCCTTGTTCATTTTTTGCAGTATGTCCAGGAGTGATGGCAACCTTGGCTCTAGTAAGCAACTGCATGCAGGTGATTAAATTGCTATCTAGAAAGGAGATGTAGAGGTGAAGCTTCTGAGAAACACCAACCCCTCCTGTGAGGAAGACAATGAAAGGTAACTCAGTGGCAGGATGCACAGGGTGTATGAAAATAAAAAATATATCTCACTCTACTCATGTATGAACATGAGTATGTGTGTGTGAATGTACATCAATGTCCCTTCTGGTTATCATGTTTATTCTGCACTTCCAAATCCTATTGGCAAATTGGTATTAGATTAGAGTGCTGGTTCTGTTCAGTCAACTGAAAAGGCAGTTCTAACTTGGATCAGCCTCATGACCCATCTCTGTATGCATTGATTTTGGATGCTATACATCTCCCTGTATCTTGGCATTATGTACTATTTATTTCTGATTTTCTATTAATAAACAGTCTATTGTGAAAGATTCAACATTAATCTTACCAGAGATTTTACAGTATCTCAGGGCATTATCACTCTATCTACTGGCATTTGAAATAATGTGGCAAAAAAAGAAAAATGAAAGAGAAATTTCTATGAAAAAATGCCTTCTTATCTAGCAGAAAACAGCAAAATATTTTTGCATTTACAGTGAGATCAAAAAAGCTTGAAATAGATTACTCATTCACCACCTATGATAAAAGCTTCCTGAATTAGTATGCGGCACATATAGGCAATCTTCACCAAGCAAAATGGCAATAGATGCATACTAATTTTGTTAGAGCGATGTAGACATTATTTAGAAAGGTAGAACTTGGAGTGCATCTATGGGGCTGGAGGAGACACAACACTGGGATCCAAGTGATGGCATATGCATGTGAGTGCATGCATGTGCACAGCCGCACACTGAGACATGCATGCTCCAGCATTTACAAGAAATATCCTGGATTTTTCATGCATGTCACACAAAGAGATAGACTATTAGCGTTAGCCAAGATGCCTGGAAAGAATACAATAGCAGTATGAAATTCTTAACTGTTGCCTACTAAGGAAAGAATATTCTATAGGAATAAAATATTTGTAACTGTGTTTTAAACTATTTGCAAATTATTAAGCATTGCATACCTCATTTTGTCATCTGACTGTTTTACTGTAATTCGCTTGGGCCATATTTTCTCTTCATTACTTTTAAGCTCTTCAGCTCATTAATTTGCTATCCAATTATATCTAATTACTCATTCACAGCAGTATACCTAATTTCCAAGAACTAGCAAATTTGTACTGTCAAATGTTCTGAGAACGTGTCCAATTCAGAAAATTGTTTCACTCTGTTTAAACCTCATCATATTAATTCAGCAAATACCTGGACTAGCATTTTTCTAATCTAGAAATACAATGCTATTACCTTAAGGTCCTCTTCCTGCCATCTTACGATCCTGTTTTACTTTATGCAAAGTAAGTGAACAATAGGACATTTGTCTTCAGTGAGAATGAACAAAAGTTTTACTAGAGCCTAATCAAAATTAAGACCATAAACAGCTAACCTGTTTGAGAACCAATCTCAAACCAACATCTCTTCTCTGATATCTCTTTTATAGGTATGAAGAAAACATTCTTATTGTACCTGGCACTTTTAAAATCTACATTGTTCCTGGGCTGTTACACAGTTTCCAATTCCTTTTATTTCTTCTTAGTCTAAAGGAGGGCTAGAATAGCTTTCAAATTCCACCAGTGTTGCTGGTTTCTCTCCACAGAGAGACACACGTTTAGGTGATTTGTTGCATTGAAACTTATTCAGTTAGATTTTGTTCTGAGGATGGAGGGAACTCCTCTAAATAGAAATTCGGTATTATGTGAATCTTTAGTAAGTTGACTCTGTAAGGATACAGAACATGTTTCTATTGTAACAATCTACACCATCTTTGTCTTCAACTGTGCTGTCAGACGTAGGAACAATTTTTCACAGCCCACACATTGATCATGAATTTGCAAATCCTAAGATCTTTATTTACCTCACAGAGAGCAGAGTGAGCATGCAAACCATTGGTTTCCATTTCAAGATAGAGCACAGTTCTTGCAGTTTTTTCTGACGAAGACAGCAAAACTTTGTAATCACTACTTCCCTAAAGGAGGTTTGCATCTTGTAAGCCTATGGAGATAAGTTTGGTCTCTGTAGGTGGTTGAAATCTTCAAGGAAGGTGAATTCAAAGGCTTACGTTTGCTGAGTTTTGAAGGTTGTGCTAGCCCGTGTCAAATCTTGGAAGCAAGAAAAAAGGAATTTTCAGTTGTGCCATCTTGATATAGTTTCTCAATTACGTTTTTATAGTTAGGTTTTATTACTTATTAGGTGGGGAAAAAAAACCTGTAATGGTTTGTATCTGGAAGTCCAGAAATAAAGGACACAACCCACTGTCAGCTACAGTGATGCAGACCCATTAGAACTGTAGAATAATGGAACTGCAGCAGTTACTGGGAAGAAGGAAGAATTTCTGATCCTGATACTTGACATTTCAGCTGGAAGCCCAAAAAAAGATGTCCAGAAAGATCTCACACTTAAATCAGTCTCCATTTGACATACCTCCTAGCAGGATTTTGGGAAAAAGGATAAACTATCCCATATGGATATTGTCTTTCGTATAACGTGGATAAATGATGAAGTCAGTGTTTAAGAAGGGAATTTTCCTGGTTGTATCTGAAAGAGTACTAGACTTCCTTTTGATCAGCTAGGCTGCTGGTTTATTTTCAAGCAGAATATGCATATATTAACCCAGTAAAAACTAAAATCTTGAGATAATTTATTGGAAAGTCCTTCAGAAAGATTTATATTTAAACATCTTTATGGCTCACCTAGTTAGAGTCACAAAATATTTTCCAAAACAAGCTTGGCCAGAGCAAAGGCTTCCCATCAGTTTGAGGAACTGCAGTCTCTAAAAATAGCAGAGGGGAAAAGGGACAATGATTGTAATGGAAGTGTGTTGCTGATGACATCTCAGATTGGGAGTATATAAAGAAATGCCTTTTATCAATTTCCATGAATTCAGACATCAGGGATACAGTTGTCTGAGTATAGGTATTGCTACAATTTGGGCTGCTCTGCACCTTCTTATCTGGCCACCAGCTTTTGCTCCAGAAAATCAAGAGTCCACTAAAGGTCCATGTGTCATATTTTTCAGTCCCATGTAGATACCTGAGGCACATAAAATGTTTTAAGAAACATGTTTGGGAACTACCCTAAGTGTTTATCATTTTCAGTTTGAAGAAAATTGTTACTCCTAAAAGCAAGAGAATTGTATCCTATTTCAAGCATTAGATGATTTCCGAACAAGAAGTCTGAAAGAATGAGGCTACTTGTGGATGTCTCCACTAAGAAAGATGTTATAGCCATTACTCTAACAATATGTTGTAGGGAGATTATGGAGGGCCAGAGAACAGAAAGTCAGCAAGAGCCTTTGCTAATTTATTTGTTACAGACATCCCGCAGTCCAGGCCACAATTAAGGCTTGGCAGGTTCCCAAGCCTGTCACCATACACCCATATTGCTGCCTGTAAGACATGCAGTGGGCTGTATTAGCAGATTCTTAACAGCAGTTCAAGCTTTAGCTGCTCTGGTGGTATTTGAGTTTGGGACCCTGTTAGGAAGAACCCTAGTCTGAATTGTCTGCTCCTTGCAAGCCACATGATAAAGTTATGGCACAGCCAGAGCCTGACCTGTTATTTCTACAGGTTTGTAAACCTAGTGATGTAGCCAAGACTTCTCTTATTTTCAGTGGTTCTGCTAAAATCTTAGCCTAATTTACCCCATGGACCTCACAACTCTATGATCAAACACTAATACAGAAAAATATGAGACAAGAAAGAAGACCCTTCTTCTAATCTGTACAAAGCGAGGAGAGATGATGGTCTGTAGGAGAGAGCTGGTGATTCAGAGCAAGAAAAAGTTCAGAGTTCCTTTTTCTTACCATTCTCCAAGTAACATGTAAATTATCAAAAAGAGAACAGAATGAGAAAAACAAGATTACCAAGCAACAACCACTCTTGATGACAGCTGGTGGAAGATTTAAACATAAAATTACAACCTTATAAGGTTAAGTGATTTTCACATTAGGAGTTTATAGGTCTGCCTCAGCAGAGTATGTTGAAGAGTACAACAGAACAAAGATACCATGTCAAACAGTGGTGGTAACATTTTCAATGTTCCTAGCAATAAGACAATGATATTGTTGTAGGAGAACTTGCTTGTAAAATGAGGATGTTATTTTTTATCCTTTCCAGAGGCAGACTGCTCAATGATGATGCTAGCTACCCAAGGAAGAAATAGAGCTGCCTTCCTTCAAAAGCCTGCATTTTTCTATACATTTACCAGACCAAACGGACCACACTGCTCTGCCTCTTCAGTCCAACTTAATTATCAGTAGTAGACTGGATTAGAATAGTGTCTGTAGGTGTTAGTAAATGAGCATTCTCTGTAAGTACTGCAGTCTCTTCAGAATTTTAGAGCCCTATTGAATTAGATAGGATAATTAACTCATCTTTAAATGACTGAAAATCCTTATTTCTTACTGTATGACTGCAGAGATAAACATTTTGATTCCAGACTTTTCTACAGATTTAGCATGTAAGTAGGAACAGCCACATGCACATATAAAACACTTTCTTTGTGTAGAACAGCAGTGTCATTGTCTGTATGCTTTGAAAACACTGCTCACATCAGTATTTCCCAGTGAACCAATCTATAATTTACTAACTCTGGTGGCTTTTATCTCTCCAAGGAGTTTTGTTCAAAGATTTTCTGTGTAAGGCAGTATAAAAAACCATGGTTTCAATGGTAAATATAATACATTAACTAGCCTCTCCCAGTGCATTGGAGGAAAAATTAAGTCTCAGAGGTGTTCCTGGTATTTGGAATAAGAGTTCTCATCATTTTTTGGCATGGGATTACTCCTCTGGGCCTCCTTTTTGGAGCATCGTTTCTCATTATGGTGCAGAGGTGATGGTAAATATCCAATAGTGGGCATCTGCTCCTCTACATATGCCTGAAGGAGTTTAAGTACTGTCTTGTTAATGTCGTGCAGTATATCCAGCTCAACTCTTCTATAGACTTCTCAAGTTTCATTCCTCCCAAAACACAAGAACCTATGCATTATATCATTTTAAGGAAAGAATAAAAGAATCGAGTTGTTACAGACAGTTCATTTGACTGGGGAGAAAGAGGCTGCGGGACTAAACAGAAACTAGAAGTGTGAATTATAACAGCATTCATTTGAATGAGCAGCCTACTCAGTAAGCACAAAGTTGCAAAGCAACACCCTAAGCCACTGTCCCACGTCTGCACGCCTCTACTCAGTATCTGTATCCAACATGGGTCCCAAAATGAATGGTAAGTTGCAGAACAGGTCTATTAAGCTATGTCAGACTATCATATTATGGGTAAGAGTTTGATGTTTGCCTGACAGAGCCCCAAGGATTTTCACTGAAACAGTTTTGCAAAGTCAAAAAGTAGATTTAATTTATTAAAACAACAGATACAATAGATCTGGAATTGCCATTGATAAATGTACTTGCTGCAATAGTGCTAATATATAATAGCAATGCTAGCAAAAACTATCCCGGATATTCTTCACTGTATAGTGAAGATACAATTCTTACCAAGAAGATGACCCTATCTTGAGTGGACGAAGAGGAGTACAGCCTGTTGACTGTTCCTGCTATGTCTTCAGTCTCTTCCCCCTAGACAGGTGTTCCCTTTGTGGTCCTTTATATTCTAACTACTTCTGTCCCTGCCTTTTATGTGACATCTAGCATGATTTGAGTTGAGAGTTGAGTAACATAGTTATATCTGTTTAGCATGTTCTTCATCAGGATCATTACCATATTCAGGGGTGTGTACTTTAACATTCATTTTACAGACAATCGGGCAAAGGCCCTTGCTCGGATGCTATGACCTTCAAAGTCTGTGTCAAAGCTGCTTGCTTTTGTCGTTTGAGCCAAAACAGGACCATCATCATCACAAGGTTCCCTCCTTCAGCTATTCCCTATGCCACCTCAGTGGATCTCCACCCCCAGAGATAAGAATCTTGTGCTTGAAAGCTTCTTAACTCTTTATGCACAATTCCCACACAGACATGTAAGGCTACAGAATCTCAGGGAGATGATACAGCAGTGCAAACAATTATGGTAGAGGTCCAGCTCTGAACGAGTAAGAGATGAGAGGCAATTATAGGTCAAGTTCAGTAAGCGAGACAAGACAGCTTTGCACCTTTGAGCTCTAGTGCCTTCAACTATGACACTCAGGAAGACTTTCGCATTAAAATTAATCCCAGTTACTGACAGTCTGATGGCAGAGACGAGCATTTGGAGACAAGACTCCATCAATTCCTGGAGTCCAGTTCAGCTGACATGCTATGCCATGAAGAGGTATGAATCTAGAAAAACATGCTGCGATGCTCCCCATTATACCACAAAAAAAGTGGAAACCTATATAAAGGAAAAAGTCGTTTTCATTGTTTTGGGGCCAGATTCTTTGCATGCATAAAATGGTGTCAAATCAATTGGGATAGGAGTCTATGACTCTACACAAGTAGAAAACCTGACTTTTAATAACAGATGACAAAAAAATACAATTAATGGTGTATTGAGAAGGATGTTATTAGTAGAACACAACCTGTTGAATACTCAAAGCTGTCTACTAGATTAACAACCTAATGATAAATTAACACTCAGTACCTATGACCTTTGAGAAAACGTGAGAAGTGAAAGTATTTTTTCGTAATTTTTTACATATGGTTTGATTTAATAGCCCAAATAAAATAAAATACTCTGTGAGAATTAAAATACCTGAAAGTATTTAGGAAAATGGCACCAACCTTTAAAACTCCGCCAACTTGTTAAAATGGATTTTGTTCTTTCAAAACATAGATTTGAATCAACATCTTTATTTGCCATAACATTCAGATTGCAACTATTTCACTGTAAAAATTTCCCTTCATTTATGGCCATAATTTTTCATGTTATGGGCATCACAATAGCACAAGTCATAAAAATATTTCTAAATGTAATGAAAAAATGTATATTGATGATGTATTTGATATTACATTGGAAGCTGGTAATGATTAAAGCAACTGTTAATACAGGGTGGATAAAATTCAATGTGTTTCACATATGTCTTCTGGATTGTTGATGAGTTCCTTTGGAAGAAACTGAGAGGAAGTATGTTGTTCACTGGGAATGAAGAACAGATGTGTGTAATGAGTGTCTGGGGTGAGATGGAAATCAATGCAGCTATATATCACATCAGATTTTTTCCCTATCATTCTCAATTAACTTTTGGAAAGCATTGCCTACAATGTCACTGGCTGCTCTTTCAACTGACTGTACAACTTTTACCAAGTAAAATAGACTTTATAATAGTAGATTTTATTCCACTGTTTAGTTAAAACTTAAAGGACGCATTATAATGAACGAAGATGCCTGTGTTTCTTCTATCTTCTTTCTCTTCTATTTTTTTAACCTCTTTTCCTGTTATTTATACTAGCAATAGAACAAAAAGTGAAGTACATGATGTACAAGAGCACTAATTGATGTATCTTCTATTGTTTTTTTACCTTTGAAACTCTGAATTTCTTTTTTTCAAAGTCTAAATCTGTAATGAAATTAGAGGACATGGAATATATTATTCATTGTCTAGGCATTGAGCTACAAATGAGTGTGCATCAAGATGCCTACCCTAGGTTATATGAATGATTAGAGCAATCTTCCTCAGAGAGGAATCTGCTTGCTTTTTACAGTACTGTATTGAAAAAAGCTGAATTATCATACATATTTACTTGGTTTGATATACTTTATCAGGTTTATCAAGTAGGATCTCATTTGTAAATAAATGTCTTGTGATAAAAAGGCAATGTCCGTGATAAATTCCTATAAATCTTTCAATTTCATCTCAATCAAAACATTCTTGTACTTAGCTTAGCTTGAATTCTAGAGACAGAGAGCAAGATCCACAAAAGTTCTTCGATCTGTAACTTCTTTAGACTACATAAGACTTATATCCTGTTAAAGACATATTGTAAACATGGAGGCATCTGGTAACTTCAAAATTACCTTTAGAGAAACATATTTGCTTTTCTAATTCTTTATATTATTAAAGACCTTTTACCAGTTTAATATGGACAGTAAATGTTCTGCAAGAATATAGGGCAATAAATCCTGACTAAATACTTTCTAATTTGGGTCCTTTCTGAAATTACCTGAGTTTGTACCTTTCATCTGCAGAGGCATGTTATTTTATGTACCAACACAAATGGGAACACTAAAACTGTACTTTTTTAACTGCAGTACCCAGTGGGCACCTAAACACAGACTTCTACTCATTCTAGCAAGGGCAAATTCAAAAGTTCTGTGATGACTGAAAACTGAACAGAACCACACAACTGTGCTGTAAGTTGCCAAGCCAAGTCTGAACATGTGTTTGCCAGGTGCTCGGCACAGTGGGCAAGAGAAAATATCTCATAGTGATTAGAAAGAAATGGTTCTTGTAGACGTTAATTCCTTAATTCCTTTCTACAGGGATGCACAACCTTTTGAAGCAGATAGCACGAATATGCTTTACATAGGTACATAGATTCAGAGACAATGAAAGGGAGGAAAGAGGATTTATCTAGTGTAAAAGCCCTTAGGGCCCAGAATAACACTAAGACGTTATAGCATTAACAGTTGTTTCATCTTTTCTTTAATCAGGGCAGCCAGACCTCAGCAAATGTCTGCTCAGAATTTCTGTGGCAACACAGATACACATTGCATGCATCATTTATCCAAGAACTAGCGGCAGACAAGTTTTAGTGTGAGGCTGGAAAGAACATTTATGAAAGGGCATCTGATGAATAATGTCCCTGAGTATTGAACTGAATATCAAAACTGTGAGTTCCTTTAGATGAAGTAAAGTTGCTTTAGCAAGTCGAATGAGGGACTTCTAAAATTTCAGTGTGAAACAACCCAAGAAGTTTAAAAAATGTATCTAAATTAAATTAGATCACCAATAAAAACAGCTTGAACAAAAATTAGCAATTATTTCTGCTTAATTTGTTACTTTTAAGTGATTTACGCTGCAGTAGATACCAACAGCCTTAATCTTCTTTAATTTTCTCTAATTAAAATAGTGAATTCTTCAGTTGTTAGGACTGGATTTTATGACAGCATGTTAATTGTCAATCACCTGCAATTTCTACAAGTGCCTCATCTAATACAATCAATAGTTTAGTCCTTGTTTCCGGTGTCATCTCTATGATAAAAATCTTTCTTTTATGTGGCTGTAAACTGATCATGGGTCATGAAATGTAACAAGTGTATTTCACAAAGTGAACACATCATTACTCATTCTCACTATCCATTGCATGTACAAGTAAATGAAAGCAAGTTAAATTTTAGCTTTATATACAACTACAACTCAAATTCCATTAGAGACACACCTGGCTAATGGTCCATATTCCATTCTTGCACATGTATAAGCTGATGAATTGTTAAAGTTGAATTTTTCCAAAAGTTATAGGATGACAAATCATGCAAAGACCAGGATGACAAAATGTTGAGCTGTTAAATGTTGAGCATGTTAAACAGAAGCAGACTGAAAAATCTGAATAGGAAAACTCATCTGTTTCTGAAGGACTACTGATTTATGTCATTAAAACTTTTTACTCTCAGAGGAAATACTGTGGATATCGGTCTCTTCTCCCAAGTAGCAGGTTTCGATAGTGGAGGTTTACATTGGACACTAGTTAAAATTTCTTCACTGAAAGGGGTGTTAAGCATTGGAACAGGCTGCTCAGGGAAGTGTTTGAGTCAGCATTCCTGGAGGTATTTAACAACTGTGTAGTTGTGGCACTTGTGGATATGGTTTAGTCGTGGACTAGCTTAATGGTGGACTTATCTTAAAGGTCGTTTCCAACCTAAACAATTCTATGATTCTATAACATAATTATTTGCACTACTCCAAATTTTTACTGACAACTCTATTTTATTAGGAGCTGCAGCTTTGTTTATATTTAATTATGATGTTATTCCTTCCCATTTATGAGCAAGTGAATAGCTATTAAGAAAAACTATATCTTTTTTTATATATAGCCAGATGTATAATTAAATATCTAATAACAGGGGAAAAAAATTTCTCAGTTAAGATCCTTGTACACATGAAAAGTTCAGGACTGTAATTAGTCTGAAACTCAGAATGGGAGTAATTATTGTTTGTTTCAGTTGCACATTTCAAGGTAAAAAAGCTAAAATCATTTTAGGATAATTCATAAAATACTAGATTCACAAAATCACTTTTTATACCACAGTATTCAATGTATTGTAGTATAACCCAGGAAAATCCAGGACGCTACTAGGTCTGTAAGTTTCCACAGCTTCTTCACGGGAAATGCTATTGTCCCTTCACTTCTTGCCCTGCTAGATCCTCCTAATTTTGAAGCCATGACCGTCAACACCTTTCTCAAATTAGGCTTCAGAGGTGAGTAAGTCAGATAACACAGTGCGTTATATTCAGTGAACTGCTGGATAGAAACTGCCCTGGGAGTCAGGAGATCTGAGTTCAGCTGCTCTCAATGACAAGAATGTCAATGCACGTCTTCCAGAAGAGCACAGATGCAGTACGGTTTTCTGTGGTGGGTCTTAGTCCTTTCAGCTGAAAACATTTGATTTTGAATAAATAGATATAAAGACAAAGGAACTAACTGAGAACCTAGAGTTGAATACATCTACCTTAGCTTAAACATCTAGAAGTTATACATTTAAGTCAGTTGTGTTCACATGAGTCTCTTTTCAAAGTTGGTGAAGAGATATAGGCACCAGAGAGTCATTTATCTTTTGCTTGCTGTAGCCATATAAGACAGGTCAGATGAATCACCCACTGGAGGTGCATGTTTCTCTCCACTGCCTGTGAGTGGAGCATAGGTGACTATCTCTTACTTGGATGTATAAATTTTAGATGTCTAAAGTTAGATGAGATAAATTCCAACTGCAGAAGCTAAGGCAGCATGCTAGGACAGGAGGCCATGGGAAAAACAGTCATTGCTTCAATTAGCGAGAATAATTTTTACAAACTAGATCACCACTGTCCCGCCCATAATATTAGAGACATTGGAAAATACTTTGAAAATCTTTAGGCCAAACTAGATAACCCAGTAGAGGTTAAAGATAGAGACAGTAACAGATTTCTTCAGTGAAAAAGCATGATCACTCATTTGGAACACACAAGTACATTTATCTTTTGTACCTGTGCTATCTTCTCAAAAGGGACTCTCGCCTGCTTCAGGTATATTCGACTAAGGAAAAACACTTCTTCTCGGTAAGATTCTTCTCATCTAAGTTTTCAGTTTCTTTATGTGACACTCCTAACTATTAAAAATAGTAAAAAATTAATAGCAGTTACTACTTCAGCAAATTGCCAGCCTTTATTAACGGACACACATTAAGACATACCTTTCATTTATTTAATTGCCAAGAAGGCAAGGTCCCTTTGGACAGCCTCTTATCCTGTCCTTATAGATTTATCCTTATCAACTTTACATCTTGTACCAGGTAAACTAGAAAGCAGTACATTGTATTATGCTAAGCCAATGAATTACATAATAAAATATGCAAATCTATACTGGTTATCCATGAACATGCACATACTGGGGTTATAATAACTGGTGCATAATGTACGTTATTTGTATGCTTTGTGAGTTTTGTGTTTAACCTGCATTGAAATACAGGTGATATATCATTTGCTTTGCTGAAGTAAGTATACTTTAAGGAGCCAAAGTATAAATTACTGGATGCAACTTTTTTGATTTTGGGTGACATAATCATATATTCACATACTTCTGTATTCACAAGTGTTCTCAGTGTCAAATGGGCCAATTGCATCCATCAAATCAGAAGTGTATTTAGAAACAAATTGACACATTCATCTCTGAAAATCTCATTTGTTTTCCTGCACCTAGCAATGAGTACTTCTGAGCCCCTAGATTCCAGTCTTATATAGTAATAATCAATTTTACATTGTGAGGGTTGTGTTTGAACAAGTTTTAGCACAGAACGGAAACAGTGGTTGAAGTGTTGGGATGCTGTTAACCTGCCTCATGGCATTTTATCTTTCTTATTTACAAGACTTGATTTACCAGCTTGCCTGCGTAAGGAGGCGTGCCATTTCCTGAGGATTCTCTAGCTTAAAAATGAGCATGGAAAATATTGCTTAAAGACAAACAGCTCTTGGTTCTTCCAGGGTCCTCAGGTATATAATACTGGGCAAAAGTTCCTCCTCGTTCTCCTCTTCACTACAAAGACAAGAGTCTGAAATTCTGTAACTACTATCAATGCTCACCTTTTTCAAACAGCGTACCTGGCTCTGGAATTGACACAACTTTCCCTCAAGGACAAAGCAGGAAAGTTTACTAAACTTATTAATGTGAGTTGCCATAGTAGAATATTTTCACTAAATTGCTAACAAAAATACCTTTTGCAACATATTTTATTCTTCTTTTCTGTTATGGGCACTGCCAGCATCTGCTGCCAGCTGTATGCAGTAATGTAAGATTATTTCAGGAGCAGGCAAAAAGGTCAGACACGTAATGCATGCCAAATTTTAACTAACTATTATTCAGAGTTAATGATTTATTTTTTTCTACAATGACTTGATAAGATTAAAATAGTCTGTAGATAACATAATTAAGCAAATATATTTTCTGGCAAATTACATATTACTCTGCTTCTTGAAATTTGTATCTGATTTTTAAAAGAAATGAAGCCCCAAAACTGATTTAAGTTTTGAAACAGTCTTGAAAGGTTTTATAGTTTAGATAATTACTTTCCTATATAAACACAGCTTATCCATTTGCTCGGGGAAAAATATAAGTCAACCTGTCATTCAGGATGCACCTGCAGCGCAAATTGTGTTTTCTCACATTTTATTAATTTGCTTAACATGTCTAAAAAAAGAGAATATTTCAGATGGGCCTTACTTACAATTTGATAGGTTTTTCAGATTTGATTGTACCTGTCATGTATTCTAGTGTTTTATCTATACACCCACAATAATGTCAGTAGAAAGCCTGAAAAGAATGGTTTTAGATACTTCAAACTTTTACCTATTTTTTTTAATTAATGGAAATCAGCTTTTTACTGAACAACAACAAAAAAAAGGAAAAGAAAGCCTAGTAAAATAAACCAATTAAAAGGTCACGATATCCCACCAAAAACTATAACATACATGAATGAAACTTGACAGACACAGAGTTATGTCTTTGGTTTTCAAGTTGTCCCATTTTAACTGTAGGTCAGATATTTAACAGTTTCTTTATTTAGCCATTGTTGGACTCAATTTTGTTCAGTAAAGTTGAAGACAAGCATCCTACCTTTTGGCTTCATTGGCAATACAGACAGTTAAAGACACAGACACTAACTCAGAGTGTAACCTGTCTCCGATGAAGACCTACATCTGCTTAAAACTTCTCAGCTGACTAGGATAAAATCAGTCATGAGCCAGCCATGACCCTGGTGCCTTGATTAGTCAGGAAGAACACTGGAAGAAGTACATTCATATGTGGTCAGGCACCAAAAGCTGCTATGGTATGATTTCTGGAACTCAGAGTGCCCCAAACAGCAGCTCACCAAATAAAACCTTGGTGTCTCCAACTGCGTGGGCCCTTCCCATAAAACAATCTCAGTATTTTTGCTAAAGAAAAAAAAAATTCAATAAGAAAACTTATATTTTTCACAAATATTTTTGTAGAAAACATTGAAATATTCAATACACATTAGTAAAGTCCAGATATTAATTACAGAGGATATTCCACTGCTAAAATACTGGAGAGGACTTGCCTCATCTGGAGAAAGTGTTCTGGTCAGTAATATGTTTTGCAAAGTTTCATATTCTACCTACTAGGATAGGATTAATCACCTGCAGAAAGGAGGTAGGGAAAAGTTGGTTTTGCATAGAACAGCATTTTGCACAGGAGTGTGTTGGAATTTGCTGGGAGTAGATGCTAAATACAAACCAACAATGTCAAATGATTGCCAATAGAACCAAAACTATTATTGCAGTGGAAGGTGTAAATCGGAGTCCGTATGTAAGGTAGGTGAAGCTCACTTTCCTGAGTGTCAAGAGGCCCCCACTCGTTCTCAGGTTCATTTTTTTTCCAGCTCTGAGTACTACCATACATATTTAAAAGAAAGATAAATATATAAGAGGTTCAGAGGTAAACAGTAAGAATAGTTCAAAAAATAGAAAGGCTGGAGAGGAAAGATTCTCTCACTGGTTAGGGTGAATAGGACATAACTGGAGGGAACAACTGTCTTCAAATATATCAAAGATCGCTGCACATAAGATAATAAAAAACTATTCCACGACAGATAAAACAAGTAATGGTCTTAAACCGAATAGAAATTCTAAGACATGAGCACAAATCGTAAATTAAAGTTACTAGAGTAGCCTGACTTTTGAGCCCTTTCCTCTTTAAAATCTTGATGGGGTTTTTGTGTATTTAAAAAGTCATATGTATGGGCACATTTGAAAGAAAATGCATTGATTCGTCCATTATGTTTTCACTTCTCTTTTTGAATAAGTGGAAATATCTTTCACTCCTCTAACAAGCATGGATTCTTTTTCTTAAAAACGATTCATTAATCCCATCCCCAAAATCCTAATTAAGTACTTTGAAGTGTTTCTAACTGTAACACCAATTTTCTCAATTCTTTGAAGACAACCAGCTCTCCTTTGAAAGAAATTTGTATTTTTTACCCTTTGCAACAGCCCCAGAGGTTAGTGTTTCTCACAGTAACAAGCAGTTTATTTTGTATCTCACTGCCTAAATATGCAAGATATTTTGAGAATATATTTTTTAAAAAAATCTAGTTTTCCATTTTACTTATTCAGAATACATTAACCCGAGCAAGGAGATTTTTCTTCTTATATTTCTCATAAAAATCTCTTTCCTCTTCAGTGGCAATATGACCCTTAATTGTTACCAAATGAATAATACTGGAAAAATTAAAGTGTATCTAATAACTGACCGTACCAGCATTAAACCAGACTGTTTCTGTGGCCACAAGGTAAACATACTTCATGCTATAATGCACAAACACCTCATCATGGCCTCTAGGAGCAGATATCTCAAGTTCACCATTTAGTTTCTCCTACTCCAACCCCAGTTAACACTAATTTTCATCTTATGTAACACTGTTCATTGTATATTAATGTTTACTTAAATGGATTAGACAAGATACTCTTGTATAATATCTCAATGGAATATCTTGTATTTATTGTTATTTGAAAGACAGGCTTTCTGCATTCAAAGAGGTAACACCATCAGCATCATTGCTTTGAACAGGTACAGAGATAACACTAAAAGTAAGATATTCTTTATTTCTCAACAATAATGCTGACCACCTATAAGTAGAAAAATGAAATTTTCTAGTGTAATATTGTTTAATAAAAAATTCAGTAAATAGTTTGATTCTCAAATCTATGGTGATTTCACAAAAGTTTAATACACTGTGCATTTTAAAATAAAATACAAGGATCCTCCCTAAAACATTTTCCAGTGCTGCCAGTAATAGCTTCCAGAATGCTTCTCAAGAGCTTACTTAATGTTAATGACAAAATATGGCATAACAGTTCATTTCTTTGGAAAACTCAATCTAGTAGTCTAGCATACTTCTATATTTTACCTTTCCTGTGGAACTATTTGATTTTCAAACTTTAAGATACCGAACCAAGCTAAATGTCTTTCTCAAAACCTCTTTTTTCTTCATAACCATATACATGGAGCTAAATATACAGACGTCTATTTAGTGTTAAGAAATCACTTATCTGTAACACCCAGGCACAATGTGTTAGGTGTGCTTTCCTCTCCATTATCATTACTTTGTTCTTTCAACATACATTCAAGTCAGAAAACGTATTTTTGTCGCAGGGAAGAATTAGGATTCATAGTACACCTTGGAACATTTAAATAGAAAATTTACATGAGCTTCAGGGCAGGAAAAAAAAAAAGTCAGTTATCTTTGGCTGAGGGCAGATACTTCTCTGAAGACTGAATGAATTGTCCTTGGAAATGCCTATTTCCTGCGGATGATCAAAGAATCAAACTAGGCAAACAGCTATCTCTAGATACCTTTTGAACAGAAATAATTTGGTGAGCTGAATTCCACCAGTGGGTTCTTCATTTTTCAGTTTCTGACAATTTAAAGGTCTTATTTCTATGGCCTCAAATCTAACAAATCAGTATTTCATCTGAGTGCTCAGTTAATCTGACAATTCGTATTTCCTGATTTCAGATTTTCTTCACAAGGATACTCAAAAAAAAAAATCAAAGGGTATGTTTTAAAAGATTGTGCTCCAGCAGTTTTCCGCACGTTACCATCTCCCAAATACCACAGCAGCTACCCAGTGGTATTGCCATTTACTAAGTAATTTCACTTCTAAAATTCTGAAGAATTTTTGCAATGCCTTTCTAAGGACTTGGAAATCTTCTGGGCTTTAAGAAATTTAAGGATGGCAGTTTATTCTTTGATAGGCACCTGTAAAAATATAAATAAAAATCCAAATTACAGTAAATCAAATATTGAATTATAGTATTTAAGTGTTTATGAAATTATGTCCAGTACCTATATAGATATATACAATGAATAGCAAATCTTTTGTTAACACGATTTGTACAAAAACCCAAAAGCACTTCAAATTTCCAGAAACAACAGCAACTAGGATATAATTTTTCCAGTAATTCCAGCCAAGCATATCAGGAACTAATTATTTTCTTGCTCCTTTTTTTGTGTTGTTCTTGGATTTTCTTTCTTCAGCTTCCGTTCCTTTTGCAGGACCCTGGTGAAGTACCTTCCAGGCCTGCTTACAGCCTGTGGGCTGGATTTTCTTCAGATGCGCTCCTTGTTTTGTCATTTAGACATCTACAAAGCGACTTGTTATTTGATGTTTGGATGAAGTCAAGTTAGAACAAGCAAGCTGCAAAAGTGGTAGATCCATTTGCGCACCCCGGTTTACCCCAGAGTAAATTAGCATATCCCAAATACACGCCAGAGAATAATAAGGCACAAGGAAACCCAGCAACAGTCAGCTACTCTTTCTTCTACAAGAGACTATACTGCACCTTGCTAAATTAGCAAATTTGATGGCTCTCTCCCCCACTTCCAAAGAGACAGGCTCACTGGAGAACCGTAGTATACTTGCTTCAGTCAGTGCTGGTCACTGGACCTCTGTGGTGGTTCATTGCTGCTTTTAACAACCTCTGATGATAGTTTATTATCCTGGCTTAAATACTGCTTCATTCTGACAGAGTAATAAAATCCCTCTGATAATTCAAACATCAGCTTTAACTACCGTGTTACAATTTACACTGAGTTGATGACAACTCTGAAATTTTGGTGGAAGACAAAATTAGAAATATTTTGTCAAGATTCTGCCATTTCTCCCTATATATGTTTCTATGTAAACTATGTATGTCTTATTCAGTAACTTAGAAGGAAGTTAAACTTGCTCTTTGTACAACAACTACACTGAAATAAAGAATAGCACGATAAGGATCTATTTTCCAATCTATGCTTTGCCCCTCTAGAAATAGATGAATCTCCCTTTGGACTTCCACAACACTAACTATAAATAAAGACTCCAATTTCAGCTTGCCTTTTTTTTTTTTTTTAATCCTCACATTCAGAATTTATAGTTTGCCAGTTTTTATCAAGTAACGTTCCCTAGATGACATTAAATTTTGTGATAGCCAAATTAGTACCATAATAAGTGGAACAAACTCAGCACTTTGTAGCAACTGGGCAGGAAAAAAGATGCCTGGACATGATTTTCTTCAACATACGAGACCAGCATGACAAGACCAAGTCTCACAGGACAGCCTAAAAGTACAGCAGCAAAATTGCAGTATCCCTCAGATAGTCTCAGTTAGGATTGTGTCATCTCCTCAATTTTTCCTTGATAGTTTTATTATTAGTAGATCATTTTAAATGGATATAAAATCACTGCACATACAATATAACCAAACGACCAATTAGAGTAGAAGCAGTAAAACTTTCATATAACATTCCAGTTTGAAGGGGATCAAATAGATCCTCATTAAAATTTAGATATTAAAGTTTGAAAGAAAAGATTAGAGGAAATTAGTATCACCCATGGTAGTCTAATTATTTTTCCCCTACCTACAGTGGAGTTAAAAAATTAATTCATCCAATAGATAGTAAATGAGGGTGGGAAATAGAAAAAAGTGAGAAATACAATGCCAGGATGCTAGATGATAAATGGAAGAGCATCAAGGGACAATATGCTTTTCATCACAAAGAAATACTTCACATAGAATTTTGTCATGGTTTAACCCCATCCGGCAACTAAGCACCATGAAGTTGCTCGCTTACTCCTGCCCCCACATTCCACTGGAGTGGGGAGGAGAATTGAAGAAAAAGAAAAAAAGTAAAACACATAGGGTGAGATAAGAACAGATTAATAATAGAAATAAAATAATAATAGTCTTAATAATTAATAATAATAAAATAATAATAATGAAAAGTAAAATATCAAAAAGAGAGAGAAAACAAAAAAGACAAGTGATGCACAATGCAATTACTCACCAATGCCCCACCAGTCCCGAGCAGCAAGTGGCCTCCTCTGGCCAGCTCCCTTGAGATTATATACTGAGCATGACACCCTATGGTATGGAAGATCCCTTTGGCTAGTTCAGGTCAGCTGTCTTGCCCATACTCTCTCCCAGCTTCTTGGGCACCTCCTTGCTGGCAGAGCATTGGAAATTGAAAAGTCCTTGACGTAGGACAGGCACTACTTAGCAACAACTAGAACATCAGGGAGTTATCTGCATTATTCTCACTCTAAATCAAAAACACAGCACTGCACCAGTTACTAGGAAGAAGATTAAATCTATCCCAGCTGAAACCAGGACAGATCTGAACTTTAAACATGAACTGAGCAACTTATGTTGCCACATAGGACCTCCAGATCACATGCCTCTTAATGGGAAGTCGGGGTTTTCAGCAGCACTCAAGAAGAGCTCAGGTTTGGCAGAAATTGCCCCATACTACTGAACATTCAGGTATGAAACCTGAGTAAAAGGCAAAGTTAAGTTTCCCTTACAGAAGATTTTTGATAGCTTTTAAGCATTATTTTCAGAAGCTAAAGCACCTCCACTGCCAAATGTTAGCACTAAATACAGTACACTGGACAAAAATAGCTGCCTTAGAAGTTAATCCTCTTTTCTTGCTCCATTTTACAGCACCAAAGTAACTTTTCTGCCAGCCAAAGCTGGTGGTAACAGCAGCCAGCTCGAAAAATCTAGAATTACTTTGAAAAATTACAAAACAAGCTGGTTTGAGCTCCCACCCAGAGACTTTGGAAAACTATCTTCACTGCATATCCTTAGAAGTCTATAATTCCCCCACTTGTAATCAGGAAGTTTGTTCAATTTATAAGAAACTTGAGGGCAAAGGGAATCAAATATTTTGACAGGAAATCAAAGTTCTGCACTTCAATTGAATAAACACCCCAGCTCTGAAGAGTGTCCACCTACTTCTTCCAATATCAAATTAATGTTCTGTTACAGAAGTTCAGCCAAAAGCCAGGGTCAAATGTTCAACTCAGGTATGTTTGTCTCCAGTCTAATGAGAACGTAAATGAAAGACATGCTTTGTCTCTTCTTGACTGCCTCCAAATTTCTCTGTGCTTTCATTGTACATCTTCTCCAGTCACTACTCCACTACCTTCATGCTAGTAGCAATCATCTTGAGTGAACCCATCACTTTTATTTAGTGTGCCTCTGATCAATCACAATGAAACTGTTATTTCATATAACAGACACTGATGCATAGGTTAATAACCTTTATTACTAAATCAAAACTTTGTTTTCCATCAAAGAACAGGACAAAGTTATGCAGCAAGACCTACTTCAGACTTTATATATAGACCATAGTTGCAACTTAGCTTTTATCCCTCAAACCTTCCTAGCAAAGCAGGAGAACTAAAGAGTCAATAAACAAAATGTGAGAAAAACTGAAAAGAACCCTCTCTTTGAACAATACTTTCATGCTGAATATTAATTTTAATTATATACAATCTTCCATACATTTCCTAAAGCATTTTGGTAAACGCAATAGACTAACTCATAGGGATTACCCAAAATGATGCACAACTACATCAAACCTCAGTCAGCATTTACGATCATACTGCAATGTTGTTTATACAGTTCAAACTCCCACACTATCAAGATAACAAATTCCCAAACAAACCTTATACGTGGTTTCTGTATTTCAAATTAGAAGCTTTCATATACATATGTTCCTATGTTCTGTTCCGCAGTATGTCCTATGCAAATACAGACTTTCTTGTGTAGGAAAAAAAAAAAAAACTGTGTATGTCATCATACCTGCAATTCATTCATTTAAATCAAATAGGCTTTCTAGGGTCCAAATATTCCCTCAATGATTATTTATTCTATTTTTGCATAGGTACCATTTTTGTCCATGGGCCGTATCCTGTTCCAACTGCAATGACTGTTATGACTTAGGTATTCTACTTGTGCTTCCTCTCCAGATTTGCAGGGAATAACCTAGCATTTTGCTTAACTATTACAAGAATAGGTATAGAATTGCTCAAGAGGAATAAATGGGAACCAAAAGGATGTGGAAGACCATGTCTTGTTGTTGCCCAGACTTGCATTAAATCAAAACTACATCACCTGCACTGTTCTTCACAATTTCCCTTACCAGTGAATCTGGTGAGCAGAACAGCCTCATCATTTCTAACTGCTTTGTGCCGTTGCTGATCACAGCACTATCAGCTCCAATCTGTGTCACCAGCACAGCTGGTGATCAGAGCTCTAATAATTGTGAAATGAGATAAGAACTCTTAGCAGAGATCTCCTGTAAAACATGAAGCCCTATCAAGGAGTTACATGGTTCAAGTTATCTTAGGATCTCCTAATTTCCAAGTAAAAATATCCAGGCCACGCTGGATTCTAAAGCACATTCTAGGCTGTTTGAGTAACCCACTCTGAGAAGGAAAATGGCCACAACTACTAAAAAAACAACTGTGGAAATTAATTTCATTTCTTCTAGCAGCTCGAATTGCTTGGCACTGAGCATGTTTATTTACAGTTCGAGCATGTTTATTTACAGTGGTTTGGGTTTTTTTCATTTCTAGAATGTTGAAAATATGCAGGATTAAAAAATAGGCTTTATTTATTCCTCACCTTTCATGAACGAAAGTACCACCCTGTTGCCAGAAAATAAAGCCAAGACAATTGCAAATGCAGGCTGACGCTGTGTGCATGCCATACAGAGGTATCAGAGGTCCCAGATACTGTACCTCACTGTGACTGAAAGGGCTAGGAATGCACCCAGGATATAAAGATGTTGATAGCCTGTACTAGAAAACAGGCTTTTCAGGCAGAGTCTGAAGCACAGCAGACATATGGCCATACCAGAAGCATATAGGGCTGAACTCGGCCTCCTTAATGACTGGGAGTGAGAGAGCATTTCCTGACGTGAATCAGACCTGCTTTCTCAGTATATATGAATCATTTAGGGTATATTGTCTTTCAGATTACCTGCTGCTGTCAGATAAATTACATCCAAAATAGTCTACATTTATTTCTCCAAGTCTGACAGTTCCACAGCTTATTATTATTTTTTTTATAATCTTGGTGCACCCTTGCCTTTCAGTTTTCTAGAAATAGGTACTAGAAATGTACCTTTTTGGTGTGGAGATTTAAATGGTTATCTTCTCAGCTCACATATGTATCTAAAGTCATTCCCCTTGATTTTAGACACCTCAATTGTCTAAATTATTTATTTCCAGTAGGTACATAAACACTCAAATAGGCTTTCTAGGATCCAAATATTCCCTCAATGATTATTTATTCTGTTTTTGCATAGGCACCATTTTTGTCCATGGGCCATATCCTGTTCCAACTGCAATGACTGTTATGACTTAGGTATTCTACTTGTGCTTCCTCTCCAGATTTGCAGGGAATAACCTAGCATTTTGCTTAATTATTACAAGAATAGGTATAGAATTGCTCAAGAGGAATAAAGGGGAACCAAAAGGATGTGGAAGACCATGTCTTGTTGTTGCCCAGACTTGCATTAAATCAAAACTACATCACCTGCATGGCCAGCTAAACTCTGATTATCCACTCTGACCCTTCAGGATAAAGCCTGTTAGTGGAAAATATGTACATATGTACACACATCTATACATATTAATCCCTCCACTAACTAGCTTTAGACATTCATCTCTTCAGTAGCTGGCCCTGATCACTCTGGTCTGCCAACTGCCTCACGCACAAACACATACACATATGCAACCATGGATCCTACCAGTAGCTGGTTCAGATCTAGGGTCCCTCCAGTAGCCCACCCCAGACCAAATGATCTCTCCAGTACCTGTCACGGATCCCCTGCTCCCTTCAGTATCCAACTCTCAGACCACCTGGTCTCCTAAGGATCCAGCCCAGACCTATGGCCACTCTAATACCTGTCTGCCAAGCTTCTTTTCCTACTCACTGGCTAGTCCAGCTTAATGCACACCAGTGATGACTCACTGACGTACACAGCAGCCCACAATGCACACATGTACTGGTCTCTCTAGCTCATCCCACCACAGACACAGAGGCTTCTGAGACCCCTGGTCCCACTTCACCTGCTGCATTCAAAACCCTGGGCACACACATGCACACAGGACAGACATCACTGCAGCTGGGAATAGAATTAGAAATTAAGTTTATTGAGAAGACAGGACAGACTGTAGGGATCAGTTGCAGGGCATGGCCAGACAACCATGCTGACCAGTATCCTGCCTATAAGTAACTTGTTCCTTTCAATCCTTTCTTCCCACACTTGTACCTCCCCAAGTCCACTCCTCGTCCTGTGGCTTTGGTCCCAGAATAAGTCTGGTTCAATACTAAAAGGCCTCCCATTTGGCATCCCCAAAAGGGATCCCATTCCTGGCATCCCATGTTGATTGTCATGTCCCCAGGGGCAGTAAGGCCCCTCTTCAGTCTGTAAGATGACAAGGGCGTCTATCCCCCTGGCTGAGTTTGGTGGGTGCTATCCCAGGGCCACGGGCTGAGGCTCCCCTGGGGTTGCCCGGGGAAGACCTGCCACAGGGGCTCCCTTTGCTCTGATGAGGTTGTTGGGGTGGCCCTGCCATTTTTTGTTCCTCTAAATGCAAGTAGAAATCTTCAAGAAGTGGATATTTCACTTCCTGAGCTGGTGAGTAGCCTCTTGCAAGAAGCTAACTGTCAGTATATGCACTGCCAGACCTGCTTTTAAGGAAAAGGCATTTTCTGTGAAGTTTGATAACAGTTGTTTTGGTGTGTTTCAAAAGTAATTTCGAATTTAGCAACTTAGGGGAGTAAGGTGAAAAAATCTTATTTCTGCATGAGAGCTTTATTAATGAATGAATGAATGTGAACTGAAGTACTCACAACAATATGCAAAGTCTAATAAAGACTCTTCATGACTATGTGCATGTCCATAAAATTCTGTAGATAGAGTAAGGACAAAACAATTATTTACTCTAACGCTCTGATGGAGTTTTAATGACACATCCAAAGTGACTTAGAGGCTACACCCTGGAAAAGGGTATTCACTATACTAAAAATACCCTCATAACAAACAGTTTTGTTGTGTGGCCCTCTAGAAAGAGTGATGAGGGAGGAAACAGGCTCAGAGACAGCTATATTTGCCTCCTATTGAAGTTGCTAGTGTCACAGTGCCACCTTACTGGTAAGGCCTGAAAGCTTGCAGATCTGCTCCCTTAGCTCTGTATATGGTCTAGGTTGATGGGGGATTTTAATCAGGTATGTTTGCCAGAAACATCAAATTTACTTTAGAAATATGAAATTAACTTTTATTGTGTTGCAGTCAGTAAATAATAAAAAGATACACAAGATACTGTTTGAAAATCATTCTTGATGTGCTCACATGTATTTATCACAGACTTGATTCTGTAAAACCTATAAAACAATTAACCAAATAAAAAGTCTAATTTCCTTTATTTATTTATCAACAGTTTCTGTGGTGTTTGTCCTACTAACAATATTTTAAAATAAAATTTGTTTTGCTGTTTCAGTTTAGCCAATCAATATGCAGAGGATGCTGGGCCATAAGACTGCCCAGCTTACATAAGGTTTATATTGTCCTTGATGCAAGAGTCCTTTTAGCAAATTATTGATCAAATCCACAGTCTGTTTTCTTAGTGTTCATATATTAGCAAGAGGTTGTCTTTATTTTTGGCCAGCATCCATTCATAAACAGCATGAGGTCACTAGCACTGAATTACAGGTTTAAACCAATAGAAGTTTTGGAGGGATTTTCTAACCCAGAAAGAGAAGAAATCAAATGAACTGCTAAAGAGACATGGCTGAGTAACTACCAAAGATATGCCTTCTCTCAGTAAGAAGAAGTAATTTGCCACACAAACAGAGGGTAGTAAATCTGGACCTAACCTGTAAAAGGTATCAGTGGTAATTCAATAGGCTGGCAGAGAAGAAAGTTTGGCATCAAGCCAGAAGCTCTGGTTTGAAAATATAAGAAAATGTGGCAGAAACAAGGTAGCTTTTTCAAAGGAAAATCGTGCTTTACCAAATTTTGTGTATTCTTTGAGCACATCAGCAAGCATAGGAAAACTGCCAGGCATAGCATATTTTGCTATCAAAAAACCCTGTCTTTACTGAAGGTTATTTGGGAAGTAATTAGCCCCAAGTATTGATTTTCCAAAATTATCTTATGAAAAAGGATGAACTATAAAGATAAAAAGTAATTATTATTATGTACACAGGTGACAACTAACTGCACTTTTCATATCTTTGGACCTGTGTGTTTGTATGTTCAGTCTGTGGTTACCACCATAATCATAGACATGCAGTAAAGTTAATCCCATTTTCTTTATAATCAGGCAATTTTCTCAAATATGTTGCTATTTACTGTCAGAAACCTATGTACACCTGTCAAGAGATAGAATTTTGCTTTCCTGGACCATGTTGACATAGTTCATTTATTTCGTGTTGCAGCAGTTTGCAACAATGGTTGTCATCAGTTAACATCAGTTGGGAGTTGTGGTATGACATTTTCCCTTACAAAAAGAGACAAGACTGCTGTCTGTCAAAGTGGAGATCTATTTGTCAGAATAGAATGCATAATTTCAGCAACAAATTCAATACAGTACAATTTACCATGTTAATCAGTAGTTTCCTTAGACAGCTGGTTTCTTTGGTTTTGGTTGATACAGAGCTTGAGGGCATTCTTACCTCCTTCAGTTTAGGAAAAGTCCAAAGAGCTGACCTGATTACTTCTCTGTTTGTGAGTCCTGCTGCAGGAGTTCTGGATGACATTGTAGGTCCTTTTTCACTATGTAATTGCTTATCTTGTTTGCTGGTTTGGTTAAATAGATGAAAAGGCATAAGCTGTATCAATGCAAGCAGTTAAATGAGGTAACACAGAAAACCCCCTTGTTATTTCAGATATTACAGTAGAAAACCAACAGCTCCACACCTCCATTTTACCTAGCATTTTACATGTAAGTTTTTCCAGTATTTGACGTTCCATGTCTAAGAAATAAGTGTTTGAGCATTAAGACTAAGAATTGAAGTAGTTCAGATATCCCAGAAGAAAATTATTTTTTAAATTTTCTTAAAAATATTTAAATGTTTCACTTTGAAAGGCTTTCTTTCACTCGTTGATGACTTAATATTACATATATTAATGTCATAGAAGAAACAATATAAAGCTGACACACAAAAACATCAACTTGAAACTCCTTGATTAAAGCGTTCAGTTAAATTTACTGAAAGTGAATTTGGATTTTTTTTTTCCGCTTTGTTAACATTGCAGTGCTTTGTTATAACACTGCTAATATTTTTTTCTATTTTTCATTTCTGACAAATTGCATTTTCTGGCAGGATAAGTTTCCATCAAAGTCTTGTGGTGATGTCTAATATATGTATAAGTAAATAGTGGAATATACACATACATGAATAAAAATATCTGAACAAAACGACGACTCCAGTGAAAAGAATACGTTTATCCTGCTTTGAGGGAAATAGCTTGCTACCACATGCTGCCAGCAGGAAAAAATACTTCTTTTGTGAGACTGCATAGCAAATACTAAGTTTGCTAGATGTTTCCCTGTTAGCCCAACCAGTCTTTATTGTGTGATTTATTACTTGGAAATAAAACCAAATAATAATAAAATCCTTTAAAATACATGTATTATATTTCCTGCTGTTATAAATTATGCAGCATTTACTGCTACAAAATCGTCATGGAAATTTCACAAACCTGCTTCTGAATTTAGTTAACATTGCTGCAGAAATTAGCCCTGAAGTGCTACAGTTTTCTATAGCTCTGATGATAGTCTGAATGCAAATGTAGTAGTTGCCTTTCTTCTCCCAGCTGTTACCTTTAAGCACCTGACATTACGTCAGTAATGAGAATCAGATCTGAAATAAGAACTTCTACCACTTTCACAAGGTAGGAAAAGCGTGATGAGAGAGTCTCAAGGCTAAGATACCAGAAAATGTTAAACTTTTTTTCTCTTGCTCAGTCTATTAACATACTTTTATTGCAACCTTTTCTGCCTAAAGAAAACCAGCAGGATGATTAATAAAATTTCTAGAGGCAGCTTAGCACTTACTTATTCTAACAGAGGAAGTGACAACCTGAAGCAATTCCCTGGTGTACTAAATCCGGTATCAGACCTCTGGCAGTGGAAAACACTTGATGCTTCAGCGTAAAGAAAAAAAGGGTTCAGTTGTGGAATATTTTAGTGATTTGCTGCTGAGGCTGCACTCAATGAGCCAAGTACAATTTAAAGAAGTTGCTCCATCAGCCGAACTGTTTCTAGAATCAAGATGAGGTGATATAGAAATATCTTTTCCTGCTTCCATTGCACCCTGTGCCTAGTCAAGACCAACAAGAATAAAGGGCTGACAGGAATTATGTGGTGTACTGCATTAAGAAATCATATATAATTTTGAGATTTAAAAATATTGGAGATTTAAAAATAAAGTGTCTGTTTTTATCTTCTCAATCAGTTCTTTTGTTGTTGTTGTACCAATGAGTACAATGCACAGGAATGGAAGATGCCAAGCAATGTGACCACAATCCAGCAGTACACTTCAGCATGTATTTCACCATATCCTCCTCTAGTGACAGTGGCATCACACAGAGAAGTTCTGAAAATTGGAGGTACTTTTTAAACTCAGGAGTAACTAACACAAGCCCTTCACCACATCTATACAGCTTTTAGAGGTCAACATGTATTCCGTCTCATCAGTTCTTCTCAGATGCTTGCTAAGACCTCTGCTTCTCCCACAGTGTCTGTTTTGTACCACCTCACAATTACCTCCTACTTTTAGTAGTTCTGTAACTCCTGAATTACCCCTCTGGGTACTTTTTTTCCTTTTTTTTCTTTTTTTTTTTTCTTTTGAAGTTACTCTGCCCTGAATTCAAGACCAGGACTGTTTCAACACATGAAAGCAGTGGGAAATCAGGGACGAAACACATGAATGTAGGATGTACATGAATGAAGGATGGAGTTCTCAGAAGTAGTGGGATGGGTGCTGGCAGGACTTAGGGGACAAGTGACTGCAAGATTTTGTAAGTGTGTGGTGTAATATGGGTGCAAAGGCAGTTCTCTGAAGGTACTGTGAAAGTATTTTGGAGCAATTTAACAGAACAATGCATGCAAAGCCAGAGGATTATCGCACAGTGTGAGGTAGACAACATGCAATGCATACAGGTTCACTATCAAGACAATCAGAGATGAGCTTGCCATAAAACTATTACAGAAGATACCCATTATTAATTAACATATAATTATGGACCATAAGCCCACAACATCTAGCTAATAAGAAGAATGAATTGTTTAGCTATCTTTCACTCAATATATTATATTGCTATTTGATTACACCAACATTGATCTAAGACAACAATAATTCCCAAAAGGTTTGTGCTCGAGTTTCTGCAAGCTTCATAGATTTTTTTCAATTCTTTTTTAAGAATTTACCATTCATGAATATGCATTGGTTAGCTATCATCTTTGATATGGTGAGAGGTCGCTGAGTACTGCAGGTTCTGCCATCTGAACTCTTATCTCTCCTTCCATTAAGGAGGAGGTAGTCTTTTGTTCATGATATAGCTGGGCTGCCTTAAAGTTGGAAGGCTTACTTCATGGAAACAGAGAAACATTCCCTAGTTTAATCAGTTGGAGAGCAGAAAGTTATCACTTAAAATGAAAATTTTAGAATTATGCAGATGAGATTTCATGGTTAAACTTGCTTTGAGCTGATGCTACATCATGTGACCTGCCAATTATAGGCATTCAAGTCATTTTTTTCATCTTATTTAGTTAGAATTTGAGACTATCACCTTCTGTTATGTGATATAGACTGCTTTCTTAAATGGAAATATCTGAAGCGTTGAGCTAGTGTTTCCCTCTTTTTCCTCCCTGTAACATTGCACCGGCATCTGTGCAGACAGCCACAGCCATCTATTGATACTCTTTTAAATTTTGTTCCTTCCTTAAATCTCCCTCCAAGCTGTACATGACATTTGCTTTCTGTGACCTGGAGGCTGGAAAGACAAATAGCGTATTTGTATTCCTATGCTTAGAGATTTGTATGGAGATTGTGTAGATCCTTTCCAGTCCATTATCCTGTCTAATTATCCTGTTCTATGAAATTTCTTACGTACAAAGCTTCATTACTGGTTCTATGTCTGAATATTTCCTGCAATAGGCTCAATTTCAGACATTTTACTATTTTCAGGAATACCTGTTCGCTCACGACATCTACCCTTTACCTGACATTCTAGCTCATTTATCTTTGGGTTTGGAGTGAAATTCTAAGTAGTGAATCTTAAGTGGAATGTACTTTATCTTTTTCTCATCCATTAAGCATTGTGAATGGGATTTGTCTGTTCTACCGAAGCACTAGAAGTTAGATGTCTTGAGTTTAAGTTAGATCTGTACGCTCACATCCCTTATGGCCAGTCTCTTTTAGTCAGCAATTCAGTCAAATCCATGAATCTCTCCATATGTCTACTTTTCTCCATTAAGAACAGTAATTTTCTTAGAGGTGTATGTTAAACTCTTATGCATCTACAACTGGATTGGATCAATCTGTATGTACACACTGTGGTTACACATGATGGTACTGCTGTTTCTGTAAACACGCTCACGCTTGTTTTAACACAGTTGCTTGCAGCAGTGCAGTTATGACAAGGCATTCAACACAAGCTGGGAAACCTTTCTGGATTTGGCCAGTTGCTGAACCGTGTATTGTAGCATTCTACATGGCTAGCAATGGTCCGTTCAAAGCTAGTCCTGTACAACTGCAGTTGTTGCAGAAATTCTCTGATACAGCCTGTTACTCTCCCACGGATTTATAGTTCTTCACACATCTTTTAAATTCGTTCCACTTCAGCCTGAGGGAAGCAAGAGCACTAATTTCAATGCTGAACAAAGATATCTCTTTAGGAGTTCAGGGAGCATCTTAGGGCAGGAATTCTCTGATTACCTGGAATCACATCAGAGGAAGTGATTGAAACAGAGGCTTTGTCCTTTTGGTCCTGGATCTTCTTGGAGACAATCTAAAGTGGAGGTTGAAATAAATCTCCAGAGTTCTTCCAGTCTGACATGGGGTCTACCACTATCGAGTCTCTGAGAAAAATACATCCCACCCTTTACTCAGCACTGGAGGTTTTGGAGAAATATTAACAAGGGAAACCCTACAGAATTTTCCTGAAACTATTTTCCCAAGTGAAACTCAGTGAAATGCTAGAGCTTTAAGTTTCCATAACATCTCCTGCTAAGACAAACTCAATCCTTCAGAGGTTATCTCTTTTTTTATATAGTTAAGGAAGCCAAATTTCAAGTAAAATGTGCTTTAGGAAAAGAGGAGGATTCTGTTTGTCTGTATAGTAGAATAAAATAACCCTGAAATACAATTGCAAGTACTTCAGATGCCACTAGTAAAAAATATATAGACATATATGCATTTGCATACTGTATGTGCAGTCTTGCCTACACTTTCTGTGTAATAGTAATAATAATAATTTTGTACTTACTAAATTCCATTTATCTGGTAACCTCAAGGAGCTTTGAAGATACCACTTTTAAGTAGTACACTAGAGTTCTCTATATGTTATTATAACACTTTAAAAACATAATTATGCTGAAGGAAATATAATAACAGTGAATTTTATTTATTAGGAAGGGAAAGGTAGTTTATAATAAAATGAATTTATACGTGTGAGGTTTGATATGGTAATTAGACCTGGAGCTGAATGCACTATAAACACTGCAACCATATACAACTACGACCCTACTAATAAACTTTGGTTTTCACATGCCAGCAAAGAGCTCTGTTGAATCTTCCACAGTAATTCCTTCCTACTTAATCCAGATTTCAGTTGTGGCATACAAATGACAATAAATACAGTAGTGGACTAAGTCACTGCACCATTTTAGACAAATGTCAGTTCTATTACTGTTGATGATATTGCATATATTATTTTTAATACAAAGCATACACATATAGAAACATATTGATTCAGATTTTAAATTATTAATGCTTTCTTATATTTGAATATATTAATTAAATCTAATATGCTATAAATTTTTAAGTAGCTTAAATAGCCCTGTCTATTTTAAAGATTTTACCATTACTGAAACAGTTGCCATTAGCAACAGATCTCATTTAAAACCATAACAACCTCCTTATAAGCATTAAGAAACTAAAATCAATTGAAATCCCAGCAAAAAGTCTTGAATCCTTGACAGGTCTTCTAGTGTGGTAATGTCATGGTTTAACCCCAGCTGGCAACTAAGCATCACTGAGCCACTTGCTCATTCCACCCACAGTGGGCTGGGGGAGAGAATTGGAAGAGTAAAAGTGTTTTTCAATCCCTGTAATTCATCCAAGCAGCCTGTTTGCTGCAATACACCAAGAAGCTATCTTCATTGAACAACAGTCACTTAGATTCTTCTTAAGGGAGGGTCAAAGTTCAATGATAAGGTCTTTCCATTGCTAATGGAGTAGTAAGAGAACCCTTGACTCCTGACAAGGAAATTAAGGGGCTTTATTCTCTCAGGAGCACTCAAATGCTCGTTGAATCAGGACATCAGAGCCTTTGAGAATGCACAAGAACTTCAGACAATTTTTTGCAAGTACGCATTAGCTTACATTTAACCAAATTGAATTCTGTCTGCCCTCACGCACTACCTACATAAAGCACTTCTAAAAAATTAATTTAAAGTCCATTCAGAGTTGGAAGAAATGGCATGAGAAAGTGAAGATGATGAGAGAGATTTAAAATGAAACAAAAGAAAATGTGTCGCTGTATGGTGGTTTCACAGGTGAAAAGGCTCTGATTAGAAAAGGGACTGAGCCTGGCTAACTGCAGCTAACTAGCAGATCCTGGCTTTTGCTGTATGAACATAGATGTAGCCACACTCATTCAGTTCAACAGGTCACACAGGCCTGTTTACTGACACTAGTACTATTTGGTATTCCCAAACCATGTGCGGAAAACATCCAGACACCATCTATGGAAAAGCCTGCTCACCTCAACTCTTCCCTTTATTATCCAACTCTAGAAAATGGCTCATCCCTTAAATCAAAAGGATTTCTATTCCTTCTAAAGTGCTTGCTTTTTTTTTTTTTCCTGTTTTATTTTGGTTTAGATATTTCAGTTTAATATCTCTCTTCCTCCTCAGCTAACCATAAAAAACTCTGGTTTTGAAATCCTCTTGAGGTCATAGGGTCTGACTCACAAAGGTGTTAAAATGCTTTAAAATAATGATATCTAATATCTACGGAAATACTCAAAAGCCACTCAACTCTTTGATTTATGTATTGGAGCCCACACCAATGGCTGCTGATTGAGCAGTCAAAATGGGTGTTCATGTTGAGCAGAGAACACCCTTAAAAAAATGGGGATCCTTTTTGCCGGAGCACACCCTGAGTGCTTGCATATTACCAGATACCCCAGGATGTCTCACAGGCAGTGTGTTTATTTTCTGTGTCTCTGTAAGGTAGATTGGAGGCAGATAGGCAGCATAACACTGTACGTAAAGCTGTCTTCCAGAGATCATGCTTTCAGAGGAGTATAAACAAAACTGGTGGGGATTTACTATATAATCTCCATGCTCCTTTTGCAAATCCTGTTGGAATGGAGCTGCATTTTTAAGCACCTGACTGCTTTGTTAACTGTTGCCCTTACTCTTCTTGATACTGGGGATAATGAGTATTGCAGGCTAATTACCTGTTGTGGAAAATAATGATGTTTTTTACTTCCCCATCATGCAGTCTTACTCAGTATCCTCTTGTATTTGTGTAAAAAAAAGAGGTGAAGAGTTCATGAAGTGTCTTCTTTCTACCTTTAACTGTTTCTTATATTCACAACTCTTTAAAGGTCTTCCTAAATATTTCTACATGTTCTGCTTCATTACACTTGTCCACCTTGTGTCACACAGTCAATTAAAAATACACTGCTAAGGGCTGTTGAGCAGATGTGTAACTGAGTTTGTCACACACTTCTGGATCGCCAGGAATCTGTTTCCGGGCTATACATTCGACCACCAGCATATTTGGGCAATAAATGGATGTTTACCTGGTTTTAGAGAATGTGACTCAGATACAAATTCACATTACTTTATTTGGCTGTACCTTTTCTCTCAGCAAAAAACTTCCCTTCCTTTAAGTTTTCTCTACCTTTATGCCAGGTTCGTGCTGCAGAGCATAGAACAAAGGACTCATGCTGGAGAATACTAATTTTTCACAACTTCAGCTGGAGCCATGTTTTACAACTTTCTCATTTAAATTATGAATTGAAATTAATAAATTATGAGAAAATTGGCCTTATGTGATATGACATGCAAACCTATGCAGAATAGTGCCCTGAGATTTTTAAACTGCTTTTTAATCCCATCAATCAAAACTATGTAACAGCAAGTAGATAAAGGCTGGGTTTTCACAGCTTCTTAGTCTCCCAGAGGCCATGCAGATGATTTTCTCTTGAAGAAGTATTCAGTGCTCATGCCTCTGCTTATATTTTGCTCTCACCCAACAGCAGCACACAAATGCGGATGAGGCAAGGATGTAAAGCATTTGCAATGGGTGAAATGCCCCTGTTCTGCCCCACTCCCTCTGGTGCTCATACTTCGTTAGTGAAACACAATAAAACTATCCGGGAACAAACTCATCTTCGACAGGGTCAGAGTGAAACCAGGATCTATGGCATTCATCCTTGCTGCACACAGGGTTTGTTCAGAAAAGAATCTGGGCAATAAGATGGCCTGCAGCTTTCTACTGCTGTAAATTTGTCTGCCTCCATTGAAATCAATGGACCTGGGAAAATTTATATTTGTTGAGGGACTGGTATATAGTTTCTGGGCAATATTCTCTTTTGCCTGTTAACTAGTGCTTCTAGTTACAGCTATGCACAGTAAAATGCAAACCCTTCCATTCTGCAGTGGTTGTACTTTATGCCTGCTGTTTGCAATTACTGCTTACCCTTTCATTCTGCAGCCAGCAGGCTGTGAAAAAGTTTCAGTCATGTATGTATATCATGTGGTCGCTAGGCCTTTTAGGGCAGAGTAGTTGCAAGAACCTCTTAATATTATGGGTGTAAGTGACTATAAACAACTTTGTAGCTTGTATGAACAAACCTACATTTTCCAAGGATAAATAAACTATATTCATATATTAGATTCCACAGAATCACAGAATGGTAGGGGTTGGAAGGGACCTTTGGAGATCATCTAGTCCACCCCACTGCTAAAGCAGATTCTCCTAGATCAGGTTGCACAGAATCATGACCAGGCAGGTTTTGAAAGTCTCCAGAGAGGAGACCTCACAACCTTTCTGGGCAGCCTGACCCAGTGCTCTGCCACTCTCAAAGTAAAGAAGTTTTTCCTCATGTTCGGGTGGAACTTCCTGTTGCCCTTTACCCTGTCACTGGGCACCACTGAAAAGTGCCCTTTTTTTGCTTCTGTTACCCATTGCCCCTTGTCCTGTTGATGGGCAGCACTGAAAAGAGTCTGGCCCCATCCTCTTGAGACCTGCCCTTTAGATACCAATAAACATTGATAAGATGCACTCTCAGTCTTCTCTTCTCCAGTCTAAACAGACCGAGGTCTCTCAACCTCCTCATAAGAGAGATGCTCCAGTCCCCTGATCATCTTTATAGCCCTCTACTGGAATGTCTCCAGTAGTTTCTTGTCTCTCTTGAACAAGGCAGCCCAGAAATGGACACAATACTACAGATGTGGCCTCACTAGAGCAGAGTAGACAGGGAGGAGAACCTCCCTTAACCTGCTGGCCACCCAGGATACCAAGAAGGTCACTAGGGCACATTGCTGACTCATGGTTAACTTGTTGTCCACCAGAACTCCGACATCCCTTGCCACAAGGCTGATTTCCAGCAGGTCAACCCCTAACCTGTACTGCTGCATGGGGTTATTCCTCCCTTCATTTGATTCCTCTCTGACCAACTCTCCAGCCTGTCCAGGTCTTGCTGAATGGCAGCACAGCCTTCTGGTGTATCAGCTACTCCTTTCAGTTTTGTATCATCAGCAAACTTACTGAGGGTATGCTCTGTCCCTTCATTTAGGTCATTGATGAATAGGTTGAACAAGACAGAACCCAGTATGAACCCCTAGGGAACATCGTTAGCTACAGGCCTCCAGCTACACTGTGGCCTGCTGATTGCAACACACTGAGCTCTGTAGTTCAGCCAGTTCTCAATAGACCTCACTGTCCATTCATCTAACTCACAGCTCCTAATGATGAGGATGTTATAGGAGATAGTGTCAAAAACTTTGCTGAGGTCAAGGTAGACAACATCCACTGCTCTCCCCTCATATACTCAGCCAGTCATGTCATCATAGAAGACTACCAGAATTGTCAGTCATGAGTTCTCCTTGGTGAATCTATGTTGATCGCTCCTGATAACCTTCTTTTCCTCCAGAGATGGCAACCAGAATGAGGTGTTCCATACCTTCCCAGGGTCCTCCTTCTTGCTCTTTTTGAAGGCTGGAGAGACATTGGCTTTCCTCCAGTCCTCAAGCACCTCTTCTGTTCTCCATGGCCTGTCAGGATGATGGAGAGTGGCTTAGAAATAACATCTGCCATCTCCCTCAGCACTCATAGGTGCATCCCATAGAGGCCCATGGATTTGTGGGTGTCCAGCTTGACTAAATGATCTCTAACCTGATCCTCTTCAATGGAGGGAAAGTCTTCATATATAAACAAAATAACTGACACAAAAATCTAAAACAATGGTTGCTGCGTATAGACTAGATGAATGGTGGTTCTGAAATCCAAATTTTAAATAGTTATATTGGTAAATTAATATAACCGTGTTTGGTTACTCTCTCATTGATACACAAAACTTCTGATCTAAGATTAAACAATGATACTGAAGAAAAAGTATGATTAGAATGAAAAAGATATTGTTTCAGGGGAATATTCTTTATTCTTAGAACAAGAAAGGCTTAATCTAGCCTTTTGATCTAAGACATGAGGCTGTAAAAAAGAGATTGAAAATTACTAAATATATTAAATATTGTACTGTAGCAACTTTCATGTGAAATGGAAGACTCTAAAGTTACTTCATGTTTTTTGCAGGTTATCTCCAATCCCAGGATTGAAATGTTCTGGAACTTATAAGGTGATGTATTCAGAGAGGAATGTGATAACGCGTTTTTATATACCCTCACAGGAGTTAAGGCAGATACTGCTGTTCCTTCACATAACTTCATTCTTTTCTTTTATCTATGATTTCACCTTGTACATTGTGTCTGGCAATTTTTTTTTTTTATTTTTGTGGAAGTATCTCAGTCTTCCAAGGAGCACTATGGAATTACTATTGCAGTCCAAAAGATATTTTAGTAATATATGTGATGACTTTTGCATTAAAAAGAACCTGTTTAAATATCTAAATATAGTCATCCTGTACCATTTGGTCTCCAAAATGGTTATACTGAACTGATGACCATTTTTTAAATGCCTCCCTGGTAGCAGATTATTTAGTGATTCTGTAAGATTTAGAAGACTTCTAGAACATAAAGATTTCCCTTTTCCCTTTCCCCTTTTCCCTTTTCCCATTTTTTCCCTTTTCCTTTTTTTTCCTTTTCCCTTTTCCCTTTTCCTTTCCCTATGAAAGAAATAGCACAGAGCCTCTTACAAATGACTGTTATCTCAAAAAGAAATGACAGAAGGAGAAACCTCTCTTCAGTGGGGCCTAAGGGATACTGAGGAGTGGGAAGCCTTCAGAACCACATTATTTCTAGACTTCCTCTTTGAAATCATGTAATCTTGTCTTTTCAACACAGGCTTGGAAATTCTTGTAAAGAAATATTGTAACCTGTTCTGAGTTAAAACAACAAATTAAGTTAATCCAAGGTAGAGGAAATGCTCACAAAAAAAAAAAAAAAAAGACCTTTGTTTCTGTTGGACTGTTATAATAAAAATATGGTAGTCTCAACATGATGAAGGACACCAATTACAAAATATCAGCCCTGAGGTCTTGGTTAATAAAGAAGCGAAACCAAGGTAATGACAGAAAATAGAAGAGAAAGTGAGCCTCTTTATACTGTACTGGTTGTATATTCACATGCCTCCAGCTGAACTGTCTTCAACTGCTGTTTAAATAAACTAGCAGGATTACTTTCTTGTATCCAAGCGTCACTAGATACAAGGATAGACTTGAATGTTATCAATAAAGGAGGGTTTGCAAAACAATTGTCTGACATCCTGTCATTGCTAGGTATCAGCAAGCTGAAGTACTGGTTTATTTTCATAAATCAAATAAAGAATTTATTTGGGGTGACTAGATAACAAAGGGGTGGTTAAGAATCTGTGTGACGTGCTAACAGCACAACAGATATATTGATTGCACATAAATGTTGAAATCAGGGCTTTGATAATCTACATATCTTAAGAGTTATAACAAAAAAGCTTTATTGACCATGCTTCTTTGAAATTGATAAAGCTTTTGCAAACCTTTCATTTCCCATAGTCTAACCAAGAATGCAATTCGTCTGGAAATATTATTGCTGTAAGCTTGAGCTTTGATCAGCTGATATTAATAAAAATACAACTATTATTTGAAAAGATCATTTTGGTGAGCATAAAAATAAGCCTGTAAAGTTGCTGCCATAGGAGACTGAAATATTCTAAATCTTGATGTCAAGAAATAATTCCAACTCAAGAATTACAGACAACGAGTAGTCTCTAAGTGATTACTATTATTACCTGGCCTTGCTAGAGTAAAGTTCCAACAAATAATTGGAAATAATATTCCAAATCAGCGGGCTTGTTTTCTAAGCATATACTCAAAAAAAATTAGCTTTTTCTCCAACTGTTTTTTCTTAAAATCTATTTATATTTGTTAATTTTTCTGCTGCGTTGGGCAAAGAAATCATGTTTAAACCCATTAATAAACAGCTTTTCTTTAAAGAACTTTATATATTCAACATCAGCTCCAACAGGCCCGCCTCATGCCTGCTCTAGACATCTTGCTATCCTACCTGTACTCCATTGTTCACTTCTGTACACAGAAGAGAATTTAAATAAGATTTTTCCTTTGTAGAAATTATTTGAATCTTCCTAAAATTTTAAATAAAACTGAAAACAATGTTCTGAAAATCTCAGCCCCCTAGAAAAGTATGTGAATAAGAAGCCTAGTTTTAAATGTAGCTTTGGGATCAATATTTTTTTAGGCGTTTATTTTGCATTTATGTTATGACAGCGGTGTCATAACAAAAAGTGACAGGAAATCAGTCTGAATGCATTAGCAGTCTCTTCTGTGAGGGTAGTTCTTGTCTAATGAACCTGAAGCCTTAATTGCCACTTCATCCCAAAAGGTTCTTCATCTTCCTACCATCAGTGACACAACGTGGAGAAGCTTGGACTTAACCGGTTGCATTGCTGTACGTGTTCTGAAGGCAAAGCAATGCTTCCATTTGCTTGCTATAAGATAGATCAATTAATAAAATAAAGACAAATGGATCTATAAATAGACTGGTAATACAGTACATATTATTCTTATACAACGTTTTTAAGCCAAGATCCCGAAGTGCTTTCCTGACTGTATGAAGTAATGATGCAATTCTGAAATACAGGTGTCTCACAGGTGAAATTCAGCAGTAACCTTGCACCTGAAACAGCAAACAAAAGCTCTTCTTCAATTGGCTTCTTAAATTGAAATTACAGTGGGAAGTTAGGTGTATATAGGGAGATTCTTCATATCTCACAAGCACCTTTTGAGGAAAGAAAATTGTGAGACTTAGAAGGTTAAATGGCATGAGGACCTAGGCTCTCTCCGCATGAGGGAGGGAGGTAACACAGTGCTGCTCCTCTGCAGCGCTATTGTTTTCAAACTGCCTCACAGAGAAGCATGGCAAAAGGAAGCAGAAGAAAAGTTTAATAGATAGATAGATAGATAGATAGACAGATACAACAGCTTTTTTCTTAAATATCTCCACCTCAAAGATCAGACAGTTTTTCTAACCATGGTAGTTTAAGCCACTTCTTCTGGCAATCCCACCAAAGCACACGAGCTGTACAAATCTGTATGTTCCCAAGTCTGTGATGCAGTGGTGAATGTAAACCATTCTGGCCCATTGCAACTTTAATGTGAATATACCAATAAAGGACTGACTTTTGTCAAGTGAAATTACACAGTATTGACAGTAGTAATGTACAGTCTCCTAAAAAAAAGTCAGTTTAAGTAGAAATTAAATGCAAGTGAACTGCAAAAAGACCACACACTCTTCAGGATATAGCAAAACACAGAACCTCACAGAGTATCTGGATTATAAAGAGAAATTTGAGGACTGGGTTTTTTTCTTAGCTTTTATATTTGTTTTATTGTTATTTTGCTTTGTTATTCTTTTCTTGCTAGTTTAAATGAAAAGATCACATATAAGTAACACTGTGGAAAAATGAGAATGATAAGATTAACCCAAGGCATGTAGTATAAACCCAAAAAGAAGGTACTACAAATCTTTTGCTTACTTTTAAACTGCATAATACAGAAAAATGGAATTTTGTTACAGCTCTCTGAAAAAAATCGGTAACTGTATGCTGATAATAGATTTTTTTGTTATTTTCTCCAACTAATATGACTACCAGTAGGTCAAAGAGATTAACTGGAATATAAAGACAAATAACGCTTGAACAGATGTCAAGAAATACTTTTTCATTTGGAGACTTAATAAAGTGTATAGCAAGCCTCCCAGGCAAGATAGTTGTAGCAAAAACTCTAAAGTCATTAAAGAAATTATTATATATCATCGTGGAAATGGTATACTAAAGAAAAATGCCTTTAATAAGTCATTCAGCCTCACTAATTTTCTCAAGGATATTTTTTTCTCTCTAAATCATATTTATTTGTTTAAGCTTGAGGACAAGTGCTTTTTTTAAAAAAAAGTTATGAATGTAAAAACCCAGAATGAGAGCAAGGCTCATAAAATGCAGTATGTACATGATTTAAAAAGAGTCATTAATAGATGAGACTCTCTTTAAGGTACCATAAGTCACACTTTGTATACACAGTGTCGAAATAAAAGCTGATGCTATTTCCAGAGTTATGGTAACATTATCTGAACACTTTTACCTCATCACCTCATTTAAACCATCAACATTAGCAAATCAGTTGTCACTCTCAGTTTTCTCTTTGTCTTCTTCTCTCTTTCTGCTGATTAAGAATCCACTGACACTTGTTTAATAACCACTTCAGAAAAATGGCTGATTCTCGCAATTTATCAGGCTGGTACAGAGCTCCAGTCTCTGCAGTAAAGATCGTAAGGGCCATGGCTGTATCTGCTGTATAAACAAAACATGCAATTGCTAGCAATGAAGAGTAGAAATGGCTCCCAAATTCTTTTCTTCCCATGGTATCTCTCACACCTAATAACAGGACAAACCTTAAGACTGTTTGACTAATGGGTATTGTAAGTGTGGGAACACATCTAATAAATTCATTATTTTAACTCAGCTGGTACATGTTGGATCAAGAAATATTTGCAATCAATATTTGCAAATATTTGGGTAAGTAGTATAGTTAGGGACAAAATATTTTATTTGGGGCATTCAGAGTCCCTCAAGAAATGAAAAGAATCCAGGATTTGATTGGTACTGGAGATTCAAAAAAAGGTTTTTCAACTAATTTTTTTATACTGTTTCAAAACAGTCAGCAATGCCATCTACTTGACAATTCCCATAAAATTATATAAATACACTGGAAGCACTGAAATAAACTTAAAACTTGGAAATAAATAGGCCTACTAATACCCTAAACAAAATCTAGTCCGTAGAGCAGAAATTTTCAAGGGAATTACTACCTTCATTGGGAATTTGTTGTTACTATTCCCTAAATGCTCAGAAGACTAAAACCCTTTGGAAATATTAGGGAAAGAGATAGCAAGAGGGAAAGAGAACATCATCAGAAAGAAAAGAGCAATGAAAACCCTTTGTCATTCTTTTGTGTATTAGTATTTGCGAATTATGTTACACTGTGAAAGCCAGAAGATATCACAAAGGAGAAAGCCATGCCTGGCTATCAGATGAAGTCACAGTCTTTCTGACTAGGGAGTGCTCAAACTCAGAGCAAAGTCTTTGATCATAGGATGTGACCCTTCTGTGAATATGGACCATTGACAAGTTGACAGGCATGTCAACTTCTTTGAAGGTGCCATCCATCTTTTTGTGCAGATGAACTTGAATTATATACAGTTGATTGCTGTTTGACTGGACCCCTCAGCTCATTGTCCAGAATAGAAAAAGATCTGTTGCTCTTTTAACAGGATGGATTCCTTCCACTTGGAGTATGAATGGACTCATGGTAATTGTCACTCTCAGACAAGGCCTGTTAATGATTCTGTTCTTGGAGTAGTGCCATTAAGCTGAAGCTAAAGTTTCAGAATAAGATAGATCCTTTATTTTAAAGAAATATACTGCTGATTCAAAAAAGTTGATCTGATGATCCAATAGATCTTTGTCAACTTTAATGAAATGCTATACCGATTCAGGAACATCACCAAAACCTACATGTCAAAGGCAGGCTATTCGTTTCCTGTTAAGCTTTCCTGCGCGATGTTTCAGAATAACTGAGAAAACGACAAAAGATCCATGCCTTGAGAACAGTCTGCTTTAATCAAGGTTGAATGTGGACCTGACCAGAATAGTGATGGTATTGAGCAACAGCTCAAGGTCTTTCTTTAACCTCTGAAAGACAGATAGGTGGTGGAGGGAAGTGCTATACTCAATAGTAAAAGTTTTCCTTCATTGATATAGCAGATATTTTGTGGGCACAGATTTCACTTCTATTTGTACATTGTAAGGGGAGTAAGCCAGGGTAAGGCTTTAAGTCATTGTAGCAGAACTACACTCAGTCACACATCATCGGCTGTGTAGGAAGTAGAGTTGGATGGCCTGGGGAAAACTGCAGTGCTACAATTGAACATCCTTTGTCATTGAACCGGCTGTGCAAAGTTGAGTTGTGCTTCCTGAGCAATAACCAGCAATCCCTCTTTCCTGATGGCAGTTTATCTGATATCAAGGTTTTAATTCATGCTTCCATTACCGGTGTTTCATTTTGTGCAAATTTTTCAGAATTCAAAAGAAGTGAAACACACTTTAGGGGTAATTAGCCTGGTTTCCTGCGTGGTTGTGTTGATGTCAACCTGTGTGCCCTTCCTGAATAATTTTGAAAGATTGATTTCTTTAAGCAAATCTGGCAGAAAAGCAAAGACCTCGAGGATATCATATATCTAAATTTTTGTGAAAAAGGATAGCTGTCTAAATGGGTGTTTTACCTAGACTTATCTAGTGACTGTCCTTTGTACAGAAAAGAGTTTACTGTTAGATTTCCCTGATGGCACCAAATGTATTAATTTGAATTAATACACTGATCCTGCAAAAAGATAACAAAGGAACTTTCAGCATTTTGGAGTCTGGAAAATACAATGATCATAGAGATTCAAACTTCATTAATTCTGATCTGAAGCACCAGGTTCTGGACTCACACTATTTGAAAGAATACTCTGACTTATATATTGTAAAATTTCTATTTCTCTAGACCTTAAAATAAAGCCAAATAATTGGCCCTTATATTTTCACAGGATCATTAAAAAACAAACAAACAAACAAACAAAAAAAAACAAACAAGAAAAAAACCAAAACAAAACACAAAAACACCCCACAAACATAGTTTAAAGATTTTATTGTTGTTTTGGACTGCCTTACTATTTTCAAATAATACAATAACATGCTAGATTCTTCCCAACCATTAAATACAAGACCACCTAGCTTATATGTAAAACACTGGGTCAGAGAAGCACAATTGTGTTCTACAGATTGTAAATGAACTGTTTGCTATTACTTAACGATAAAAAAAAAAATAACTGAGCTTTGTAACAAAACATACAACATAAACACCTAGTATAGTGTTTAGATACTTACTGATTGTTAAATTGTAACATTCCTAAACTACTAGTTTAGATTCATCATGAAAATGTATTTTACTGATCAAACAAATTTTAACTCTTTTCACAAGGTACATCTTTTTGACATTAAGTGATTAATCAAAATTTCTTTGCATTCTTTCCTGAGGAAAAGAGCAAGGAGAAAGAAAACATGATCATAGAAATTTTTCTCATTAGTCTAATAAAGTCCAAGACAAAGGTCAGATGTTATACTAACAAGAACTTTAAGCTTTCCAGTAGAGGATTTTAATTAATCTCTTTAGACCTATGACTTTAGTGACTATTGTAAACCTTTTTTATTTCTGAAAAAAAGTGCTTATTCAATGATTAGTTCTAGCAGAGGTTTCCCAAATGAATTTGTCAAGAAGTTTTACCCAGAGCATAAATTAATCTTTCTGTGCAGATAGTTCCATTGCATCTCGTTAGACAAAGCAAAAGCAAGAATTGTTCAGCCTGTAAATATGGGTTAAAATTACTTACATCCAAAAAAAGTCATATAATTGAAATTCACAGTACTTTATATTTTTACCTTTTTAGAACATCTATATTTTTACTCTATTGATAAATATATGGACTGAAAAATACTCCAGCTGTTGTTAGTGGTCTTTGTAAGATGGGTTTTCTTCCTTGTATTCTTTAATATCAATGTAAGAGCATGATTGACCTGCAGTGCTAAATACAATTGTTGTCCTCATGTTATTTATTCAACTTGAGAAATGTTAATTAATTGGATTACCTGCAAGATCTGGATTTATGAACCTCTACTACCTCTATTTAGCAGAACATGTAGATATTGCTTAAGAACAACATTTTCAGGAACGAATGACATTCCTCTTCATTCCAATACCAAAAAGACACAGAGTTTTCTTTAGTTACATCTATTTCACATATGGAAGCCTTTAGATTCATTGATACTTTCAGGAAAAAAATTGAACAGTGACATGTACCTACACTGCAGTGTGTACTCCCTGTTCACCAGAGGAATACCAGCCATTTCCTCTTGCCTGTGCTCCAGTTGATCCCATGCTTGTTGTGTTCCTAGCTGCCAAAATAAGACTGTTTTGAGTAGAGAAAAAAAAAATTATTCTTACTTAGGATATGTATGAAACAGAGATTCTACATCTGAGAAGGGCCTCAGATCCTGATCTCCCAGGACAGGACTCTTTTCTTTAAACCGAGGAATCTCATTCCAGTGTTGTCCCTGGAGGAGTATGTCACCTGGTGTCTGTCTGCTGCTCCAGAGTTTGGTCTCCTGTACATAGAATTTCATATGTTCCATCCCCATGCAGATGTCTTAGCTGCCCTAGGGAACATCAAATGGCACTAACTGTTTAGATAACAGAACCACACCCTGAGTCACCTTACACAGAAATTCTAGCTAATACATAATTATAACAAAAACTAGATGACCACCGCTGCTGAACAGGGCTATATGAAGTGCATCCTGAGAACAGCTGTACATACATTTCTCACTGATTGCCTCCATTATCAGTAAAAGTTGTTACTGATTACAGATGCCTTAATTTATTATTCAACAAAGAGGCTAACCCTGAGGACTCAAAAATAAGTGTTCAGGCACAAGATTTTTTTGAAACATATTTTAGATCATTTACTTCTAACATTTTCAGAGTTTCTGTTTTAACACAAGACCATAGTTATTCAAAAGATGAAGCAACCTCAACACTGTGATCAGATCCTAGCAAAATTATGCTGATGCATTTTATGTCATGAGCATAGGTCAAATGGCATGTTGCTCACAAATTCTATTTTATCTTGTATCAGAATAAATTATCTGACATGCATTCAGCTTACATGTACTACAATTAGGGTAAGAAATTTTTCACTCATAATTTATTCCTTATGCTTATATGATACATGCATCTTAACAGTTCCTCATCATTTGTTGCTGCCTTTTACAAAATTGATTATCTGTATGGAATACCATTTGAATTTCAGCTTCTTACATAGAGCAGTCAAGTTAATAACTCGCTTTACCTCATCATTCCTTTGCTGTTTTGTTTTGATTAAACATATGGTTTTTTTCATTGTTTGACTTTTCTTGTTCCAGAAAAGCAGAACATGACCTGTACCTATGCAAACTTTAAGTGTCCCACCTATACAAGTTTATGAAATGAGGAAATTGTTAAAACTCTTCCCTAATTTCTGTCTTCTCAAAGGTACCACTCTGGAGTCACACAAGCATTTATCAGCTGTACCTGGAATATAACCCCTCCAACCATTCTTACTGGGGCCTGATTCCTGAATTTCTTTCATCTATTTTTCCATCTATATTTGGAAAATCCTGTAGGGATGTTCTAGAAATATTGCAAAACTATCAAAACTCATCAATATTAAGATTATATTATCTTCCAGATTTCCATCTCTATTTGGTTTTGGAGGGGAGGGCTACAGGGATTGCTTCTGTGAAAAGCTTCTAGAAGCTTCCCATAGGGCTGATAGAGCCAATGCCTGCCGGCTCCAAGACAGACCTGCCACTGGCCAAGGCCAAGCCCATCAGTGATGGTGGTAGCACCACTGTGATAACATATTTAAGAAGAGGAAAATGTTGCTGCATGACAGCAATTTCAGCCAAAGATAAGAGTGAGAATATATGAGAAAAATAACTCTGCAAACACCAAAGCCAGTAAAAAGGGAAGGGGATGAGGCATTCCAGGTGCTGGAGCAGATATTCCCCTGCAGCTTGTGGCAAACACCATGGCTAGTCAGGCTGTCCCACTGCAGCCCACGGAAGCTAACAATGCAGGTATCCTCCTGCAGCCAGTGGAGAACCACACGCCAGAGCAGGTGGATGCCCAAAGGAGGCCGTAACACCTGGTAAGCTTGCACTGGAGCAGGGGAAGAGGGTGAGGTAGAGTAATCAGGAGTGAAGTTAAGCCCAGGAAGAACAGAGGGATGGGAGGAAGGTGTTTTAGGATTCAGTTTTTATTTCTCATTATCCCCCTCTGATTTGATTGGTAATAAATGAAACTAATTTCAGGTCAAGTCTGGTTTGCCCATGACAGCAATCGCTGAGTGATCTCTCCCTGCCCTTATCTTGACCCATGGGCTTTTCATTATATTTTCCTTTCCCTGTCCAGATGAGGGGAGAAGTGATAGTGCAGCTTTGGTGAGCACCTGTCACCCACCAGTGTCAACCCACCACAACAGCAATGTCAGCAGCAGAGGCGGCAGACACCTAGAAAAATAATCCAATGTATGAGGATGGCATCTTGGCTCCTTGCAGACAGTGGTTGTTGATTTGGGAGATGCTTGCTAATTTTGCGTTGAACTAAGCTCATTTTGTAAGTGCTTTCCTCAGCAAGAAATATATAAATTTGAAGGAATTATGGAGTCAAAGGACCAGAAAGAGAAAAATATGCCTAGCTCAGATCCTCAGCTTTGCTAGGTTCCCTCAGCACTGCCTTTGTTAGTGCTTCTGAATATTTACAGATGTCCTAAAGTAAATCTATATTGTATCTCCAGATGTTATGACAATCTTGAAACAGAGCTAGCTTTAATACGGCAACCTTGGGCAGAGTGAAACCACACATGCAAATTCCCGTGTCTGGTTTGTAATCCGACTTGACGGTATCATAACAGGGCAAAGACTGATCCTAAATGATCAGATGTACCTAACTATCACCGTGTTTCCCAAAAATCATCCAGCTGGTTGAAGAATTATGCAGCCATAGTAACTGAAAAGCATTAGACAGACAGCGATCAAAATGCATCAGTGTAAGGTGGCAGAACTCTTAATACTGTTCAACGTGACAAACCCCCTTGAAAACACGTTCCCTTTGCTATCAATTGTGAATTAATGAAGTCTCTGATATATGTTGGGAAATATCATATGTCATCTCCACTTGCAGAACACACCTACCCAGAACTGGGTCTCCAGGTTTCTCCAGTGTGGATAAAATGTTAAGAGGAGCTGTCATAGCCAGCTGAGCAGCACTCTCTCCTAGTCTAATGTCGTAACATGTAAACAATGTGCCTGCACTGTAGTAAACTCTTCACAGTAAGTTCCCCTCTGTGGGACTAGATGAACTTGCACCAATTCAAATAGCCTTGTGAACAGCTTACTCAGTCCCATAACATGACTCTGACCTGAGGGTCATCTAATAAACTTTGTGCTAATACATAGCAACATCATCTTGATGATGATGTTGATAGTTATAGGAGAGAGCCTTTTTGAGAGAGAAGCTTCCACCACTTCTTTCTCTCATGGTGACTTAATTTGGAATTCCAAATTTCAAAGGTTGCCATGTTGTCTTTTGAATTATTAAAGGAAATTCTTTAACTCAAAGCCAAAAATAAAGTCAAGATCTTCCTTTAACTGTAGATGTTGGTGTGTTTAAAAAAAAAAAAAAAAAAATTCTGAAGGGTTCTTTCCTTTTTTTTTAAATTCTGAATGTATAGTGCTTAGTACCATTACTAAGACATTGCTCTGAAGGTTTGTTATCTCCTGTTCTCTTATTCCTGTCGTTTCCCCTGCAGGGATTTGAGTTATTGTCACCTGAGATAAAGACCACATTTGTAAAAAAGAAAAAGTAAAAATTTTTTACAGTCCTGTTTATTTGCAAGATGCAATATTTAATGCAGAATCCAGTAGATCTCAGAAGTGAGTATATTCATTGCAATAGTATTTGCAATTTTATCTTGTTCTAGAATTTAGGTTGCATCTCTCTTGAGATGCAGTCCTTGTTGTGCCATATTTATTATTCATATATTGTATCAGTTTCTGGTTCGATTTATCATTGCACCTTAGGTGGCAGGAAAAATATTCTTCTCCATACTAAGGACTAATAGGCCCTCCACTTGAATCCTATTCAGAATTTTGGAAGATATATTGAGGTAAGAAGAACAGTAGTATATATGGGGCAAACCTATAAATCATCATACCTTCATTTCAAGATGATGTACAAGACTCTTCTTTTATCTTTGCATTCCTGTTGGTTTTGGGTATTCTTAGGTAAAAATACTTCACAGTATTAGAAAAACATACCTTCACCATGTTTGAGTATGTAATGTAGTAAGAGCATAGAGGTAGTCATGGATTTGACAAGATATATCATCCTGAATATCAAAAACATTAAAAATAGAGGAAATAAAACAAATCACATGATTTTTACAATTGCTGGAACAGAAACAGTTGTACAGAGGTTAATTACTCTCTAGGGCTAACAGCAACCATGTACAGCTATTAAATGACAATCATTTTTGCAATCAAGTTCTAGATATTGCAATGTTTTTTTAACGCCTGAAAAATGCGATTTAACAAAATAAGGAGTTTCTGCTCTTGATACTCCACTAAATTAATGATAGTGGGGCCCTTTAAAAGCCATTGAATTTATATATAAGAAAATAATGACCACTCTACAGTGCTAGTTTTGGAGACATTAGTATTCTCTTGCTTTTATGTGCACTTTAATAAAGAAGCACACAGACAAATACCCATAGTTGTGATTTCTAAGTAGAAAAATTGCCACTCTGTACTCCCCAACAGGTAATGTATTCCTTCTGGATCTTTCATCTTCTTGAACAATGCTCACACTTTGAAGCAACTATGAAGAAAAAAAAGGGCAATATTCACTTTTTCCACAAGACCAATACCACACAGTCATATACTTTACTTAAAGAAAGGGCAAAAAATTAATAGGCAATATCATAATAGCATACTTACTGAAAGAATCAATAGAATCATTTTGAGTCTACTAGTTATCTGCTGGAGATCTTTGATCTAACTATTGAGAAAGAAGAGCAACACAAAGTTTTGCTTTGTCTTACAAAGAAATTTTACTATTCTCTCCCCAAAGACTGTTTTTTGGGGTTTTGGTTTGTTGAGGGGTTTTTTGTTTTGTTTTGTTTTGTTTCATTTTCATAGGAGACATGGGAAATTAAGTTTTTTAATGCCCACCCCCCTTTATTCCAGTTTATAACTTTATTGTTTAAGCTCAAGGAATCTGATATTCCACTCTTTTAAAAGTTCCTTGTGAATGAGATGTTCTCTTATCAAATACGGTTTATTTTTAATTCCAGTTGAACAAAATCTGTTGGAAGAGTCAGTTGTTTGAGTGAGTGCATCTTATTGGACTACAGTGCTTTTCCATTTAACATCTGGGCCTTTGGAACTCATCTGACCCAAGGAATAATGAAACGAGGTTTGATGTCTGGTTGACTCTTTTGTATCCATCTCATTAAAATGGTATAAGTGGACTGTTTAGTAGTCAGTGGTCTTTACTGATCCTGAGACTGTCTTCCTCATCTCAACAGGAGACTGGAATATAACGATATTGATTGTGCTGGGCAGCTCTTTGAGTTAAAAAAGGAAGCGTTTATGTTTTGTGCTTTAGTTGATCATTCTAATTACTTTCTACCAAAAGACTTATATTGTTCTCAATGGCATCTTACAATATACCTCTTTTCACTTTTTTATTCTCCTCTTGCTTTTTATTTTCTGTGTCTTAATTTTAAGATCTGCAAAAAAGACACAATTTCTACATGTATACTATACCTACCAAAGTGGAGTTTGCATAAGTTGTCCGACTAGGAAAACAAACAGAAAAATAGCAATAAAGGATAGAAAACATCCCTAGGACATTATATTTTTTTAGATGTTTTAATATAGATATTCTATTTCTAGTAGTATTATTTCTGAATATGAAAAGATCAAAATTTCACTTTGAAGATTATGTAAATGTGTTTTTTGACAAGAAAACAATTTATATGTTGTCTCAAATATGTTACTTTAGAAGTATATGACCAGCTTCTGTCTATATCTGTTGCTTCCTGTATGTGCATACTGTGAATTTAGTGCAAAGTAATCGTCTATGTGACTCCCACTTTTTTCATTGTGGAGAGAACATGCCTGCACTCTAGAACAAAAAAAAAGAAAAATGGACTATGTGCATTAATATTAAAGAAAAAAAAACTTTTATGTATTCATATGTTAAAGTGTTTTCCATCAGAAAATCCTCTGTTTAAAAAAAAAAAAAAAAAAAAGACATTTCTTTCTGTTTTATTAGGTTAAAACTTGTGAATTGAAGAAAGCTGTCAGGTATGTCTTTGACGTTTCTCATAGGTCTGTCCTGATTTAAGATAAACATGATTAGTCACCTTTGATAGATGCATCAGACAACCAATGGCATGTTCCACCCATGACATCAACATCTCGTTGACTCTGATGTTTTGGTACGCCCCAGCAAAATTGTTGTTTAAATCGAATTGGTTTTGTTTCCCCAAGTTGAGCCTGTGTCACCGGTTGCCTGAGGCAAGCCAATCACGGGGATGTGTCCTCTCCTATCCCTAAAACCCCTTTTCCCCTACACCAGGAGAGAAAGGGTTAAAAAGCAGAGATAGGAAAAGGAAGAAGAATTTGTGAGACCTCTGAAGGTTTGGAAAACTGAAACAAAGTTTAATAACACCAGAACAAAATATATTATATGCAGGGAAAAACCAATGCAAAATTGAAGGGTTTGTACGGGATGGAGCAGCAAGGGTTAAACGCGAGTGAGGGAAGGAACGGTACCGCGGCAGTGTCCAAGATGGTGCTGGCCACGTGGCGCGCTCGTGGAGCGGAACAAAGGAGCCGCGGCTGTTGCAAACGCCGGGATCCCACGTGCAAACCGCGAGCTGCGCTGCTCCGACCGATCTGGTCGTGCGGGTTGAAGGAAAGAAAAACAGCAAAAGCAGCGGCTTTAGCAGCAGGGAAAGGGCAGCCCCGAGGCGCGGCGTCTCCAATGGCGGGGGGTCTGTCCCAGGTGGCGCGGGGGAGGGGGTGGTTTCCCTGGCGACGGCTCCGCTCCGGCAGCGCGAGGTGCCGTAGCCGCAGGCAGGCAGGCAGGCAAGCGAGCTCCTCTGGATGTTCGAGCCAAGGGGACACAGCCTGTAAGGTCCCCAGAGCCAAACCGCGAGCCTGGAAAGCCTTTTCCCGGAGAGAAGCTGCAAGCCCGCGGCGCCTCTCGGAGTGCAAAGCAGGAAATGTATGGGACGCCATCGGAGGGCAAAGAGCCCGCGGCAAACGTGATACACGCCTCTTAAAGAGACAGAAACGCTCACGAGAAACTTTTACAACCAATGAGATGTGCTAAACGCGACATGGGAGGGAATAGTCCAATTGGTCAGTTTAAAACAAACCTTCCAAATAAGAGAAACTGGTTTTTTTTCCTCAAACTGGGACAGGCTGTCTCTTGCTGGTGTCCCTTGTCTTGTCATTTGTTGTATTTTCTCCTGTGAGAGAGATAGAGCAACTGCGTGGTGCTTAGTTGCCAGCTGGGTCTAAATCAGAACAGTCTTTTTGGAGCCCCACGTCAACCACTACCAAATCACCTACTGAAATCAGAGTAGGATAGTGACAGAAACAACCAAATCTTTAATACATCTTTCCACCCACCCCTCCCTTCTTCCCAGGCTGAACTTTACTACCTCCTCTCCTCGACTTGACACATGGCAGGGCAAAGGATGTGGGGTGCGGTCAGTCCCAGTTCCCTCTACAGTACTCCTGCTACTTGTTATTCCAGGGAAACACTCCTCACAGTTTTACCTTGTGGCAGTCCTCCATGAACTCCTTCATGAGTATGGGGGTCTTCCACCAGCAGCAATTCTCCCAACACTAAACTACTCCAACACAACTCTCCCTCAGACTCACAAGCTTTTTCCTCTCTTAAACAGGTTTATTTGCAGAGGTGCTGATTGGCTCAGTCTTGGCCAGAGGCAGGGCCAAATTGGAGGGCGAGGTTGGTGGGGAGATTTTGAAGAAGTTTCTTACAGAGGCCATGCCAGCAGCCCACTCCCCGCTACCGAAACCAAGCCAAACAAAACCAGCAGCCTCCTCCCCCACTACTGAAACCTCACCACAAGGTCCTAGCAGCCACTCTGCACTTCATCACCCTGTGAGCCTTACCTGTCTCCACCCAGCTGCGTTCCCACCTTCTCTTCTTGTTTTATTCACTTTTTTTCCAACACTTCCTAATCTATTGCTAAAGCATTATATATCACAGCTTAGAAGTTTAGTGTTTGGAATGTGTGACTCCTAAATGTGCTAATTAAATTCTACAAGGAGGACTAAGGTCAATGGTAAGATTTTACACTAGACTAAGTTTGACAAAGTAAGAGGTGCTAATATGTGTGTGAGACTGCATTGCCATATTAGACTTGAGAAATCCTCATTTTATCCTTTGCTCTGGGAGAAGGATCTAGAGTAATGAACACTCAAAAGGCATTCAGTCTGAAATAGTTTGACACAGTAGCTAAAAGATTGGATCATCAAATTGGAATCCCTTTACCACATCCCACCCCTCACTTCCTGCATTCACCTTTTACCTGCTGTAATTTGATTTTTGTTTTAATGTGGTTATTTGTAGAAAAAGTTGGAAGCTAACACTACAGCTTTCAGAGGCTGGATTCTAAGACTTTGATGCATACCAGAGATGTTGGTGTCCATTAGATAGGCAGGAGTGCACGTGAAATAGCAAGTCTCTATCCCCTCTCTCATGGCTGCAAGAGCTTTCCCCTAACCTCCAAGGGCATTTGGTAATTGTTTATCCCATTGGATTAATATAACCCACATTATCACAAAAGGTTTGGTTTAGAGTATATATTTTCAACAGTGAAGTTTGTTTGCATTGAGTGTCAGGAATAGCATATAACTGCAATAGAATTTTCGAAATTTCTTAATTATGTAGCAAAAGTTGTCAGAAATAGGTAAAATAGAGCAGTTAAGATAATATATGGGTATAATCTTTTTGTGGAAACAACATTCAGAAAACTATATTGAAATATTTAGAAAAACAATAGTGCTGATGTTCCCCATCTATTAATTCAACATTTTAGTAGGCTTATTCAAAATACAGATTTATTTTCTTTGAAAACATTTGTCAGGTCCAAACTGTGAGTTCAAGACCAAAATAACATAAATTAAATATCTCCAAATCTGGCCTTAAAGTCATACATAGATTAATATAATGCACAGCAGTATTTTTCTAACTGATCCCAAAGGAAAATGGCATCATAGAAAGGGACTATAGCAGCCATAAGGTGTTGGAAATTTTACTGATCTAAAGGAAAGGAGATCACACTCCTTTCTCAATTATGGTTCTATAAAAACTTTTGCTGTAAACTTCTTAAAACACACACAAATAGAAAGGTTAGCAGTGATGACATTTGTTTATTGTGTACTTTACATGATTTGCATTTCTTTAATTATTGTGGTGAAGAGATCACAAAAGTGTAAAACAAGATGGGATTGATAGAGTTTCTATATCTAAAAATATACTAATGATGTGTTTAATTTTCATTGATTTGTCTGAAATTATATTGTGCAGCTGAAACTTAAGTTAACTAGGATTTTAAACTGAGGCTCACAAGGTCTGACATTTCTATTATCAGCATTCTAAAGAAAATTTAAAACATTGATATAATTGATAAGGTAATAATAGTGTTACTCATACAAACTTCACTCTTGTATTTTGAATGTATTGGCTAGTACTAGCTACTTCCCAGAAAACAAAAATTCTAAAAAAAGTTTGATCTGTAAATATTCTATGATTCATTTAGTAAGATTATATTTTTAAGGTAAACATTTTTTTCCATAGAAAAATTTGGGCAACACCCAGATCTTCGCTGTAACTGTTTAAAACACTGCATAGCATTGATTACATGAATATGCACATGAAAACTAAAAAAAAAAAAAAAAAGTAAATCAAAGTGAATAGACTGTCATTCTCAAAATGAAAAAGTCAAAATTATTATTTTGTTATAGTCTCATTCAATTTTTTTTTTTAATTAACACTTTCTGATGCAGCATTTATTTTGTCTTAGCTTGCATTTTATTTCACGGGCACTGTTTCACTGAAAAAATCCAAATGAAACAAAATCCTGGCTAGCTTTAAAATGTGCATCTACAAAATAATTGTTAAAAAAAAATTCCATTGACATATTGTTGCCAGTGATTATGCATTTGGCAATTTTGGAGACATTACATATTTCGGCAACAGTTACAGGCAAAAAATTTCATTTGTTAATTTATATAAAATCCTCAGCAACTGTTCAGCACATTGAGAAGTCTTAATAGATGACCCATAAATTACTTCCACAGTTCTGTAGTTTCAAATTTTTGTATGTTGTGACACGCGGATAATGATGCCCCAAAGCAGGTTTATAAAATGTGTGTTTTCATTGTTGGGGTTTTTTTCGTTCTACTTATCATTTTTAAATGCTGGAGAGATGGCTATTACATTGATTTGTATTTCAGCATCATGAAGAGCAGCTATTTAGAAAGGATTTGGCAAACGTGTTTCAGAGATTAATTTGCAAAGATACACATTACTCGAATATCTAAAAGAAGTGTTGCCAAGCAACAAGCTGAAATACAAGATTGTTACTAGAAGAAACTAAAATACTTATACAGTCTAACAATATATGCAGATTAATTCTATCTTGCAAACCTCGGAGACTTTTCTGATGTCATATTTTTAGTACGTATTTTTCAACCAACATTCATCATGATACAGGTCCCTCAAAGCTCCATGTTTCTGCAATGCTTGCCTTTCTGCAATGATTTGAAGACATTGGAAAACCATTTGAAACAATGCCAGTTGTGTTTAATTATTCATTATGCTACTGAACCAAGTATTAGTATTCTGTGGGACTCTGGAGTAATATTGAACAGTGGTTGTGATGATGTTTCCAGATCTAGTTTGTTCTTTGAAGCTTATGCCTTTGTACACAGATCATTTCCTGAGGGATAGGGCGATATTGGCAAGCCAGCAGAAATGGTAATTGTGTCCAAACTGTACAGTGAGTGATGAGGTGCTCTAGTGGGAGACTAAAAGAAAGTACAGGGTTTAATTACAGTCTGCAAATCCACAAACTGAGAAGAAGGAGCAGTCTAGACTATGTATTTGGCATTGATTTGTGAGCCATTATTAACTTTCCAGAAACGCTCCGATGTTACAAAAGATAAAACTTCACATAACAAGAGCTGCGCCTTTCACCTTTGCAGTCCTAGATAGTCTGCTAGTGAAAAGTGTCACCTAAGTCAGAGGCCATTATGCAAAGCAGAATAATTACTTTCACACCTGTACAGATTTACAGTAAAACTGAAATCTCCAGTTCACATTATAAAAATATGTACTAGGATTCCAACTCTTTTGAATTTCCCTTCCTCCATAGAGCCTTTCAGTGGTGAGTTTTCAGTAGAACAATCTTTCTAATAGAAAATATCAAGTTAAATTGTAGCAATGGTCAAACAATACACAATGGATTACCAACGCCTTTACATCAACTTCCTGAAAGTTCAGAAAAGAAGCATGTACAACTGTTAATTACACAGAAGTACAAAAATGACCTTAATGAAATTTAATACTCTTTTACCATTCTCCAGGAGCAGAAGTAATTAGTGTATCACTGGTCTCTTGTCACAGCCAAATCATATGGGGAGATGAGAGAAAAGTGAACGACCACAGGCGGCAAGACACATAATGTCACATCATAGGTGATATTGTGGGGTAGGACTGGTACGGTGAGGCTAGGCAGAGCCAAAGCAGGGTCATTTTGTCACAGGAGAGCCCTGGAGGATGAGTAACACGTCAGCACAGAGTGCTGTGTGGACATGGGTGGAGCAACCTGGAGACAGCCAGCAGGACTGTGGTGTGAATGTGGAAGGGATCTCTTGACTATGAATTGCCTTTAGAGGAGGAACCTTCCACAGCAACTTAGCAATGTACTGTAGACATGACTACAGTGATCATTTAAACATCATGGTATGTTTCTTTGGTTTATAAGTATTTTATTTACATTGCTTGGAATTTTAATTTCTGCTTATAAAGCTTTAGTTAGGCAGCTGTGTTTCTTTCCAAAGTATTTGAGATCTTCTAGTAGTTTCCTTCAGTTCTTTTTCCACAAATCAAAAAAGTAACTAGGTACGCCTTAATATCCTGGCTACTATCAGAAATGTGGTTTTCAACATAACTCCTTGGCTCCTGGCTATGCCTCAGCTGACAGTTTGCACAGTGACTCCCTACAACGATGTCGACTTTTGTATTCTCATCTTCTAAGGTCAGCTGCCACATCACCCTGCTGGCACATCCAGCATAGAAATATATCTGTCATAAGACAACTCTTCTAGAATTTTTCCCTTGTCAAGAGTTAAAAATGCAGTCTTTCATATATGTCTTTAGGAGTTTAGTCTGTGAGTATATCAATGTCTATATATAAATAACGGTCTCACTAACTTCCTGCAACAGCAACACATTGGAAGTATAATTCTATTAATGTTCTGGCAATGTCTATACTAGTAAATTAACTGGTGCCTTGGAAAACTCAGAAGCTGGGACACATCCATCTATACTGTTAAATTAATCTGTATCAACTTGTACATTCCCAAGCAATTCCCAGACATGGTTTGGGGGTTAACATATGCCAAAGATCTTTCCCAGTAGCAGAATAAATGAGCTTAATAGTGAAAAAATTTATTGTTCCATGCCTGCTGGCCTCATCTTATTTCCTGCTACAAATATAACACATTATATGTAGCATATGATATAAAGTTAATTTCATCTCTTTTTTAAATAAGTTGAATATAGCCCGGCTTTCACTCAAGGGAATGGCTTTCCCAGAGTATTTCCTTCTTGGAATTTAACAAGGGTGACTTTGACCAGCAGGACTGTGAGAGAAAATTGACATGCAGCAGACCCCCTAAATGTAGTGCTTGCAATTTCATGCTACAAATTTGCTCCTTGCCATATTTCTGAACAGCAGCAAATGTGATATACCCCACCAGGCTTACCTGATAATTTTAAGTAAATAAACCCAGATTTTTGGAATATATATTAGTCTTCACCCTAGATGGAAGAAAATAAAGTGAGATGGACAAAATAATAAAATATTCATAAGTCATTTCCTATTTAAGCTACCCCCTTATTCAGAAAGCTCCTTTGCATTTCCCTGTGAGAGCCTTCAATTTCTCAATTCTGTTTTCTTCCTGGACCTTTTTTCATTTCTTCTTGAGAAAAGCAAACTAGTTTTTTTAGGCTTCAAGCATCACACTATCAGGCTCAGTTTGTTCATTTGCTGACAGTCTTTAACAGCTATCTCATCAAATACTATGTTCAGACATTTATTTGTCTCATCTTAAGCCAAGGTATAGCTTAATAAATGCATGAAAATATGTAATTATGAGTGTGATGAAGCTGGTAATGAAAAACAGAATACCTAAGCTGTAAGTAGGCATTACTTTAATCTTCGTAAATATCAGGTGTCAATAACTGGTAAAAATTCAATAAGTTAATGGCTTCAGTGTACTGTTGATTAGAAACAGTTAATTAGCCAGTCTTCCCCACCTTTCTACTCATATCTTGCTCTTTCCTGCAATTCCAAAAATAAGTTATTGGCTCTATTCACTGAAACAGCTCTGGTTTGTAGCTCAATTACTGCATCCTTTCCAATATTCTGGTCAAAAGTAAAAATAAAGTCTATAAATGTTCACAAATTTGCCTCAGTGACATTAAAGGTAATGGAAATTCTCTAAGAGCTTTTGATGTGTTTAAATAAAAAAAAAATGTTCTAAACTTTGTCATAAGCAATTGCTTTTGAAGATTACAGAAACTAAAGGACAAAAGTTGGCCTTTTGGGATATGTTTCCAAATTCTGCATGCTCCATGAAGCTGTAGTTCATTTGGTGGTTGATTCCTTGTTTTCTGGTTTGACGATGTTGGGGGGTTTTTTATTCTTCACTGTTATTTTGTGTTCTTAAACTTTAACACCTTGATAACTAACAGATTCTGGCTGTGTTAGACTACTTGCCTCATGATACTGTAGGTGCTATTACCTGTAGAGGAATCAATTGTAGTTGAAACACTTTTTAAAAAGTCAATGAGCATATACTTAAATGAGGAGGTTTGGATGCTGAATTCACAGAGCTGGTTGATACGTATCTGATGTGCTTGCAGAAACATGCACAAAGTCTTGACATTTATTTTTAATGCTGACTGGTAACAGTCTTTTCTTCCTGCCTTTGTTTGCCAGAATATTTTTTCTATTTTAAACATTGCGTATTATGAAAGGAAGAGGGGGAAAAAAGCACTTTGAATTAGCCAGTTTGGAAGGCCTATGGAAAATGTTAAAGGAAAAATAATGGTTCCATGGAGAACAAAAATTTCCCCTTTTATTATGATGAGGTCAGGAATGCTTTTTCAGAGTTTTCTCCATCATCTCCCATCCACTACCTGAATCCTACTACTTAGGATTTACCCTATGATTTTTACTTTAGCAATAAAACAGAATTAACAGAAGATTTCTCCTGAGCTGAAAACACTTTTTTAAAAAAAAAGTATTGTTTTTAGAAATGGGACTTCTATTTCCATTTGCTTGTATATTTTCCTAGTCATTTCATTCTGATTCCCGAGCTTGCAGCAGATGTTTGACACACCACCACTTTCCCAGATTGGGACTAATCATTATGGTGGTGCTCAGCGTATTCTACTTCCCGTTTACTAATAGAGCCACTACAAATACTGATATAAACCCACAGGAAGACAGGACAATGGTAGCCTGGTGATCCACCTTATCTATGATCAGTGAACTGACTGCTATTAGCACTGAAGGCACCAGCTCAAATATTCTCAGAAAGTCTCTAAAGAAATAGTTCATAAAGGGAGACTTTGCAAAAGTCTAAATCTTGGAAATTCCATAATTCTGTTGTAAGACTTGTATCTTTATCAGATAATTCCTTAAATTCTCCAGACACAGACTTTTCTAAAGGTAGGAAAAGTTAATCAAACCAATTAATTTTATGGTAATTGACTATATCTTCTAATTGATATTATCGTTTTCTCTGATTCAAGAGAAGCAGTTATGTTCTAAGGAGACAGACACATTTTAAATGCTTATACTCTATTTCTCTTTTCTGTGGGATTATTTCTGGATTAAATAGAGCATTCAGGTTGCAGAAACAGCCAAACTAATTCTACAAATTGGCATTGATTGGTCATTGAAAATGTCCGTCTCAACTGTTGACTGCAACAAAAGAGGATGAAAACCAAAATGATCAACACTACATTTCCCATTATTTTGTGCTTCCACTTCAAGGCTTGCAGACCCCCATGTACCGGACACTCGCTCCTCCCGGCGAGGACCAAATGAGACACTGACTCTAATGTAGAGGAAGCTCAAATGGCGTTTATTGCGTAGTTACAAAGCCTTATATACTAGGGGCTGCTGATAACCGTGCCCTTAGTCTGCCTTCGTGGGAGGGTCCCTATTCTTTCCGTACATCGCGAGATCTTCCGAGCGCCCATCCCTGCCTGTTACTCCCTATAACACCATTAAATACACTGCAATCCACACAAATGACTTTGGGACTATCTAAAGAGTTAGAATCAGCTAAAGACCACTATACCAACAATAATGAAAATCTGAAAAGAATAGCCATTTTCTCATTAAAATCTTTCCATTAGAAATTAAAATCCTACTATTTCAACACTCATTTTAAAGTTAAATAATAAGCCTATTTTGTGAGGCTTTGCAGTCATCTGAAACACATCTTCCAGTTAAAAACCTAGTTTTACTGATGTGTAATCCACATTTCTTTCATCGATGCACTTTCTTCCTGAAATATGGCATATTCACCCTGGCAAAATTTTCTTTTTGGTAAACACAGTTGCATGGCAATGTGTAGAACCAAAATGTCAAACCTCAACATCTTTGTTTTTCCCAGTAGAACTGTGTAATCTCATTAGAAGCAATCCTACAATTACTTTTTCAATAACTCAGATATTTTCCAAATTAGCTTTCACAAAAGCTTGCAAAACAACAGTTTATTCATAGTTAACAGCATACCAGAAGATGTGTGTTTGTTGACAGCCATCAGAAGAAGTGCAAGTGAGGAACTGAAACCCTGGAGAAGAAAATGACAATATTTTCTGCCAGTTCTGGAATGCTGGAATGTAGGCTTCCCATGTTCCTTATATAATGCCAAAACTGAAAAGGGGTGATTCCCACAGCATGAATTGTACAGCCTTATCAGCAGGTATGTGGGTGAAATGTAAGTTTGTTCCCTGACCTCCTTACTTTCTTCTTCCCCTGATAAAGATACACAGTTTACAAACTTTACAATAGTGCAATACACTATTGTTTCCCAGTCTGATCTCCATGTCAGCATGAGGCTGCTGGCCCAGTCTCCCGCTGTTATTCAGTGATTTATATTTTAAAGGGGTAAGCTTCATTTTGAGTTCATTAAGTGCAAAATCCTAAGCAAATTCAGGAACTGCAAATCCGCCCAGATGCAAAAAAATCAAATCCACTGAATTTTGCTTGAGCCAAGAACTGGTTGAGACTTTTGCACCAAAGTTAAGAGAAGTTCCCTGAACCAAATTAATCCATTCTGTCTTAATATAGGTAGTTTATAATGACTAAAATTCTCAATGTGTTTCTAGCTGACATGAACATTTTCATAGTTTTCAGTTTTTCCTTCAGTGTAAATGTTGGTTTAAGTTTGGGGGAGAGTAATTTAGAGCTGAGAGTGATTCTGTGCCCCGAAGTTATTTTCATACATAGTTGATCTAATTGAGTTTAATATTCTAATATAACCTAGTTCAGGTGCCCCTAGCTATCTTATTCATTTATAAGCTTCTCAAGAAGGCAGCAGCAGAACGTACTAAAAATGACAGCAGTTGCTTGTATTCCTCTACACTGCTTAGATGGTGTTGCTTGCTTAGTTTGCAGGAAACAAAGGGTCCCATTATTTTCCCCTCAATGTTTGTCTCTTTCATCTTCTCTCCTTTCTGGTGTTCTCTTCTGTCCCTTTCAAAATGTGTAGCTTAGTTCTTAAAATAACCTTAAGAGCTAAGATGGAACTGTAGGGGAAACAAGAGTATAAGGTAATTTACAAAGGAATTAATGCAGAAGCATTTTCCCTGGCCAATTTTTATCTTCCTCCAGTATCACTTTAATAATTCTCTGTTACCCTTCTTCCTTTCCTTGCTGTCATCTTCTACATGTTGTAAAAATGACTTCTGAGGAACTTTTCACATAATTAATTCATTATGGTTGTCTTTAATATGCAGCACATCCAGTGCTCTTATAGCCATGAATTTTTCTGGTTTCTACATTTTATTTCTTAGTGTATTTTAACTATTTCACCACATCATTTAAATAGACTTTACCTGAATAATACCCTTAAAATTAAATACTCTGAGTGTACTTGGGTTTGCTAACTTCTCCAGATTATTATGTACTGAAATAAAAGAGATCTTAAGCAGCTGGATATTTAAAAGTCTGTACTTAGTTTTTGCTGGAATGTTTCCTCGTCTTTTCTAAATATCTTTTCTGTAATGTCTCAGAAGCTGACAGATTTTTTTTTAAAGAATTCGATTCTGGGAGCTAGTTATCTGCTTTGAAAAGAGCTGTTGTTATTAATAGTATTATTTTATCTTCATTTACCTGTTTTCCCCTTAACAAATCATGCTAACTGGGTTTTTCACTTCAAAAATTTACTGCTTTTCTTTCACAGTGCATGAAGATGAATCAACCCAAAACCAACAAACAGCTTCTCCAAAACTGTAAATCCACTGAAAATTTTTAATTATCAAAATCTCTTAGGCAAAGGAAATGCAATGAATCCCATAAATGTCTTACCCTAAATTTTCTTCTCATGATAGATTTAGAGATGGCTAATGACTGTCCATAGCAGTCATCAGTGGTTCACACATATCAAGAAAAACCTTTAATTTCTTCTTCAAAGTGTGAGACTTCCTTGTAAAAATCATATTTTGATGCATTTTGAATTAAAATGTGATTGAATAAACATTGTGCATCTGAAATAGCAAGAAAGAAGAGCGAGATAAAAAACTGGATCCAATTAGGAACTCAGGGAAAAGCAGGGATAGCAAAGCTGAGTATCTAACTTCAGGTGCCCAGTCTCCACAGTGCAGACTGGAGGTTAAATTGCCTAGAATCCTGAAGAGGCCAAAAAGCAAACCTGAAAGATAAAATGAACTTGAAATGGGAAGGGGGGTGGGGGTGGGGGGTGGCGGGGTGGGCACAAGGAGGGGAGGAAGAGAAGTAAATGCTTGAATTAACCAGCTGCAAACCTCTAAGAATATCTCCACCATTTTTCTTAAGCTCGAATCTCTAACTCAGGCATGAGGGAAGATATATTTGAGATCCCTACTCTCAACTGTAGTTAAAAACACTGCCAAAGTTAATCTTTTCTCCTTCAAAGAAGTAGTGGTACTTACCCTGTCATTTCAGTTATCAAAATTCTAACACTGAAAATGGAGAATTTCACTAGAATTCTGGTTATTTCTTCAACCACGTACGTTGCTAGTAATGCATTACTGCCATGCAGCCCTGCAATATAAATTTCCAGCTTTTCCTTAATTCAAAAATATCTGAAAATTATTTGATGGGAGGAAAACAAAGACATAAAAGAACCCCCAACCTGTAGTGATCAGAGAGTTGCTGAGATCCCAAGCTCCTGTTCCTTTTTCAATTAGTCTTTCTTTTTTTATATTTTATCCAATTAATGTTTTGTACGAAATATATCAGGTCTTTGAATGAAGAAGGGATGCCTAAGGTAGAGTTATTACTGAAGTCCCAGCAATGAAATAATCAAGCTAGGTTTGTTGTCTCTCTCTTAGTCTTACTGATTTTGGAATAATGCTCTCTTGAAACAGAGCTAACTTAAAGAGGGGGTGAGCATGTATCAATAATTTAGAAAAATTTATGTCATTATGATTAGTATCTAATCCAGAAAGGCATGTCTGAATCCAAGCAAAAGCAGATATCAAACTACGGTTTCCAATATCCTCAGAGGAAGTTTTTACCAAAGAGCTTCTGAGTGATCATCTCTACATTAGACTTCAGCTGAGCTGTAGAGCACACAGAACTGAATTTTTCTTGAACCCTGTCTGGCAAGCAGAAGTACAGTTTTATTCAAAGCCTTCAGCCCCATTCAAGCCTTTATGAAGTTAGGTCAAGAACTGTCTAATGTATGGATTTTTAGGTCTGGGATAAGTGCCAAACTGTTCAGTCCTCTTAGGGCTTAAATAATTCTGAGTATGCACACAAGCAAAATTTTATGGACCTGGAAAGCATTCATTTCAAAATTTAAGGATCTTTGATATTAGTAGTTAAATGACATCTAGAAAATGGAAAGAGACATCTACTTCCAAGCCTGAAATATATTTATTATTATTATTTTTAAAAAGTCAAAATGTATTTATGAAAGACAGTCTTTGTGTGAAGTTTTTCACAATTAATAATATTCATCCTCCTGGATTGCCACATTACATTGTGTTTTTAGTTGTCTTCCCCAATCACAAACCAACACATATGATTTTTGACCTTGTATAGGCATATAAATAATATGGATGTCTAACAAAGGAGAAAAAATCCAGAGCAGGAGCTCTAGCTGCAAAAGGTAGTAAAATCCTTGAATTCTGAACACTTCTGTGTTGAGAGTCTGTTTTCTACTGAGCTTTGTATTCTTGTGTCCATTTAGATTTTATCCTCACCAGTTATAAAAATCCTACATCTTTATATGTTGTGTCATTTATTTGATTTTTCAGAAGTTGCAATTGAAAAATCATTTGCAGGACAATTTAGTGATTTTATCCTATTCAGGACTACTCATCTGCCACAGAACATCAGTAGTGTAGTGAAATAGATCTGTTATATTTTACTTTTTTTAAGCTAACCTTTTGTGCTGGGAGGGCTCTGATTTGCTCACAGGGTGAGTTCTTCTATAAACAAAACATGACTCTTAACAGGCCTTAGCTATAATTAAGGAGGAATTGCCATTTTACTTCAGTTCTGCACAACTAGCAATCTTGTCCTGGTGTCCAGCTTCAATATCCAGTGAAGCCTCTTCATAATTAAAACTCCTGAGGACATCCAGTTACTTAATAGGTATGTCTCATTTAATGTTAGTTTGGCATCCTTGAAATACAGCTCCATTAGTGCACAGGTTGTTCGTATTCAAAGAAATCACTGAGCACTTACCAGGAACCCTCAACCATGTGTGCTGACCTTGGTTTAGACTATAGTCCACAACAATATGCACCAGATGTTTGGTATTACATAAAAGTAGCATTTATCTGGAAGTGATTAAAACAAATACTGCAAGTGATCTAAGAATGATAAAAAAATAAATTTGTTCTTGTCCTAATGGAATATATGTCATAGTAACTCTGTGGACTAAAATGGTATTTAAGTAGCATTTAAAAGGGCTTAATTGGTTTGTCATTACATTTTCTGATCTGTCATGGAGTTATACATTTACACAAGATACTAATTTTTCTGTCAAATTTCTGAAACTTTAATTATTTACAGTCTTGTCTATCAAAGTCAATCTGTTGTTTCTTTCTGTCAGAACAACAACAAAAACAATGTCATCTAAAGGGATGTGCCAGAATGCAGAGCTGTGGTTATTACATGAGCTCAAGTTTGTAGAAGGCTTGAGTAAAACAAACTGTTACAGATCCAGAAAAAGAGTAAGCTGTGTGTGTGAGTGGTAAGACCAAATATCCCGTCTGAAAAAAGTAATAAAACTCCCCAATGCTGGATTAATCCCCCTAGCTGTTATTACTCTTGCAGCTCCAAAAGTTGATCTGTTTTAGACATAGCCTGGAAAATTACCTCCTGGAAGTTTTGCAAAAAGAGTGAGGGAAATGGTTGTACACTTCTTTTGGCCTTTAATAAAAGTCTCTGAATCATATAGTCAGCACACCTTCAAGAGAGCACCTCTCTTATGTTTAGCTTTTCAAGGTTATTTAGGCACTGTACTCTCCCTAAAATCAGTGGAACATCTGGGGCCTAAAAATAACCTATACGCATTCCTCAGTACAGCCAGGCACAGTGCCACCAAAGGACTCCTCATCCTTTGCCTTGTGCAAAACCACAGATAGGGCCAAAACGCACACATTTCCGACTACTGTCCAAGCATGCTGGGGACCCCAGCACAGTCTACTGGTAAAGGAAGATACGAGCCGTCCCTCTATCTCCTCAGCATCCTTACAGCTTTCTTGCATATTTTTTCTATAGCAAGACTCTCCACTGGCTTCCCACTGTGTTGGCTGATTTGTCCTTAAAGTGGCCTTCAGCACCCCTCCCCAAGAGCTAAACCGTGTAGAGAGTGAGTGAGTCATCATCTTTGTGAGGTCTCAAACATGCTAAGGAGGCTGATCTTAAAGGATAGTCTGCACACCGCTGTTAACACTTTTGCAGAAAATGGGCCTCAGCTCCCGTCTTGCTGCTACATCTTTATCAGTGGTTGTATCATTTCCCAGGAAGAGATATGGATTGAAGCAATCGGAAAATGCTTCCTTGCACCAATTTCATGAATTATTTTTTTATTTGTTTTTTTCTCTTTTTTCCCTATTCATCACTACTGTCAATATAATTTCTTAGACATGTTCTAAAATGCCTGTGTCTAAAAGAGGGTGATGGGTTAACCCTAGCCTGCAACTAAACACCATCCAGCCACTCACTCATTCCTACTCCCACTGATACCAGCAGGAAAGGGGAGAGAATCAGAAGAGTAAAAGGGAGAAAAACTCATGGGTCAAGATAAAGGCAGTTTAATAAGTGAAGGAAAGAGAAAAATGAAACCGAAGAACATGCGATATAAAGGCACTCACCACCGCCCATCAGAAGACCAATGCCCAGCCGGTCTCCAACAAACAGCTACTCTGGAAGAAGTGCACTACCATCTCTGTTTTTTATTGCTGAGTGTAATGTTATAGAGCATTGAATATCCCTTTGCTCAACTGGGATCAGCTGACCCAGCTATGTCCCCTTGCAACCTCTTGCCCATCTCTAGGCTCCACATTATGGGGACAAAGTGTGAAAGAGAGAAGCTGATGCTGTGGAAGTACTGTTGATCAATAGGTAAAATATAGGAGGATCTAGACTTTGTTGCATTCAAGTGAATCTAATGACTCCCCTTTAATTGACCAATGACTTCTATTTCCAGAAAAGCTATGGAAATACCTTTGGGGAATTTTTTGGTTAATTTTTCTTACTGTGTAATTTGATATTACATATGAAGCATTGAAAACTAGAGTGGACAAAATACTGTAAACATATGTTCATGCATTACTCTACTGCTAGCACTAGCAACCGTTTATCCTAATGATATGTCTAGTCTTGACTTCCACTTTCTGAAATTTTATTTGTTAATGTTTTCAGTCAGGAATAGCAGAAACAGGGGCAGTGGGGTAGATGAAACACCACTAAAGTTTCAAAGCTAGGATAATTTATGGTGTAATAGGAGAAAGAGATATATATGATTTGAAATTTTGCACTTAGTAGAATCATTACAGTTATAATAATTATTATAATGAAAGTATACTAAATACTTTAAATTAAGTATCTAGAATTTTAATAAAGATTCCTTTACTTTAACAACATTCTTATGATAACTAGTCTGTATGTAAAACACTGCATAAGAGTCTGTAACAAATTTCAAGCAGGACTTTGCAACACTTCAAAGTTGCCTTTCTTGTAAGATTAAATAATTAGAACTGTTATTTACAGCAATAAAACTACTCAGGTGTAAAAGACAGTTGTGAACAAAGTCTATTCTTTCACCAAAACTGTTTCAAATACAACCTAAAAAAGGAACTTTGAAAAAACTGGTTCAGACACATAGCTGTGTGACAGTAGTGAAAACAAACTCGTTAAAAGATAATTAACAGCTTTAAAATCTAGGATTTAAAAAAAACATTATTGGAGTTCGTTTGAGTCTTCAGCATTCTCAGTTATGAACTTCTAGATACTAAGAGAGTAAAAAAGTTTACCTGAATTATTTAACAGCCTGGATTATTTATATAAAACTTCTTCAATAATAATGATTTTGTTTATTTATTCTTATTTTGAAAAATCAGCTTCAAATAACAGTTGTTTCATGCTACGTTAAAAAAAACTATCTTCGGCTACAGAACTTAGATTTGGATTTGTAACCTGAAGCAAGTTTTTTTTGTACCGAGCCAATTATAACAAAACCGCATTTTAACCAAAACAACCAAACCAACAAATATCACTAAGCTGCAGGATAATGACAAACAGAAAGTTATATTACCAACTTCTTTTTGTAATCCAAGCATAGAATACAAATAAAGTATGTTATATTGCAGTCATAAGCTCTCACATTGCTAACACTTTGAAGAATTTAAATGTCAAGTCGTTTATATTTGGAAATTAGTCCTTCAATGTAATCCTGCTGGATAAGCATAAGCCATTTTGTTTTCTGCAGGAGCATTAGGTCACATGTTGTCACGATGATGTTGCACCAGCCTGTCAACGTAAATATAAATAAAGTTATTATTTAGTTAGATGATCTCCTAAATGTAAAGCATCCTCCTACATAACAAATTTTAGATCTGAATTAGGAGAACCAGAAGAAAGAGGAACAAACCAGAATTCATTCTTGTAATTATGTCACTTGTCCTTGACCTTTGGGTAGCCAAAAGAAAACACCATTTTAGCTGCTATAATTTCTTTAAAGAGCTACACACAGACAGCATGAACCCTGTGGCATTGCAAGACAGTGAAAAGCTGTTTGGAGAGACTTTGCTCTTTATTCTTCTGTATGCAGCACAACTGCATAGCCCAACACCAGAGGAGGCTGACCAAGACATCTAAGGAACGCTAACTGCTTGACTTTTTCAGACGGGAAAAATGTCTGTCGTATAATGTAGTCATCTCGACAGAGGTTGTTTAGCTGAGAGCTGCTTCTCATCCTGTCCTGTAACCTGTAATAGCGCCAGGCCTCTGAGTGTCTTCTGGCGTGTCCCTCTCTTGCTCAGCATGGCCTTTCACACAAGCATTTACCCGAGCGGATTACAGGGCAAGCATACAGAACTGAATTGCGTTTTGGCTCCGTGCATCATCTTACAGGCCCCTTGAAACTGTTTGGGCCTTTTAAAGAAGCATGAAGACAGGAGGAAAATGAAAAGTGGATTCACATGTTCAAAACCTCAAATGCTAGCGGTGCCAGATCTTCAGTGGGTTTAATTTCATAATTGTTATTGTGATATCTATTAAAAATGATGGGAAAGAACAAGAATTTGGAATGCTGAAAACAGCCTGTGAGGTTCGGAGAAAGGACCAAATTTAGGTTTTCTGGCTGTTATCACTATCTTAGTAATGCTCTGTAAATAAATTCAAATACAGAATATCAGTGTGATGGAGAAGGCTTGAGTTTTGTGGTTCATTGAGAGCAACGTATTTTTAGAAGAATTTGAATGAAGAGAAGATAGGGATTTGGCATAGGATTGAGGGAAGTAATTTCATGCAATTTATGAACATGGAAGCAAGCACAAAAATGAGAGTGGGGAAAGAAAGTTTCCAGACCGGCATCTTAGTAACAAACAGATTTGAAAGCGAGAGTTACATGACATCACTTGTAAGTTTTTTTTTTTGTTCATGGACTTCTTTAGCAAATTACTTTCTTTCTCTGAACAGACGGGTTAACTATCACAAGAGATGACTGAAAAAAAAAAAAAAAGAAACTTTTAATTAATTCTTACTTTGTCCTATCCTAAATATTTGTGTGCACTGCCAACAGAAAACCTGAACTACGTTGGAGAGACACATCACATTTATGAGTACCACACACTGGGGACTGAAATTAAAAAATTACACATGTGAATTGCCTATATCCAGGCTTCTTCTACAAAAGAAAATTTAATCTTGCACTGAAAAAAACGTTTTGTTAATAGACAAATGTCTGTTTTACTGACAGAAATTAAATTATTATGCAATAGCAACAGTATCTGTCCTGAATAGCTAAAATTTGATAGTCAGAAACAGAGGAACAATTTTTCATGTTCATGACCTGAATCCAGAAAATGTAAATATTTACTCTGGGGGAAAAAAAAAAGAAAAAAGAATAATCAAAAATTGTAAAATCAAAACTGCATTACGCACCATGTTCCCTTCTATTCTGTGCTTTTTATTATTACGAATTTTGTGTGTGACTTCTTTATTTCTCAAAGGCATTTTTCGAAATTTCTCTTGGATACAAGGACATGTCCAGCTATTGCTGATTGAAAGACAAAGGTCTACACTCAAATGCGATCACAATCTTCTACTATTACTTCTAGTGATTCAAAATATACCTCCTCTGTGAAACATATCAAGACAAGTGTCACTATAAAGTGTCCAGTGAGTTAAATGCATATCCTTTATTGTCCCTAATACCAAGAGAGAAAACTAATTAATACAGAGATAGAAAATGAGGTAGACATTACATGCAAGCCACAAAACCATTACTAACAAGAGCATTTTGAATAGCTTGACTATTTCACACTGGCAGTACATCTCAAATCAACACATGAAACCGTCATACTCAGTTGTTTCTTTAGAAGCAGGGCTTCTTTTGAACTCACTTAACATTTTGTTTCAGTGTTGTGCCTTTTGGGAACAAATGTAAACCTAGGATAACGCTTGTGCAACTCCATGCAGGCATATGGAATACTAAAAACCAACAGAGTATTCAGCCTTCCACAATAGCATATCCATTCTAAATGTCCCAAAAATCCTCTCCGCTTCTGTATCTTGAGCCAGGGAGCATTTAGTCTGCTTCAATGACATGTTTCAGGTGCCTAATGCTTCCCTCTCTTCATATTCCAAGATGAGCTAGTGTTCATAATGTGTTTTTAATAGAAAAGGTCACCTGACCTCTTCATCTGCAGTTGCCTACAGCATCAAGGGTTGTACTCCTTAGCTACAACAGATGAAATATTGATCCTACTGAATGCAGTAGAAGAGCTCATGTGGATTTGAATATGGCAAATATTTTGTCAAAAAACTCAAAGGCTTGTCTAACTGAATGTCTTCTTTGGGGAAAACTCTCATTTCCCTAAATGTCTGCATACATTGTATATTAGAAAACTACATGTGTCTGTGCAAGCTCTTAATTTCCTCACAAGATACATTTATTTCACTGAATCCAGTGATTTCATAATTTTTATATATCTGTAGGACATAGATAATACATAACAGATCAATACACAGCAAAATAATAATTCATCTGATTCCATTCTTCAGTAATATAAATTTATAGAATAATAAAAAGCATTAATTCAGTACATATCTGAAAGGTACACATCAGAGGTTACTAATTTTTCTCATTTTGCTGTTTTCGCATGAGCAGTTTCTTATATACGTCACATATGGGGTTTTAAATAATTTTGTATCATTAAGACAAAAAGACATTTTATATGACCCATGAAGTTCTCTTTATTTGTGCAGCTAAGTCTATTTTTATTTGGTCCTGGGCAAGACTGGTTTTCTTAAAGGAAGTGACAAGGTTATTCTTGTCATGAAATAGTAAAGATCTATGGTTTCTCCCCTATGCAAAACACTTTAAGATATTTCACACATTTTCATTTAAAACAGCAGCAGTAATTTTGCTTGTCTCCTTCGAGTTCATGAATATTATTTTTTCTCCTTGTTCAATAAACAGGATAATCCAATGCAATTGGAATACATTAATATTAATAAACCATCAACTTTTAGACATTCTGAAGTAACATTTTGTGAATAAATCATAGATGAAATAACACTTTGTGAATAAATCATAAATGCATGTGTGCACATATTCGTGCACACCTATGATTTATCCTATAAATAAATATATGCATGCATACAGATGTATGCTTAAAATGTATTGATTAAAAAAAATAAATGTTGTTGTCAAAATAGAAGGAAATGCTGTCAAAAACTGCGATGGCAGAAATAAATAATGCCACCATCTGCTCCTTCTCTTAATCTTTCCAGATGAAGTGTGACTAGCATACTCTTGCAAAAGTAGTAAAAAAACCTCAGCAGTAAAATAATTAATTTCTGATGCAAGATTCTTCCAGTCTATGTCTCTGGGCTAAATACTACAATTCAGTAGCAGCTTTTAAAATTTCACAGAGGTTTTCAACTCCTAGAGATGCTTTAGATAAACCGGTTCAAAGGCTGAGTCCATAGTGCTTCATGGTATCAATTTGACAAAGTAGACCTTTGACAAAGTATTCTGATTATCTAATTCCAGAAGTCCTCTTTCTTAATTTATAATAGCCTTTTATAGACAGCATTTTGATACACCATGGATATTCGTACTTAATTTTTGAATAATTGGATTGAGCGTACGCTGTGTTTAGAAGCTTTGCTCAAACACCAAACGGGTGGACTTACTGACTTCTCTGAATGCATCTATATCTGACTGTCAGTGAGGTGCTTCCATTTCAGATGCTGCTGCCTATACAACAGGGAAGTGGGCAAAGAGACATCTTCCATCTGCCAGTCCTTTGAACAGCACATATCCTTACCTGTACCAAGGCAGATGGGATGCACTGTGCTTTGGCTGGCCTATACACCCTGTAGGCAGGCTAGATCCATGCTGACAAGCACATGAGGTCCAGTTTTCCTCCTCCAGAATTCCCTGGAAGTGCTTCAAACCTGCCTCTGATCTTGATCCAAGGGCGAGAAACAAGCCTGAGCGTGACTGAAGGCATGGACCCACACTCAAAATGGAGATCAGGTATTTCTGTTGTGTGATCCAACACTACATCAAGGAGAGCTGCCAGAAGTATTCCATTTCTTCTGCAAGATAATCTTATTCAATAGGAGCCCTGAATGCAGGATTTATATCTCAATATCTAAACTTCATGTGAAGTACTTCCTGGGTCAGCTTCTTTTACACTGGCAATTGCAACAACTACAATTCATTCAGCATCTGCAAATGTAACCAGCAACTTTAATTTGTCAGCATAAAGTGACTCGACTTATGGAATCCGAAGCAAAATGTTCATTAGCACTTAGTAAATATAGACCGCTAAGATGAGTCTCCTTCTGGCACTTCAGACTGCATGACTAATTCAAGATGTTCATGCTCTGCCAAAACATCTATAAATACCATAAAAAAGATGCATACAAATTACAAAATAATAAAACAGTCTGTCTTGAACTATACAAATTATTATATATTTTAATAGATTCCATTCTTTATTTACAATATATTGTTTCCTTTATATTAAAAAATACTACTTAGTTGAGTGAATTACCGTTATAGTTTCTACGAAAAGGCTAAATTCTACAATAATTTCTTGTTCTGTCTTCAGAAAGGTAGGACTTTGCTATGATCTGAAGAACCCATTGCTCTTTCCTTCACAAATACAAACGTGTTGAAAGTCCTTTAGCGAAAATATAGTAGACAGAGCTTCTGCCTAAATTTCATATAAAGCCACTATAAATACTAAGTCAAACTAAAAAAAAAAAATTGTATTTCCATTGCCACATTTTTTGTTTTTCTTAAAGGTCAATACAATTACTGTGCACAGTGGTATCTGGAGAGCAATTTTGCTACCAACTGTTTACCGCCTTTTTCTGGTGTTCTTCGTCAAGCTCTCTGTTCCCCCCATCATAAGTTCTTGCACCAAAGCCAGACAGGAGCTGTACTTGGCAGTTACATGATCCATATGTCAAGGCATGGAATACTTTTTTTTTAAGCAATGGACTATGTATAGGTACATGAAAATCCAATTTTCAGCATTTATCAAATATTTTTCCCAACTAAGGGGAAGCTAAGCAGTTGACTACATGATCAGCATGAGATCTGCTTCCTAATTGTTATCTTTCCTGTCAAAGAACAATTTTTTTTTTTTCCCCAAAAATCTTTTTTGGTTTGGTGCAGATTAGTGCCTTGTGTATTTTGTAAATAAAGTCTTTCACTAGAAGTTCCTAATGATACACATATGCAAGTTGATCAAAGGATTGTATCCCCATGGCTACATGTGATTCAGAGCACATGCTGGCCAAAGATCCGTTCACAGAGCATTAACCAGAAATTAGAAATAAACTAAAGGCTCTTTGCTGCATAAAGGCAGTGGATTTTCATTGGCTGCTATTCAGCAAATGGCAGGATATTACTCATGACAGAGATTGCCTATCCATCTGGCAACATGCATACCTGCTGCCTGATGAGTGCTTTGATGGGAGTTTTGATTTTCTCACAGTAACAGAAAGTGTATAGTTCTCTCTCCCCATTTAAAGTTAGAGTGGTCTCCCTAAAGCACGTCAATATTCAGTAATGGTTAAGAATCTGGTTGTTACTGGCTCCTCTAGGCAGAGCATAGACAAAACCCCTCATTTTGTTTTATCTATTATTTTGCAGACTTCATTCCCTTTTCACCCCAAGGCTTCGGCTAACCTTATATCATCAAAAGGATGTACTAGTAGCTGTTTTTTACTCATCTCAAAAACTAAAATAAAACATTATTTTGTAGGGATCATTTATTCGAAAACTCAAATTTATATGTTAAATTTATAGGGAAATTTATACTGGAAAATTGCAACTGATGTAGGTAAAATGAAATGCTATGAGTGGTATTGCAATATTTAAGGCTTGATGAAAAAAAAAAGTCCTAGTAAGAATAGCATTTGTCATCATCATAACTCTCTCCTTTCTAGTGTCTCTGGATGCTTCTTTCCATGTAAGAGGCGTTTTACTTTGCACACTATCTTGGAATATATTAAAATTTCTTCTACTCTTCTACAATATAAGCACTGAGTCAACATCACGTGCTTAAAATGCATGGCAATAATTGGGCTGAGGCATCCACTTGATCATCTCTAGTGTTCTGTTACTCAGGATGGATGGCATTAGGTAGACTGAAGAAAGTAAACACTGAGTGCTATTTTTTTAAATTTAATCTTATTCTGAAACAAAGAATGTTATAAAGACTACTTACATAAAACAGAATTCTTTATTCCATCAGTTTCATGAGAAAATATCGACGCAGTTGTAATTAGGAAGAAATCTAAGTCGTATTAATGGTGAGCGGTAGATCAAAGCGTTGATTTTTTAGTGGCGCTTAATCACTAATCCATTTAAAATTAACAAGATCACTCAGTCTAATATGTTACAATCAAAATAGCGACTTAATTACAGATTCAATGATGACAGGATTCACACTAACTTACTGCAGGATATCCTTTATATATATATGTGTATATATATATGTGCATATGCATAGACACAACCACAAAACACACACACACACAGACAAACAGAGTTATTTGGATCCAGTGAAATACACACCCATCCACACTCATGTTAGAGAAGTGGAAAAAAGAGAGGCCAGGCTATAGCTAAAATTTCCTTCCCAAGTTTAGTGCAAATACTCTCAACGCTCCAGCAATCTCAAAGGTGAAGGTTTCTCTTTATTAATCAGAGAGTCAATGTTAGTAGATTGAAATCCTCTTCATGTCACTATGGAGGCTGCGGTCAACTGACTTATTACCAGTGGAAGGCTCAGTTCAGTTGCCTACACATAGGAGCAAGTAATGAAAGTCATGTAATGAAGGTAAAAATCTAATCTAGGTCTTGTAGCGAACACCATTAGCTACCTCCAAAATGTAAAAGTGACAAGAACATCACAATGATTCTGAAACAATTTTACAACTTGCAGTTTACAAATTCCCTCCTCTTGCGGAAACGTAAGCAAACATTTTACTGTGGACAAGAGAAGGCAGCGATTTCAGTAATGATTCTTAGTTGTAGGAGACCACAGAACCTCAGAAGTTCTTCTAGTCTACCCTCTCTCTCAAGGCTAGAAGAAAGCCAACTTACTCGCCACTGACATCATGTTTCTGTTCTTAAAAGCATCCTGAGATAGAGATTCCTAGTCAAGATACTTTCCTGCTTATCTGTCCTTACTTTTGCAAAGGTTTTCTTGTATAAAACCAAATGTCTCCAGATGCTTTTTAAACCTTTTACCACATGTTCTATTCTCAGTGAACAAAAAGGAACACTCTCCTGTTTTTTTCTTCGTGTATTCAAGTCCATTGGCAAACCTTCCTACAGATTTTGCCTGTGTAGATTAAATACACCTGTTCCCTTTTCTCCTCCATGGGAATATTTTCAGCAAAACACATAAAAGTGTGCATTTCTATCATGCTGAAAGTCTCATAATACCAATTGTAAGACTATCTCTGTAGGCTGTTTTTGCTGGTTTTAATTGGAAATATTTCAACTGCTGCCTCTGGTTGGAGTGCCTTAGCTTAGTTTAGCTGAATTTCTTTCTATTTGTCCTCGTTTTATCTTTCAAAGTATATGCCTATCTTTATGCTGCTATTAATAACCATGCATGTAATTGTTCTATTATAAACATTGCCCATATGTCAGCTGTAATATTCTGTAATTTAGTCTAATTCTGTACTTAGACCTCGGATCCTTTTGCAAAGTAACTGTTACTATCAAGAAAATTTTCTGACTATTTAAATTGGGAAACAAAAAGAGACGCAGAAAACGTGGTTTGTTCAGCAAATGAAACATGTACGTTTTGATGTTCTGTAATGCTGCTAACACAGGGGACAAGAGAAGCTCGTCACTGAAGTAATATTGGAAATGTTACTGAGTTATGTCATAGTTTAGGCAGAGTTTGGCTCAGTAATTCCTAGATGAAGTAAATAAAGCCAAACACTCTTTATTTAGAACATTCTCTTAAGTAAATAGAGATGGAGAGGTGGCAACATGCACTGCCACTGATAATAATGATCAACAGTATTTCCATTCCAAGTGATAAAAATTTGAAGAAAAGTCCTGAGGTGAATGATGCATACACAGTTTTACAGTTTTAATAACCCCAGAAAAATCACAAATGTAAAAGAAGATAAATGTAAAAGTAGCTCAAGATAAAATGGAAATAAGTGTTTCCTGTAGCATTTCACTTATACGTCCTTAGCATTCTCTCTAAGCTTTGCACTTAGACCAATTTCTGTCATGGTAGAAGAGAGGTTTAAATAAACTTTGAAAGTCAAGAAATATCAAAAAGTATCTGAGATGTGTTTCAAAGGTATTCCCTTAAAATGTAAATGTTCAAGGACTATACATGTATATAAATGTGTATAAATGAATTAAAATATACTTAAAATTAACGCTAGTAAATTAAGCAATCTTCCTCGTTTTTAAGAACACATTCCTGTGAAGCTGAAAACTTGTTTAAAACAAATGGTACAGTGTTTTTCTGCATGAGATTGATTACAATTATTTCTCCAACGTGAAAGTTGTTTTGGGGCTGTGATAGTCTCTTCTAGATATCCATTAGTCTCACTGATTAAAATTCACTGGCTAATCACTAAAGATAAAATATAAGCTATATGTACTATATAGTAAAATGCAAAAAAATCAGGCAATAATTTGATACCTCAGTGGTAATGAATGTGGGATACAAAATCACTGCTAGGCGGGATAAAATAGATTAGATATATGCAGAGAAGAGCATTTTCAGAATTCAGTCTCATAGCACATTTTAATCTTCCAATAGTGGAGCTAAACTGAAAATATTTTGGAAATGAAGTCAAATGTAGTTACTTGGGTAATACAGTTGCAGCAAATACATATATTTAAAATGCTTTCTTCTGAGATTCAGAACAAACAGACAAAAAAGCTTCAGTTAAAAAAAAAACCCAATTAATTTTGACTAGTCATATAATACATAAATAATAGCTTTTCCCAAGGAAGAGTAAAAGATTAACAATTAACCAGATACAATTTTCTGGTCCTGCAGCCAAATAGCACAGCGTGGCTTGTGTCCACACACACAAATTCTCTTCTCTCATTACCAGCTATATGGTAAGTAACATGCCTGACATTGTGTCAGTGAGCAGTTTGTTTGCATAGTCCAAAGAGGCACCAGGGAGGCTACTGAGTCAGGGCAGATGATCATGGGCTGGTGTCTGAGCCCAGGCCTTGGTTCTGTTTTATTCAGTACTAAACACATAACCTTCCAAATCGAAGAAGATCTGCTTCAATATTATAAATACTGACCAGGAGTCTCAGCTTACTCGAGCACATCCAAGATAGACAAGTCGTCAAGCACAAGAAAAACCACAGGTTATATATGAAGTAACTCATGGATTTCGCAAAGGGCTCTTGAGGTCATAATACTGCAGGTACTGACTTCCCTCCCCTAATCAGGTCGCAGTCCAAGTTCTAGCAGTCTTAAATAGACTTCTACTTGTTTGTGTTGAAGCGGAAACAGTGCAATTTATGAGTCCATTCTGCTGACAGATTTAACTGAAGATAATGCTGAACTTCAGCTATTTAGGAGCTATGAAGAAAAATGCAAAGTTCTTGGAAACCATGGGGTCAAGTCATAAGAAGCTAATTACCTTGTGGTAATTTTAACAGTGAGAATGAGACAACAGGCAGCTCATGCACTTCTGACATCAAAACCACTTTTGATAGGGGTTAATTTCATATCTGTTACAATAACTAGTAATTGAGTCTCAGTCCTATTAGAAGTAATGGCTTGTGTCAACAGTACTTCTCAGAAAGGCAGATTTACACGACAAGCTCTCTTGGTATGTTCAAAGTTTAATTGAGCCATGACCATAAAAGAAGCTGAATACTGTATGTGTTGTGCCATCTGCTAAAAACCTCATTGCAAAAATTACCCTAAAGAAACAATTGCAAAACTATTCTTTAATTGGTAAATCAGGACTGAAAGAACATATTTTGGGGGGCTAGTTTGATGAACTTTTGATGTGTTATCTATAATAGATCTGTACATGAACATGTAATGTGTACACAAATTAGTTCACTGTCTCACCTTCTGTTTCTGAAGCAGATATTTGAATAATTTACTAATTATAACCTTGATGTCTTATGCAAACATGCTATCAACAAATCTATACAAATAATCTTTTTCCTCTAGTCATCATAAAACTGCTGAACCTTTCTAGTTTTACCATGCTTGGAAACATTATGCATAACTGACAAGTTCCATCATTTGGAAAGTGCAGTTAAAAAATAAACTTTCCATAAAATTGCAACAGATATAACAGATATAGGGGTAGGCAGAGCATTGAACTTTGCCATTTATGGGCAATATTTTTCTCCATAAAATATTTACAATTCATTGTTCTGTAGTTAGGTCTAATTCTGTTATATCTAAAACAGAAATGGAAGTACAGAGAATTAGATAATTAGATTTGTAATTTGTTGTGAATTTTCAGCTGTAGGTTAATTAGCCAGAATATGAGCGTAAAATGTAGTGTGTGATCATGAAAAAGGAAACGAAATGCTAGAATGTGTGAAGGAAAGTATTACTGTTAAAGATAAGGAAGTATTAGTGCAATTAGAAAAGGCACTGGTAAGACTTCTGCAGTACTGCATACACTGTTCTGGTAACCCGTGTTTAAGAAAGATTAATTAAACTGCAACAGTTGCAGAGAAGGGCTATGAAGATGATCAGGGGAAAAAAGAGCTTATCTTGTAAGAGGAGACTAAAATAACTTAATGGAGTCTGATAGGGTGTATCATTGCTCTCTATAAATACTTCAGAGGTAGATAAACGCTAAAGGAGAAAGCTATTTAAACCAAAAGACAAGGTTGACACAAGAACAAATGGGTATAAATGGGAAAACTTAGGCTGGAAATTAGAAGAATGAAGGAGGTTCTGGAAGGTCTTAAAGAACAAATCTAACTAGTTTAAAAGTGGGACAGGAGAAGTTCAGGAACATAAGAAGTGTCTGCGTAAGAATAGGAAAGAGCTTGTCATGATAGCTAAAAAAATCCATTCTCTATTAGAAGTTCCCTGGTATGACCACCTGTATCTTCCATGTTAAGAACTCAGTAAAAAAATCAGAATGTTGTTGTTCGATTGATAAAAGATAACAGACTGTCACTACTGATTAGCCTGGTGCTTCAAAATGCAATGTATTTCAAACTGCAGATTAATGAAGCATAGAAAACCTACTAAGTCTGGAGCCAATGCTTTGTCTGAACCCTCCATGTCCAGAAAAAGCAGGAGAGAAAGAAGGAGCCCTCAAGGGGTGTTCTCTTTTAGTTTTTGGGTGGACACAGAACTCTGTATTGGGAATGCTGAAGGCAGAGAAAGGGAAGCCAGAAGCCAGAAAATTTCTTTCCTCCATTTAGGGAAAATTTTACAGAAGAAGTGAGCAAGAGTCTCAACATTCAGTATAGGCTGCAAAGCCATCGAAGAGGAAAGTCTAACTCTTTTGGACTTTCTTTGTCCTATTCTGGCTTGTTATTGGATTCAACCCTTTTCCTTACTGCTTTCACAATCTTTTAATCTTAGTTTCTTTCTATACCCACGCGTTGCCCACTTCTTTCTTTCCTACTAAATTTTTTACTTTCAATTTTATTTCCTTTATTCTTTTCTTTTTTAACTTCAAAGTAAATTTTGGAACTAGCATCTACCTTTTTCCCACCTGCCTGTTCAATAGCTTTTCCACCCGTTACAATTTTGTTTGGTTAGACTGTTTAATTCCTTAGGCTAAGTACAGTCTGCTGCTGTGAAAGTTGTACTGCCTAGCACAAGGGTGTCCAAGTTTCTTGAACAATCAACCTTGACATTACTCTAGTCATTTACATGAATTAACAAAATATTGTAGACAAGCTCAGCTGACTGAAATCAGCTTGCTTATTTCTCATCTGTTCGATTTCTAATTGCCTTGGTCATCAATTTTTTCTACCTTCTGCTAAGATTTGAGAATACACTGTACTTCAAGGCCACTGACATGACCAAGTGATATTTTAAGCATCTTCAAATAATATAGATCATAAACTTACTTTATGCTTTAAAAAGCGCTTCGCTGGACCTGTAATGCGCAGGTCCAGTTGACAGTCCACGTATAATAATTACTTTTTCAATTATACATTTTGATGAAACACTTTTAGGAAATTCTCTATCTGTTTTCCAGGGTGCTTTTAGTTAGGTGTTCAACTTGGTTTGCTTCTCCAGTCCAGTTTGTTATTGTGACCAGTTGTTGTTGTGACGTCGGCTGGCCACCAGGTGCCCACAAAGCGGCTCTATCACTCCTCCTCCATCAAAAAGACAGGGGGAGAAATAATACAATCAAAAGCTCATTGGTCAAGATAAGGACAGGGAGACCACTTACCAATTACCATCACAGGCAAAACAGCCTTGACTTGGGGAAAATGAATTTATTAGCAATTAATTAGAGTAGGATAATGAGAAATAAGAACAAATTTAAAAACACTTTCCATCCTACCCCACCCTTCTTACCAGACTCACCTTCACTTCCAACTCATCTCTTATCTCTTCCTCCACCCAATCAGTACAGGGGGATGGGGAATGAGTGTTGTGGTCTGTTTCTTAGACCTTATCTCTGCCATTCCTTCCTCCTCATAGCTTTCCCCTGCTCCAGTGTGAGGTCCCTCCCATGGGATACAGTCCTTCATTACCATCTCCAACAATGGTCCTTTCTACAGGCTGCAGTTCTTAATGAACTGCTCCATCATGGGTCCTTTCCTTGGGATACAGTCCTTCAGGAATAGGTCCTGTCAGAAAACCTGCTCCTCTGTGGGCTCCTCTCCATGAGGTAGAGTGCTTCTGAAGATCCTGCTCCAGCATGGACTTTCCACAAGCTGCAACTTCATTCAGGGCCCATCCTCCTGCTCCACTATGGGGTCCTTCACAGGATGCAAGTTGATATCTACTCCACCATGGACCTTCATGAGCTGCAGGGGGACAACCTGTCTCACCATGGTCTTCACCACAGGCTGCAGGGGAATCTCTGCTCTGGTGCCTGGACCACCTCCATCACCTCCTTCTTCTCTGCCCTTTGTGTCTGCGTAGTTGTTTCTCTCACATATTCTCTCTCCTTTCTCACAGTTGCTGTTGCACAGTTGGTTTTTATCCTTCTTAAATGTGTTGTCACACAAACACTACCAATGTTGCTGATTGGCTCAGCTTTGCCCAAGTACCTTTTTCCAGGTACTTTTCCAATTTTCTCTCGACCTACCCACAGGTTCTGTACACACACTATCCTTTGACACAGGGTACCACAGGTCTGTACTCTCTCATACCTCTTTTTCTTTGCTTTCAACCTGACTCCTAAAAACTTTGTTTGATAACTCCTAAATTTTGTACTACAAGAGACCATTTACCCACTTCTCACCAGTCATGATTTTACCGACCTTTACTACATGATGCAAGGTTATCTTATTTTCATGGTGACGAATCCTGCCTGCACAAGCCTTTCTCGTAGCTGTTGCATGCTTTTAATAATTTCTATCCTTCTCTCAATCTTCTTTCAGGCCATTTGTTCCTTGCACACATCCTAGTATTGACCCCTACAGAACTTTCCTTGTCACTCCGCCACAAGAACTACACTGAAAGTCCACATACCCCTACCGCTTTCTACTTATCTTTTGAACAATTTGTCATGCATCAGAAAGGGTCGTCCTGCTTTATATCATTTTGCTTAACTTCCAAAGCCTTTGGTAAAGGTCTTCATCAAAAACCTTTGAGAAATCCAGGAAGATTACACCATACTTTTTCCAGATTTTGATTGGCTCCTTGACTACAAAATGGGACTTTCCTCTGGAACTGGAGAAGAGAACTGTACTCCCCTTCCATTTTCCTGAAGGAGAGAAAGAAGCAAGCTGATTTTTATATGTTTACTGCTGTGATGCAATACCTTACATGATTTTTTGACGTCAGTATCACTTCTGAAATCCTATTATCAGTATTTGGCATTCTTGAAAATTAATCATTCAATTACATCCATATGTTCACACTAAAAAAAAAAATACTTTGGAAATAGACAGTTTTATCACCCTGTTCATCAGAATGTGAGTAAATTAAGAATGTGAGTAAAATCAGAATGGAGTAAATTAGGTTGGAGTCTACTCTAGCATTTTGTACCCATATGTCTTCCAGCTCTGATCTGGTCAAGAATGAGGAAGGTTATTATTTCTTTGTTACTGTTAATAGAAGACTTCCATCTCTACTGTTGTAATCCGTCATCTCTAATTAACATTAAATCACTCAAAACTTAAAAACAAATATAACTAATGCTGAGTCACTCTACTATGATAAACTTTCCTATCTTCAATAAACAGTCCTTCATAAATCCATACTGAATAGTAAGCTAAATTAACTACATCAGAAAGTCACTTCAGAATGAGAACTCATTAAAGACAGTGACAGTTTAGTAGGAAACAATGCAGTACTTATTTCAAAACCTATGCAGAGAGCCTCCTTTGATCAAAAACTTTATTTACTTGGGGAAAGGGTAATTTAATTATCTATGTTCCTGACAAAAAGCATCTTTGTTGACTCAGGATGTAGATATTAGCATATAGGGAATTTATTGTTTCACTAATCTAACAGCCCAACATCAAAGAGACTTTGCCCTATAAATGAGCACTGAAAAGTCAAAAAACAAACAGGCAAACAGGCAAAGGTTGAAAGAGAAAAGAGGACAAGCTATTGAAAGTCTCATTTTCCTGGCATCAATTTTGCTGAAGTATAGCTTACCTCCATTGTGCTGAAGGAAAGTATTTACCTTTTAATACTCTGTTTTAAGAATATACTAACAATATTAGAAGTTTTAAACAAGACAATATAAGTTATTCTGTCTTGGCCCAAGTAAATTTCTTCTTTTTCTTTGTAGCTGCAAGTAATTGTCTATCCCATCATCCACTAGCCACCTCCTTAGTGAGTGGAGGATTGCTGCTAACTGCTCCAGCTCTGGAAACTGACTGAGCTATTTCATGATTATTTATAACAGTCCCCAAAGCTTCTTTCTTTCCCAAACTGTAGCTGAAGGAGCAATCATTAATTGTTTGTGGACAGCCTTGCCTCAACAGATATCCTATCTTCCCAGTCAAAGCTTCCATTGACCACAATGTGGAGACATTATTGAGATGAACAATAAGGCAAAATGCAGCTAGAAAAGTTTTGGAGAAGGCAAAAAATGATTCTGTGGGAAAGAGCTTGGAATTGCACTGTGTTCAAATGCATACAAAGGAGATATACTTAAATGGTGGACAGAGGGAGTAGGGAGTTCTCAGGTAGGTAAAATCAATTTGGGGGTTGGAAAATGCTACAGAATCCTGAACATAAATAATGTGAAAAACAGAGGACTGAAAATTCTGTAGCAAGCCATTCACAGAAAGAGTAAAGCCAGGATCCTTTAGTGAAATTTGGGTCATAAATAGCTCTTGCAAAAGTGAAGTAATTTAAAGATAAATTGAGAAGGAAGGAAGGAAGGAAGGAAGGAAGGAAGGGAGGGAGGGAGGGAGGGAAGGAAGGAAGGAAGGAAGGAAGGAAGGAAGGAAGGAAGGAAGGAAGGAAGGAAGGAAGGAAGGAAGGAAATTCTGAGAGGAAAAACAGTGTATTCCTTCTGGGATTTCTGCTGAAAATATTCAGGAGCCTTAACCTAAAGTGGAGTGTTTTACTACTTTTCCTGCTGTGTGTCTTTGTCATCACTACTCATCCTTTGCCTTTATAATCAAAAGGGGGTTTTTGCAATAATTTTGGATGTTTTGAAGCCAAAACAGACAGCTCGCTCTTCTAATTGGATTCTGAACTGATCCGTAGAAATCCCGATCTGTTCTTGTTCTGTGAAGGCACCCAAGGAGCTGCTTGGAGGTGTGCATACATCACAAAAATGACAATGTTCCCTCATCATATAGTAGCTTCTGGCTGTAACTGGCACAGCTATGGAAGAGAGCATTTGGTCCACTTGCAAAGGGAGCAATTTCACACAGTCTGTGGATGCTGCCAAGGAATACTTCACATTTAGAATGCCAGCATAAATCTGAAGGTCACCGAAGAAGAACTTATGCAGTTCAAATAATTAATTATTTGGAGCAAAGATCATAAAATAAGTATATAAGCAAGCCAATGCAATCTCTGCATTTATATCAACATGTGACGGCTTTAAAGATATGATTAGAAATATTGAAATATTATTAAATTACATCAAGTGTAGATGCATATAGCAAAATACAGATAAAACCAGTAGCCTCGCAATGCTTGTTACATTTGACAAGAGGAGGAACACAACACAATCTCAATTACAGACTTTTTTTTTTTAATCTGGGAGATTTTTGTGCAAAATTCGTCGATATTTAATTTTTGTTTCTTCAGCATGTGAAGGAAATAGCGTTGCCTGTTGAAATTTCCCTGAAAATAACACTAGTATCAGCTATCATCTGATTTTTCAACGACCTTATTTTCACTTCAGTCTTCATAATGAAAAACTGCTTAAAGGGGTGATTGAGAAAACATCAATAATAAGTCATTTTGCGCAAATGCATCGTTTATACTTTGTGCATAATGTAAACATTAACTTATGGTAGACTTATTTTAATATTGATCTAATATCTTCTGAACTTTTTTCCAAGAACACTGGACTTTTAGTAACTGTTTAATTCTGACACAGCAAGACAGAATATTGTTTTGGGAGATGAAGATTAAAAAATATATATTGCATTTAAATAAACTAAATGCTGATTATGGATGTTGATTAGAAATAATGGCATACAAATGCAAAAGAAATGTCTAGTAATAGATTGTGCACAGCAGGAAGGACCAAGTTTGAATACTGAGGGCACTAAAAGAGCGTCTAAAGCCTCACATTTGGTGTATCTCTGCTTTGGTAATTCTTTCTTTACATAGTTTTTCCAGTTGATAGGTCTGTTTAACTACAAACAGCTGCTGGCATGATAACAGGTTTACCAATGCAATGGCAAATGCTGACATCCTTTACCTCAATAATCAACACAGCCACATTCAAGTGAACTTGAATCACAAATTGTGATTAAAAAAAAAAAAAGGATAAAGTAAATATCTGAAAATGCTTTGCATTCCAGAACTGTCACATACTACATTGCAATTGAATTCCCATCACAAATGTGATAATTCCCTTTACTGCTTTAGAGTTGTTTAAGCCTCTATCACCTTCTAGTCTTTATTGCAAAGAAGGCATTTTCTCCCAATAGGCCAAATGGGATCTTTGAGGGTAAACCATCTATCTGTAGCCTTCTTACTGCTGATTCAGTAGTTAGTGCATTTATTGTGCATGGATATGCACATGTGCATGTTATAAAAGGGCAGTTGCTTTTAAAGCGACGGGTTACAGAAAAGGTCCAATTCCAAACTTAAAAGCACGTCATTTCCATTGACTTAATTTATTGAAAAAATTTATTCCACAATCCTTCCTCTTAAATACCTTAAGAGTCTGATTTCATTTACAAATATCCAAAGATATGGTACTGTCTTGCAGGTCACTGTTAACATTGTGGCAGTGTGATAGTGACCTTAGCAATGCTGAGATAGAATAACTTTCCAGATGAATGGATTTCATGACAGACAGGCTAATACAAAAGAATGAGGCTGCTATATAAATCTTGCTTTAGACCATGAGTTTCGTGAAGTAGAGTGCATAAAGTTGAGCTGACTGGAGATGACCATCTGGGCCACTAACAGGTGGTATCAACCAATAGTGAAGGAAAGAAATTACTGTTCAGTCTACATTTCTGGACCTGAGCAAGGCAAGAAAGAATTAACTGTATAGTTTAAATTGAAAGTGCACTGCCAGAACCGGACTATGCATGGCTGGGAAAAAAAAAAAAAAAAAAAAAAGGATCTATTTTTTTATAGGGGTCAGGGATTCATAGAATTTTCTCTCTTGAAATCATGCTTTTATATTGACTGACTGTGGTATAGATTCAGTTCAAGATAAGAAATATAAGCAGGAAAAAAAACCCCAAAAACTTATTTGAAGTAGAATCTATGTCAGAATTGAAATGTATTAGCCCTGCTTTTTCAGAGTTCCTCTTCAGAGTTTGAAAGTATTGCTATTATAAATTCTGTCCATTTGTTTGGTCCAGCAGTTATGAGATTTAGAAAATGCCAAGTATTTCTCCTCAGTGGATATGGCAGAATACATTAAATTTTGCATTGTAACTAGTGGTTCTGAACTTTCTGCTGCAATTGTTTTGCTAATAACATCTGCAAAAAACGCAGTTTGGAATTGTGGTTATGATGTATTCTCAATTCTCATTAAGGCTGTGTAGGAAAAGAAAAAATCAACCTGAAGGCAGGAATGTAAAATGTCAATTCAAGAAATAGGGCAACAACACTTCTATTACCTAGCTCAAGCACAAACTAGAAAAAGCATAAAAAAGACAGTACAGTCCACCACAAATGTACACAAAGAGATTGTGTCAAAACATACACTATGTTTATGCAATATGGCTTGATTTGCTTACCACTCTACCTTCATTTTGCCATCAATGCTGATGCTGTAATCTCTGTTACATGTTTTGTAAGGAAATAACCCTTGTGCCAGGGTAAAATTAGGAAAGTATTAAAGAGAACTTTCAGCACTGGATGTATTTTGTCTTGTATTCACAAGGGTACAGATGCAGAGTCTGGTATTATTGTGAATTCCTGAGTTGCATTCAAAGTGTGTTCCTGGCCAGGCTGCTCGTGCTTGCCTAGGTTTATTTGTCATGTAACTGCTTTTATGAACAATATCACCAAGGTAAGGAAGAGGGGGTAGTGGGGGGTTGGAAGTCCATAGTTTTGCTGATAAACAGAGCAACTGTGTATTTACTATACTTTTTGTAGCCCAGCCAGCTAACTCCTTTTCTAAAGTGGAACACATAAAGTAACTTCAGAGGCAGCACCCTCTTTCAGTGTAATAAACCTCTTTCTTCATTTTTTCAGAAACCCTGGAGAAATGAAAATCTTCAAATTGAAATATGTCTTTTAGTTCCTTCAAAATCTAGAGTTCACATCCTTTCTGTTGTTGAATTCACCATCTCTTGTTTAATGGTGCGCTCTTTTAGTATGGTCTTATCATCTCAGTTTGGCATGTCTACATTCCCAGAAACCAGCTCAGTGACTTTATTTCTAATTCATTCCTTGTCAAGATGCCTTCATCTTTGAAAACTAACTGGGGTCGTTCCTTTGCTGCTTCAGAATCAACTATAGGTAAGCCTATAGTGCTACGTCCTTGTATATACACATTGTTACAGTACGAGTCACTCTGCAGGCAGTTTTATGAATGTATTTTCACGCAGAGGAACAAAGGATTTGGTTTGTTTCCTTTTGCCTTACACTTTAAACAAAGGTTTTGTAGTCTGTCTAACAGTTGTTATACTTTCTTGTGCACACTATAATTACATCATTCAATATGTGGTAGAAAAACTAGAAAACAGCTGGATGTGATTAGTAAGATACGCAATTTTAAGTTTAACCTTCCAACTGATATAGAAAAGAAATAAGACTTTTTGCCTTCTTGCTGGCAGATGTTTGGGTTTTGCTTTGTTTTGTAAATTGGCTGAATTCGTCCAGCTGAGTGGAAAATAGAGAGTGGATGTCTTTCTAAAAAGTAAATGGCTCCCTGTGGCTCTGATACATGCAATTTTTGGCTAAAAAACAGAGAATGTCTGGAGATTCAGGTTAGACTGTCTGTCTGTCCTTTATTAAGAGATATCCACTGTTTCATCCCCTACAGAATTTTAACCTGGCCATTTCTTAAAAGCTCATTTCTTAGTGCAGCTGACCTTTGCAAACACTGATCAATACCTAACTATGCAGTTGATAAACCAAGATTCAGACATCACATGAAATGCTCAGAGAAGTCTTTTATTGTTTAAAAACCAGTGAAATGAAAGTAAGCAGTATATTATTCCTCTTTAAACGGCATTTAGAGCTTTTATTTTTGCACAGCTTTAAAACAGAACTTTTTATTGTTTTGTGTTTCTATTTCTCCAGCAGAATTTTTTAGGAAACCCCAGGGCTCAGATCTTTTTTATTCTTTTGAAAACTAAATTTCCAGACCTACAAATCCCACATTTGTATTTTTCCACTAATTACAGCAGCATTGCTTCTGCCTAGTCCTTGCAAATAACATGTTAGTCCTTTAAAGTTTGTTGGAAGGTACTGGGAAGGGTTTGGGGGTCCAAGGCATGTGGTATTATGTAGGGTCTATGCCCTGTGAACCCTGATGAACTTCTGTTGTATAAGAACTTTGGTCTTGTCAGTTGCTACCAGTTTGTGATTCTGTGAAGTAGTTTTTTTCATCATCATCTATGCCTGCAAAGCACATCCACGTAAACCAAAATTGTGCCTGACCAAAAAAAAGCCGTGTCAGAAAGGAAAAATCTGTAAATCACAGCTAAAAATCTGTATTCACAGACAACTGCTCGCACTCTGCAGATCTATCTACATGCAAATCTGTGTTCACATTCCACCTTCAGAAACTAGACAAATAATCGGTGTTCTTTGTCCTTGTCTGACCAATCTGATCTTTCTTTAAGCTGTGTTTTGATTCATTCATACTTACCAGGATTCATGCAGTACCAGTTTCACTTACACAGAGAAACACCTCACTTCAATGATAACACCACTGGCCTCAATGGAATACTTTCAAGAATAATTAAATTTTTTGTCAGGAATTAAATTGGGAGCTGGCCACACAGAATCATGCAGACTCTTTGTAAATACACTTGTAGCCTGTGATTCATTTCAGCCAAGTGTATTTCTATCAGTATAGACTATTCCAAAGACAAGTTATTAATTTTTTCTAAAGAATATAATTGAAATGTAGCATCTATTTGAGGAAAGATAATAATAATAACTGGGAAGTTCTTATTTACTTTTTTTTTCTGTTTTCAGTAGTCATCTAAGTCACCAGCATTTTTTCTGCTCCAAGACTGAATGATTGAAAACACAGAGGGGAGAAATTAAATTTCCTTACTTTAAGTGTTTTCTGCTTCTCCAGATTATCAATGCTATGATTGAAACTCTCTCTAAGCATGTCTTGAAATGCTTGGGTATAACTGTTCTTCAAAAATATGTGTTAACAGGACTATTCACTACTCATTATGCATAATTTTCACTGTGTTATTCATATGGCCCCATTTCAAATACTACGGTATTGCAAAGGGGAAAAGAAGAAAAAGAAAAAAATTTCATTTTGTATAGAATGCAGTCCTTTGACGTGAATTATACTTAACACTGACCTCAGTGCTTTCAAGGTAATACAGAGAGGATTTGTTAGTATTAAAAATATTGAAATGAAACTTGAGAGGAAAAATACTTTCTAAAAGATTTTTAAAAACTCCCAAACCTACAAAACCCCAAACACTCTGTAATAGTATGAAAATCACAATCACCTTCAAATGCTCTCTACCTCCCCAAAATGAAATCTCAATGAACACATCTGTCAAACCGGAGGATTTGACAAGTTGACAAATTACAATCTGTTTGTTCAAGTGTGGACTCATTGCTGCTGTTCACACTGTCAGCTCCAAACCTGTTCCGTACTGCCACAGAAAACCTGGCTTTTCTAGCATCAGACCAGCACATTTCAAAAGCCAATCATTTTGCAGTATAGAAAGTGGCATTTAAGCCAGAGCAGACACAAAATTTTGTCAGACTGTAAAATTGTAAATGCATCAACCAACATAATTAAATTTGATGATCATCTTGGTAACATTCTACTGAGAAACTCTTTAGGATGGTATCATTTCATTCTTTTGTCTGTCAGCCATGACCGCAGTCCAACAGTTTAGCTAACTTAGTACATTCCTGGCCAAAAATAGCCCAGCCTAGTGGTCAGTCTTATTCAAAATTGGATTCAAAATAATAAAATCATAAAGGCGGGTTTCAGCAATTATTGCTTATATTGTATTCCTCTTTTAAAGTGTGTAGAAAATAAGACAGTGAAAAACTAGGTTTTATTATTGATAAAAACACATGCAAAATCCTATGACTAAATTATTGATCCCATTCTGAACCTGTGTGAAAAATAAGCTGGTTCTAGCCTGGTTTAAAGGTTATGACCAATTCTGTGACCTTAGTGAAAGGAACTTACTCTGTTAAAAAGACCATTATCTGCTCTAAATAACAGTGGTTTTTTGATAAACTTCAGGACTCAGTGTTGTCATCTTTACTGAAAAGATAAATAGAGTCAGATAAGCAATATTTTTAGAAGGACTACATTTATAATTTTTTACTGGGCTTAGAGAAAATAATTGTTTTCTAAGAAAAATTCTATCAAGAAGAAAAGACTGAGGGTATTTTTAAAAAACCCATAGCAAAATATAAAGGGAAAGAAAAACTCTCGTTTAATGCTACTAAAGGTTCTGCTTTGGAAGGAAAACAGTTTTCTGTGATTCTCTGATACATGATAAAAGGTATATATACACGTATTAAAAACAAAAGATACCAACTTTGTAAAGATGCAGTTGCAGGATGACATCTAGACCACTTCTTTCTTTTTCACTTTAGGTTGAGCTGAGACTGTGGAATTATATCCGGTAGTGCAAGGAAACAAACAGTAAGAAAATATTACATCTTTTTTTTTTTCAAAGGAAAATGTAAGTAAATACTAGAAACACATGTTTTTACTGTCACCTTCCCTGGGTGCTATCTCTGAAAAAAATTCTGATCTGGCAATGCTGAGAGAAGAATGAGAAAATAAGGTCCAGGAACTAATTTGGGTATGGTTGCAGGCTTCTTCATCTCCATTATTTATTCCACTCCATCATTGTCTAAAACCCAGGGACACGTTTTCCTCTCACCTTTAACCACAGAGTCTGGACAAACACACTTATAGCATGTTTATTATAGGCTGAATCCCACAGCTAGCATTCAGTATAGTCTTCACTGTCGGATGCTCATTTGATGTTTGCCACCACAACTTCCTCTACCAGATTTCCGAAGAGCCTGAAAAAGGTTGTGGGGGAAATAGTCTGACAGATCTCACTACGCACTGCGTCTTGCCAGCATACCTCTGACAATCTTTAGTAACAAGTCCTACTAGTCTGAGAAAGGATAATTAAACTCATTTAGAGCCAACTCCCGCTTCTACCAGAGACAGTACAGAAGCTTTTTTTAGTGAAGTAACAGCTGACAGCAAGACTGAGAAGCCCTTGATTCAAAAAGCTTACAATATGTATGTACTTACATGAATTGTTTTTGACACTTGCTATACGTTATGGTGATAAGAAATACTATTAGTCTTCTAAATATGGTGTTGGGAACAATATGTCAGAAAGATAAGAAACAAAAGAAGCTGTTCTACTTGGTATGATCTACCACTTTCTTGTGTGCATGTATGCAAATCACTGAGGTTCAGGCTATTATTCTGATACCTTCTTGGCATAACCTTAGAAATAAAATATGCTTCTGAAATAGTACTTAGTCCATTCAGCTTTATTCAGCTTATTCTAGGCTTGACACAATTCAAAAATGTACATATACAAAAAAAAAATAAAAAAAGCAAAACCAAACCTATTTTGGAGGGTTTTGTAAATGACCTAAGAGTCACAATGCTCTTACTGTGTTCGTGCTGCTTCATAGCAATGCAAATTTGAACTTGACCTTTGCAGAATGTGAGGGAGGTGCGCGGATGTGTTACTTTTCTCATTTCTGGGGAAGAGCAAGTTTATTTTAGGAAAATAAATTGTAGAGAAGACAATAATTTGCGAGATACACCCACATAAAAAAAAAAGAAAAAAAAAAGAAAAAAGAAAAAACAAAAAAGAAAAAAGAAAAAACAAAAAAGAAAAAAGAAAAAAACAAAAAAGAAAAAAAAAAAGAAAAAAATCTCAGAAGAGAATTACCTGTGCAGTGGAAAGAGAATGCTGGGAAGGAATATGAAGGAGGGATTTGGATCTATGATTATGGGATAAATAAGAGTTAATTGAGTAGAAGGGGAGCTCACTGGAGCTCATGTGGCTCATGAGAGCCACAAACATAGGAAAAATAATTTAAGGAATAGATAAGAAGGTTGTGAGGATCATTAACATCAGAAGATGGGTCACCAATTTTGAGTAACAGTGGGGAGAGAGCTCTTAGATTTCCTTCCTCTCTTCTATGTATACTGGGATCTGGCATCTCTTTTCCTGTCTATTTGTGTACTCCTTCTGGTCCCACATTAGGGTATCTTGTCCCTTGGAAGAGACCTACAGCTCCTGCTTAGAAAGATTGCACGTCCTCTGTGGTTCAGATGGATGTCAAAAGTCCCTTCCTGCCACCCTCTGTACGTTCATAAGAAGCTTTACCTTCTAGGATAAACTTTTGCTGAAGATTGCAATTATTGCACAGTAGATGCAGCTGATTAATCTCAGACAACATTACAGTGGAGCTTCAAGCATAATTAAGGTCATTGCTGACAACCTCTTCCTCTTTAAAGATGAATCTTTTAAATGATCTAAAACATGCATGCCTACTCAGATTGTCTTGGACTTTTAACTCTGCCTTGAGGTTCATAAAACAAACCTGCTAATTCAACCTGGGGATCATTTGAGTGAGACATTCCAGAGGTACAATCCCCAAGTCCCTTACATCGTGAATTTTTCAAATTCTGCTGTATTTATTATACACCCCTAGGGCTAAAGCCATGACTTTCTCCACAGCTCCAGTTGCACTTAATCACTTGACATTTATTCTGGCAGGTGAACAGAAGTTGCTGCTCCTTTGGAGAATCTATATGTGCATTCAAGTCATTAACGATGATTTGGGTTCGGTTGTTTGGTTTTGTGTAAGAATAGACTTTTTAGAGTTTGGGACACCTCATGCTGTCTGCTCACAAACACAGAACACAATGCTCAGAAAATCTATCAAACATGGATTTGTAACCACTTATTTTTGATTGAACCAAGGACAAGCTAATAAGTATTTTATACTTACATAGCTAAAACCCAGTGGGCTACAAGCTAGATGTTGAATACTACATCTAGAAAGATCAGCAGAAGGCATCTGGAATTCTACAGTAAAAATATTTTTGGTTTGTTTGTCATTGGCTGGAGAATAGTATTAAGGCTTTAGATGCTCTAGCCTCCTAAAGGGTATTTTATAGTCAATGAGGCTTCAAATCTGGTTCTGGGATAGCACATGTTTGTGGATAAGAGACAGTTCAGTTTTTCATATATTTTGAAGAACACTGAATGTTTTGCTTTTCTCGTTTCAAATAAGTTATTAACTTCTTGAGGAATTGTCTCTTTCTCCCTTGCTCAGTTTTTGAACTTATACCACCTATTTCTGTGTCTTATCTTTAATGTGGTGGTTGAAGTTTGACTGACTTTGCAGTTAGCAGTCCTTAACTTCTTCAGAAACTGTGGTGTATTTTCCACTTCAGTTCAGCATATGAGGTTTTAGTAGTTCTGTATTCGTTAACTCAGGATTTGTCTGTAAAAGATCTTTCCATTCCATAGTGTTTTTATTAAATGAAAAACAAACTCAAGGTTTTATTTAGTTTTGTCCTGTGGGTTTGAACAGCTGTCTCATATTCTGCAGTTCAGTATTTTGTTTTTATCTATAGACTCCTTTTTCCTTTTGCATATCATCAATAAGCTCATTCTTCAGAACGAATTTTGTTATTACAACATGCAAAGACCACATGTATTTTTTTAACTGGAGTTTGTTTTAACTGTATTACTTTTAACTGAAGAAATTAAAAAATTTAATTCTGCAAATGCTGATCTTTCACAATTCCTATTTCGTACTTCCCTCTGGGAACTAAGGACCTTCAGCCATTTTTCCAGACCCAGGCATCCAGGGTAGAAAATTATTTAAGGTCAGAACTCCTGAAAAATTTAAACTAGCTTTAATAAAATTTTGAAAAATTTATGCAGTGTCAGAAATCTATTTCTTAATCATTTCCAATTCATTCCTTGAATTCAGCAAAATTATATGCTCTGTACTTTTTGACATCTGAAAATGTGATTATTATTTTGATGTGTGAAATAGCGAGATGTCAAATTATTGTTTCAGTCTTTAATTTGTAACACAATTCATTAAACAGTTTTTTCCATGTTTAAATACTTTCAGTATTTACATAAGTTTTGTGTCAGTATAGAATGTTTTCCTTCAATTAGACTTTCATCTCATACATGATATCATTGTAAGCTAAAGAAGAAAAGCATGGAACTCTATATGATAACAAGACGTTTAATAGTAATAAACAGCTTGGAAGAAATCTTGACAGCTGATGAAATGCATCCCCAACTGAAGGATTAGGCACACCCTCTATTTTACTAACATAACCAGTTCTTAAAACCTGCCAGTGATAGATGCTGTACCACTCATCCAGATAATCTATTCCCATGCTCAACCCTTCTCAACTTTAAAATGTTTCTGCCTAATGTATTCCCTACCTCCTCACTATATCTGCAAATAATAAGGATGGTTTATTCCTTTTCTTCCTGACATCTTTTTTTTTTTTTTTTTGTATTTGAAGATGGTTTCTATGTGTTCTCTCAGAATTCTTTTTTCTAGACTAAAAAGCCTTGAATCCTCTTTCACAGGTCAATTTTTACGGAGTTCTGATCATTCTCAGTGCAATATAATTGACAGTGATATGTGCCACTTTGACGCATATTGACAATGCAGCAATAATTAGCTTTCAAAAAAGGATCCCTCCTCACTGCTCACTGGCTAGCTTTCATAGTCAGATAAAAGCTCCCAGATATAACGGTAATACAAGTAACAGTACTGCCTCATGCTTTTGTGCTATATCAGGATAATGCATTTATTCATACCATAATGTTATCTAAAAAAGACAGTGGATGTAGAGATAAAGATAATACAATCAATATGAACATAATTCTTATTACTTGCTTTGCTTCCCAAAAGCCAAAAAGATGCAAAGGCTGGTTTCATTATAATTTTCCTCAAATCATTTCAGAAGATACTTCCCAATTATTATTTTTTTTTAATTTTTTTTTTACATTTATAAAAATAAAATAGCTAGGACAGATTATGCTTCATGGGGAGATAAAAGTCTAAAACCACGAAATAAAGATCACCATCAAGGTGTAGTACACCTTCATAAAAGGTTGTATTTAGAAAACCAAGCTTATTTTGAAGATTGAGATTAGCTCTCTTGTTTTAAAATAATTCAGAAGGTGTTGTCCCCAGGTGAGGGGACAAAGCATAAATCTCTGAATAGAGACAAAATCACCATAGACAATAACTTTCTCAGTGGTCCCTCACCTGAAATTATGAGCAAAAATAGACTTCCTGTTTAACAAATCTTGATTTCAAAAACTTTTATTGTAATTTTATTAGTTGCCATTAAAACAGGAAGGGGAGAAAGTACAATTTAGGATTCAAAGTATTAAAACTCTTTAGGAAAAACGTACTGAAAGTTTTAAGCCACTCATATGAGTTGTGCTTTCAGATTTTTCAAACAGAAGGAGCAATCTATTTAACTACTTCTCTCTCTATCTACCTGGGCAAATGTCCTGTGAAAAATTGCTTCACTGGTGAGAAGGCTACTTGTCTGAAAAAGAAAAAAAAATAAGGATTTGTGTGAGACACAGGAGTTACAGGTCACAGGAAAAGTATTTCCTGGTAGCCATGACAACCTGAGAGAAGTTGACTTAGACTTTTAAATAATATTATTCTATTTCAAAATTAATCTGATCCACTGGAGCAGAAACATTTTACATGGAGACGTAAGCTATTCTCAGATATTCAGAGCTGCATCTCTGAGCAGCAGCAGTGATGACTTATGCCTGTAACAACAGGCTCAGAAGCTCTACACTGATGGCTGTTTCAGGATTTCTGCCCATACTAATCAAAAGTGATGCACATAACTTGTCCACTAGTATAGCCATCTGTTAGTGTGGCACACTGCCCACCCAAAAGGTATTATGCCAATTTCAATGTTCCAGCCTAAGATGGATTTAGAGGGCAACAGAGAAAGCACAGTGCATTAAAACCAGCAAAGAGCAGCCTACCCTCAGAGAATCCTACAGCAAGGACTTGCAAACTCTGCTGGATGCCTTAGCAACCTGTGTTATAATGCTGGTCTCCTGCCCTAAACTGGAGAAGGAAAGAACACCAAAAGCTTCAGGAAGTGTCAGGAGCATATTGTGCTTCCAAATAGCTGGTAGATCAAGGGAGGTGATTTCTTCCTTCAACTCAGTGCTCATGAGACCACATCTACAGTACACACGTAGTGTCCAGATTGGGCTTCCCAGCAGATCAGCCAGACCACAACGCTGATCAGAGGCAGAGGCACTTGCCCTGTGAGGAGAGACAGAGGGAACGGGGCTTTTTCAGCCTAGAGGAGAGCTGGCTTGAGGGGGACCTAAAAGCAGCCTTCCAATACTGCTGGGGAATATGAGGAAGACAAAGCCAGGCACTTTCCAGAAGTGCATCATGAGGATATGAGAGGCAGGGACATAAAAAGTTTCTGACTGGGTGCAGGGATAAACATTTTCCCCACGAGGATGGTCAAGCAGTGGAACAGGTGACCCCAGAAAGCTGTGCAACATCCATCCTTCAAGGCTATCAAAAACAGACTAGGTAAAGCCCTGACCAGCCTGGTCTGCCTTCAGAGCAGAGACTGCTCTTTGAAGGATGCTTTCCTAGAGACCTCCTGAGATTTCTTCCAATCTGGATTATCCTGAAATCCTGTATGTAATCAATGAAGAAAATTATGCTCTTTCAGAAGATTCTTTAGACTATCACTATAATTTTATAATTTTGTCTATCTTGCATCACACACTAAAGGTTTCATGAAAATAGAACAAAAATATTATTTCACAGAACTTCCTTCAAACACGGTGAATAAGGAATCTAGGGTCCAGTCTCATTTGTATTAATGTAAAGGGAGAGGGCCTGGCTGCCTGAGATTTATATTCTGTTAAGCAGCAAAGACAACTCCCGAAAAATCAGATTTCCATCCCATTCCTCTATATGAGCAGTGATTGCTGCTGAGACTAAAGAAACACTCTGGCATTGGATGGTGTAAAAATATCCATGAAGAGGATACAGCTGTAACTGAAGCATACACAGGATTGATGTGCTTCTATTAGTCTACGATGCAGACAAATCTCTATTAGGGTCTCATTTCAATAGGTAAAAATATAGCAAGAAGTCATACCTCAGTTAAGTGATTCATTATCACTCTAGAGATGTATTACTGTAAACATACACAAATATCATACGCATAATAAAAGGGAGGTAATTATCTAAATTGCATCTTGTTTTTTTTAAAAAAAATCTAATTTCCCTGCTGTTTGTACATTTTGCTTTAAATTGGATATGAGAAATTAGACAGATGAATTTCAATTGCAAAGAAGAAATTCATTCTATTGTATTTTTTTAATCAATATTATTGGAAAGTAAAATGAAGGTCATTAGAAAACAGCCTACAGAGTAATACAATGAGCATGTGAAGAAAAGTCTATCAAGAAAGAAAACAAAGTAATTCTCAAATAATTTGAAATCTGAAATCTCCTTGATAAGAGATTTTTTCTACTAATCCAGTTCTGGCTATGAAGATGTTTAATCATACAGAGCTTTAAGTGCCTCAAAATTCAAAGGCAATTTGTAGGGCACAGGATGCAAATCTATCCTATAAATTCCAGCCAAAATATATAGATAGCTCATAGACACTATACTGGGTGGCTCTCACAAATTAACTGTACTGTCATGTTTTTGTGTTATTTTAGTGTCTTAAATAAATTTGTCTTCAATGCCATCCACACAAGATTATTTATATACTATTTTTTCTAAAAAAGTTGTTCAGTATTGTAGACTGACATATTATTTCAATTCCAATAATATAGCTGAAGTATAAAAGATTAATTTCAAATATATATTAAGTTCCTCCAAGCTGATCTTTCAACTGAAAGCCAGTGACCTCAAGACACACATCTTTATTCTTGCACAAACTTCTATCCTTAGCTACAAAAACCCAATTTATTGTAACAGTAAAGGTTTTGAAGTCCAGCTTCATTGACTTTGGCAAGACCGAACCGTATTGTACCCTAAAGGAACAGATGAAATTTCCGATATCTTTCTGTCTTTTTTTCTGCATGTGTCTCTCTTATTAACAATTGGATCATCCAAAATAAATGAGTTCATGATCTAAATGAGTTCTTGGAGGTAAGTGACGTAATTTACAACGAAGTATAACAAAGTTACAACTTATCTTCCTGTTTTGCTAAAAGTCAGTATTATGATTCCTGGAATACAGTAGAGTGGGACATCAAGTCACCCCTTTCATTTTTCAAAAACCATCAGAACTGTATGACGCAATAAACATCACCAGGATTACAAATCTCCAACTCCTTCTGCAGCCTTTATTTATACTATTCTCTACCATTAGAAAAAACACTTTTTATTTGTATACGTTATATATAGCTGAAGTGGCCAAACATGAAGAAATAAACGTTGGCCTCTGAAAACTTTAAGGAATCCTTTATATAGGTAGTCATTCAATCTCTTTTAAAATACATTCAGAAGAACAAATAACAGGTTGGAAGCCTCTTTCCTTTGTTCTGAGAATTTAAGCCTGACTTTTTAGAAAGTTTTTCAGTGCATTGAAACCAGAAATCTGAAAAAAACAGGAGTCATGTGGCAATTGCCATCACCATAACCACAAAGCGATATATCAATGTCTATGCATTTTCACTAGCAAATAAGGAAATAAATATGTCATACTGTCAGTATTTGAATCAAGATCTGAACTGAAATATGGTTTCAAGCTGACTACAAAACTGTATTTCTAAACACTCCAGTTGGCTGCAGCCAGAACAGGTAAATGTGTTGAAGAATGCCTGTGACTACTTGTCTGTACTTTTACAAAATTTAATGTTAACTTCTTTACACCTGAACAATTGTTTAAAAAAAGACAGTGGAAGTTGTGCAGTTTTGTACTCTCTTCAAACTTAGTCACTCATTCAGCAAGGAAACCAGAATTCAATAACTTCAGGCTGAAGGGATGCAAGTCTACATCCCACACTACCATATAAAAAGGTTCATCAGCCTACAGATGAAGAAGCAGAAAGACAAACTCCTTTTTGTAGCCCAGAGGTATTCAGCTGAGAGGGCACATACTGAACTCAACTCTACTTCTGGGTTTTATTTCTGAAATTTTGAAAAATTCCAGAAAGAAAGGAAAAGAAGTCATTGATCCTCATTTCAGCTCAGCACAGAAGACACTGAGCTGCAGAATCATGATCACATGTGCAAAATCTGCATCTAGATTAAAACATTGGATTTATTTTAAACTGATGGCATTTCTTTGAAAGTAGAGTGAAACAGTGCTCTCCACTGTCCCTTACTTCACATCCTTTTTGAAACGTGGAAGACAGTTTGAATCCTCATAGGACTGAAAATAAAGCCAGTTCTCCTGTTTTCTGCTAGGCTGTTCCATGGAATATAAGCAGCTCCATCACCACCTTTTAATTTTAAAAGTATGCAGGAAGACTTTAGGAATGAGTTTGAATCCCAGCTGGATGGAGGCACTTGCCTCCAGACTTGCCTTAGGTATCTATTCTCATTGAGCATAACAGTTTCAGTTGCAACTGTGTCCTGTCTTCAGGCTTTTCAGATCCTTATTCTGAGGAACATAATTGTTTTGATAAAGACATACAGCTCAGGTGCCAAACGTAACTCCAGGTACATTCCTGAACTTCAGGATTTAGCCATTTCAGGTCCTAAAGCCTTTCTTAAATCTACTGAAAAATCTTGTGTGATTAATCTTACGTAAGTCGGCTGAGGAAACCTGAATGCTGTATTGATATGAAATGAGCCAAGTGTGTAAGACAAATGCTACAAAGTACTAGTAGCAAAGTTAAAAATGACAGCAAATATGTTATCACGTAGTTGTAGGGTTTGGGGGTTTTTTGTATTGGTTTTGTTTTGGTTTGGTTTGGTTTGGTTTGGTTTTTTGGGGTTTTTTTTAAGGTCATTAAAGATATATGGATACACGCGAAAGCACTCTTTTGATCCCAGTGCACCCTTTGGTGATGTTTGTAGCTACGTAAGGGATCAGACAGAAAAAGCTATCATTAGGAGAGGCATGAGGGATTTAAATATGCATGTGTGAAAACAAAAAGGTGCATTGCCATTGAGTACATAGTCATAGTGTTATTGAAGTGACGTTTCAGTAAGTAGTTGTTCAGATATATACATCTCAAAAATCAGAACAGCTTGTGGTTGAATTGCAACTAGTGATGCTAATATATTTAAAACTGATTTAAAAGCTCAAGTGGACAAGGATGAGGAAGTTATAATTGTCTTAAGAGACCACAATTTTCTACTGATATCAGTATAATCATAAAAAGTCATGACACATTGCAGTTTTTGACCAGACAGAAAAGGTAGCATGTCATTCACCTGTAAAGCTCTTTATCCTGATCTCTCATGAGCACAGCTGGCATATAGCGATTATTTCTGCACTCCTTCCTGTCTCAAAAAGGATTATGAAAAAGAAAGCTACTGTGTATGGTAGTCTACAAATATTCAAAGGGCAGAGCTACCAAGGGAGGGAAAGAATTGCCTTGAATAATAAAAGGAAGGATGACTGTAAATTATAGAAGGAAATTAATGAAGATTAAGTCTCATTTGGAAGAAATACAGGTTTGTCTTCTCCTTAAAGGAAGCAATAGAAAGTTCACCAGCTATACTGGGAAGCAGGCAATGTGTAACAATAATAAACGTACAATCTGGGATTCCCAAAAGTCCTAGCAGGCTCATACTGATGTTTTCACCTCTGTATTTTTTTGCAATATTCTAGTTTCACATATAACAGTACAACTTTCCCTAAGGCCTTAATCACAGGAAATTGCCTTTTGAATTGATGGTTTGTAAAAGATCCTCTCTGTAATATGACAAAAACTATTGCTTCTCTTCTCTAAAATGGTGAAACTATAGTTTGTTATCTGATGTTTAGAACTTGATTTTATGTCTTTAGTTGTATTCAGAGCTGAAATGTTGCAGGCACTTCATTGCCTGCCACGTAATAATGGCTAAAATAAACAAGCAATGTTAAGATTATTATGTAGTTTAACTTAATAAAAAGTATTACCATTGGAATTGACCTGGATTATAACCTGACTGAGGGCTCATTGACACTGTAAATATCTTATTCCAAATTATTCACTTTCTTAATTGCTGAGGCTTTTAATGTGGAATGAAAGCCTAGGCATTTCAGGGATCAGTTACCAAGGGAAACATTAAATGGACAGAGAGAAAACAGAATCGGGGTATCACAATTCTGGGTGCTACATATGCCCAGATACTGTGTTGATTAAACCTGTGGAGGAACAATAATTTCTCAGCTCCTCCTTTCATCTTTCTGTCATCCCACGTCTGAAGAGTGGGACTAGAGGCTTAATTAAACTTTAAATAAAGCACAATACTAGCAAAATCATGGAGCTATTTTATGGATTTTGAAATAGAAATTCAGAAAGTCCTGATGAAATAGCATTCCCAGGAAAAATGAGATGTAAGAATAGGCTTGAGCAGGGGTGATGGACAAGGTAAAAACAACTTAAAACTTATTGTGAATGTACTTTGAATACGAGCTGTAAAAAGCGTGTTTCACAACTAATGTAAACTGCATGCTAATACATTAGAAGTGTGATCAGAAGATCAAAGGAAGTTATTGTTCCCTTCTACCTGGTGCTCGTGAGGCTGCTGTGGGAATAAAGCTCCTGTTGTTTCCAGTTCAAGAAGGGTGTGGAGAAATTGAAGTATCCCTCTAGTAGGGATCAGGAGGATACAGAGCACATCTCCTATAAAAAGATACTAAGCTTGTTTATGCAAGTGAAGAGAAGGATAAAATGTAACCTAATATTCCTCAACAGTTCCTTGAAAGGGTGTTAAAAAATAAGGGAAACTCAATAGTGTCAGACAAAATAACAGGTTCAATAGCTGCAAAACCAGGCATGGGACTTTCAGCATAACATTAGGGGGAAAAATGTCAATGGCACAAAGGACTGTTAATGTTCAGCACTGGAATAAGACATGCAGAGAGCCCGTGGAAATTCCAGCCCTGCAGGTATTCATGGCCCCGGTAGCAAAGACATGTCTAACCTGATCTACTGCTGACAAAGATCCTGGTTTCAGTAAGAGCTTCAACAAAACAACTTCTGGAAGTGCCTTCCAACCAGTATTTCTACTGCTATATGACCCTCTTGTCATAGTCCTCCAAGCTATTGATATTCAAACATCTGTTTGCCATGTTCAGTTTTAATCATAGTAAGCAGTATTGCTCACCTTTCTGTAATACATTTCCATAGTTAATTTTCTCTGCCTTAGTCAAACTGAATTTAATTTGCATTCTTCTCTCATATTTCCAGGGAACTTTGGCATGGTTTGCAACACCTCCAAAATTCATTCCACTGTATTTCATAGATCATTTTACTTTTGTTTTGTTCAGTAATCGTTCAGAAACAAAGAGGTTAATTCAGCTGTCCTAACTTAAAGGTCCTAACCTAAAGATGTATACTTTGCACACCTACAGAATTTAAGTAGAGAACAAGACACATCTAGAATAAATTTATTGCATCTATTTTAGATATCTATGACTCTATCTATGAAATGAAACATGCCTAGAAATGTCAGTTTCTCTGACATGACTGAACAAAAAGGTCTAGACAGCTAGTTCAGATGTAGACATGTAAATCTGATCACATGAAGCCAGTGCAGGAGTGGAGAGCAATTTCTGAGCTCTTCTTGAGCTCATACAATAGAATGAACTTCTGTGTAAATAGCTAGTATTGACCATGCAATTCATACTAGATCCTCCTAAAGCTAAAATTCCCTACATCAACAGAGCAGATGTTATAATTTGTTAATCCTTCATTAAATGTTTTTAACTGCTGAGACATCATGCTATGAGCAGTATTGGCATAAACCAATATGACATGATACTCATTAAACCTTAAGCTAGAGAAATTAACAGGTCATGTTCCTTAAGAGAATTGTAGGTAGCAATTAAAACTGAAGGACAAACAATGTTAGCACAGCTGACCACAGCAAGAAAGAAGGTATGTAGGCTCTGCTACCATGAACTGTAGGATCATGAAGCGGAGGTTACTGGCATATTTTCCCTTCTTGTAGATGTCCAGTGATGTGCACATTATGAGTAATCCCTTAATCAGTAGTATTACTTTAATGCATGTGGACTTCCTCCTTCCCAATCCAAAAAGCAAGGAAGAAAATTATTTCCAAGGATAGCTGAGAAAACAATTTATATGTGAATACGCTTTGATGACTGCTAAGAGCTTGTTGCTCAGGACCGTATCCAGGTGATCTTTTAATATCTCTACAGATGGAGACTCTACAACCTTCCCAGACCATCTGTGCCAGTGCTCGGTCACCTTCCCAGTAAAAAGGTGTTTTCTGATGTTCAGAGGCAACCACCTGTGCTTCAGTTTATGCCCACTGCTTCTAGTCCTGTCACTGGAAAGAGCTTGGCTCCAGCTTCTTCACACCTTCCCTTCAAAGATACCCCAAAAGACTTCTCCAGGCTCAACAGTCCCAGCTCTCTCAGTCTTTCTTCAGAGCTGAGATGCTCCAGTCACTTAATCATCTTAGTGGTCCTTTGTTGGATTCTTTTCAGTAGCTCCACATCTCTCTTGTACTGAGGAGCCCAGAACCGGGCTCAGGACTCCAAGTATGGTCTCATCAGTGTTGAATAGAGGTCCTCAACCTGCTGGCAATTCTTTTTTAAATGCAGCCCAAGATACCATTAACCTTCTTTGCAGACAGGGCACATTGTTTGCTCATGTTCAACTTATTGTCCACCAGGAATCCCAGGTCCTTTTCTGCAAAGCTGGCAGCTAAGCACCATGCAGCCACTCACTCACTCCTCCTGTGTTGGGATGGGGGAGAGAATTGGAAGAGTAAAAACAAGAAAACTCGCGGGTTGAGATAAAGACAATTTAATAGGTAAAGCAGAAGCCATGCATGCAAGGAAATCCAAATAAGGAATTCATTTACTACCTCCCATAAGTAGGCAGGTGTTCAGCCATGTCCAGGAAAGCAGAGCTCCATCATGCATAATGGTTACTTGGAAAGACAAATGCCACCACTCCAAAAGTACCTCCCTTCCTTCTTCTCCCCCCTGCTTTGTATTCTGAGTGTGATGTCATAGGGTATGGAATATCTCTTTGGTCAGTTGGGGTCAGTTGTCCCAGCTGTGTCCCCTCCTAAATTCTTCTGCACCCCCAGCCTACTAGCTGGTGGGGTGGCCTGAGTAGCAGAAGAGACCTTGACCCTGTGCAAGCGAAAACATCAGTGTGTTAATACTGTTTCAAGCGCAAATCCAAAACATAGCCCCATACCAGCTACTATGAAGAAAATTAACTCTATCCTAGCCAAAACCAGCACAAGCATATGCTGGTATATGGAGTTATTCCTCCCTAGGTGCAGGTCTTCGTAGTTCCCCTTGTTGAACTTCATGAGGTCCCTGTCAGCCAATTTCTTCAGCCTGTCAAGGTGTCTCTCAATGGCAGCACAACCCTTTCCTGTTTCACCCACTCCTCCCTGTTTTGTGTCATCAGCAAACTTGCTGAAGATACGCTCCACCCTGTCATCCACATCATGAATGAAGGATCAGACACAGCATGGACCCCTGGGGTTCACTGCCTGTTACTGGCCTCCAATTAGACTTGAGCTGAATGTCTGGGCCCAGACAGTGGTGATCAGTGGTACAGTTTTCAATCCAGTACATTAAAGTTTCTTTAAAGTTAATTAGAGAAGAAACAAAGCACTAAAGAGTTTGAGGTGCTTCATACTGTTCTCTGCCAACCAGTAGCCTCTAATTACTATATGTATATATATTTGTAAATAAAATAAGCCTTGGAACAAAGTCTGCATATATATGTGAGTGAACACAGGACTGCTTTTCACTATTCTTCTTTCTTAATAAACATTTACAGCTAAGTAAGTATCCAACCCTACTTATAACTTTCCTTTTTGCCGCAATGCGTACAGTAGATAGATAGCAGTTTGATCATGCACTAAAGATCAATGGACATGAGTGTCTTCAGTAAAACACAGTAAATGCTTGTCCTTGTCTCATCTAACATGATATGTTATAGAAAAAACATTAGTTCTTTAGAAAGAATGAATTAAGTATTTTAATAAGGAAAACCAGTGAACAAAGACTTTGGCACATATTTAACAATTTTAAATTATAGAATGACATCAAGAAAGCACAGGTTGTCACCTGACATTTTGTTCTGTCTCACAGAAAGATGAAACCAAGACAGTTATAAACTGAGGTCAAAGTCAGCACGAACTTGCATATATGTAAAGAGGAAAATAAAACTAATAAAAAATGCAGCTTGATTTGGGATCTTAAGAGCTACCATCATTTTGTGAGAGCGACAGTGTATGCAAATACAGACCAAAAAATTGGTTACAAATAACAAGGGGTCACAAATAACAAGGGGTCACATAAAGCAGACCTAGATATCAGTCTACTAGAGTCTGCATGGGCATCAGGAAAAACAAAGCCAGCAACAGCAGACTGAGAAGGGCTGGAGAGAGGCTAACAAGCAATTCTCCCCTGGAGAACTCTCTGCAGGAGAGGACCTGGGTGTCTTTTTCAGGGCTCAGCCCAATGCTTTGGTGAAGATGATTGTTAGGATTGAGAGAAGACCAAAGAGAACCATTGTTTTCAGCCCTTTTTTTTGTTCAAGAAGCATCTTTCCAACACCCTGCAACTTTTGCTCTGGGCTTTCTCTTTCTTTCAGCCCTCATCCTGACTCTAAACATAGTTTGAACATTCCTCACCTTATTTTGATAACCTCTTTTCAATCCTACCCCTGCTGGAGGTCTGTGGTTTCCTCCTACACACCCCAGACTTTCTCCAGACTGGAGATTCCTTGGGGCAGAAACTCCTTTGGCAGCAGTGCATTTGCCTTGGCTCTGTCTTTTCAAACCCATTCTAATTTGAACTCCAAGCTTTCTCCTTCTCCTAACCCTAACCAAAACCCCAATACTAACACCACGTGCAATCCTAGGAACCTTTAATATACGAAGTTGCACATAGGTAGGGTAGAAAAGAAGGTCCTAAAGGGCACTATGGCAAAATTCCAGACTCTGGGTGAAGTTAGGATAGTGTTTCCAGAAAGAGAAAATTATGATAGAGGTGGGTATAATTTTGGCAGTAAAATTATTCTTTGGACAACCATACTTTTGAGTGGTTCAGACATAAGCTCTGTAAGACAGGTTGTCTGTTATTCAGAGACATCCTCCTGTGAAGTGCTCAATAAACAGAATTCAGATGGTGAACAAAACAGATTTCAATCTGTTCTCACAGTTGTGTAGACAGAATTGGTGTAGGCATTTGTTAACAGCTATAACAAAATAAACACAGGATACACAGGTTACAGAATAATTAACTGTGTTCATTTTTGTGCCTTCATTGTTTATTCCTTGTTTTAAGTATATTGCTTTCCTAAGACTCAGATTCACCGAGATTAAGATATTTATAGTTCTGATTTACTAATGCATCTTTATGATTCTTTAACATAATATTTGATTTTTAATTGCAGGTTTTCTTGTAAATGGTCAGGCGATGAGAAGGCATTTAGTCAGTCAGTAACCATGGAGAAATTAATAATTTATATAAAAACAATTTTCTCCCAAGGAAGAACAATAAGACTAGACAATATCACTATTTAACAAATTTAAATTTCTAGACTATATATTAGATTAAGGATATTTTTTCATCATTACATATTTTACAAGGATTAGGGTGTGTATGATGTGAAAAGTACTTATTCTTTTAACTAATATAACAGAAACTCTAAAGATTTGCCAACTCACTTAATTGGCTAAATGTGTTCATCTGATATATATACTGCAATACTTCTTGTTAAATTATAGTTTCAGGAATTCCTAACATAATTATTTCCAGTTCCTTATTTTACAAAGGATTGATTATTTTCAAACTTTGGTGTTGGTTTTTGTTGTTTTTGGGTTTTTTTTCTGAATTAGTCTTTACTTCAGCCAGATTATTTCCCTAGAGTGTATTAAGAAGTTTTACTATGAAGTTTTGCGTTTTATTTTCTGCTCCCTGGGGAATCTTTTTCTTGGTCTTTTTTGTTTATTAATATCAAATTATTTTACTGTTTCATATTGAATAACAAGAATGTTTTGACTGTACATGAAGGACTAGTTAGAGTTACAATATATGTAGAGAACAATAGTACATCAGGGAGAGGAGAAATAAATTTATGAACAGCCATTCCTCTGCTTTTGGTATCTGGGAACAGGAGGCCTGATCTAAAAAAGGTCACTACAGTTAAAGGAAGTTCTCCATTTCAATGGGATTAGTCACCAAATGCTGTATATAACAAACATTTCCTTGCTGTCATGGTCCAAATTTCAGCCTGGTCTCCATTGTTCCATGCTCAGACTTCCCAGTTCTGTTCTGTTGGTTAGATACTCCCATGAAACTCAGTCCTGAATACTCTATGTGCACAATATGCCAGTGTTACAATACTTCCACTTTTTAACAACGCTAAGTGTCTGTGCTGCAATGAATGCCTCTCTTTGACTCTCTCCCAGAACAGTTTGCACAAAGCAGTATAATATCTTTTGGTTTAGGCAGGGAGTAGCTACTGAAAATGTTCTGTACTCCACCACATATATTAGCAGTGCAACATACCGTGACATAGGTTGCACTTCTCTCTACTTATCTGCCCCAGAAAGGAAGATATTCCACATAACTTTCTTCCTCGCCCCTGCCCCCAATTCATTCATTCGCATAAGGTACCTGGCCAATTTTGAACTCCAGGGCCAGTACGCTATTGGCCTTTCCATGACCAATTTAGCTAACTGCTCAAGAACAAAACCTCTTCTGGTTCTTCATGCTTTCCTACTTCAACCTACCTATAGGGTATATGATTAATTTTATCTACTTTCACGCTTCATATTCTGAGAGATTAATCTAAGTTTCTAGTCCTAGAAAGAGACTTCCTCCATCTCAGATAGATGAATTTCCCTCTGGAGGTGTCTGTCTTTACCGATTGATTATAGAAGGAGCTGGCATTCCTACACAATCAGAATGATCCCGGAATGTGCACCCACCTCACCTATTGTTTTTCCATAATGGTAACTGCCTAAATCACTATCCTTCTGAATAATTTTATATTTTCATAATGGACATTGACATAATAAATATCCATTTATCATCATGTAATCTTTTACTTTTCAGTTCATACTTAATATATAAAGTACCAAGAACACCATAAGAGATCTAAGAACTTATTCAAGGGCATGTGGCATAGTTTTGTTGTTATCATGTAGAGCAGGAAGAAGAATTTTGATGTCTGGATGAGAAAAGGGTGGGGAAAAATATCAGAATTTGAGATACTGTAGAAAAGAATGAAAAAATAATAAAAAAAAAAAATTAATGGAATTATCCTGTGGAACTTTTCCAGGGAATAATATGTGTATAGTTTAAATACAGTAGATACTGCATACAAATGTACTTCTTATGAAAGAGAGAAAGAACAACAAAAGGAAGACAGAGATATAGAGGAAAACAAAACTCTGAAGGGTTAACAAGGAGGAAAAATAAGTAGCAACAGTGTTAAGACCTGACACCTTTTACATGTTGCAAATTTAAGAGGAAAAAAAAGGAAATGTACATTTCAAGAGGTCAAAAACTGCATCCTATACTGAACAAAACCTTTTCTTTTCTCTTGCCTTCCAACAATAAGTCAAAATATAAAGTAATAGAAAATGTCTACAATTGCTCCAATCTCTAATTAGGACTTCCATTTTTACCAGTGAGCAACTTATGCTAAGAATTGAAGGAGCATGCTGCTGATGCTTCTTTTTTCCTGCTGAAGTACCATGCATCTGCTAGAAGGGCTAAATTTAATGCAACTGCTGTCCAAGTTCTAGAAATACATACTTTTATTTAAGTTCACAGAAACACACAGACTGATCACCAAGGTTCAGAAAACAAATATTAGTTGTCCACAGTGTGCAGGCAAAAGGACACTTTATTTTCAACATCAGTGTTGTATTAGCACGAAAATGAAAATTCAAAACAATGGTTTACTGTTAAGAAGGAACTGTATTAAAATAGCTTTTAAGAAAGGTACATGCTACTAAATCTTACAAGGACTTTAAGAAATGGGTGGGTAGTGAGAAATAAATTGGCTGCTACTCCTGTCAATGAAATACCTGTACTGAAAGCAGTGACTCAGGGAGTGTCAATCTTGCTTACTAAGTAAAACCATAAAGGAATCCTCCGGAGTGACAATTTTCCCATTAACATTAAAGTTCAACTGGAATCTGATTAGTAACACACTCATGTCTAGAGCATATAGAAGGTACAATGGTAATGAAGCTAACTAAATTGTGAAGGGAATGAGGCAAAAGTCTATTTTATTCTCTTTTGGAACTGATCCCTAAAATATACCTTTGAGGACAGCCATGGCGAGAGAAGAAATTAAGATATAGTCAAATATGCAGAAGGGGGCAGTGGCTCATGAAAAGACATTATGAGAAAGGCAGATGGAAGGAACAACTTCAATAAAATAACCCTAAACCCTTGAAGTTGGCCTTATTTTGTCTAAATCTTCCTGGATTAGCTGCAATTACATGGGGATAAATCTGAAATGTGATTGGAAAACAGCAATCTGATAGAGAAACTTTGATTTCTGTGATTTCTGAAAAAGTGACATGAAGGTGACGGTGCTTTAGGATCTGTCTTCTGATCTTCAGATTAAAATGACTGAACTGTCCAAAGGAACAGAATAAAAATGACTGCAATCAACATGAATGCAGAATATCTGCAGAAGTGTATGCTCTCATCGTTTCACAATTACTATCACATTAACTTATGTTATGCTTAGATAAAGCAGAGATGCCACATACCCAATGCTGAGAGTGTAACAAACCCGTCTGAATAGCCTCCTGTGTCTTGGTATCACAAAAGATATTCTGATTTTACAGAGGCTTTTCATTCTATCCTATTTTTATTTTACATTTGTGAAGTTTCATTAGCTTAGTTCCCTTGCTTTAGGGAGGCTTCACATGTTTCTTTCTTCTTCATTTTCAAAAAGTTTCAGAAGTATGATTGTCTTCAATTCTTGCAGCATTTAGTGAAAGTTTTTTAAACACAGTTCTGAAATAACTTCCCACTATCCGGTTTGATGGGTCTCAATGTGAGCTTGTAAACCTCAGTCCCCTCCCTTCAAATGCTTTGGGATGCCTATAAATAAGAGAGGAAAAGCACACAAAAATTAGGAGAGGAAGAAATCACTCAGATCTAAAAACTAGGATAAGACAAAAACCAAAGACCAAGGTGAATCAATCTACAGAAAACAGGTATCATTAGGTATCTGATATATTCCACCATTATCATGTTATCAAAACAACAGTATCTTTAATAATTTTACTAATATAACATATATAATAGAGAAAGGCACAGGAAAGACTGAGAAACTCTTAGGTCATAAGATGAAAGGAAGTCAAAGAAGTACTCCTAAAGTACAGAGAGAGATACAGTAAGACCCAATCCAAAACTTTAGATACCTACATAAGCTCAGATGCGAAAGGGTGTACTCCTGATTTATCTATTATTGTTATAGATTTTCTTTTTCAATATAAGCATAGAAGAAAAATTGCTCACAAAAATGAGCCGAATTCATTCCCATTAAGAATTATTTAATTTCAATTGATTTGCCTAAGTGATTAATTTGTCCCAGTATATCTATGTAATATTCAAGACCAACTCTTGCCCATTTAACTAACAAACACAAAACACTTCCAGTTTTTCACTGCAACATATCCATTACAATTCTTTACACTTTCAGTGACAACCTTAATGCTATAATTTCCTAATTTTTCCAAGGTTTTCTTCACAATTTGAATATTTTAAGTATTTTACAAGCAACTCCCTAGATTTTAAGAAACAGTGTAAAGTAAAAAAGGGTAAGAACTTTGTCACCGGTCGGCTGAGGCAAGCCGAGCACGGGGACGAGCCCTTCCCTATCCCCGAACCCCTCTCCTCCGGGAGAGAAAAGGGTTCAAAAGCAGAGATACGAAAAGGGAAAATAAAAGATTTTGTGAGACCTCTGAACGTTTGGAAAACTGAAACAAAACTTTATTAAAACTAGAACAATATATATAACATGCAGGGAAAAACCAATGCAAAATCTGAGAATCTGTGCAGGATGGAAAGGTGAGGGTTTTAAACACGAGAACAAAGACAAAGGGGGACGGTACCACGTGCAGTCCAGAAAAATGGCACCGGCCACGTGTGCGCTTTCGTGGACAAAGGAAAACCGCGGCTTTTATGAACGCCGGGCTGTAATATGCAGAAAAGCACTGTCCCTACCGAATTCGTTGAAGCGGAGAAGAATATCAAAGCAGCAGACAAAGAGGGTAAAGCCTTACGGCAGCAGAAAAGCCTCCAGGCGAGCAGTCTGTCCCAGGCGGCGTGGCGGGGGCTGCCCCGGTGCACAGTCCACTCCGGCAGCCTGTAAGGTCCCCGGAGCTGAGCCGCAGTGTCTGGAAAAGCCTCTTTCCCGGAACGAAGCTGAAGTCCCGCAGTGACTCCCGCAGAGCGGAGCCGGGGGTGTCCGGAGAGCCGAGAGCCGAGAAAAACCCCCGAAGCTGTCCGGGAAGCAGCCCAGAAGTCCCGAAAGCCCCAGAAGTCCCGAGTAGCCCCCAGCCGCCCGAGCCCGCAGCTTCTTAAAGGGGCAGTACGCTCCCGAGAAAACTTTCTCATCCGATGAGATGCTGCCAATCGTAACATGGAAGGGAATAATTCAATTGATAAGCCTTCAAGCAGGTTTTTTTCTTCAACCTGCCACAAACTTCTGTCACAAAATGCATGAACTCTTCCAGTTCATGGGTTGACAATCTTTAGACCACAGGCCATTCTCTTTTTAGCTCCAAAGTTATACAACATCATCAGAGAAGCTGTCACCCTCCAGAGAATACATTAGAGGAAAATAAGGTATCTTCTTTACCAGTGGGTTTACCTAGCTACTAATACATGACAATTCTGAATACTTATCTGAAATGGTAGTAGCCTGCAATACTGCATGACTTTTTGCTGTTTTCTTTGCCATGGTTCTCAGCCTCCTAGACTCCTCAGGCTCAAGTTCTGCTTTCCTCCTTTTTTCTGAAATTTGCAATTCCACATTTCAGTCTCGCTTCTTTATTATTCTCAGCTCCCAAATCCAGCTACTCCTTTTCATCCAAGGTATTGTCTTGATACCTCTGGATTATTCAAATCAGGTGTCTCCCCACCCCTTCTGCCTATCATCCTAAAGGCTAGAGTTAAAAGCACCTTTGTTTTCAGGTCCCTCTACAAGTACCATGATGGCAGTCGGACAGCGGGACTTCTGCTTACTTACAACGGCTCACTACTTACTAGAAGTGGAGATGATACACATCATTCTTCATGAGCAGCAAGGGGTGACGGTTCAAGACAGAAATATCTGAGCATGTTTTATTCACATGGATCCTTTGAAAGAATTGTCAACCTAACCAAAGTTGAAGTGAGCATGAGAGGATCAAAATTCTTAAAAGCTTAATAGCTTCTCTGAGTTGGGATTAATTTTTCTTTTTCTGCAAAAATTATATTTCTGCCATCACAAAGAAATTACTCTGACTTCAAAATTTAGAAACGTTAGTGCTTCTTCATAAAAGAAATCATAAAATGTGGCCCAATCAAAGCAACTTACCTTTCAGTAATCTTAGGAACAATATCTGTTCCACTGAAAGTAAATTCAGGAATCTGATGAAGTCATAGGTACCTGAAAGCACGGTTTCATAACGGAAAATGTCTAATGAGATGAAATATAATAACAAACTTAATACCACGTGTATCAAAAGAGACTATATATGGGAAATACTGACATGTTTTACCTTGGAAAGATTATTTTATTTGATTCCCAGTCCCCATGAGATCCTCTTTCCAGTGAGCTAACATCTAAATGTAGGTTCTCTTCTTGTCCAAAAAACAATGAATTCTATGAGGATTCTGCTAATGCATTAATGCAGGGACCTGCTTCTCCATCTGTGCTAATGTCTGTGAATTGCACATGAAATTAAGCTAGAAATGTCCCATTCATAATGCTGAGAGACTAGTTTTCAGAAACCTTCCGTATATAAAAAACTTCCCACAATATTAAAAACTCAGTGCAAACCTCAATGGAATTGTGTGAGTAACTTTAACCTCTTTACAAAGGGAAAATAGGATCGAGCCTCCATTTCACCCGAATAGTAGTGAATTCACTAATTACCTTTCAGTAATTTTTTGTTTTGCATTTATATGGAAATGACTGAAGACAAAAATTCCATTAAATTACCCATGCATCTGATTTACATTTTCTCCTTCCACAAATAGTTAAAGGTAGGCAAACATACCTTTCATCCTGTTCTTCTTAAGCTCACGAATCTTTTTAAAAAGATTCCAACAACTCTGATTATGAACTTGAGTAGGTGCCTGCTCATGTAACATCTATTTGGCCTGTGAAACTGATACTAAATTTGAACTGATTACAGCAGTAGTATGAATAATGTAATTTTTGAGCCCAAATTGCTGGAGAGTCCTACTCTGGTCTCTATTTTTACCTTTTTTCACTTAGACATATAGGTACTATATATGAAAACACAGTGGATTTTAGTTATTGAGCTATGATCTGTTCACATAACCGATTACAGCTGCAGGTATTTTAAAATGCAGAAATTAAAATGTTAAAAATAATAAATGCTTTAAAATTATCTTTATTGCCCTATCTCCATATTTTTCCCCAAAAATTGTATCCACACATGCAGTAGTACAGCATCATCTGAATCTATCTCATCTGTGCTCTGATTTGCTATTAATTCATTTTATAACACTGTACACATTTACACTTTACAATCTGACAAAAAAATCAATAATTTTAGACTCACCTGTTAATATTTTCTCTTCTAATTTCTTTAGAAGTCTTTTATTTAGTATTTAAAGATATTTTGAAAGCAACGTCCTTCAAGAAAACATAAGTATTATCTTCCTAAACATGGGAAATTTAACTGTGTTATTCCTGACTATGTGCTGTCTTAAAACTCTTCATTCTGATCCTGTTGCTATCACTGTCAGAAGACAATCTTTCAGCTGATGCAAACTGTCATCATTCTATTAACTTCAAGGAAATTAACATAATACACACTGGCCGAATGTTATTTCAAGGCTCTCATCCATGTCAAGCACTAAATAGCATTTTCAGCTGCATATTGGACTGCAAAGGTTCCACAACTATTTGTTATTCCATCACAGTAAGCCACAAGTTTACTTCTGTTGGCCATTGTAGGGGGAAAAAAAAAAAAATGATGGATAATTCTGTGGAAACTTTGAAAACGCTGAGACATTTCTTATTATTCATATTGTTAAATACATTCTTCAGCATCTCTTCTATTTTCAATGCTGTTGTTTCTAGGGTCTAGTAAATAGGTTGTAAAAACTATAAAATTGTTCCAAAGAAGATTTATTCACTGTCTAAAAAATAAAAATTTAAAAAGAGGACTGTTTTTCTCAAGAATGATCCTACCTGGTTTCTTATTTACAAGTTTCAGAGATGCTTTAAATACATAACTAGCTTTGGGGTGTTTCTAATAGTCAAGTAATACCATGGAAAATGTGCCACCAGGAGACTCACTGAAGCATGTTCTGAAAACGCTACGCATTAATTTCTGAAAATATCCTTGTGATAAATGTGCTATTTAGGTGAAGCAATGGCATGCTGAGGTAGATTTCTTACAGTGTGTTGAGATAGATTTATTCTCATAAACATGTTGAAAAATGATCACACCAATAGAAATTTCAGATTAGTGTTTTATTCTTGAATATATGTTAAAGATGGACAAGAAACTTTGTAAAAGTGTAAAAAAGTGGAATTCCAACTCATAAAGTATGAGAGCTGTTGTAACAAAGCCATTCACTTAATGCCGAGCAAGTGGAATAAGATGGCATTGATGGACATTTGAAACTGCTCTTTTTTATGACTGTGTAAAAGAGCAGTGAGGGTGTTTATTGGGAAATTTTTGCCTTCAGCCTGCTACTCATTAATACACTTTCAAAGCCAATATCTCAGAGTGGGAAAGAAAGACTGTCACCTTTCCTGTACTGATTTTTCTATATACTTTTACATGTATTTTTTCATGTATGTACCTAGTATGTACATAGAATTGCCCAGCCAATGATAGCTGAAAGACGATGAGGTATTAAGGACAAGGCTTTTGGGGCACAGTGCAATCATTTCCCTAAAAATAACAGTCATCTGTTAGAAGGACAACTTTTCCAAAAAATATAGGTCTGAAATAGACTTTTACGGAGATCATTAACTCTTGCACACCATATAGTATTGCAAGTGTTAAGGAAAATTGCTACTAAACATACATGCATAGGAACACAGTTGTGAGCCAGTCAACGAGGGGATCTGCTCCGGTGCCGGCCCACAGCGGAGCAGCAGGTCTCAGTGTCCAGGGGGTGTCCTGATTTTTTCCTTTGTCAGGGAAATGCTGGGGGAGCGTCGAGACCCGCCAGGAGCTAGCAGTGCTTACGGGAGCCATGTGACAAGGAGTGGGTGACTATGCCCATAAAAGAAAGAGTTGAGGAGCATTTTCATGGAAAGATGCTGAAACCTCCGCCTGCTCTGACCAGGGAGTGATGTTTTTTACCTGCACTGCACCCACCACAAGTGATGCAGCCACCCAGGTGTCAGGCTGCAGGCTGTGCCCTGTGATGACACTGGTACCAGGTGGCAGCCGTGAGGAATGAGCCACGCATGACAAATATACTGAAGGTAGTTAACACATTTCTAAACATTTTTATATTATGATTTTATGGGAAGTCATGAATAGAATACAAACTCAGAAAAACTCTTCCACTTGCATGAAGTAAAATAGCTCCACTGAAAATGTACACGGGCTGAATAGGGCCTTTGGAAGTGTCCTTCATAGTCCTCCTTCATGGAGGACTGTCCAACAGAAGTTCAGAGATTTTAGGTATTCCTATACCCCTCAGGGGTTGGATACTGCAGCAGACAGGTCTCTTCAAATATTATCTCTACTTACAAAGGTGGCAAGGCCAGGGCAGGAGCTCAAGCACAGGACAAAATTCATCAATAATGGTTAATTGCTAGCATGCAGCCGAATTTCGTTTTGGTTTGTCAGCTAAGCAGCTCATATGGTGCCTGAACCTTTAGGAAGAACAGTAAAGTATTTCCGAGAGGCAATTTGTTAAGGTCTATGTTTTGGGGAGGTGAGGGAAAGAAAATTAAGGAATATGTATAAATGCTGTAGCAAGTCATTTGGCCCCCAAGGCACTGTTAAATTAGAAGCATAGCTGATATCTGGTTTACACTCAGCTGACTGCAGAGTAACCAAAGACAGCAGAAAGCACCCAAATGTGAATGTTCTCTTTGCCTTAGCATTCCCAGCTCTTGGGCCTGTTGATTCAAGAAATGTTTGGATTTTTTTTTTAAGGCTTCATGAAGAGATTTTATTCCAGTCCCTCCTATTTAAATGCCTGCATTCATGCAGATTGTAAGATTTTAAAGCAGTTCCAGCTGGGTTTGCAGTAACAATCAGTTCTGTGATAGTACAGTCAGCGCTTCCACTGACAGCAATGGGAGTGTGGCCATGACTTAAAATGGAAAATAAAAATCTATGAGAAACCTCCAGTTTTCCTCTGCCATTCTAATATCACTAAGTTTTATTTTAGAAACACTGCTAGACAGTTGGGAAATATATTGCATTTGATATTGACAGTATGAATAAGGACATTGTTCTTGGCTTGTGCATATGGGAAACATATTAGGTCAGCCTTTAGGTTCAAATGACAATTAACTAGTGGGGATTCACGAAACAACAGACATGAGGATGCCATTTTGTGGTGCCAGACTCCAATTTTCTCACGAGATAGTTACTCGTATTCCTTTCACTGTGAAGATGCCTAGGAAAAATATTCACAGCGCCCCATACAGCAGGTGATGGGACATCCCTAAATAAAAGAAAAAAGTAAAAGAAACAAGGCATAAGAAGAGATGAGAAGAGGGATGTGTTAAAATCTTAGGGGTTATTTTTTACCTTGAACTGATATGAAACTGACTTCATTGGCTCAAACATGTCTTTCCAAAGCAGAGCTTTTCTACACATTAAATTTATACATCATGCAAGTGCTTATTGCCTCTCAGAAATGAGAAATTTGAATTGAGGTTTTTTTTAGTCTAAATGGTTTCAAACACTTCTGAGCAGAATTATCCTGAGCACCTTACTCCAGGCAGCTGAGTCAGAGGCATCACTTCTCATGCATTTTCTGTTAAAGTGTCTTCAGCCAAAAATACAAGATTCAAGAACTTGGGATCAAGCAGAAAATGAAAGAGCTCAAGACAGTAATTTAGTGATTCCTGTGCTAAATTGTGAAGGACAGTTCTGGGCTCTAGCATTTGTTCTAATGGTCATGTATTTTTCACAAGTATTAATAATGAATGCAAAAAAATTTAAATAATTATTTTAACAGGAACCAAAACCCAGGAATCCTATGGATACTCTTCACATGGAACCCAATAGCACAGGTGGACTCAAACAAGTTCCCAGGATGATGACTTACTGATTTCGCAGTAATAACAATCCTTATTTGTGAGTTGCAAATAAATGCAGGACTTTTTTAGGTGCTAAGAAACCCAGGTCAGCTGGGACGCACAGTATCAGCATTTTAGTACTGTTTAGTATCGTTTAGTACCACAGTAACATTCGTATGCAGAAAGGGACTGCAGTTCTTCAGACACATGAGAGGTTAGACTTTATTTAGAGAATTTCTGTCTTACACTTCAAAAGTGCAGTTATATCTAAGCCACACTGAGTGCCTAAGCTCCTTACATTAGTAGGAAATGCCAGCATTTCCTTAACTGAACTAAGCAAGCAACAGCTACAGCCAGACTCTGAATTTTGATGCTAAGAAAGGTTAATCCTCAATAAAAGCATTATTCAAAAATAACTGAAATAGAATAAAAGGGATACATACTTCTCACTTTAAAAGGTATGTCTGTGACCTGACGAAAAGGAGAAACATCTACGGGTAGAATTAATAGTTTTATCAAGGGAAATTAAGCATATTCATTGTCTTTTTTCCTAATAATTGACAACAAATTGCTCCAAGTCCCTAGATAACATCCAAATCATGATTCACTCTTATGCACAATAATATGATGTAAATTGATATATTTAATCCCTTGGACACTCTGAATAGGGATCTCTGGTGTAAGAAGTTAATGCAGTATTTATTATTGTTTGGTGACAGTACCTTCTTCACTTAAGATTTATTATTTATTGATGCCACCAATTTCTGCTTAGAAAACTGACAAAAATGTCAAGGCCAGTGCTTAGTTTGATCCCATATATGATTCTTCCTGATATGTAAGTAAGTGTAAAAGGATGGCATGTATGACTTGGCATTTTTTCCAACATTTCCACTTCCTGTTGTTTTATTGCATCTACGTAAACCAAAAGCAATATTCTAGCTGTTTGTTTGTTTGTTTTTAATCTGGCTACTATAATAAACAGACCAGAACAATACAAATACTAAGGATAAAACTAATTTTAAGTCCCTTTTTATCCCTTTCCTTTGTTTGTCAGAATTATCCTTTACATGCATAACCCAGCATTATTTGGTATAAATTGGAATAACTGGAATAACTAGCAAACTGGGTTAACATATACGTTAAAAAAATCCTACCTTAACAGTCCTTCCTAAGGGAAAGACTATTATGAACTAAAGGGCTATTAAACCATTGACACATTTCATAGTAGCATGTAGCATCAGTAACATCCTTCTCTATATGCAGATAGCTGTTGTCGTCTTTGGATGCTTTGACATCACTCCCTAAATGTCTTCTGACAGAAACATGACTGACACTTTCATTTTAAAAACAAAATCAATAAACTCCCTCCAAATTTTCTCCCCAATGATTCCCACTTCCTTTGCTTCTTTTTTTCTATGTATCTAAACCTTCTGAGAACTCCTTGATCACCAGCACTTGGTTGTAAAATTCTGCTCTAATCAAGTAAAACACAGGTAAATACTTCAGTCCTCCACACCATTTATGTTTTAATCCTTCCTGGAAAGATGACAGCACATTTCAAACTTAGAAGTCCATTCTGTGAGCCTATGCATTTTGTAGGTATGATAAACACTAATAAATAAGGGTTTGTAGAATTTGGCACCACATTAGCAACAGAATATACTTCAGTCATTTGCTATAATCTCATTATTTCCACTTACTATGCTGCTCCCTCCTGAACTGACAGAAAGGCTTAACTCATATTAGGAGCTTGACATTTGAAGTAAAAATGCATAGTAGGAAATAAAAAGTTTTTCTAACATAAGTGTTTCTATAATGTACAAATAAACAAACCTGTATTTTCTCAGTACTTAAATGAGTTAGGTGTCCAACATCTAAATGAAATCTGAAAATCCTTTTGAAAATTGCAGCCTATAGATCTACTAAATGCTATAAAGGAAGATAATTAACATCAATCAAAACTGAAACAGTAATTGGGTGTTTAAGAATGGAGTGTAAATTAAGAAACATAGGCTTGTTCTTCACATGGGTAAGTAAATCCATCAGATTTTCTTGATTTTCTCTGAAGAGCAGTAGGGTGAATACATGACAAACTAATATAATTTCTGATCTACTAGACACATTTAAAACTGAAATTGATCCATTTCAGATTCATTAATTGTAAAATAAGCATAATCACAGTTACATATTTTGTGACGCTACATACCATTAGACAATATTGGTAAGTTTGCTTGGCTGTGTAAAAGAATTTGCATTGTGTTTGTGAACTTTCTTTCAAAAAAAATTACTTTATCTTGTACTGTTTTAATTTTTAAAAGAGATTGGAATGGCTATGCATAACATATTTATTTAAGGGGGAAAATAAAACACCATTTATCCAGGTTAGTACTTTAAGCTTACTAGGTGTCCTTACCTAATCTGAAGAAAACTATTTAGAAATACTTCAATGTAATTACAGAATGGCAAACCTGTTGGAATTAGCCTCAGCACATCTTCTAGTCCAACATGACTGCTTAAAGCAGTGTCACCAGCAGCAGGTGGCTCAAGGATGTGTCCAGAAGGTATCTCCAAGGATGTCTTTAAGTATCTCCAAGGATGGAGACTACACAGCCTCTCCAAACAACATGTTCGGTGATTGATCACCCTCACAGTAAAAAAAAATCCTATTGAAGACTACTTGACCCTGTATGTTTTAATTACAACAATAGGTGAATCAAACATTAACAAGGATACAATTAGTTTAAGACATAAGAAAAAGCCAATATAGTCTCCTGGGTTAAGTGAGATTTTTCCTCCAAAGCATAGCAACTCAAGCAATGTAAATGGAATATTGACAGCACAAGGCTTGCGTGACAGGAAGTTGTGAGAAGTCACAGCAAATTATCAGCCTATTTAATATGAAGTATCACAAAGACTGATTGCAGTGGTTTACTTGTCCTGTTCCACATTTGTCTGTGTCTTCTTTTGATTGCACAGCTTGTTTATGGGTTTATCATTACAGTTCCAGGACACTTGATCTATCTTTTTCAGTTAGTACAGAGTAACTACTAAGCAAAATATTATTGTCATATAATCAATGAAAATATGACAGTAGTCTTGCTTCTTTTTCAGCTATAACTTGAGCTGGGTATTTTATTTGCATGCCATGAGTCTGTGCTTGATAAATATAAAATTATTTCCTTTACCAACCTTAGTGGCAAATGGATACTGAAAATGAAAAATAATTTTATAAAAAGGAAATAATCACAAAACATATAGCTAAACTTCAGTCACTTGGAAACATAAGGAGTTATGCAGCATATACAAAAAGAGTCATCCAAATCATGAGTGGCTAAAAGGAATCAAAATGGTGTAGAAAGAGGGTGAAAGAGATAGAGTCATGTGGGAAGAAAGAGGAAAGGGCAATCCAAGTAAAAAAGCTACTGAAAAAAAGAAACAGAAGTCATGAACGACTCATACCCCAAGGTATATTAAGAGAAGTATCTAGAAACAATAACTCTCTTAAAGCTTATATTCTGTTATTTCAATAGATCCAGAACAGATGCCAGAACCTTGCCTCAGCAGGGGTCAGTGCACATGAAAATCTGAAAAAAGAAAATAAACCTCATTTGCCTATAAATTAAAAAAAAAACCCCTTAATACCACACTTTTAAAGTAGACTATTATCATGGACTATTTGAACTGTGCTATCATTCACAGTGTGCTATTTCCTTATCCAGAGAAGCTGACAAGAGGAGAAAGTAAGCAGTATATGGAAGATAAAGGAGAAGAATAAATTACGTGTATATATATATATATATATATGTTTATATAAATACTAACTGTATCTATCGAACTTCAGCCTAAAAATGGAGAATTACAGTTCTTAGGATGGCACTTTACTGGAGAACGGGAACAGGGAGGAAATCAGGGAGAAATAAATCTATTCAACTTGTTCAATATGAAAAACAAGTTCAGATCATCTCTGATCATCCATAGGTACCCATTAGCTGAAGGTGACTGATCTGGATGGCTTGAGAGCAGCACTTGATTGCTACAACACAAGATTTTATGTAAATGTGGTGGGTTGACCCTGGCTGGACACCATGTCCACCAAATCAGTTCTATAACTCCTGCTTCTTAGCTGGACAGAAGAGAGAAAATACAACAAAATGGGGAGATCACTCACCAATTACCATCACCGGTAAAACAGACTCAACTTGGGAAAATTAATTTCTTACCAATCAAATCAGAGTAGGCTAAGGAGAAATAAAAACTAAATCATAAGGATACCATCCCCCCACCCCACCCTTTTCCCCTTAACTTCACTTTCAATTTTCCTCTACCGCCTCCACCCCAGCAGCACAGGGGCATGAGGAATGGAGGTTGCCGTCAGTACATCACATGTGGTTTCTGCCACTCCTTCCTACTCAGAGCGAAGACTAACCACACTCTTCCCTTGCTCCAGCATGGGGACTCTCCCATGGGAGACAGTCCTCCACAAATTTCTCCAATGAGAGTCCTTCCCACGGGCTGCAGTTCTTCACAAACTGCTCCAGCATGGGTTGCTTCCACATGGTGCAGTCCTTCAGGAACAGACTGCTCCAGCGTGGGCTCCCCACAGGGTCACGAGTCCTGACAGAAAACCTGCTCTAGCATGAGCTCCCCTCTCCACAGGTCCACAGGTCCTGCCAGGAGCCTGCTCCAGCACAAGGTTCCCACGGGGTCAAAAACCTCCTTCGGACACAGTCACCTGCTCCAGGGTGGGGTCTTCCACGGGTTTTTTCCCCTTCTTAAATACGTTATCACACAGGTGCTACCACCATTGCTGATGGGCTCAGCCTTGGCCATCAGTGGGTCCTTCTTGGAGCCATCTGGCATTGGCTCTGTGGGACACAGGGGCAGCTTCTAGCATCTTCTTACAGCAGTCATCCCTGTAGCTCCCTTGATACCAAAACCTTGCCATGCAAATCTAATACAGCCCCCTTTATGAATTGAAAGGCCACAACAGGGTCTTCCTAAGACCCTTCTCTTCTCTGGACTGAACCATCTCATGTCTCTCAGCCTTTATTCATAGGGGAGTTGTTCTAGCTGTCCGACAATTTTTTTGACCGTCCTCTGGATGCATTCTAACAGGTCCATGTCTTTCTTGTACTGTGAATCCTGGAGCTGAACACAATATTCTAGGTGGGATCTCAGGAGAGCGGAGTAGAGGGAAGAATCACTTCTCTTGTCTTGCTGGCCATGCTTCTGAGCACATTGCCAGCTCATGTCCAATATTTCATCCACCGGTATGCCCAAGTCTTTCTCCTCAGGGCTTCTATCAACATATACACACACCAGTCTGTAATGACACTGGGGTCTGCACCAATCCTGTTGCAGGATCTTGCTCTTGGCCTTGTCGAACTTCATGAGATTCATATCTCTCCACTCCTCAAGGCTGTCAAGGCCTTTCTGGATGGGATCCCTTCCCTCAGAAATATCAACTACACCACTCAGCTTGGTGTCCTCTGCAAACTTGCTGACTCAACCCCACTGTCTGTGCCATTGATGAAGATATTAAATAGTATTATGCCCAGCACAGACCCTTGAGGGACACCACTCGTTACTGGTTTCTACTTGGACATTGAACCATTGACTATAACTCTTTAGATGCAGCTATCCAGTCAATTCCTTATGCATCTAGCAGTCCATCCAACAAACCTGTATCTCTCCAATTTAGCAGCAAGAATGTTGCCAAGGACCTTATCAAAGACCTTGCAGAAATCTACGTAGATGACATCTGTATTTCTTCCATTGTTCACTGATGCAGTCACTCCATCTTAGAAAGCTGTTTGATTTGTCAGGCATGATATGCCCTTGGTGAAGCCACATTGGTTTTCTAATCACCTCCCTGTCTCCCATTTGTTTTGACATATGGAATATGCTCCACGATCTTACCAGGTAAACAGGTGAGGCTGACTGGTCAGTAAAACACAGACACACATCTTTTGTCATTAAAATGTGAGCTGTATGGCTTAGAAAGAGTAAGCAAGAAGAAATACCAGTGATATTTAAAATTTTATATTACTTATGATCTGTTTATAAATCTATTGCATTTCTAGCTACAAGGAAAAAGTAGCGAGTGATACAGAGAATATTAGCGACTCTAGAATAACAGGTACTAATTAATTAGAAAGCTGGTTTTCATCATATTGTCCTTGTCTTTGTTTCTGAGCATGTGAAACATTATTTTAGGGTGCTGCATAGGTAAATGGGGAGCAAAGTGTTAGGGATAATATGATGAATTTGGAAGACAAGACACACTTTCTGTCTTAATCTTTTTTAATATATATTCTTATCATATTTCTTTACCCTACTCAGTCTACAACGTAGTAAAATGATCAGTTATGTGGCAGTTTATCCATTGGTTGAAATCAGGCCAGATGCCTTGAGAATACGCAACACCCTAGTAGTCAAGGTATTGTCTTATGAGACAGGTGCTATAAAAGGTATTACAAGTATTGCAGAACAGGCTTTTCACAGTTGTTGCCATTAACAGAACCAGATCAACATGGGCAGCCCACAAAAAGGCATCTTATTGATTTCAAACTGCTGGATCAGTTGGTCAAATCTTGCTCTCATGAAAATCAATCATGGGCTTTTTTCTGACTTTATATGGAAATTGTAATTGTAATAATTCTATGTTTCTGCAGATTTTCTTTCTTGGATGTCACAGTTTTGCAAGTTTAACATTCTGTGTTCCATATTTCTTTACTTTATATTAATTATTAATTTCCAGCCCTCAGAAGTGCATAACAAAACTCATTGTAGCTTCATAAACTGGTTCACAAAGGATAGCTGTTACCAGTGTCTCTTTCTTTAACAGAAGATGGTTGTGAAACATCTGGACAGAGTCCAAAATTTCTTCATCCCAATGATAATGAAAGCTGAGCTTTAAAAATGCATTGCCAGTACCTTCTTTCATTACAATTATTGTTATAAAAATGAATTCAAGGCAGAGTATGTTATACCTCATCTTTACTGTAATGTTTATTATGAGAACAAAGTAGGACAATTTTAATAAATGTTCAAGTATACATAGTGGTATAGACAGTGGTCTAATGTACCTAGCAGTGTGTTTAGCTGTTCTTATGTAGATTAGCTATGTATTCCACAGCCATCAACAGGTAAATTGGCTTTGAAAAATGCATGAAGTATTGATTTTACATCTTCGGCAAAATATATAATGAAAATATAGCTTGTTACAGCAGGAGTCTGTCCTCATGAAAATGACTGCAAAGAGAATAAAAATATAAGCTTACAGTCCATATCATTTTCTGAAGACAAGAAGGTTCTGGTTTCACTGCTTTCTCATTTTTTACTTTCATCTTTTATGTATTGGGTTTGCATGGCAAGGTTTTGGTATCAAGGGAGCTACAGGGATGACTGCTGTAAGAAGATGCTAGAAGCTGCCCCTGTGTCCCACAGAGCCAATGCCAGATGGCTCCAAGAAGGACCCACTGATGGCCAAGGCTGAGCCCATCAGCAATGGTGGTAGCACCTGTGTGATAACGTATTTAAGAAGGGGAAAAAACCCGTGGAAGACCCCACCCTGGAGCAGGTGACTGTGTCCGAAGGAGGTTTTTGACCCCGTGGGAACCTTGTGCTGGAGCAGGCTCCTGGCAGGACCTGTGGACCTGTGGAGAGGGGAGCTCATGCTAGAGCAGGTTTTCTGTCAGGACTCGTGACCCTGTGGGGAGCCCACGCTGGAGCAGTCTGTTCCTGAAGGACTGCACCATGTGGAAGCAACCCATGCTGGAGCAGTTTGTGAAGAACTGCAGCCCGTGGGAAGGACTCTCATTGGAGAAATTTGTGGAGGACTGTCTCCCATGGGAGAGTCCCCATGCTGGAGCAAGGGAAGAGTGTGGTTAGTCTTCGCTCTGAGTAGGAAGGAGTGGCAGAAACCACATGTGATGTACTGACGGCAACCTCCATTCCTCATGCCCCTGTGCTGCTGGGGTGGAGGCGGTAGAGGAAAATTGAAAGTGAAGTTAAGGGGAAAAGGGTGGGGTGGGGGGATGGTATCCTTATGATTTAGTTTTTATTTCTCCTTAGCCTACTCTGATTTGATTGGTAAGAAATTAAACTAACTTAACTTAATGATTAGGAGTGATAGAGAGGCTTTGGTGTGTACCTGGCATCCAGTCACGTTCAACCCACCACAGGGGCTTATAAGAACGATGGAGAGAGACTTTTTACCAGAGCCGGTAGTGACAGGAGAATGGGCAATGGTTTTTAATCTGAAAGAGGGTAGATTTAGAATGGACATAAGGAAGAAATGTTTTTACACTGAACGTCATGAGACAGACATTGGCACTGATTACCCGAAGAAGCTGTAGATGCCTCACCACTGGAAGTGTTCAAGGTCAGATTGAACCGGTCTTTGTGTGATCTGATCTTAAGAAAGATGTCCCTGCCCATGGCAGGAGGGTTGGACTAAATGATCTTTAAAAGTCCCTCCTAACCAAACCATTTTATGATTTTATTTCTATATTAGATTGCCACAGTTGTCCTGCTCAACCTGAAGATAACAGACATTTTTTGCAATGAGAAACCTACTGAGTTCAGGTGAGATTTTTGTTCCCCTCTTCTTCTGCTCTGACAGTTATTCCAGTGTAAAACAACAAATTTCTCAGGTGTACCTGACTTTCATGACAGAATATTATGTTTTCTCACAAACGTCTAGGTTGGCATTATGCCAGATTCTTGGTATATTAGTAATCGTAATGCTTATTCCTGCATATAACTGAGTGGATGCTTACCTGTATGCAGAATAATAGATCAGACTGTGATGCAAGTACAGATGACACAAAATCTTCTGGGTTTTTAACACATAATTTTTAACACACCAATTCACTGTCACTGAAAGAGTGATACCCAGTCTAATTATATTGGCTTACATTGTCTTAGCCGGAGATCGCTCAGGAGACCTTGAGAACTGTTGAAAGCGGCTCTGAAATAAAACGTCTATAGTTGTATTTTGGAAATAAAAGATTGCAAGCTGCTGAGCAGAAAGAGAGAATTTGTCTGTTAGAGAAGCACATCTGTCTTTCATTATTCAAGGCACCCATCACCCAACCAGTGACAAAAAGTCAATATCCTATTTATTTTTTACTTCAAAGCATCTGCAACTTAGAATCATCAGTTTCACTATGATAAAAATTGGCAATTGATGGCAATCATCTTTCTACCATTATTTTCCCTTACAAGTCAAAGAGAAAAACAATAAAATACTTCACTCATGTGAAGGTAATTTTCTTATTTACACACCATAGATAAAATGCCTTTTTAGTACAGAATTAAAAGTGGAAATTTAATGAAGAGTATTATGCACAAAACCAACATGTCTTTTCATGATTATTTTCATACTGCTTTTTCAGAGTAATTTCCTTAATTTTCAAATCTATTTTCTTCTATTTATTTTTCCCTGTGTTGCTTCAAAGGTGGTTACACACAGTCAACAATATCTGCTTCTTGAAATAATATATTAAAAAGAAGCAGTAATACCAAAGGGAAGCAAAGAAACCTTTTGGCTTTAGTCTTTGACAAACAATAAAATGAGAGAAGGTAAGCAATCTTTAGATTGCCATCTCTGCTTAGATTGGATCTCACAAAGATTTACTTTTTTTTCCTTGTTAAGCAGTTGTCTTAGCCTTTTATGCTTTGCCAATGAATGACAACCGTTTGCTTTCAGACACTTACTCATATGAAAATACACCGAGCTTTTTATTCTGAAAGCTGCTTACCTTCATTTCTATGGCTTCAGTAATACCAAGAAAACTCAGAACATTGCAAGAATACCTAACACTTCCAGAATTTATTACAAACAAATGCTATGGGATTTTTTTTATTATTATTAATTTGTCAAGTCTGACTAAAACTCATATCCCAAGATATCTTCTAGAAGAATGGGCACTGAATGTAATAATATTTTCTCAGCCTTATTGGTAGGGTCCTGGTGAAAAGATTAGACAAATCTATAGAACCAACAATGACTATTTAATACATTCTTGAAGAAGAAAATCTGTCTCAGGAAATCCCTAACTTGCTGTTTGCCAGGAACTGAAAGTTAATATAAAAGAGTTATTAATATTAAACCCATTTCTCATAGATTGGGGTTTTTTGTTTGTTTGCTTGCTTGCTTGCTTGCTTGTTTTAACAAAGCACCAAATAGTAGCTTGGCTTGGAGGAAGGCCCTAACATGGCGTTTTGACTTGATAAACTAGAATAATTTTTGTGTACTCCCACTGGTACATTTTGATCGTATGTACTAAGGGTCACAGAAGATTGAAACCAGAAGAAAAGTATACATAGATTCTGAAGAAAAAAGCATAATAGGGTGTAAAAAATTTGAAATAATGCTTAATATAACTTCTGTGTAAATATTCAGAATACTGCCTAGAATTGTAGAAGTCTTACAATCCAAGACAAACCTGAAAGAAGGAGTTGCAAATCAAAAACAGTTTATAATTATAGTTTAAAAGATTCAGCATTAAATAACGATGCAGAGACTTCCAGTCTCTGACCTTCTGCTCATCACTAGTTTCCTAAATTCACTAAATATTTAATTTTGGCATAAACATGCTTTTCATTCCTAGAGCTCTTCATTGTACCAGCACCAGCAGCAGTTTCACCTGGCCAGCTAGACATATCTCGATATTAAACCCTACTGGCATCCATGAGCAAAACCAAAGGCATACATAAGCCATGTAGCTCACATACAGACATTTATAAGCAGATGTACACTGCTATATGTTTTAATATGTAAGTTAAATCCTGCTCCAAGTGAACAGAAATTTGATATTGTTGCACCAACCACAATTTGCCAAGTCCTAAATCTTCAAGCAAAGAAAAAGTTTTAAAAATATGCCTTTTTATTAAGAAGGTCATAAATTTAATAGGCTTTGAGAGTATTAGTTTGTTTTCCTTGGGGGGAAAAATAATATCTTGAAACACCAAGCAGCATTTAAAAACACAGTGATTCCAATTGACTTTTAATCTCCTCAACATATACTATAAGCGGACAACAAGAAAAAAAAACCTACGTAGACTATACTGTAGAATGCTTTTAATTTTAAAATAATAAGTTTTCAATTGAACAACATTCCAAGGTGAATAGGGTTGTTTTATGATTACATGTTTTCTCTTACAAAACTGTGAGAGCAATATAGGAACATTTATTATTTAATATTTGTATTGCAATAATAGCTAGAGCTTGAAAATGAGGAATTGAGGCCCCACTGAGCAAATATTTCATAACATCTAATTCCTCCTTACAAAGTTTAGAGTCCAAAAGCCAATAGTACAATCACATTTTCTGTCATACTTAGGAGAGCTTATTACAAAAGTCAGGATAACCATCCAACAATTTAATACTTCTGGATTCTTTCTAAATTTGGGGCAAAAAGTCAAATCATATATATGCCTAGCAGAGAGATTTTAAAGAGAAATCAGAGATTTCGTATCTTGTACTAAAATCAAGTATACCAGCATTCTAAATTAGATATATTTTATTTAGATTTGCTGAACTGGACTTTCAGAATTTATCATTTATAAATTTCTTTCTGCCTTTTTTTTTTTTCCTGACAGCTTATCTCCCAGTTCAGAATATATATAGCAAGTTCTTCACTAAGATCATGTCTTCCCAAACAATATTTGTATCATGAACATGGTTTAGGTTCATATTTACTCATATGTGTGAATTTGTATGAATACCAAAATATTTTTAAAAATTATCCACTAACATTTTGAAATTAAGAATTGTAGTTGTCAGTTTTCAGGTAGGTAGACTTTCCAATGTCTTTGGCTACATATTCTGGAGTGTAGTTATATTGATAAGAATTATTTCAAAATCCAGCTATCACTCAGCTGACTGCCTCAGGAGATACCAACAGAAGATGTAATTTTCACTATTAATGCAGAGCATTTTTATGAAATTCTTTACATGCACTCTACAAAAATAAGTGCACAACAAAACAAAATAATTTTGTACCTTGCTTTAAAGTCTCAGAACCACATTATCTAAAATATCCAGAGAGGTTTGTGTTCCAGAATCTGAATGTTTAATGTGAAATAACTAGGTGTGTGCACATAAAGAGAGAGCTGAACTCGAACCTTTGAAGTTCGTTGGGTTAGAGACCTAGAAGCCAACATTCTAAGTCAATGTTCATTTCTTTTAGCTTTTATCAGCTTCTACACTTATCTATTTGCAGAAGTGAATCAGTCCATAATATAAGAAACAATTTGGAAAACTATATCATGAACTATTTATTTTTATTGCACTAATAGAGAAAGAGGTGTACATTGCTTCTGCAGGCACTTCAGGATTCTGTTGTATGATCATGAAACATAATTGAAGCTGTGTTAGAGAAATGAATCTACCAAATATTTTTTATTGTTGCTAAAACTTCCGAAGACAACAACAGTATTTTAAAACAATCTTAAAACATGCTGCACCTCAATAAAGAGGTTCCCACATGCAGAAGTAAATCTTGATAAATTCAAACTCATTAAGGCTCTAGCTGCAGTTCTCTGTATCAGTTGTCTCTCCATATGACAATTTGGAACATTAAAAATAGAAAATAGAATTATAAATGCACAAACTGTAAAATCCCATGCTCTATGTTTAACTACAAGTAAGAAAACCAGATAAAAGCTAGTAGGACCCTTCACAAAAGTCAAAAGGCAGAATTAGAAGCAGAGCACATCACATTCCACTAAAGCTCTCATTGCAAACAGTAATGCCGTTACAGCTGCTCGAATGCTGAGCTAATTCACTAGGCATCCCCTAAAACACATGTAGTTGGACAACAACATTAAATTTTCTTTCCTCAATAGTTTTTGCCGTGAAAAAGGAGTGATTTGTCATCAACAGCTTCCTTCATAAGACTTCTTGTTGGAACAAATCTTTCACATCCTTGCCTGATAACACAAATCAGTTCACCATCCTTTATAAAAAATAAATAATTAAAAAACCCCAAACCACAAAACACTTCAGCATACAGTACCAGGTCTCTGACTCTCAAGATACAAATTCCTTGACAAATCAAAGTTTACCTCAGACTGTCTTACTGATTATTCAGTAGCTCACATCATAGGTAAAGATAATCAGACCCAAATTTCTGTCAATTTATAACAAAGGTTCACTTCTGGAGAGAAAAGAAACAATTATTTAAAAAGGAAAACAAAAACCTTCAAATTAAGCTTGTTAAAAATAAAAAATTTTTGCATTAGGTCAAAATAGATACAAAGATTCATTGTATAAAATTGATTTTGACTGTCACATTATTTATTATTGTTAATAACAACTATTTTTTTCAGTTCTTAAAATATTTTTTCAAAATTTAAAATTATAAATTAAATCACATATTTCCATTTCTTATTAAATAAAATCACATTATATTTTTAAGACAATAAGTTGTTCAAAACTATTATTTTAGCACTGCTAAATCTGCATTTTTCCTGAAAGGTTTACATGAAAAAATTTACTATGTCTAATACCACTTTAACAGAATGTCGCCGGTCGGCTGAGGCAAGCCGAGCACGGGGACGAGTTCCCTCCGATCTCTAAACCCCTTTTTCCGCTGACCGGGAGAGAAAAGGGTTCAAAAGCAGAGATACGAAAAGGAAAAGAAAGATTTTGTGAGACCTCTGAACGTTTGGAAAACTGAAACAAACTTTATTAAAACTAGAACAAAATATATATATAATATGCAGGGAAAAACCAATGCAAAATCTGAGAGTCTGTGCAGGATGGAAAGGCGAGGGTTAAACGCGAGAAAAGAGAGAAAGGGGGACGGTACCACGTGCAGTCCGAAAAAATGGCACCGGCTACGTGTGCGCTTTCGTGGAGTGAACAAAGGGAAACCGCGGCTGTTACGAACGCCGGGCTCCAATATGCAAAGCACTGTTCCTACCGGTTTCTTGTAGAAGCAGAGAAGCAAGAAGCAGCAGCGCTGGCAGGCAGAGAGAATATCAAAGCAGCAGGCAAAGAGCAGCCTCCAGGCGAGCAGTCTGTCCCAGGCGGCGCGGCGGGGGCTGCCCCGGCACACAGTCTCGCTCCACTCCGGCAGCCTGTAAGGTCCCCGGAGCCAAGCAGCAGTGTCTGGAGAAGCCTCTTTCCCGGAGCGAAGCTGAGGTCCTGCAGTGCCTCTCGCAGCGCGGAGCCGGGAGTGTCCGGAGGGCAGAAAGACGCGAAAAGCCCCGAAAAGAAGCCGGGAAGCCGGGAAAGCCGCAAAAGCCGCCGAGAAGCCAGAAAACCGGGAAAAGCCGCGAAAGCAGCCCAGGAAGTCGCCCAAGCCCCCCGAGCCTGCGGCTTCTTAAAGGCGCAGTACGCTCGCGAGAAACTTTCTCAGCCAATGAGATGGGCGATCGGATCGTAACATGGAAGGGAATAATTCAATTGGTCAGTTTAAAACAAAAGCCTTCGAGCAGTTTTTTTCTTCAAACTGCCACACAGAAGAAAAGATACACGGACTTAATCTATGCAGCTAAGGGTATTTAACAAAGTGTGAGCCAAAGAAGAATTTAGCCTTTTAGGTTAAGCTTTTGTTCTTGTAGTCAGGAGAACTATTTGTGTTTGGCAGCAAGCCAGACATAAGCAATGGGACTGTACAGCAGGGCTGGAACCTAGAAGTCTCCAAGAGAACAGGTGGAATACCTGAAAAATAGGATTTGCTACTAAATTATTGTATTCCTGCACCAGTTTGCAATGACAGTGTAATTAGTTGTGGGTACACACAATTAGAAGTATTATCATCCTCAACTAGGCAGCTACCACTGTCAAGTGTGCTACTCTTAGCATTCTAAAGCAGTCAATCGAAATAGGAAAGATTACTATCTCTAAGCAGTACACTTTTGGAATACTGTCGGTTAGTATATATTTATTGAGAGATTTGACAATATTTGTCCATGAATTCAGACATATAGATACCATCCACAGATTTTCTGAAATGTTTGCAGTGAATCTTTGCCATTTTTTAGTCTTGGTGCATTTTTTGCAGTTGTTATGCATGCTGCTTAAGAAACTAGCACATCATGAGACAAGCTACCTGGAAATTTTCAAGTAAAGTAAGCAACTTCCAAGTTTTAAACTTTACTGTCTACTTTTTAAACTTTTTTTTTTTCTATAATCTTCCAAATGGATCACAAATGAGAAAAGAACCCAAACATGGGAAACTTCAGTTCTTGCAGTGAGGTTTTCAGAGTACTAGGGAAGCAGCAGCCAAAGAACAAATATAAGTTGCAAAAGAATCTGAACGTTGGTGCTCGCTGTTTAACATTGAGACATTTCTTTCAGTCATTAAGTGGAGATCTAAAATGCAAAATAGCAACAACAAAAAAAAACCCCAATTATTTTGGAATTCTCCTAAGCTAATTTGTATCAGGCAGGTGCTAAAATATTCCAGATATAAAACCATGATTTCACAATCCAGAAAGTAAATTGGACCGTTTCTGACAAATTGAAATAATTTCAAACTAATGCTGAATTATAGCACTAAATAGAAATGCTACAGAGCTTTCTCATTAATTTTGGGTATAGGTGCAGCTTTTTTCACAGGGCTACTTATACAAAATACAAATCATCATATACCTTAAGTTCATGTATTTCTAAATAAAGGCAAAATGCTTGTGGCAGTCTTTTCATTAACACTTTAGAAATATGGACACGCTGTCATAGTCTCCAGTGTTTGTAATGCATCAACCTCCATTTTTTCTTAGGCATAATCAGACCAAAACTAAACAGGCTGTCTTGTCTTATTTTTTTCACAGAAACACAGAATTGTTTTGGTTGGAAGAGACCTTTAAGATCATCAAGTCCAACCATTCATCCTGCACTGCCAGGTCATCACTAACCCATGTCCCTAAGCACCACATCTATATGTCTTTTAAATACCTCCAGGGATGGGGACTCAACCACTTCCCTGAGCAGCCTGTTCCAATGCTTTACAACCCTTTCTGTAAAGAAATTTTTCTTAATATCCAACCTGAACTATTTGAGGCCATTTCTTCTTGCCCTATCACTTGTTACTTGGGAAAACAGACTGACCCCCACCTCACTACAACCTCCTTTCAGGCAGTTGTAGAGAGCGATGAAGTCTCCCCTCAGACTCCTTTTCTTCAGACTAAACAACCCCAGTTCCTTCAGCCACTCCTCATATTCCACCAGCAAGAATAAAATTTGTTCCACCACTCAGAAACATGTCTTCTTTAAATATAAATGAAGAAACTCAGGCATTATCTTGCAATATATAGGCTTTAACACATGATGTGAACATTATCACCCAGTGGAACACCTCTAGGCTGCAACCTTACATCAGTCCTTTAAACAACTCCATTCGTTTCCTATCTCCATTTCATTGTAAATAATGTGCTGCTGCAGTCACCACATTTGTCTACAGAAAGTAAACATAACATTAAGTTGTTCTGAACACATGAAGTTTCTTACGTCTCGTTTGGAGGCACTATGTACTTTAGCCCGTTATGGAAAGACCTAACTTACTTCTTTAACATATCACTAAGTGGACACTCAGTCAATAGATGAACAATAGTTTACAGCTTGATCCTGTAAAGCCAGTGGCATCCTAAATTTCCAAGGTGATGGGAACTGAGAATCAGCAATCAGGTCACATGGCCTTAACATCAGGCAAGAGCAAGCAATAGGTTAATTGCTTAATTTTACAACTGAAGTAAAGGCTAACCTAACATAAGGAGCAGGTAAATGACCCCCACAGGATTATTCATCTGCAGAGTCACAGAAAAAGGAACAAGATTCAGATGTCCTTGTTGTCTTACCCATGTTATTACATCTAGGTAACAACATCCTCTGCCCTTTTATCTCTAAAAAGGTGTTCTCCAAGGTGCCAACACCTGGCCAGCATGGCCCAGAAAGTGTATTGACTGCAGAAGACTCGTATTTAGAGCAGCCAAGAGATACAATAATCCATCTTCCCTCTAGGAGGAAGCTGAGAGTTGAATTATTGTGTTCCGGAACTTATTTATTGCTTCTATTTATTGCTTCTTCATATTAAGAATACTGTAATTCTTCTGTGACTAGTGCTTCAGTGATCTCTCCTTCCTCATGGGCTCTCACATGCATATGCTTCTTGTTTTTAACTTCTTTTTTACTTCCTGTTCTCTGGTGGCCTTTGAAAAACTTACAGACTAAAGAAAAGAGATAATCATTACTGCTTAGAGCAAAGGAAGAGCTCAAACACACAAAACTGGCAGGATCACCGCAGTTTACCTTCTGCTTCTCATGTTTCTTCATTGGCTTCCGTCTACTTCAGCTTTTTGCTCTCTCACTGACCTTCTGTCTTGTCATTTCTTTTCTGCAAAGACAGTCTTGCATTCCTTCTTCTCCCCCTAGTCTCTCAACTTTGTTCTATTTGTTCCTAAAAATGTTGTTCTGTAATCAAAATTGAATTGAAAATGAAATAATTTTCAAATGTATACACTTCTGCACAGGTGTAAGTATTGTAGCCCAGAACTACACTTGTGCATCTATATGGCAAGCTGCCTCTTTAGAAAACTCTTCAGAAAATCTCTGTATAGCTAAAGAGCAAAGAGAGGCACTTTGAGAGCCCATCAATGATGTGGTTCACTCTTTAAAGCTCTTTCATTCTGTTTACTGTAGGAAGAAAGGTGAGGGTGATTGTGTGGTAACATAGTGCTTCTGGCAATGCCTTAGCCAGCTGGGAGATAAAGAGATACATAATGCTGGGGGTTTTTGTTTGGTATTTTTTTCTTGGTTTTTTTTTTTTTTTTTTGAAGTAGCATCTTGCTTCTGATACCCTCAATGGTGCCCTGCAATACGATAGCAGAATTGTCATAGGTCAGCATATCCGGCTGAGCACAAATCTGCCTGGCTATGTTCGAAGCGTGCTTGCTTCCCTCATGCCCTCTACCTGTATGGAATGAAGCCAGCTCTAAAAAGCACCTGTCTTTCTCCAGAAATATGAGCTGACAAGTCATGTTTGTTTCTCAATACCAAATACAGAGATTAAAGTGGAAAAAAACCAAACCTGGGTACTTTTCAAATACAACTGCACAACAGTAGCAACCACATAGCATTTCTTCAGAGACTGAACGCTTGCTTGCATTCTAATGGAAGAGTCTGTAAGAGTATATGTAACATTGCCATCTAGTGATTCCAGCTGTAACAACGTATTTTAACAAATCTCAGATGTATGCACAGCCACCGCCTTCTTCCTGATCTTTACTATTTATTATTTGGCACTCATATTTATTATACTTTGGCCTACATTTCAATTGGAATTGCATGAGAACCTTTGAAAGGGCATCTACACAATTTAAAGGACTGACAGTAAATAAATAAAGCAGTTACCGGAGAAGGCTAGGAATAAGTTCACACTACTTCTAAAAAACTGAAAAAATTTCTTCTTATAGTTTTTGGTTGCATGTTACTATATCTGTAAGAGTTATTTTCACTAAAAGTTTCTTGTTCTCACAAACAGCTCCTGGGGCATTTTTCAGCCTCATAAAGCAACCTAATTAAGAGAAGGAAAAATTCATGACTCAAATGGACATGAATATGAGGCTGTAGTGGCACTGACATCTGAAGAGAACAAGCTGAAAAGGCGTTATGCAACCATTTCATACACATGGGAATCCATCTCTGGAATGGCAGTTAATCACATGCTTAAAACGCAATCGGACTTGGGATAAAATGCAATGGAACATAGGTTATATGAGATCAAGCACATCCTCTATCATCTACATGACCACCTTAGACTAGATGTCTAATTTTAATCAGACAAATTTAGTTGAGCTGGTTTCCACCCAGGAAACCGTATCAATATAGACATTCAGAAAGGTCCACAGATCTGATCTGCTACAAGAGGAAGATGGAACATATATATGATTGTCTGCACAGTGTTGAAAAGGTGTAGACATGTTCTTTCCTCTTCCTTCTTCCTTGACATTCCACCTCAGCACTCAATGTAGTTTGGATGGCTTCTTTATTTACCAGAAGTAGAGAGCTTTCCAGACTAGAAAGGAATATGCTGTAGCTCAACTTCCTACACACAACTCAGCAGTATTCACTGGCTGCATGGTAAATTGAGGAAGTGGGCAGATGTCATAAAGATATAATTGATACATCTGTGCCTTCAGAATTACACATACACTCTTGTGGTACACTAAAGTGGACTGAGAAAAAAGGAAAATATTAATGTAATTTGATAATGTATTCACTGATTTAGTAGGACCTACTATGGCAACTTGATGCATGCAGGTGAAGATATTCTATTTTTACATAGGACAATCAAGAAAAAGCCTCAAACTTTGATGACACATTAGTTATGAGCAAAGCAAAGGTCATGTCAAGTAATTTTCAACCAATTTGATTTCGGCTTTTTTGCTTGGATTAACGTTTACTTATCTTTTTTTCTTTCTTCCCTTTTCCTTACTGTTCTGAAAAACACCAAAAATAGTTGGTTCCTGGGCTTTTTCTTATCTGTACTGTTCTGAATAATTTTTTGATTGAACTGGAACACCAGATACAATATCTGCAGGAAGCAATAAACTCTTACAATCTGTCACTGTCTTAAATGTACAGTGCAAGTACATTCCCTCACTCCAAAATGTTTCTTGTCCCTCAGACTACCAGAATGCTACTTAAAGAGCTTTCTTTTATTTTTAAAGAAGCACTTTATATAAAAATGTACAGTGTCATAAGGCACAATACTTGTGAAGAGCTACCAACTTGAACTCTTGGCAATTCAGTAATTGTAGTGCCTGGAAGGTTAAATAAAACAACATATTTTGTTTGATTTTCTTCATGACTTACAGTGACACTTTACAGCAGCTATTCAAAAAGTCAACCATACTTATGTTTCTATAGAAAAGACATGAACATTCTATAGAAGACATGAACATTTTCTTTTAACTGATTTTGTATTGCCTTTAAGGCTTGCAAAAAAAGAACACTGGTCACAATCAGAGACATTTTTTCAGAAAAGACAAGTATATATTTGCCTGACAGATGAAGAGCACTGGGAGTGGTTCTTGAACCTTTATATTCTATTTTTTTTCCATCAACAGTGGTACCACCTATTAAAACACACAAACAAAAATACAAAACTGTGTCCTGTAAATATCTAGAAATTTTTAAATCACAAAAAATTTCACATCCACTTAGGTGATAGAGTTACAGTGCATTGTGTTTTGTCACATAAATGAATGAAGTGAAACTAAAACAAGTTAATAACATGTGGTGCAGAAAATGTAAATTGACATCTCCTCCTGTAATCTCTTGTGAAAAGTGCTCCTGGGACCATTTAAGGTAGCCATAACTTCTATATAGAACAGCCAGTTTATATTCAGGCAATGTTATCATTATTCAAGGGAAAGAATTATATATTCTGGGAATTGGAGAACATGCATGAAATTTGACAGTGAGGTAAATTATCAAGCCAATATCCAGAGGGAACATGCTGTAAATAGGAATCAAGACTTTAATTCAATGTTCACTGCTATGATAGCCTGCCTCTAAAACAGCTGAAACTGGAAATTTTGCAGAACCGGGTGAAAGGTTTAACCCTAGTCTCAAAGAAATGCTTGTTCATCCTTCACAATTCAGACCAGTGTGGACCTACCTATTTATAAGACGTAAGCCTGTAGCAGATGAATCACAAAAACGAAGAACCAGTCTCAGAATCTTTCTAGTGAAAGAAACTCCTTTAAGCCTCTCACCTCCCTTGCCCCCTGATAACCTTCCCCATCCAACAGAACTTTTCAGCTACATGAACAGTCTTCTTCTCTTCTAAACACTTTCTTCTAACGCATGCACTAGGCTTCCTGTCATCTAGGTTTGGTAGAGAGTCTGCTGAGGTTGGCCGACAGGATCTGTGGAGTAGATATGGCACCCCATGGTGGTGTTTCCACCTTCTAAACATGACTGGGAGAAGTTCAAAAGGTCACGCAAATAGAGAGGAGGTAGGAACCCCTGAGTAGAAGTAGTAATTTTCCTTAATGATGTCCTGGATTCATCCCAAGATGTATTTTACAATTGAACAGCTTTGTATTTTTATGCTACCTGTCTGTATCTATCTACATGTAGGGATCTTACTGTTCATTTATTGCAGCAACCCTTTGAGGCTTCAGTCAAAACCAAGCCCTACTCATGCTGGGCATAATAGCAGTAAATACTGTGAATGCAAATGTCACAGAGAGCTCCAGCAGACTGAGGAAAAGAAGCGCTGCTGTGAGTACTTTACTGAAAGGAAACTGGCAAATGAAGTGCCTTGGTCGAGGCCTGCAGGAGTCCTGCAGATCGTTTCTCACTGAAGAGCACGTTCAGCACAAAATCACCGCAACGATGAAACACGGCCAGCCGACCACACACTTCTAGATGTTTCATAAATTTGTTGTTAAATAACACCTTTTGCTAGCTAAATAGTGATAATGTAAACAAGTAAGTTCTTATCAGCTGAGTATGAAGCATTAATAAGTATGGATACAAAAACTAGAAGAGAAGTTATTACTTCAGATAGTAAATAGTTTAATCCAAAAAGACACCTACATAAATCTTTTTTCTGCACAATTTCTAATGTTCACTGGATATCAAGCTTTGTTTCAAGCCAGTACCTTATGTGCTACTATAATAAATATCCACAATAATGATTATTTATCATCCGGTAGTCTTAACAATCCAGCAGACACTATATCAGTACTTGCAATGTTATTACTACAATTCGTTTATAACCCCAAGCATCATAAATAATGTCTTTGAAAGAATAGTACTTTAGAAATACTACTAATTAAGGTAAGAATATTGTGTTGCTCAGAATAAAAGATTGTCAGGAACTAAATTATCCTTAAGGAGGAAAGTTTATGCTTTAAAAATGCAGTGATTGCAAAGGCAGAAGCAGAGAGATTCCTACTTTCAAAGCTACAGCACCTGAGACAGAGCAGTCCCTAAGATGCTTGTGTTTACCATTTTGAGCTGTACAGTGAATGCAAATTCAGAGCAAACAGACTTTGTGGATGATTAATTTTCTAGTTTTATGTATATCAGCTCTTCACTTTGCAAGGGGATGGACAGGTGAACAGGAAATACTATTGAGTGCTTCTCTGGCTGTCTGCCGTACTCTGAATGATGGCTAATAACAAAATTACACCAAAACTTGGCAGATTGTCTTAAAAGTGAAAAAGAAAGTTATAAGGTGCGAATCTGAACATTTGACGTTTATCTTCACACCTTCATTTAAGCAACCGTATTCATCTAGAAGTTACTGCTGTATTATAGTACAAATATTCTGAGCCTTGGATTACCTTCCATAACATGTTTTTCTGTTATCTGTATAAATACTTTAATGTCCCCTTATCTCCTCTTATTCAGTGAAAGCTATTTTCACTATTTTAACAAAATTTCAAAAACAGGTGCTTCTGTGCTGAAAATACTACTAGTGGTGCTTTGGATATATCATGATTTAAACTTTTGTAATTGTGATTGATTTTAACTGGAAAAGAAGAAACTAGAAAAACATTGAAAGGATAATAAATATTAGCTCCTGTTCTTGACTCCTGCCATTATAAATCTAACAAAATGATAGGAATAATGAATGAGTCCATTCAATATCATCTGGCAGCAAACAATTTTATTCAGCAGTAACAGTACTCAAAGTTGTGGAAAAAAGCTCTTCAGTTTTCAGATGCAAAATAACTAACTTTAGGTCCTAAAGCAAAAAATGTAATTTCTCAGATTACCTAGTGTAAAGGATTATTTCAGAAAAATGGTCCAATCAGTCCCCTAAAAAGCTCTGTTACAGAGAAAATTCATCATCATCAGTGACTATATTCAAGGCACCCAGGGCTGTATACTCATTGTTCGATGCACGTCTACCATCCAAGAAAAGCATCCTAGCTGCAGAAAATCTTTTGATGACATAAAAGCCAGGCTGCAGATCCTGGTATCCCTCAAATAAGAGTTTCAAAATGCAGCAGGGAGTTTTCACATAATCAGGTTGATGTCTCTGCAGTTTGTTATATCAGAGACTTCCTCTGTTGAAGCAGTCTTGTGGGATTCTGTGGGTTTTTTGTGTTTCACTGATGCACATACTCTCTATATCAAATAAACTGTAAAAATGAAAACCAGAATAAATGTATTTGTTTGTCAAATAATCAGTCATGTCAATCACTTTGGAAATTGAGAATCAGGCTGGGTTCTAAACGTGTGCTGGTACTAATGATTTCTTCTTTAACTGGATTTTAATAAGTAATTGTGGTATAGATTATTTGCAAGAGGGAATGAAATCTATTTCACATTCTTATTATTTCCCTATCAAGAGCAACAAGAGCTACCTGTTTGTTAGCAAAGAGCTAGCCTATAAACACACAGGAATTATAATCGTGTAGATATAACACTTCTACAGAGCAAGTGAAATTATAATTTAAAATGAAATTGCATTGTTTCTGTGCAGACATTAAGAATGTAATGATTTTTCTTGTAGCAGTAGGGCACCTTATTTAAAAAATCCTTCTTGTTCATATGACACTGTAAAGCTGTTCAGTGATACACTGCAATGTACAGTTCTGCAGTTCTTTGACCCTTTTAATGAAATAACATATTTGAGTGTAAGCCCTGTTGCCTGTAAAAACTGTCAAGAAACCCATGCTTATGAAGAAGAATGGGATTAGCACTGAGCAGCTTAAGAACCCCAAACGGCCAGATGCCATAATTGACTGAACTGGCTCTTAGTGCTGGTGAAAAGCAGAGAGAGCTCAGGGCCTCATGGGTGTAGAAGTAACAGCGTAGCCTGTAGCTCTGTGTTGAAAGGTGGTTTTGAACTTGTGGGCAATAAAATATTTTATATGTTGTTTGGAGCAGCCCATTCATTCCCATGTACATTTTACATAGTGCTGATCTCTTTCAGAAAGTGCCAGCAGCAAGAAGGCAATGAGCAGGGATGAATGGTATGGAGGCAGGTGATGGGCTGTACAAGCAAGAAAGTGCAGCGCTGGTGAAGAGACCTGAGATGTATATGTGCAATTCTCATCTCTTCTTGCTCCTGAAACAGCATGGCTCTAAGGGTAGGTAGGACGGCTCGGCTCAGAAAACTAATCTGAACTAAACAGAAAAGGGAGTGGGTGCCCTAGAATGGACAGTTTTAATAGCTAATGACAACCTCAAGAAGAATTAAGACACCTAGTGGGATCTTACACTATATACATTATTAATGCAGAAATTGTTGTCTTTTTTCCAACTTTATTGTTTCTCTTTATTCGTCTGTCCTCCATCCACTTAAATTTCTCTTCACATAATTCTTTTGACTCAGTATTTGCAAATGGAAAAGGATGAACATATTTTTAAATATGCCCTTTGTATCAGGTTTGAAGAGTGGCTGGAAGAATTAATCTGGCTTTTTCTGGACTAATGAAATAAGGAATGGTTATTTCCAGAAGCCATATCACACCACCTAATATTAATGTATCTTGTCAGTAATATCCCTTTCTGGTTAATACAGCAATGGCTACAATCTTCTGCAGAGCTCAGGATATTTTCAGCCTTCCTGTAGCTTGTCTAAATGAAGATGACCTGATAGAATATTCTTTGCATTTTTGGAGATGTACTGATAAGGTGGTTTGTGCTTTTATCCTAGCCCACACATGAATTTTCATTATTCCCTGTATATTTTGTTTTCATTAGGAGTGGGGAAAAAAATTTGAGCTGGCAGATACTTCAGCCTAAATTTAAAAACAATGTAAGCCTGAATATTTTTACCTGAATTGGAATATTCAGAGGCTGTAAGTACCTGTCAAAATATTTCCCAAGGCTTGTGGATCAACAAGGTTCAGTACCTCTACATCTGTACTTCCAAAAAGTCTCATGCTCTGTCAGATATCCTTCTTTTGAGTTTGAGCAATAGTTTTGAATATCCTGGCTGTTCTCTTCAGATCATGTAAATAGTGAGCACATGGAGTAAGAGGTGTGAAGGAACAGATGTGCAGAAAGGAGCCTGGGGCAGAAAAGTCTGCCTGGTAGTGTGGCAGCAGCTGTTGAAAGACTGTTGAGGAAAATCAGTCTCAAGTCATCAAATCAGATTACTTGGAAGAAGCAGTTGGGGTAATTCCAGGTAAGTAAGGAGCCTTGAATTTTACTTCTTACTTTCCTGATCTATTGATTCATATACTTAAGGATAAAATATATCACAATGATGACCTAGTCTGACCTCTTAAATGACACAAGGCAACGAACTGCACTGGGCAATTTCTATATTAATAATTTCTGTTTGACTTACACTATATTTTTAAGAAAGTTATCCAATCTTAGTTCTTCAAATTATGAAGAACCCACCTCATCCCTTGCTGAGCTCTTCCAGTGATTGATTACTCTCACTATTAAAATTTCTGCTTTATTCCTCATTCAGATTTGTCTTGCCTCATCTACTCACCACTGGATCTCATTACACCTTTCCCTATTAGATTAAAAAGGCATCTACCATCAGAAATGTCTTTCCTATACAGTTACTTAAATAGCATAATGAAGTCACTTTTAACCTTCTCTTGGATAAAATAAATAGATGGAGCTAAATTAACAAGCCTCCATCCTGCCTTCAGAAAAAGAGCAGTGATACTCTTTGGAAGGCTTTCATGAAATATACCACATTAATTCATGAGATTAATTTTTTTTTTCCTAAAGCATTCTGTACAACAGCACGTGATTTCACTCATTGACTTCCAGCAGAAATACCAATAAAATTTCTCATTCTTTAGCTTACAGTGGCATAGGCAGAGCTCCACAAAAGTACGTAAGTGTGGTAATGGTGGTTATTTCTAAAGATAACTTTTAGTCAGTCATCTTCAGGAGCAGAATTTTCTTGTCATTGCAAGGTGTGCTCCTGAGATCCTGATGTTATTCAAGGGGAGAGCTGAACCTGTAGAACTGGGATACACAGATACAAGCAAGCTCAGTAGAAAGGCAGCCAACGAAGAGACACATGTTTCTACTGGTCTGTTTCTTGCGGGTTTACAAACGTATCTAAGACTGGGATTCTTAGCCTAAATCTTCTCTTGGGTTTAGGCACGTAAGTCATTCTCTTAGGGGAAGACTTTGAAGTATATAAAAGCCAAAAAAAAAAAAAAAAATCTAATTTACTATGCTAGAGACAAAAGAGAAAAATATGTCATCTATCTTCCTGTAAGAAGGATGAAGCTAAACATTCAGGCTTCACACAGACAAAGAAAAGGAAAACTAATATGTACCTGAGTGATGAGAGCATTCATCTGGGAGAGAACAGACATTGTCTTGTTTATGAATGCTGTTCAATAAAGGTTTAATACAAAATGCCATAGCAGACCTAGAAGCAGGGACTCTTTTCAGAGCTGACTGCCCCTATTAAGGAATTATATAGTCTTTTTCTTTCTCTGATCCAGTATTCTTTGAGGGATGACAAAGTTTATATATAAGTAATATTATAAAATATAAGTTATTAAATATAGATATATTAATATTTCTATTATTGCATACTGTGTTCAGTTTTGGGCCCCTCACTTCAAGAAGGACATTGAGGTGATGGAGCGTGTCCAGAGAAGGACAGCGAAGCTGGTGAAGGGTTTAGAGAGCAAGTTCTATGAGGAGTGGCTGAGGGAACTGGGATTGTTTAGCCTGGAGAAAAGGAGGCTCAGAGGAGGCCTTATTGCTCTCTACAACTACCTGAGGGGAGGATGTAGTGAGGTGGGTGTTGGACTCTTCTCCCACGTGACAAGTGACAGGACTAGAGATAACGGCCTCAAGTTGCGCCAGGGGCAATTTAGGTTGAATATTAGGAAGAATTTATTTACAGAGAGGGTTGTGAAACATTGGAACAGGCTGCCCAGGGAGGTGGTGGAGTCTCCATCCCTGAAAGTGTTTAAAAGACACGTGGATGTCGTGCTGAGGGACGTGGTTTAGGGACCCTGGCAGTGAAGGGTGAACAGTTGGACTTGATGATTTTACAGGTCTCTTCCAACCAGATGATTCTGTGATTCTGTGGTTCTGTAACTAATATAAATGCTAATAAAATGTTAATATAAATATTAATATTAAAATTAAAATAAATAAACATCTTTTTAATTTTTATATGTATTTAAATGTAGATTTCACCATGTCCTACTTTAGACATATCAAATGTTTCTGTGAATCTGGGTCACACAGTTTAAAGCCAAAGTAAGAGATATTTCCAGCATCTCTAGTTTGTTTTCTTGCAGTATTTAATTTATGTTCATCGATGTAAATGAGTGCCTTCACCTTTAACTGATTGCAATGAAAATGAAGGTTGCTCATCTGCTGGTTGCAGCTGTTGTTAAAAACTCTTTTTCATTCTTTTGAGGCATATCTTTGTCCAAAGAAGCCGTACAAAGTTTACAAACCATATATGATGTATGCCATCACCTTTGAATGCCTCTGGAGGCCATGAGGATGCTCAATTCCTGGTAGAAGCACCCCCAAAACTCCTGTCACAGCTGTACAAAGCAAAGCACAAATAGTCCAATTCTAAATTCTGCTAAGCTTTTCTATTCAACAACGAAAGTCTTTTTGTGGCTTTTATCTTAAAATGTTCTAGTTCCATAAGTCTTCTGCAGAAACTGAAATTAAAGCTTTGGTTATGGCTATTCAATACTTTTCTATCTTCAAATGCTTCACATAGTCAAAAGCATGGAGATTCACATAAGGCCAGATAGACCATAATTACTCTTCTGTCCTTCGTCCTGTTTGTTTAGCCTATTAGAATAAGTCTGTCTCTAATTATGTATTTGTATACACACTTGCTATCCAAATAATGTGGCTGCAGACCACACAAATATGGACATATCTTTCCTTTCAAGGAAAACAAATATGAAAGTTTTCTTTATTAAAAAAGGGAGTTGTTTTTCCCCAACTCAATTCATTTTGTATTTACTACTTGTAACAAGTATTTTTATTTTTTTTGCCATGTCTGCTTATTGTAGAGTGATACATCGCCAAATGTGTACTTCATACTGCTCTTCCATTAAGATTATAGCAGTGGATAAGAAATTATGTTTTGAATGTAATCTGTGAAGTAGCTAATCTAAACTGAGTGTTTACAGTCCTTTTTGGCTACATGTTCATTTCAATCTAGAGCCTGTTTCCAAGAAACGTGTTCCATTGAAGTGCTGAATTTCCTGATTGCCCACACTGATAAATGACAGGGGTGTCCTTGAGACATCAAGAGGAGACATAACCTTGAGTTTGTAAAGCTGTAACAGAATTGAAGCTTTGAATGAGCTGCATTGGGAACACCTCCACTTGGAGTCCCCGTGTTCATCAGTAATTACTCTAAATGGCCATAGGGCATAGTTTTCGTTTTCGGCATTGAGTCCACTGATTGGCTCCCTAAATTCCTTGATCTCTAGGTCTGCAAAACCAGCCAAACAAACATGGCAGGAAAAATCACGTTAGGAAGTACTCTGCTCTGCAGGGCCAGATATGCCTACAAAAACTTCATCCAGAACAAGATTATACAAGTAGGAATAGAAGAGAAAACAGTGATTCATTTAGGTATTCAACTAAGTAGATCTGCATTGTCTCTTACAATCTATCTCCAGTTATGGAGAAAAGTCTATGCTTTGATACCCTTCTTAGGATTTGGTGTTGGTTTTTGGGTTTGTTTATTTTTGTTGTTGTTAAAGGGCTTGTGATGGACTTATGCTTAAAAAAAAAAGAAGTGTTATCAGGCCCAAACTGTTGAATACAAGGAAGTCCATAGTCTGAACTGAGCTCTGAACTGAGGTGCGGGGATGTCTAACAGATTTGAGTTTGATGTATGTCTATTTTGCAAACTTTTCTTGAGGTATTTTTTTATGTCTTAAAGAGTAAAGGTAGAACAAAATTTATTGTTACGTTCATCTTTCTCAATCTTTTGCCTAAAACCTAGCTGGGAAAAACCTTCTAGATTAGTGTTTTTGAATGCTTTCTGAAAAAAAAAAAAATAATAATCACATGTCTAAAAAAAAGGAGATAGGTCTCTCTCCACCAGTACAAGGATTGTGACTGACCTGAACTTTCCTCTGAAGTACAGTCCAGGTGTGAACTATGAGAAACCCAATAAAGTCTCATAAGTTAGGAAAAGCCGAGTGTCATGGGGTGGGGAAAATCAAATGTCTTTTTCTATTGCCCTTGAAAAGGCAACTCACAGCAAGATGGTTGTGGGTTTCCTTTCAGGACTTCTTTACCAACTGCCCTTTTAGTAAAAGATGATAGTTTTTTCACACTTGACAACAAAAATGTTTTCATTTGCCAATTGTACACCATTTTTGCTCTTAAAATTGTGTCTAAACCTTCTTTTCTTTGGAAAAACCTTTAGATTGGAAGTTCTCTCTTCTGCACTTGCACTAAAAAGCACAGAAGGTAGTGGATAAAAGGGAACTTCATTTGAATGAAAGAGGATTTTTATGATTCTGGTATAAGTATGTAGCCTCAAGTGAAGAAAGAGGCATCAGAAAGCCACAATTCTTCATATGCTTGATGGTGAGAGAGGAATATGGAGCTGGGCTCTTGATCTAATCCTAGAATTTGCAGAGCTAAGAAAGAGAGTGCTAAGCCTCAGGGCAAGCGTTGGGAGGCCTTAAGGGCAGTTGCCCTATTTGACTTTTGGGTACAATCACTAACAGGTCTTTTATGCACTGTCACTACCAGGCCTTTAAGGAAGCAATAATGACCTGGAAAACTCATGTGTATATGTTTTAGATACTTTTCAAATTGGACCATATGAAAAGTTAGGTCTGTTTCAAATTCTTGGAAAAACATTTCTTGCCGTGTTTGAAACATACATCAAAAAAGACTAAGAGAAATCAAATGCCTTTTTTCAAAGGAGATGTTATCAACTAATAAAAGAGAAGAATAATCTGGCACATCCAGGCCATCAAGGTTGATCTGCTCCAGTGTTAAGAAAACAGAGATAAGGGGTTTCAGCATGTGGGTCAAGCCCACAGAGTAGTGATGAATGGAGTTAAATCCAGTTGGAGGCCAGTCACAAGTGATGTTTCCCAGGGCTCAGTATAAGGGCCTGTTCTCTTTAATATCTTTATCAATTATCTGAACAAGTGGATTGAGTGCACCCGCAGTGAGTTTGCAGATGACACGAACCTGGGAAGTAGCGTGGCTCTAATTGAGGGTAGGAAGGCCCTACAGAGGAATCTAGACTGGCTGGCTGGATGGGCCAAGGCCAATTGCAGGAGGTTCAACAAGACTATGTGCCAGGTCCTGCACTTGGGTCACAACTACCCCATGTAACACTACAGGCTGGGAGAAGAGTGGCTGGAAAGCTGCCCAGTGGAAGAGGACCTGGGGGTATTGTTTGACACCCGACCGCATATGAGTCAGTAGTGTACCCAGGTGGCCAATAGCATCCTGGCTTGTATCAGAAGGAACAAATTGTTCCAAGAAGAAATTAGTGGAGTTCCAAAACATGCAGGCATCACATATAGTCAGGCTGACTTAGTGTTCATGAAGTTCCCATGGTGATAAATGAGATCTTGCAGTATTATGGAACAATATTTTCTCTGACTGTAATGTTCCTAAACCCTATCCAATGGACTACAGATTGGTATGTGCATCAACAGCAGCAGAACATTTGGGCATGTCATTTCTCCTGAAGACCACTGTGCTTTGCAGTTGTTGCAAAGTGCATTTAGTTTGTGGGGACCTGACTGCATAGTATTTTGTACATGGCATAATTACAAAGCATTTGCATGTGCTGAAATATGGCATCTACTTCTGTACCCAGAAATGCTTGAGTCAAAAGTATTTGTGTTGAAACACAAATATGACCTCTGGTATGTCTGACAGTCAGGATGGCTCCATCAGCAAGATGATCATGGGAGCACCAGAAAGTCTCAGGTACAGTGATTCTAAGAGTGACAACAGACTACAGGATCTTTGCAGATTTTTTGTTAAGTAGGCACTGGCTACTGAGAAGGGGTCTTAGGCTAGTGCCTGTGGCACAACATTGTCCACAGGATGAAGAGCCACCTTTTCCTGCAGCCAGCAATGACCACACAATAGTGCGTGTATTTTTACTGCATAGACGTTTGTTGAGACTCTTCCCTCTCTGTTCCGTTTTCACTTCATGGAGAAACTTCATGCCTGTTTTCATAGCTTAGATACTAGTGCTGACATACAGACTTCACAATGATTATTGCCAGACTCAATATAGGAAGTGTGTTTGTGTATGAGAACAAATAACTCGTACTTCCTTGAAAGTCTAAGCTACATACACAGCGTCTTTACGCTGCATTCATCTAGTGCATAAAGTCAATCTACCAAACCTAGACTTAGGCACTTGTTCCATACTTTGCTTCTATCAGAAAAGCACTAGACCCCTGACTTCAGGTCTGTTTTTAATAGAAGAACGTAATGAAAAGAGGTTTCCTAAGAGTATTGCAGAGTCATTTGTCTAAATGTCATAAATGTTCCACAGATTGTATAGTCAGCTTCTTCAGGGAGGAAAAAGAAGATTGCCTTTTGGGATTATCATCTTGCCATTTCTCTAAAATGCTCACATTAAGATGAATGAAATGACTGCCTAAGAAAGCCCTTTGAAGCCAAGTGGAAACAAAGCATCTTCTAAGCAAGTCTCTAATTCACAGTGAGCCTCCTTCCATACTATAACTTTAATTAGTCCAGTTATGATATTCAACAGTAATGGAATCAATTAGATAGCTGGATGACCATGTCTTGTAAGTAATTATGAATGTTTTCAGCTAAGCCAACCAGTGTGTCAATTTTTAAAGTATGAATGAAGATGTATCCGACAGATTTATTCTCATGTACAACCTTTTACCCTAAAATCTTCAATCTGCAGCATTTATTTGGACTGTCCATGTATTAACAATTGCCCCAATAGTCTCCCTATTGTTGTTCAGATGATTTTCTTCCCATACCTTATTGATTACTCTTTTTTTGTGAATGCTCCATAACATACAGTGCCTGTGGAAGTGAGTGTGCTAAGCTATCAGTGAGTAAATGACTTTGGAAATTAGTTGGAGGTTAATTCTTTGCCTCATTGGCCCCCCAAAGTAGCCAAACTGTAATTGATTTTGATGGCATTCACAAAGTGCTTTGGCCTGTTGAATAATAAAGGAGCACTTACGGAGACAGCCACTGAATATAGCAACAATTATGCAGGGTATCAATGAGACATCATTAAAAGTTTAATGCTTCCACACTTAATCAACTTCGCCCTACCTTTAACAGCTTTGTTGCTTTAGGAAATCTTCAAAGTTTCAAGTGTCAGTGTGTTGTATATGTTTTACATCCATCAATTCAGAGAAATGTTCACTCAGGGTAAGCATGTCTAGTCCTGATATATTTAAGGAGCTGTTAAAGCATAAAAGAAAAATGATAGGCAATTATTCGTGCTGGGAAAATGTCAGATCCTGCATGTGTTCTGCATGGAGCATTTGTCACTCACATGGTCACAGTGCCCTGATGACAGCATCACACAACTCTGTTGTTTGATTACTCACAGACAACATGAGAAAGGTCAGATTATTTTCTAGTCATAACAGATTCAACCAATCAACTATCAAGGAATTATTCCTTGAGTTTTTTAAGTGTTTTATATAATTTGTTTTGTGACTGACAGTGGTGGTTCTATCTGTGTCTTAAGAGTAATTTGTTGAACTTTTTATGCTCATGTTAAGTAATTACTCAAGCAGAAGCCAGGAGGAGTTTAAGAAGCTGATGAACCTAGACTCTACTGTCATGATTTGTACACACTTGCTAGTCACCTCAGTCAATGTCTGAGGAAAAAAATGGGTAATTTACTAAGCTTGCATGCAGCAGTCTACTAAACAGCAATGAGTGGGCACAGGACACTAAGGTCACAGTAGTATTTAAAAATATCACACACTGCAGGATGAGGAGAATTTTTAAAGACAAGTACAACATTGTTCCTCTAAAGACAGTTTTGCTATGGATCATTAAAGTTTGGGGACAGGAGCTGAGTGTCTGAATCCTGAAGCATCAGCCCCACATTACTTCAATGACCCTGTCAATATGACCCCACTTGCAACAGAAAAATGGTAGATATCATGTTTCTAGATATTAGCACGGAATCTGGGACCTCTGTGATTTAAGCAATGGGTCATCTTTTCCTAGACTAGTTTTGGATATCTCTTTTCAATGCATGCACAATACATCTTATTAAGAACAAATCCTTCCCTGCACTTTCAGACACACTCAAAAAGCATAGTTTTTGGTATTTATAACTTACAAGTCGTTCCTAGATGTATTTCACCCTGTCTCAAGGCAAAGAACCTGTCACTCCGCTTGGTTAAGCTTTATCTTTGGGTACCTTGTAAAATTATGACTCCACTTCCAACATACTCCTTTTTTAAAAGATTTTCAAATCCTATTCAAACATGGACTACACCTGTTCTACCAACAAAGAAGGTGGACCAAACTGGATTCTGAAACCAAGCAGCATGTCATGGCTTAAATTACTTATATCTAGCACCTACTACAGCAAATTTGTCTTGGAGAGAGCTAGTTGGAGTGTAAAGAGTACCAAGGAATGAATTAACACATAAGCTTTGTGAACCATTGGGTGTGAGTTCTTGAATTCCATTTCTGAACATTCTTGCTGACTTAGTTTCATAGACATACCTGTGAAGTCTGCTTCTGAGCTTTAGTCATACAAGCAGTCAAAGGTATTTCTCACTGAAATAAGATTGCAAAGTCACTAGCCCAGCCTCCAGGAAGAGTTTTGATTTGGTTGTCTCTGATACTGCTTTGAAAACCATTAGTGGGTCCTTCCTTTTAATTGATGCACACAGGCTTTTTGCTTTCTTAGTACATTTAAGTTTCTTAACTTTTTGCTTGACATACTGTGGCAAGGGGCAATTTTAGACTGAATGAAACATTTAATAAAACTGAAGGAAATTTTTTTTTCTGCAGGATTTCCATGACAATTATTTTAAAAAATTGTATGGTAAACAGTGGGCAAAACAGAGAATATTAGTGGAAAAAAAATTTTTTTTAAGTTCATGGGTTCCAGAGAGAGATGTGTTCTATCCCTGCCTCTGACACGGAGTGCTTGCATGTTTCTGGACTCAGCTCCAAATTTCTGCACATTCTTCTTTTTCTGACTCCTGTATCTAAGGCACTCGGGCTCTAATTTATAAACGTATCAAGCGCACTTAAACACAGCTCACATGAAGTACACCAGACACTAAGTGTTCTGAAGGTACTCTAGAGTAAGTGTCCAGATCAGTTGGAACTTAGGACAGTTTGCCTTTTTACCTTTGTCAGGCTTTTCTCCTTATAATTTTGTACATGAGCAATCGCATAGGTTAAAAAAATCATGGAGGATCAATATAAACTTAGCATGCAGTAATATTACTAATGGTCAAAGTAGGAAAATAATTTAGGTAGATCTTCTTTCTGTTCTTTAGCCTTCTATTTCAGCCTTTCGGTTGCTGGATGATTTGTATGTATGCAAGTAATCCCGCAAAAAACATTTTTTTTTCTTTTTTTTATTTTGGCTAAAATGTTATTGTTGCGTGCCTGTTGGAAGTTAGTTTCTGTGAACTCTTATTATGAGAAATGTCTGCAATTAGAAGATATGTCCTCTCTCCAGCAATGTTTCTCCAATATTTTAACCTGACTGTGTTCTGCTAAATGCATGAGTATTTGAAAGAGAAGAGACAAATTCCTTGTTTCTCCTCTTTCACATGAAGACCCTCTCTCCCACTCTGTAGCAGTAAGTTTTCTTTATCTTATTCTTTCTTTGTGCTGGCAGATGTAAAGTCTTTGGTTCCTAATTCTCCACACTTACTACAAAGGTAGCTCAGGTGTTTAATTCAACCTTTCAATCCTCTTAGTCAAATGCCTAATTTTAGCTCTATGCTGATCATCTCAAACCTTATGTCCCTTGTTTTGTTAACTTCACAAATGCTCCAACCTTTTGACACCTAAGTGTCTTTAATAACCTTTGGCACATAACGTTAACAGTTTTTGAAAATCCAGATATATTGTGTACCTGGTTCCTTTTTGTCCACGTTCTGTGATACTTTTGAAGAACTTCAGCAGACCAGTAAGGCAGGATTTCCCTCTATCTGTTAATTCAGCCATGCTGCCTCTTTCCCTAGACACCATGTTTATCCATGCATTCAGCTACCTAGAGTAATTTCTGTGGTTTGGAGTTATACTGGCAGCTCACCAATACTCTGACACAGTTTCTGCTTATGATGACAGGTTACATTCTTTGCCAGCTGCTCTGCAATTTCACATATGAGTGCCATTCTGGTGAATACCATCTAATCCTGCTGATTTGCTAAGATCTTACACAAAAATCTGTTTGGTCTCATACTTTCTGCTTATTTATTTCAAACTAATCTAACTCCTCTGACCTGTTACAAACAGAATGCATCAGGTGTGGGATTCTCTCCAGACTGCTTCACCAGTAAAGGAAAACAGCAAAGCATTTAATGAATTTCTTTTCTGTGGTATTATCATCCATGAGTGCTCCTCATATTTCTCTCATTAGGCTCTATTATTTCCTATCCAGCTTCATGCTTTTACTGCTTTTAAGAAACCTTTACGGTTAGCTCAAGCATCCTTTGAAAATTGTTCAATTTCTTTAGCATTCTTGATTTCATAATTACATCTGACCTATCAGAAGTCTGACCTGCCAACAGTTTTGCTTCATAACTTTTGCTAATGTTCAATCTGTGCCTCATACCATGATGAACTGAATGGGACATTTTAACCCTTTGAAAATACTCATACAGGGAAAAAAAGTGTTGTTTGTTTTACTTGCAGTAGTATAATACATAATGTTGACGTGCAGCATTCCACTATATAATTAACTTAATCAGAAATGGATTTTTACATTAGAAGGCATCAACTGCATGTCAGAGACTAGACATGGGAATTAAAAAATTAGGCCTTCAAGGTGGACTTCAAGAAATGTCCTGACCGCAAAATATTATGGCTGTGCAAGATCTTGTTAAGAGATTTAGATCCATGGATCTCCTATGGGGGTGGAATGGCCTGGGTTTGCTCTTAAACATTCTTAACATGAATCAGCCCAAGGCAATGGGTCCTTTACCCAAGTAAAGACCTGTGGAGTTTACATCATCAGTTAATGATCTTTCCTTACATTTACTTTGCCAATCACTTATTCACAGCCTACACCACTTTTATTTCAGAAATATCTCTGTGAGTGAGTGAGTAACCCCATTTGCTGTAGAAGACCAACAGTTTGCTCATGCTCTTTCCTATAAAAGTCTCTGATATATTGAATATAGGAAGTTATTGCACATCATTAACATTTGATACTGTAGGATTCTGTTTTTGTTTTGTAACTCATGTTCTACTTTAGATTTAATGCAGAGGACCATTTATTTCTAAGTTTTTCTAACAGGTCAATGCTATACTTCCCCAGGGATACATAAATATTGAAGAGAACTTTAGTGGAGCATAAGTTTTCATATATTGCTGTCTTTGTCCCTGAATTCTCTTTTTAAAACTTTTATTTCTGCAACTTTTTCACTAAAATAATTTCAAATTACTGTCCAGTAATAAAACTGAGTATTTGGAATATTTAACAGTATTTTATTTAGATCAAATCAAAAGTTATTTTGTCTATCATAAAGGGAAAGTGGCAGAGACATAAATCAAAAGAACATCTGGGATCTTTTCCTTCCCAAAATTCACCTGCTATTTCTAGATGTACTCATAAAAAGACAAACACTGAACAGAATATGTTACAGCCACACTGGAAATGGCATTTAATTAGAGCAATCGTGTCACAATATATTTACATTTTTTTATTTCTAATGTCTTTTCTAACAGTTCTACCAGAAAAGCAGGTAGTAATGTAACCTGTCATGATTAAATTCCAAAATACTGGGCTGCAGCTCTATCTACAAAGCAGTGAATGTTTGAAAATAGTACCTTCTCCTGCCCTAGGGGTCAGATCTGTTATTTCTCAAGAAGAAATAAATTCTTGTAATAATATTAGGGTTGTATAATGACGTATTTAATTGGTGGAAAGAAAAATTAGTATAGGACTCTCTAAAAGTTTGGGTGGCTCTTCTCCAGCTGATGCTCTGTCATCAAGTGCTGAAAATTCCCTTAAAATTTGCTAACAAAGAGTTGTAGTATTTTGTGGCCTCAGCAAAGTGTACTGAAAAAAAAAAAAAAGGAATATATTAAAGCATACTTAGATGAGCTCATTTGGAGCTGTGACATTCACAAAAGCTCTCTGCCTTTACTCAGATACGTTTATTAAGATGTAGCTCTGAAAGGAAAGACCTGCATGGCAGAGGTTTGGTTGTGGCAATATGCCACCCCTAGGAGAACCTGGAGCCTTCCCTGTTCTCAAATATCTGATTGTTGACTGATGTGTGGTTAAGCAAAATTACTATGTTTGATATAAGTAAGATAAAGAGTCCCTCAGTTTCAGTAACGTACTGAACTGTCTCTCAATCTCAGTATGTAGAAACCTTCTTTCACAGTTATGTTTACTAGCAAAGAAACTTATAAAAGACACATAACATAAATTATCCTAACTTACATCTGACTTCTATGAAAGTCATGACCCAGACATACTAGGTCAAAATGAAGGTTCCTCTAGCTCAGGTTTGTACCTCTCAGTAATAGCTCTGAATAAGGACAGTCCTTCTGCCTTCTGTGGGTTTCAGCCAGACTGGTCGCTTATGTTGTGAGGGAGAGGGAATAAGAAATAACTCTACCTAATGAAGACTGTGCTGGTGCCTGGTCACAGAAGAAAGAACCTCTTTTGCATTTATGCTCTGTACATTGATGTTTAATATCAAGGATTGTGGGAAAACAGAGAGAGGAAAAGTAGAAGAAAAGGCTCCTGTCCTTAACTAAGACCTGAAGCTCTTTCCACAGTCTGGAAGCTGGGCCCTTCCTTTTGTGGAAATGGGGAAACAGCGCTTCAGCCTCTACTCATCATCCACTTTCAACACCTGCCTTCTTGTGTCTCTCATTTGCATGTTTCCATCCATTCATTAAGGAACACACTCCCCTTTCTCCTTTCCCACACTGCAGGGGACATCACATGGCCTCTTCCTGGTGGCATGGTCGAGGTAACTGTTAATGGCAGGAATGTGAGTGTAAATGGGATGTGTGAATAAACTCCCCAAAACTCCTCTGAAAGGATATTTTTTAAAAAAAACCTGGTAATACCACAAGGAAATTCCCAATAATGAAGGTTTTTAAAGACACCCATCCTTAAATATAGTCAATGAACTATAGGGAGACTAGAGAACACAAGTTGAAAAAAAGTGTCTGAGAAGCATGGAAGATTGTGACACCTTGGAGGGAGAAGAAAGTTAACAGAGCAGTTGTGAAAACCAGTTTTGGAACTGCCAGAAGTCATGGTCTCCTTCTGGGACTGCCAGAGTGGTCTACCCATCAGACCACGAGGAGCTTACATCCAGATAGAGGACTGACAGCAGGGGTGCAACATGTAGGGACCAAGACATGGGGTGTGCTTATGTGACCTCACGGAGAGATTTCTCCATGGCATGTGCTCTAGCAAAGTATAGGGAGCAGCATACACAAAATGTTAGAGCATTCGCATCTTGAGCACAGGTATGTAAATAGGGGAATGAGCACTTCCAGAGACAGTGTATAGGCTTATAACCCACATGTCCAGGGGTGAGGGACAAAGGGGAGCTGGGGATGTAAACGTGTGTAGGGTTGTGGTAAGGTTAGAACTTTGTGGGATTCGTGATAGAAGAGTGGTGTTATTAAATCAGTAAAACACTTGTTTTGAATGTTGGTATGACTTAAACCATGTTAATCAAGCAGCTTTTCCCTAAGAACCACTCAATTTTTCTATATATTCTTTGAAATCAAGACCTGCATGTGTTTTTCGCTCCCTGTGTGCTGAGGAAGGAGATCTTTGTTACAGCTATCTTCATCTCTCCTACCACCCTCGAAAGATATAGGCATATGGATCACAAACAATTTTATTTGCTCTTTCTCCCCGATGATGAACTCCTATTTTCCTACTCAGCCCTTGGAAATCTGGTCTCTTCCAATCCCATTTACCTGGTTGTTTTAATAGCTTTGCACTACCCTTCAGCTCACGCTGAATGGCTTCAAAATGTCAACAGTGGTATGTGGCATGGGTAAACTAGGTTAGTCAGCACCTAAGGTCCGTTTATCAGGTGTATAATGCCAGTGGGGTGACCGAGCAATTCTTCTTCCAGCCTGTCTGTGCTTGTTCATTAGGTCCAGAAGCAGCACAGCCACGGAGATTAAAAAGGTAATTAACATTTGTCTGATATATCTGTCTCTCCATAAGAGCACCATGGAGGCTGCAGAGCATCACACAAGCATCCCTGCCATGCCTGTACCCCATGTGGAGGGTGCACAGAGAGAGAAGTTGTACGATCCACTTTGGTAGGGAAAAAGGCCCCTGTCAGGGAGAGATCATACCTTCCACTGATGTCCTCTCCCTGTTCCCTTTCTGCCATTCAAGTACTCCATGCCTTCTACTTCTCCAGAAGTTCAAGTGTTGTCCCAGGATGAAATACAGTACGCTCAAATTCAGAGCTTAATAATTCCTTTCTCCTCACAAAAATGTTTCCTTTATAAGAGGCACTGCAGACCTTGCTGCTCCTCAACTCTGCATTAGCATGCAGGCTCAGTGATCTTCAGGGGGCCACAAAATCACATAGCCTTGGTGAATAGTGAAGGACACTTTTGTCCTTCACCATCAGTCCTGTCTTCTCTCACACTAAGGTAGGGCTTCCCTCAGCGGAGCAGGTACAGATGCTGTTATATTCGACAAGTTGGAGCAGCCCTTCACCACGGTTCTTCTGAAACAACCCTTACATTCAGTTGCAGGTGGCAAGCACTTCCATGGTAAATTGGAGGGTAGTCCTTGCAAAGGTCACAAAGTTGGACAGAGAGACTGTTTGAATTGTGGCCCTCAGTCACCTCTCTGGTATATAGATTCAAGATAAGGATGTTCAATCAAGCACTACTAGTGATCAGGGACTCTAATTCCATTCTCTTGTGTCCTCATGCATATGATGACCTTTGGATACCTTCAAAATACAGTACATGCTGTGAACATTCTTTTTTTTTTTTTTTTTTTTTTTTTTGTAATCTTCCAGTATCTTAATTTTAAACCTATGACTCTTACCTTCTCCATGTCTTATTAGTTAGTTTCTTCCCTTTGGATCCATGATTCCATGTCACCTTTTTCCAGCTTGGAAAAGCTTTTGATCTTAACTGTACCATGAGACCACTCAGCTACTTCTTTGTCCCTGTGTTTCATTCTACAGTGGACTTTGTTTTCCTTCCCAACAACTCCTAAAGCTTGCATGAATTCACTTCTGCACTTTATTTTTCTGTTCCATTGAAATTTTTAGGATTCTGTTTGCATTAGCATGAAAAGCATTAGGATGCATTGCCTCTGTGGTTGGGACCAAGTGTGCTCAAACACAGCTATCCACATTTCCTGCCTCCTCCAGCTGCATCACCCACACTGTGTAATTTGATTTCTACTCCCAGTCCTTCTGAAGATCATGATATTGTACGCTATTTATTGTATTGCATATAATTTCTCAGTGCATTCTGTCAAGTTGACATCTCCTAGATGTTTCTTCTGGCCTGAGACCTCAGACCCCTCATCACTCATTCCTCATTCATCTCCATGTATCTCCCTTTCTGTTTAAATTCTCCTGCCTCTCCTCTACAACAAAAACCTCTGTTTCCCTGCTCCCTCAATTGGCTTCTCCTTTAAGCACTGTCCTGTCAAATGAACAATTAGTGTTTTTCAAAACACACTTGAAGCTTTTTAAATTTATCTGCACAAATCACATGATAGCTTGCCCCCTTTCCCACTTGTCCCCCTCCCTCATACCCTCCTTTGTGAGGATGGTACTAACACTTCTGCAAGTCCCATTAAGAGATCTGTTAAGGCATGGCTCACGCATACAGCTAGAGGCCAGGGTGTGCCTCAGAGCCACTGCAGCCTGTGGAGACAGAAACCCTCCTCACCATAAGTGTGAACAAGTCCTTGGTTTAGGCAATGGGTCATTTATGGAGCCGAACTCTTCCCTTCATAATGTTTCTAATACTGCTTTTCCAAAGAAACTGAGGGAATCGTCTGGGATAAATGCTAGAATCAGTCACAAGGCAGGAACAATCCCAGGGAAGGCTGACTTGCACGAAAGAATTTGGATGAATGAGGTCAAAGAAATATGATGGCAGGTAGGAATGTGTGTGCATGTTCAGAAAGGAGAGTTCACAGCGTTTTTTCTGATAATCCCTCACTGAAATCTCTACCTCATGCAGTATCTCTAATTTCATAGCAACATAAACAAGCTAAGGGATTTTAAAGCATTTTAAAAAGCCATCTCTTTTTCTTTTTTTCATAAGTTTCTCAACCTCAGTAATAGTAGGGGAGCTATAATTTAAAAACCTTTCCTTATGATTTTCACTGCTTCACTGGTTATGTTTTCTATACAGAAACGTTGCCGTGAAAAATTACTTATAGTGAAGTAACTAACCAGCATAAGATCCTACATAAATCCTCTTTGTGCTGGATGATTTGTGGCCAGTTCTTTAGTCAATAACTGTGTATCCAAATTTATAGAGCTGCTGTCCTGTGTGATCCACATTATTTGAAATGGAACTCAGGTTTGTAAGGCTCACAAATTGTAACACATTCAGGCTCCTGGGAAATTTCCCATGACCAAAATAAGATTTTGCCTCTTTAATTGGAATGCAGCTGTATTCAAGACCATAGTGCAATAATGAGAAAAACAGACTAGCTTTAAGCTCTTTAGCTTATGTACTGGGCACACTCAAGCTAACTTGTTCAGTCAAGAAGAAATAAAACTAGTCCATGTGGAATTTCATGCTATTGTGGTGATAATTCTTCAGTACTCAAGATGGTCAATTTAAAGTCAGCTCAGAGATCTTTGCATTCCCACGCTGACTACTGGGTAGCTTGGTCTAATTGGAAAAGCAACCTTTTCGTTTTGACTGTGGGTGTGATTACCTAAAATCCCATATTCCACCAGGTTCACTTAGCTCTGTTTGTGTGAATATTTCCATTCACGTCACAGCACAGCTGACATGATTAAAGATCATCATGAATTCATGTTTACAGAGTAACCACCAATCTAATAACTGAAGATATGCCTTACAACAGAACACTGGAAGTCCATCCAGGGCTGGCTAATTACTTTCTGACATCGGCTTCAAAAATACCACTTTGTACAGCTGAAATATGTGTTTTCTGATTTGAATTTTCTCATGTTTGCTGCTTGACTCAGAGATGAAACTACAGAAAAAAAGAAGTGAAAGAAACTGAATTTTATTTGAGCGAAGCATATGTTTCCTTCTTCACTGTAAACCTTAAACAGAGCACACCAGCAGCTGAAGAGGAACAAACTGAGGACAACCCATTTCACAGACAGTGCCTCTTACAAAGTTCACCAGTTCAGAATTAGACTGGCTGAAGTCTCCCAAGTGCTTTTGAGTTGGAAGTTAGCATTTTCAGTACTGCATTTTGAGAAACTAGCATACGATGGCAGAAAGTCATTAATTTAATTACATTAGCTCCTCTGGTGCTGCTTGCAATCAATGTTGTGTTTGTCAAATAGTCCATAAAAAACTTCTGCAATTTGTGCATAGGCACATACGATATTTCATACAAATACAAAGCAATAAGCTGTTCACAACTCAGCTACAGTGTTTCTAATCTTTTTTATTAAATCTACTAAACAATACAATATTTACTTCAGGTACCACTGCAGTACTCTGTGTTATCTTCTTAAGATACACTAATAATTGCAATTTATGAAAATTATTCCTTTTAAAAATACGTAAATGTTTTAATGTCACTTCTGATACATTATTAGGTTACACATTAGTATTTCATCATGAATTTAGCTTTACCTGACTGATGTTATACAGCACTTCACTATCACTGTTCAGAACAGGATACTTGATCAACTGCATTTTCAAAATCCTTTTCAAATGAACTTAACAGTTCTTCTTTCATTTTAAGATGGAGTAGGTTAGGTGGTTTCAAATGACATCTGACTTTCAGAAAGTCAGATTTCAGTTTATAAGCCTGTGCTGTAAAGGTAGGTCCTCCAATGCGCTAATAAAAATTCATAAATATAAATTCTGTCAATATGCTCCAGCATCCAAAAAAATTATTTAATAACCACTATATCCCTATAGAGGCACGAGTATATGCATGCTCAGTTCCATATTCATTACCATTCTGAAATTTAATTTTTATATTTAAATATATTAACTAAAATGTTTTCAAAACAGTTTTATAAATGCAGCATTGAAGTATACTCTTTTAACATTTCCTTTAGTCTCATGACCAGGGGACATATGTTATTGTACATAATATATAAGAGCTTAACCTCTCAGCCTGACAAAGTAATATATACAGGTACAGATTTCTGGGTAAGTCTTCTAAGTTAAGATAAGTTAATCTGGAAGAAAAGAAAGAAAGAAAAGTCTATAAAATATCTGTTCATAAAGCCTACATGCAACACAAAGGTTAGTGAATAGCTAAATAGAGGGGAAATAAAGGGCAGACTAATGATGCAGTAAACAGGACACAGTTTCATGAGTGCCAGGTAACAAACATCCAGGAACTAAGGATGTGGACCTCTCATGCCAAAGGCTGGGGACTGTATGCTGAAATCCATGATTCTGAACACACTCAAAGAAACCGTGGTTACAAACAACAAAAAGCGATCTCTCAGTTCAGAGTTTCAGTTAAAATGTTTAACAAAAGCTTTAAATGTGCAAATAGACATATCTGTAAGAAGGGTAATTAAAAGATATTGCCACTGTATGTTTTCTGGATAGATCTACTCTGCCTAATTGTTCCCTCCCAGCACCCACACGACGGCGTTAACAGACTGTGTTGCGTTTTAACATGGGGCAGGAGAGAAGGAAGATTTTTTTTCTAATGAAGATAGAGAACAACACGTAGCAGAAAACCAAATGATGAGGACCCTTGTGGAAGAAAGGAGGCATGGGGGCAGTTCCCAATGCCAAGGCTTGGTGAAAGAGGTACTGTTTGTTTCTTTATTAGCCAGCAATAGTTTAGCAATAAATGTGTAAGCAGATTTAAAACAGTCACTAGAGACCAGATACTTGCACTCTTTTGGATACGCTCCTATCAGTCTGTCGTTCTGTCAGTTAGCATGTCTCTCCCTGGGTATACATAATGGTAGAATTTCAAGGGTATGAGTAGTTTTATAGGACTACTTAAGTCTGTCTTGTCTCCGTGTTGCCCAAGTGTTTTGTTTCTGTATTTAAGCATATAAATTCTGCTATAGTTTCTCTTTAGTTTGTGAAATACTGCTTAGGACTTCAAAATAAGTTATTTTGTAGCACTTGATTTACTCCCTGCCAGTATTTATGAGTGGTGAGAACAAGAATTAGGAATGACCTAGCTTGGAGAAGCTCCAAACAGAAGTAAGGAGCCATGCTTGATGTCAGAAAAATGAAGGCATGCTGTGCATAGATTAGAAGTTGCTCATCATCTTTTGTTCTCCAGGACAGTGAGTTGCCTTTAGGAACCTGAATCCCAGGAAAATGAATTGGGTTTTATTTAGTAAGAATTCTACGGAATTAAAAAATTGTGCCTGGCAGCTAAATGTTAACTCATATGAGGCAATCAAGAGAAGTTTCATGCTGCATAAGGAACCAGTCAGCAAGTTTCAGAATTTTATAGTGGTTTTTTTTTTTTTCAAAAGTTTAAGATAAGGCGTTGTTTAACTGAACAATTATATTGGAATAATTTTATTAAACAAACCATTTGCAAAAATTAACAGATACTTAAAGAGCCACAAACCTTCTTTTTTTGTCCTGCAAAATTGCTGAGATAGAAACTATATGATTGGTTTTATTTTTATGATTCAGACATAAATTATATTGTCAGTTATGGTTTTTCATAGCTAGATAAAATGACTGTATGTACTTCAAAATACATATAATTTTCATTTCATTGCTGCCTTCCTGGCTTTACCTTCTCTAGTGAATAGGAATTTTTTCAAGATTACTAAGGCTTTTACAAATATATGACTTTAAATTCCCAAAAGTGAAATTTTGTACCCAAAGGCCTTATGCATGTTTAAGTCTGGATTTCCATATGATATGATGTGCATGCATAGAAATGAATATCACTTCTTCACAGGAGGGCAATGGATTCAGTCCATTAGCCCTCACAAGCTGGAAGAAAAGGAATGATGGAAGCTGCTTCAGCCCTGAGGCTGCAGTAGCCACAGCCACAGCTGTTAGAGAACATGCTCTTAGCATGGATGAAATAGGTCAAGCTGAAGGCTGACCAGTCCTTAGGCTGCAAAGTGTAATGCCTCAGCACTTCATGACTTTCATGTGCTAAGAGCACATCTCCGCTTGAATGTGGTGACATGATTTGCTGTCAATTGCGGCAGTGTTTTTGCCTCATATTGGGCCAATTCCTTATGGAAACGTCTCCTTAACTGCTCACTGGTCATTTACAGATTATTGCTGCACAGCTCATCTGGTTCAGAACAGACTGGCTAGAGGTAACTACACAGCAAGTGTGTGATGGAGGGCTGGATGGTGAGACAAGGGAGAAAACCATTTAACCTCACTGTCACTCTCCCTTTCTCCTTTCATCACACTCCACTCCATTTAGCCAATTCATTTTCCCTGGCATCCCATGAGGAATGGAAATGATCAAGCTTACCCACTTTTACTGCTTAGGAAGGGTGAGTGCAGCAAAATGGTGGAAACTGATGCACGATCTGAGTTAAAGCACAGCCCTCAGCCTCCAGAACTCCATGAATGAAAGTGAAGATTAGGAAGCAGCACAGTAAAACATATGGCAGTTGAAAGCTAGGTAGGATAAAGGACATGGTTGCCATTCTAGCAGAATGATTGCTTGGTCTTAAACCTCTGGGATCTGTTACAGAATCAGTTTAAGTTTGGAAAGAAATCTAATTATGAGGCAGTTAACACCCCTAAGTAGAAGCTAAGCTCAGCTCTAAACCAAGACAGTAGAAGTGCCTTTGCTGCCCTTCGCTAATTGGTCATTTGAAGCACTGGGATTGCCAGGATTGACACAGTGAAAATGAAAGGCTATTCGTGAGTCACTGGTAATTAAGTAGGGAGGAACTAAAGGAAAACCTGTTTTACTGCTGGTTTGGCAGTTTCAGAACATCAGCCATCACCCAGCAGAAGAAAGTAAAATACCACACTGAGTTAGCAATAATTTTTGCTGCGTGTTTCCACAAAAATTCAGTGCAAACAGAGGATTGCTAACAGATGTGGTGAGCTGACCCAAGGACGCTTTGGTTCTGCATGTCAGTGGAAGACAGCAATATTTCATCATATCAAAGAACTTTCATTTCACACCTGACTGAAATCCAAAATATGAAGTCCCGAAACAGATGCCACTTTTGTATTATGTCAGTCTGAGTAGTCAGCATGCATTAAAATTGCACGTGTCAGAAATGGCTGGGCTACATATGTTTAACTGGTGCTCATCAAACAACTTCCCAGCCTGCCATTGTGGTATAGCAAAACTGAGAAGAAATCATGAGAAAGTGTGAATCTGATAATCTGAGAACATACTGGCCTTATTAGCTGTAAGAAAAAGACCCTGCTCCCTGAGCAATCTCTGCAAACTGTCAAACATCACCAGACATGACAGCCTTTGCTTGGCTCTGGGATACTATCCACATTGTAGACTATTTGCCCGGGGTTCTGCAGATAATGGAGACGGAACAAACACTGCAGCAAATGAACCTGTCTGTCTCACAGGGTGACATCAGACTGGATCTCCACACAAAATACAAATATTATTATGGAAATTGCATCCTGACACTTTGATATAAGAAATGCTTCCAGAGTATTTGGAATATGCTATCTAAAATTATTTGGTTTGGGTGGGAAAGAAACAAACGTACCAATGGAGCAGCAAGGAGATGAATGGCTACACATTTTGTCTTTAGTCATTAGATAAATGCATTAAAAATGACTGCAAAATGAGATACAAACACTAGATAACAGGTCAGGGACCATTTCTGAAAACACTTATTGACAGATAGTCTTTGTTCACTCTGAGGTGGCCGCTGAAGCCAGGGGTAAATAGGGTATAAATAACACTCAGATTTATGTTCAAATATGGCACAGCTAACATTTGCCACAGCTGAGCTTTAGTTGTGCTTTGGGGAAGACCCCTCAGAAAATTCCCCAAAGAAAAAGACATCCTTAGTTAATCTTACTGATGTGTAAAAATGAGTGGGAAATATCCTTTTCTCCCTCTCACTAAACCACAGGTCCTGGAAGTCTGATAACTGACAGGGCACAAATAGTCAGAAATTTCTGCCCTGCATGCGGGCAATGCCTTTGCAACATCTCTCTGCCCTCTGCATCTAAGCTGCCAACCATACCTTATTCCTGTGGGAGAAAAGGTGTTGGTTTTCAGGATCAGGATCCAAGTGACACAGCTCTGCTTCACCATCTGTCCATTAATTACCAGCTTGCTTTCACTCAGTAAACCAGCCTCCATCAGTTCCTGTTATTGCAGGATGAGAGACATTTAAGAAGACAATTGTGAAAAATTCAATGGTGCAGAAGGCCCAGGGGTTGTATCTGAAAGACTGATCATGAGGGTCTGAAAGCTGAGAGAAGAAAAAACTTGCTCACTGGGCGTGATGCAGGTGAGTCACACTTCTGAAAAGCTAAACGTTATCCAGAAAGCATGGTGTAAAGCTCGTATCAGTAAAAAAATTAAAAAAAAAAAAGAAAAAGAAAGGATGTATGCATTAAAAGACTTATTTCCATATGATCCAGTTTTAAGGAGGGATTATTCCTAACTGTGTGTATTTTATGTATGCTCATGCACAAAAAAAAAGAGTAAAAAAAAAAATCAATCAACATTCAGTCAGAAAAAGATTAACCTTAAAAACGGTGCAAGTGGATAAATTATGGAAGCTCTTTTGTCCTCCAGTAAACAGCAGCAGGGAAGTATCTGACATCGGTACCGCACATGACAGTGTCTCTCACTGGGGAAGAAAGCAAGGGAAATTACTGGCATCTGAACTACATTTATTTTTGCTTTCATTTAAAGAATGAAAACTGTTCCTACAAGGAAGACATTTTCTCAACAACATCTAATTACGCTTTTATTGGGGAGCTGGGGAAGTTGAGGAATTAAGGATGATTTTTCAAGCTTCTACAGACAAAAGATGAAAAATTGCTAATTCATACCTTTGGGAAAGTGTCTACCATTTTTCACTAAGTACATCTGTGATTTCACGTAACTGAAATGTTACTGGTGAAACTGTCCTTCAGTGACAACAGGATTAAGGTTTTAAAATGAAGAAGGAAAGGAACATATCCAGAAGGTACTTATAAAAGAAACATTTTTACAAAATGTATCACATATATTTGAATACTGATCTTATATTTGTCATTGTAACTTGTACAACTTTTAATTTTTACTTTTTTTGTTTCATTGATTCCTACATCATCAGGTTCAAGAAGAAAGAAGTAAAAACATATTATTAGATAGCACATGTTCTTTGGATGAATTTTGGATTTTGTTACTTACCTTCCGAGGGTATTTTTGGTTGGTTGGTTGGGATTTTTTGTTCAGAGATAACAGTATACTGTTTCTACAAGATTCTGGCCACTGTTTAGGTTATGAATAACTTCTTTTTCAGCTTTTACACACATGAGGATTAATCCTATACTCTCCCTTCTCACTATAATTCTCAGAACTTCAGAGTGGTCCATTCTTTGGTGATCCCTCTCTAAACAAAGTCAGTCAAGGATCTGTGTTCACAAAATGGCTTTGTTCTCTGAGCCCGGAGTCTTCTTCCAAGCAGAGGTATTTCTGATACTGGGAAACTTATACTCATTTGTTCCAAAATCAATGAAAAGGAGTATGGGTATCCAGAATGATTCCGATCTCACACGCACAGTCCTTCTCCGAGTGACACTGTGTCCTGTTTAGTCACTTTGTGAGGAGTTTATTAAAACTACAACTTAAATGTTTCCATTAAAGTTCTGAAGTTAGGCAGTGGGATGAATCTAGGCTTTGGTTCACTACAACACAATACAAAGTCTTGATTTAAGTATCTAGACTTCCTATGCAGAAATTAAGAGACCTCAAAACCTGCCTGATAATTGTCAACACACTGATTGAGGAACTGCCTTCAGCAAGCAAAGGAGAGGTGGAATTCAGAAATATACCTAAACATCCACTTAAGAAACCTTATTTTTTTGTCACTTGAAATGTCTCCTCCCACTCAGAATTCATATTCTTCAGTTTTGGAAATAGGTCCTTTTGTCTTTCATTCTCTTATCCTAAAACTCTGAGATGATGTTTATGTCCCTCTACTTTTTTTTTTTTTCATCTAGCTCTACCATCTTCCATCACTGAATGCTGCTACAGTTTGTAGAAGAACCAAATACAATTTCTCTTACCTTAAGATATTCAAGCTCAACTGCCTTATTTTTCAGACAAATGGTAGCAACCAGGAACTGAGTAGTTAAACTGGTAGAAAGGGTCTCAAACACTTACTTTGAATTTTGCATATGCCATTTAAATATTCATTGGGCCAGAGAGAGAAAAGCAAAACATCAAAACTGCTATATTTTTTTCTGTAAGTATAGCTTGCACCCATAAGCTAGATTCTTGTCTGTTCCCAAAACAGGATGGCTTCATCCATACTGGCATGAAGGATCCATTCCTAGCCCTGCTAATCCCCTTCTACCTCCTGAACAGAGCCTGAGCATTATCAAGGAGAGATAATGCTCCTTGATAAAGGCAATCACACACCACTTCTGACCAGCAGAGTGATGCTTAGCCAGTCTCCAAGCAACAGCCATCTTGGAAGCCAAAAACCTTCACCACCTTCTTCCTCTACCACAGCTCTATTGCTGAGCATAACGTTATATGGTAGGAATATCCCTTTGGCTGATTCGAGTCAGCTGTCCCAGTTGTGCTGCTTCCCAACTTCTTGACAACCTTCAGCCTATGTGGGGGGGAAAGGGTGGGTGGAGTGGGAAAAAGAGAAAGACTTGATCTTGTGCAAGCACTGTTCAGCAATAGCCAAAATATTAGTTTGTTATCAACATTGTTTTAGCCACAAATACAAAGCAGAGAAACATATAGACTACTATGAAGAAAATTAACTGCATCCCAACCAGACCCAGTACAGAGACATATTAAAAAAAGTTAATGCTTGGTATTCTTGACATAGTACTCATCAATTACTTGACCATTTAAAAAAGCACTACAGTACTCCTTTGTTCCTGAACTCGTCAGCTGAATGCCCCAGGCTGCTGGACCAAACATGGGTTTTTTTTTCCTTTGGTCCACTGACTAGCTCTGTATTCTCTGCCAATAAATATGGTATTACAGTAAGTGATTAATATTAACAGAGTTGCCATAAGTCACCTTAAGTCCTGATTCAAATAAAGAAAGGAGTGTGCTTTGTATCAGGCCATTAATATGAAAAAAATGTCATGGGAAAGATTTAGAAGTATTTAATTCTTCCCAAAACATAATTGAGGAAATTTTTACCTGCAGAAATAAATTCTTTATAAGTAACCAAGTCACAAAAGTGGTTGTAGTTTCTCCAGTGGGGGGATGTTAAGCTCTTCTCCTCAAATTGTTTTACTTTCCATACTCATGGGGGGCAGGAGGCAAAGCAAGAGAAAATAAACAGGCAGATACCTGCAGAGCACAATCAGATGTTGTATAGAAAATTTGAATTTGCATTTTTTCTACCTTGTTGAACTACAGTGGTATTTGAAGGAAAGAAGGTTCAAACCAACACAAACAGTAGCTGGTGCTTGAACCAGAAGTTGTCCTTAAGTCTGCTTTGATCTCAGAAAACCCACAAAAACAAATGGAAATCTGTGGAAATAATGCTTACCTTCAAAATGCTTCCCAGCAACTAGAGTACAACACAGTACCATGATTCGTGAATAATAATTTGTTCCGTCTGCCCTTGTTTTAAGGGAATCAATTACCGAACTTATCTTAATTAGGACTTCAGGTTAAAACATGAAAAAAGGAATTATCCCAGTGTTTCTGTGGTTGGTTCTTCACTCCATCAGCTATACAGAAATTGACTTTTCGGTACAAAATGCATAAAAAATCTTTTCACCATTTTACTGAAAGAAACAAAACACAATAAATAGGTTTTGGCTTTCATTAAGGTTTCCATGCTTGTCAATTTAAGTATAAATTAAAAGCAAGCAGTTCAAAGTTTTCATCTTTAATTTAAATCTTACTGTGTGTTTTCAAGGTATTCAATGAAATCTCTGTAAGTCCTCTAGTGGCCATAAGCAGCATTTTCTTCAGAAACCCCAGAAACACTAGCAGCTCTACAATAGCATACCTGGGAGGCTCTACTTAGTATCATTAAAATAAGACGACAAAGCTTGTTTAAACTACTTTAAAATAAGTATATCAGTCACTGTTCCAAGAAAGGTAAATAAGGATTGATTTAGTATCATCGAAGATGGAATAATGCAGAAAATAGAAGTAAGAATTATATTTACAAACCTCAGTAGAATCCATGAAGAATTATACTTAATGCAGCTAGATTTCATTATAATACTCTCTGCCCATTTGTCCAGCTTCTCCAGAGAGATCTGCTTCAGCTTTACATTATCCTCATTCTTTCAATCCTAAGAAATTTCTGGAGGGATGCATTTAAATGAATTAAAATTTATAGAGAGCAATGTTCATAAACGTGATGGATCTAAGACTAATGAATAAGGGATAAAAAATTTATGGCATTCATTTTGTTACACACTGTCAAACTGTGACAATAACAGATCTCCTTATTTCCATGCAGACACAAATCACAGCATGGCAAGACTGAAACAAACAAGCAGCTCAGGCAAGGCATGGTGATCATTCTGCAGGTGGAAATAATTTTAAACACTGTAATGAATAGCAGATGTAGCCATTCAAATAATAACATTTCATCCACTCCTCATTATTTGATCTTGCCCACTTTTCATTTGTTTTCACTTAAAATAATAGATTTCATGGGATGTGGGCTTTTCTACTAAATAGCACAATTAAAGGGACTTCATCCACTTATTCTAGTGCGCCATCTATGACGCTTGTCTCTGCATTGCAGCATTTCTCCAAGGATATGTGCACATGGAAATATTCATTCTACTCATTTCCCAAGCTGTTAAATATCAGCCAGTTTTCAACCCGAAGCTCTATAGCTCATTAATGTGACCTTGTATCGAGACTAAGGATAGACCTTACTACTGCAAGTTAGTCCACGTTGCATCCAGCTTGTGTACCAACAAGTCATACTGCCCTGTGGCTCTCTACCGAATCAGACATCTGCCTTACAGGCTCTGGATATCACGTGGAAAGAGTATGTTTACATCTACGCAGATAAAATCTTAACTGGATCCCAGTCATTGATGGCACCTAGAGTTGAATGTAAGTTGTTAATTCTTCTCACAATTAAAAACATTCCTCTTATCTCTAGTCTGAGTGTGTACGTTTTCAGCTCCGAGGCTTAATTTTCCCTTCAGCAGACTCAAAAGACCAAGTTTCTTAGCATCTCTTATCAGCTATCATCAGCTGCCTGACTGACCCCCTGCTTCCCCCTGACAGTGTTTCCAGTCTCCATCACTCATTACATTTTCAAAAAAATACATCCCCAGGTATCCTCTGTGTGGCTGTCATTTGAGAAAAGCTCAGCACAAATATCTGCACACTTGGCTCATGGTAAAGCTACTTCCGAAGTCTGTCCCTTGCCATGCCTAGGCTGTTGATCTTACATCACCTCCCTATTTCCTCCTCTCTCTCATCTGTCTGCTTGAGTCTGTCTGTTGTCCATTACACTCAACAGAGTAAATTAACCTTTTCTCAGATCTGAGCTGCCACAGCTAGATTGCTTTAGGTACCTTTGTCATCTCTCTGTTAATAGGGGCGTATATGTATTACACTGCACTAAAGCTGTATCTACATAACCAGCAACTACAAAATGTATGTAATAGTAGTTTTAATAGAAATACCACTTTGCTTTCCTCCCACCTACTCCATCTAGTCTAATTAAGCAGTGATTTCAGTATTCAGGACATGTAAAAGAAAACCATCAAGTTCAATATATATCAAACTATGCCAAATTTATTTACATATGTATTTTTATTCTCCTTGTAGGTGTTATTCTCATGGTACATAAGAAGCAACAATGGAAATTTTTTTGTTCCCACCTTAATAGCTTGAGCTGTGTATATTCATGCTACTTTGAGATTAGGAATAAATTGTCTGTGATGGTCTGTGAGTGCCCAGGTTTGTATCTATTTATATATATTTTCAAAGCTGCAACACCTTAGAGGAAGATTATTCTTTTTAATCTATAATCACAGTTTATTTCAGATATACACAGAGGTTAGCATTTACATGCTTTGAATAAAGAGCCCTACACTAAAGATTATAGAAATACATTTATGAAAAGTGAGTTTGGAGGTTTTGTGAACCAGTTCTAGAAATGATATGACAAAAAGCCAGCTTAAACATACATCTTTTTTTGCACACACAGGTTAACTATTTACTACTATTTTTTTCCTAAGACATCCCTTGAGCCTGTAGCTGAATATTTCCCAAGATCATTTGTAGTTTATTATCATAAGATAAATATATAGATGTTTTATGTATTCTCAGCCTGAGAAAGGATTTCTTTAACCAAGTAAAATTCTGAAGTACCAGCAGGACTGAATCATACAGAAAAAATGTGACAGAGGCAGCAGAATAGTTGTCATGCACAACAAAAGACTCGTACGAGATTTTTATTAACTTGATAAATTGAAGGTGTTTCTACTGTATAAAAGCAGTCTTAAGTACAAAAGCCTTTCACTTGTTTATGATCTCAAAGATAATCAGAAAAAAATAATGTACTATGTTAGTATTATGATAGCATCTAGGATCTTCCACAAGAGTCAGAACAGTACAAGATTGAGTTAGCTACTCAGGTCATTACTAAATGGCAGGTGTTAAGTTACCTCAATAGCTGAAAATCTTGAAGCTGTTCAGACAATCTAGCAATGTTATAAGAATCTGAATACAATAGAATCTAACATACTTAATACTACTTGAATCTAAACTCTTTCATATATACATTATTTATTGTGTGACACAATATTACTGCCCTCCAAAGATGGGTATCAAAACTAGTATTTTGGAACTCTTCTAATGTGGAAAAGAAAAAAAAAACCCAAACTCAAAAGAAATATATCACTCTTTAAGGAAGTGTGTGTTTAAGCTTTTTTATAGCCTTGATGTTTTGGGAGTAATTGAAGCAGCTTGTTGATTTAATTGTATCTTGTATAACTTTCAAGAGAGACTTGTAGAGAATGTAGGATGAACACTTTCATAGAATCATCTGGTTGGAAGAGACCTTTAAGATCATCGAGTTCAACCTTTCACCTCCACTGCCAGGGTCCCTAAACCATGTCCCTCAGCATCACATCAACACGGCTTTTAAACACCTCCAGGGATGGGGACTCCACCACCTCCCTGGGCAACCTGTTCCAATTCTTAATAACCCTCTGCGTAAAGAAATTTTTCCTGATATCTAACCTAAATTTGCCCTGCCACAACTTAAGGCCATGCCCTCTCGTTCTGTCATTCATAATATGGGAGAAGAGTCCGACCCCCACCTCCCTACAACCTCCATTCAGGTAGTTGTAGAGAGCGATAAGGTCTCCCCTCAGCCTCCTCTTCTCCAGACTAAACATTCCCAGTTCCCTCAGCCACTCCTCATAAGACAAGTACTCTAAACCCTTCACTAGAAGTTCAAAGAAATATTTCCAATTAAATACCTTGGTAATCTGAAAGGTTTTTATTTAAAACAATGATTAATATTTTTTTTAGTTAATTAGTTAATATGTGACAGTACACATGCTGAAAGGAATCGCCTGAACAGATCGTCACAATTAGCCAAAACCAGCATCACTAGGCTCCTCAAAGAAACTTCACTGAATTAAAGAAATGTCTGCAATTTCCAGTACTGAACTCCTGATTGTGATCTCAGATGGCTTACAAAGATGCTGTTGTCTGGATGTCAGTGGAACTGTGATTAAATAGGATAAATACATCAAAATAAAGAGTAAAGCTCGTTGATCTTAGGAAATAAAAAGATATCAGAGAATGGAATTTTTTTTTTTTCCTTTTTTAGTATGAAAGGTGCTTAACAAGAAAGTGATGGGAGTTGTTTTGGTAAGGTTTAGATCAGCTTGGATCCAAAATACATACTCAGTGTTCAGATCTGAATGGTGGATTATTTTTCTCCAGGAAGTCTGCAGTACTGGGTCCTGTACAGCCAGCAGAGTTTGTCAAATACATCAGTAATGACAATGTGGAGATTCATAAGAGGTAAAAATGGTGGAGTGTCCCACAACACATTTCCAAAAGTAAGGCATGAAAATAATGTCAGGGAGCAAAGCTGGAATAAGATTTCCATTGCACTCTTCTGTCATACACATAGTTTTAAAAAAGGAAAATGACTGCAAAGTGTTGTATAGTTAGTCTGCATATGCCTAGCACAGGTTTTCCTGGACATTCAGTAGATCTCCTATGATTTCCTTTTCTCAACTCTAGTCATCAAAGTAAAGGCAAACCTGTTCAAAGTTATTTGTACACTTGCATTATCTCTACTGAGCCACTCAAAACTTTTGCTCTGCAATTTTGAGCAGAGCAGGCACAATATCTTCAAGTTTAAGCACTACTTTTATTTTCACCAGGTGTTCATGGATTGAATTCTTGATTAACGCTTGCTTTGCCCCTGTAAAGGAAGTATTTGCCGCCTTCTGGGCTAGTAGTTTAATTTGAAAGATACTACATTTCAACTAATAAAACATTACAAGACAGATAAGAGAATAACTTCAAGTGCATTCTTCTAACATACTTCTCCCACAGTGCACACACATTTCTGTTGATCTTCTACTGGCCAATACTGATGAGAGGCAAATAAAATTGCTGTGAAGTATAGATAAAGGCCCAATTCCTCCCTTGGAAGTCTCTTGTGAAGAGCAAGAGTGGTATCTGAAGCAATGGATTACAAACAGATAGAGAATGAGAAGCCAGTGTTGATGACAGAAAATATCTGTGAAGAAAAAAAACCACCACAATATCTGTATCTTCTACAAACCTAGTCTGCAAGGAACAGTTCTACCAGATTAAAGGAAAAAACGTCTCTCAAGTACTAGAATTAAAAAATATTTTCCTTATTTTTAATTTATTACTATGGGGATATAATAGCCTACTTGAAGAGTCTTTTTTTTTTTTTTTTTTTTTTCCCTTTGGGAACAATGCCATAAAGCATCTCCAGTGATTTGTCATCTGTGTTAGATATGGGAAGACATACTGTATCATCAAAGTATAGTTTCTTAATACATTGTATTGAAAGTATTAAAAACTGCATGCAGAATAAGCATATTAGTAATAATACAACCCTAATGTAGAGCAAGGTGCTTATGGAGGATGTAAAGATTATTTCTTTCCCTGTCTTTTTAAGAATTCAAAAGTTCTCTATCTTCTGTATTAAATAGCAGATTTTTTTAGTAACTGGAAATGAAAACACAGAGAAAAAATATTTAAAGTGTCCTAATCCATGTGTAGAAGGGCTTTTGATTTAAATTTATATGACAATTTATGGAGGCTGTACATCTAGAAGTTATTCCTTCCATTTCGTTTAGGAATTGACTTTGTAAATGTGAGGCAGACTTCAAAAATATTTTGAATATAGGATTCAATCACATTCTGTACTAACTTTTGTCTCCATAAAGGGATAATTCCAGAGGAGGTGACAAGAAATACCTCTAATTCTGTGGAAATGCTGTACAATGAGGATTACTAATCTTGAATGGTAAGATACCTATCCCTTTGCCAAAGCAAGTCAGTTTTATTCTATTCAAAATTTTATTCTAGGGGGATGTAACTAAGCAACACATCACCAGCTGGGAGACTTTGATCATTGGAGGAGATTGCTAGGAGAGTTATCAGACAAAGGGGACCTCAGTGGAGGGGATTCACAGAGAAAAAGGAAGATGGACCAGAAAAAGAAACAGCAGAACATGCTTTCACAGTAGAAAAATCCTTTCTAAAGCAACAAGAGTGATGTGAATAATGGACGTTCAGGTGGGTTGTTCGACTTAAAACTGAGGAAAAGGAAGATCTTCTCCCTGTTGATCCAAAAATGATGCTTCCTTTTTTTTTCCAGCAAAAAAATAAGCCAACAGAAAACACAAAATCCAGTTTTATTTTGAATCTGCCAAGACTCTCATATGACCTCATGTTAAACAAAAAACTCATTATGTGTGTGATTTCTTAACACCTTTTTTACACTTTTACATCTTTGGCTGATTTTGAAATGAGTAGATCACCTGTCTTTCTGATTGTTTTACAATAATGAGACTGTTTCTGGATTCACATTGGTGAATAACTTCTATCTCTCTCAGCTGTGTATTTTCAGTAAATTTACTGTTTGCTGAACTAATTTCACCCAGCTTTAACCACATATTCCTGTTAACTCTTTCATTTTTACTCTACATGAATTCTTTATTTTTTATTAATTTAGCACGTTTAAATCCAATTCCCTCTCCTTAAAATTCTGTAACGGCTGGGGTTCTTTTCATTGTCAAAGAAGTACCTGATATTTCATCTTTCCAAGTTAAGAAGATACCATGAGTCATGTTTTTGTAAAAAACCACTCTGATATTTTATTTAAGGTGAGTAACTTCCTAACAAATTGGAAAACTAATCTGTTTTAAATTTAGTACAACTTCTACAGGTCAACAAATACCATCAATGGCAAACTTAAAATTTGCAGGCCATTACTCCCATAAATCAAAAAACCAGATTCTGAGTCAGTCACTTTTTTGGCAGACTTGAACACAGAATCACACAGCCCAGCTGCAATAACTGGAGAGAAGCTTTTAAAGTTCCTAGGAAGGCTGGCAGCATCACAGAGAGTCAGCATCTCCTGAGCAGCAGAGAGTCAGGCAGCAGAAGCTGCAGATCAGAAAGCTAAGCCAGGGCAAAGCAACTCACCTTTTTCTCCCATTCACATCTCAGTTCCAGCTGGATTTGGGAGCCCAGTTCACAGCTGTGCTTGCCTAGAGAGACAAAACAATGTGCGTTGAGGGCCTCTTGCTACAGCGCTGCAATCAAAATGAAAAGGCAATTAAGCATTTTCCCTTTTCCCCTCTATCTCCTTCTATTAAATCGTCTCTACCAGATTTGACTTGGACAGCAGACTCATAAAAACAAATATTTTGCCTCTGGAACAGGAAACTTTGCACCAACTGGTGGATATTTTCAACCTGATTTCACGTGGAGAGTAAAATCATCCACCCTCAAGGGTGGACATCTACCCTCATTACCAAATTATACATTCTGAACAAGTTATTTTGTCAGAAAATTTCCTTTAGAAAAGAAAAAAACCCTGTATTAAAAAGGCATTTACAACGGAGAACCTGACTTTTGAGAAAACACAAACTTCTACAGCCTTAGAGCAACAGAAATAGTCTGCCCAGGGTAAAGGTAAAATTATTAACAGAAGTTTTTTACCTATGGTAAAAAAATACATTTTGCATTAACAATCTGAATTGATATAATTCTAATGAAGCCAGTTTTACTTATTAACATAATTATGTTAATTAATTAAATGCCGAGGGTGTTTTAAATGCCAAGAACTGGTGCAAGCATTTTACATTATACAATGATTACACTTACTGTTTGAGAAACACAAACTCAGAAAACATCCTGATATTTTTTAAATCTATAGCAATGAATTTCAGTTATTTTAATACTTTTAAATTATTTTTCTCCTGAGTTCAGTATAGATTTGCAGCACTCTCAGATGAGATGTTCAAAAGTTTTGTGTTACTTGTTTCTTCAGAAGCAGATGTTGGACAGTCACAAGTAGTGTTTGTCTCAGAATAATATTGCAACTTTTGAAAACTACAGTCTTATAGGCAGACAAAGCGAAACATTTCCGAAAATCAAAAATTAATGTTGTGTTCATGAGTGTTTATTTTAAACATTCGGAAAACAAATTAAAAGATCAGAGCATTCCTCAATCATCTGGTTTGCAATGACATGAGCTTCGGAGTGACAAAGTCTTGTGAAAGTTCCTTGCAGTGACCCTGGGACAACCAAATGTTGCACAGTCTCATTTCTACCTCTAATCTGACTTTCACTTTGAAGAGTGATGCAGCAACGGCTCAGCATATTTTCAAATCATTCACTCAGTCTTGCTGAACAGCATTACACTTCGTGTTACCATAATCTGATCTCAGAACCAGATGGTGATCTCAATGCAGCTTTTTTATGACTATCACTGATATATGAAAATAGAAACAGTCCATACAAAGATGAGAGCTTTCCCTTTGACTATTCCTTATTTTATTTCCCACAGCATATTTCTCAAGCTTTTCATTTGTAGTCTTGTATCTCCTAGTTCTCTTTTACGTCTCTGCTTTTTCTCATTTATTTTGTAGTTATTTCTCTCATCTCTATAGCTTCTCAAGACTGCAGTATCTCATTAAAACAAAATCGAAACCGTTAACCTCCCTGTTCTCAATAGTTTCTTAAGTCTTTGAAGAACACAACAATGCAATCACATACCCATCAACTTTTAGAAACCTAGATTAACTTCTACAGATGCTGAATATTTAAAGCAGATCTAGGCAATGCAATTCTTGTCTTGACCCCATTATTCTCTAAATAGTCCCAGAACACAGGCAGTGTGTTCTAGTCTAGAGGACAGAGCTAAAAGAGAAACCTTGAAGCGAACTTAAGTAAGAAAACAAGACTGAGTTTACTATTCTATTCAGTGCATTATCTAATTAATCAAGGTTAATTTGAATATTGTATATGCAGATTACTTATAAAAAAGTCTGCAGTTTACATACCATATTCCCTTGGAAAGGATGATGCTAAGTTGCACCTTCTGGCGGACTGACAGCAAAACCGAGTCTCTGGAAGAGATTGTCACTCCTTCTCCACCATATTGTGTAAGGCCCGTTCTCAGGTTGTCCCTCTGACAGGGTGGACATATTCCTCCATGTTGGTTTGCTGACCAAATTATAGAGATGCTGGCGACTTGGTCAGAAATCAGGCTGTTTCTGTGTATAATCTTTTGAGAGTCCTTATTCCAGGACTTCACATGATGGATTTTTGTCAACACGTTTTGCCAAATTCTGTGAAGCTGTGCAAAGTCAGCTCCGATGTTTGGTTCCTATGACTCCAGGCAGAATTCATTACAGGGCAAAAAAGCATTAAACAGTCACTGTGGGAGATAAAGAGCATTAGGGAGAGAGTGAATAGGACAGAGATTTGGAAATTCTCTCCCTAACAAAATACTGAAACAAATATTAGAAAAGAAGATCTCTGAGCATTCAAAGGTTAACAACAAAGTCAAGAATAATAGTGAGTGCAAATGTTTGAAGTATAAAAATGGAGAGTAAATTTGAATGACTTTGAATATGATTATATTATCAGTTAACAAAGAGAAATAAATGAGCCAAGTATAACTCGAGTTTGGTAGAGCTTTTTACACAATGATGTGTCACGAAATTAGATTTAAAGAATTAAACAAAATAATCCTGGAGGGGCATACTGGAATATGACTAATGGTTCAAACCTGGTTAAGGTAAGGTAACTTTAAATGGAAGACCATTGTTTTAGGTGAGCACTCCTGTACCTCTGAAATTTGTATTAGGTCCATTCTGATTTAACATTTCTATTCATATTCTGAAAGAAGAGGATAGATGGTATATTAATCATTCTTACAGAAGATAATTAACTATGAGAATGTGCAAGTACAGTGAAGGGGAAATACATAAATGAATGTAACATATTTAAGACTATTAGTGAAATGCACAGAAAATTGGGGAAAAACTCGTCCTAGGAATATTAATAACCTAACTAAAAAGAAATTTCTTTTCCTAGGGCAATCAAAAAAAAAAAAAAGATTTGGGAGGCTAATGCTGTAACAAGTGTTGTGTTCCGGGTGCTTGGCTAACACCTGCTTGCTGAGAACCCAGCTCAGACTTCAGCTGCCTAAGGAATCTTGAGCTTCTCACATCCCTGCTCCAGCATCTTCTCTCCTAAAACTGAGCTAGTTAGTGATAGACATCTTTCCCCAAGCAAACTTTGTTACACATTTCCAGCTATTTTACATGTAACACTCTTGCAGGCACTCAGACACAATCCCTTAGTGAACTGACGAGCCATATCTAATTGACCTCTGGTATGGCTTGCACTGTTGCTTTGCCCTGTGGTTTCCCTTGAAACGCAAGAACTACTGCTGGCAGAAGTAAAAATCATTTGTTTTGACAATGTAAAACTAGGGGTCTGGCTGTCTTCACCTATTGACTGACTTAGTCCTTAACTAAACTGTTCTCCAATGATTAGCTTACTGTGAGGAAAACGACCATCTTCTGCCTGGAAGGACTATGTTCCAATAAGGCAGGTTTTTAATGCAGTAAATCATACATTTCACACAAAAATTACAGCTTCCCACTCACATGTTACACAACCACACAAGAAGGATTAATGTTATTGATTCCTGTCTCAAACGTGACCCCCTCGTCCAGTTTCTGACTGTCACCATGAAACTCATCTTCGCTGCAAGTCATTTAAACTCTCACCCACTGAATTATACCGTCCTGACAGATAGTGCTATCAGGTAGGGCAGAGATAACTCAAATAAATCTGGTGTGTAAGCTCCTCTAATCTCATGCTTTTCAGGTCCCAAATGGAAGCAGTGTGTCTTCTATCATATTTTTCTGAATCACGATCCTGGTATTTGTAAACAACTTTCTGCACTGGAGGGCTCCCTGTCTGGCTGGAAGAGGGTCTGGAAAGGTGCTCTTGCTGTTGTGGTTTTTAATCCTCCATGCCCTCCTGAACTTCTACTCTGGCTAATACAGTCTGCATTTTGTCTAAAAGCAGACTTTGTAAAAATCAAATCAATACATCGATTGCGTAGATCTGGCCTGTACTCCATTAAAATTTGACAAATATTTCAAAATAGGCAGCTGCAATCAGCAAAGTGCACTGAAATTTATATTCCATTTACAATCATGAGTTATAGAGAAAAGTAAAATCTGTATTCTTGGGAAAGGGGGTACTCCAGCTTCCTTTTGGCAGCTGTTACAAGTGGTGCGTGATGCATTTCAGCATATTTAAAGAAAGGATCTTTTTATATCCACACATTACTGCTGAAGACTCCTTCTCTGCTGGAGCATACTGATTCTCAGCTTATGTTAGCAAGTGTGATATTTGTGTTTGTGTTATATGAAAAAATATCAAATATCTTCCTCTAAAGCATCTGTAGGAGATTATTTTATACAGACTGTTTTCCTGCTTCCAGAATAGAGCCTTCACAATTAACCACCTCAGTTTCTTAGTCCTTGTTTTTAGATACTTAGCCCTTATACTTTCTTTGTAGATGTGCTTTAAACCTGTATAATTCATCACTTAGATTGAGTACAAATATTTGAGTCCTCTCACTGCAGAATCTTTTTTTCCCTTTCTTGTCTGAAAAGTCACTGTAGTATATGTGAGAGCAATGGACTTGACTATCTTACCTTGTTGTCTTCTGTTCCAGTTACACCGTTTTCATTTTATGGACACTACCTTTGTTAGTTCATCTTTAGCCAAATAATTATGGTTCAGTCCACTCCATGTTTTTCTGTACTTCATATAATTTTTCCCTCTGGATTAAGGTTAGTTTATGTAATCGGTAGTAGCATTTTTATCACCAAAATTAATTACAATTTTTCCATGATACAAAGTGAGCACAGCTCGGATAGCAGTTTAAGGAGATCTCTCAAAGTATCAGAGTTTTGTCCTAATCTGCTTTCAGATTTATGAAAATCTTTTTGTGAAAAACTTGTAAAATATTGGGGAGTTTTGTACTCTCTTGTTAAAAATATATAACCCAGAAGTTTCGTTTTTACCTAAAGTGCATCATTGTTCACCTTTTGATAACAAAGTTTCCATTTAAGTCAAGCAGAGTAACGGGTGCAAGGAAATAAATTAATTTGAAAAAGCAATTGTTGTAAATGCCATTATGAAAAATAAAACCAACCACTTTCAAATTATCTTCCACTTCTCTAACACGAAGAACTGCTTGAAATTCTTCTGCTTAGCTTCCTTATTTCCAGGAATTTTATTTCTGACAGAGCCAGGACTAATGAAAGAGTTTCTTCATTCAGGTTAATTTACACATACTCATGGTAGCCTGTCAGGAATTGTTCTGGACATAAGTTTCTTTGAAACAAATTCTTCAGTGCAGACAGTATAAATTGGAACAGCATAAGAAATCTTGAATTTCTGCCGTCCCTCCCCAAATCACAGTGGGAACCACAAAAGCTGTTTTGATTTTCTGATGTATTGTATCTGCAAAATAAGGTAGGAAAATGAAAGTAGAGGGAGTCATTCTGTCAAGTGATTGATGTTTCTGCTTTTATTGTAAGTTATCTGGAAGTAGTGAAATAGTACAGAAATAATCTGTACTGTTTCTTTTAAAACTAAAAACTCCTGTCATAGTCAGCATTATGCTTTCGACCCAACCACGGATTTTATCAGCATGGCCAGGTCTCATACAGAACTTTGCTAAAAATCCAGCTGTCTTTATCCTCCATTTAGGGTAGTACTAAGAAGATCTAATGATTTCAGATTACTTAGCAAAATAGGCAGTAAAAATCTATCTTTAAAGACAACAGACCCCCTTCCTAAGAAATGTCCCATCACAGTTTGAGGGGCTGGATTCTTTTCCATAACACACCATCCAACAATCAATGACATTACTTTAGATATTGAATTTATCATAGGAGAAGAAAATCTTAGAGATAAAAATATTAGACAGCAAAATGCTTATAAATTAATTATTTTTACTCCAGAATAGTATTTCCCTATCTTTCCCACGTTGCTAACAAGAAGTGGAGGGAATGATTCTTGAGGAAATAGGCAACTGAATGGCATAGCCTTCAGGTGAGCTATGTGGTGGACAAGTGCTCTGCCAGCTGCTCTACTGTAGTGGCAGGGTGGTACCACCTGAGGATGTACCCACAATCTAGATGTGCTAACCCATGACCCAGCACTATGGTGAGTGTGAGGCAACTTACCTGTTCGATATCAAACTACCTGAATGTTCCTCTGCTGCAAGAACTTACAATTATTATGTCATTGCTGATGTGATATGAACGCACAACGCAGGACTTTCTAGTAAATCATTTTATAGCCTTGGCCATAGTTTTGCCACTAACTACTCTTGTATGACGTTTATTCATTTAAGTAAGCTTGAGCAATAGTTGATAGAAAAATACTGAACAGGAAGTGAAACTAGAACATTCTGTCTTTAATTTCAACTTCATTTCATCTGTGACTGAAAATATTCCTGATTTGTTCCAGTTAGAGGTCAGCAAAAATCTCAGGGACAGTTCCAGTTCTGGATGAAATATTGATACACTTTTGGTATAAGTTCAGTTTGTTTCTTTGGGACAAGATTCATTAATCTGAGAGATGGTACTTAAAAAAAAAAAAAAATCAACAGATCAGAGAAATGTGTATAATAGGAAAACTTGTCTCTTTTGAGGAAAAAAAAAATTAAACTAGCCTATAGATACAGTCCCCACAATAGGCTTCAAGTGATGACCAGAAGATCTTGTTCTTCTAAAGGCTTTTTTGTCTCTGAAATTTATGATTCAGTGTTGGAATTAATTATGATAGCTTTTATTACTACAATATTTTAAGGCTAAAAATAAAATGGGAGACTGTGCTATCATTTGCATTGCCTGAACTCTTTGGTGTCTTATTAATGAAATATTACTAGAACAAAAGTTCTAGTAGCTCTAGGAACTTCAGAACGAAATGGAATATCTACTTTCTTTTTCCTATGTCATGACATTGTGAAAAAAAAAAAAGTAAAACAATCTGGTTTTATAGCTTATGCTTGTTTTAACTTGTTTTTTATTAAACAGCTGAAAATATGTCAACAACAGTGTAAACTTACCCTGTAAGGAGTGATTTCCATAGTCAATGTCAGCAGCACTATTATTCTGGGAATAATCCTAGCAAAATGACGCTATATGTTTTTCACCCTGCAGCAGCATGGCTTCTCTAAAGATAGTCATTTCTACTCATCAAGGATACCATGTTAGCAACGTCAGTGCTGGGCACATATGGAGAAGAGAGAATGCAATTTAACATTCACATTTGGAGCTCTCAGTAGGATTCATCTGATTTGCAAAGGAGATAGACAAGTGATGCAGCTATTAATAAGCATGCTTCACTGTACTATACGATCTTTGAAGCATATACTAAAAAGATCAGACCTGCTTAAGTCTCAAAATTCTGTTACTATTTTTTAAACTTTATGGTAAGTAACTTAGCAATTAAGATGTAATAATAATTAAACAATAATTAAATAATAACAATAATTAAAATACAATAACAGCCCAAAACCTAGATATATTCCCTTGTTACAATATTTGTAGAAAGCTTTCAATAGAACGAATATTGATGTTGCCCAGATTAAGACTCGTTTGGATAAAATCCAGCTCCCTGGAGTTCTAGTTAAGGATTCCACTGCTCTGTTGGATCAGATTTCACAGGATGAGGTTGAAGAGGCAATTGCCTCTTTAAATTATCGATGGTCTGCAGAGAGGAATGGCTTGGGGCTTATTTTTGTGAAAATGTTAAGATCTCTGAGGGGAAAAAAATCATCAAATACTGAAATTATAGTTCTGAAGAGAAGTTTAATGGCCTTTGAATAAATAGAAATAAAATGGACCTGAGGGATAACAAAACGGTTTCCTTGCTATGAGTTAATCACAGTCCTTAGTGTGATATTTAGGAGCTAATAAAGGGCAGACATATTTAAATGACTAGCAGATTTGTGCACAAAAAAATATTGACAGATTAGCATTATTCAGAAGTCTAAATGGAGATACGGTTTCCCGGATTATGTTACCTGGGGAAAAAAACCCAAACAACTCTGTGTTTTTTGTTTTACAGACCAATATGCAAAACTACTTGGTGCTTTAGGTTCTTCTAACCTAACAAATAAGTTATGTTTCATCAAGAAATCTGTTAACATCATTTGAACCAGACTCCATCTCGGTGATATGTGTAGTAACTGAGGAGTACGCTAGTCACAAGTGAATTTGTGGAAAAGCAATCCAGCAAGATTTATTAAAATCATAAAACCAACACATGTCTTCAGTATTCTAGACCTCCACATCTCTGGTGTTCAGTAATGTCCCAAGATGAGCTTTGTAGGTGCTCTATGGTTATTCCGTTCTTACATTCTTTGCAAGGCATCTGCTATTGGTCCTTATCAGAGGCAGGAAGCTGGGCTGCACAGGCTTCTGATTTGAGCTGGTACGGCCAATCTTAGATTTGTTTGACACTAGAGGCATCTGCGGTTCCACTGGAATTGTTGGCATGGCACTTGCAAGATACTTAACATAGGAATAGGTGATGACAGATTATTCTATGTCTAGAGTATTTCATTGATGATTTTATGCAAGTTTCCACAAAACAAAGCAGCTCCCAAGACACAAATATAAAATATGTTTTGTTAGCTGAAAAAAAATTTTAAGTGTATGATCATTCTGGACAAGATGTACTTTTACATTCTCTTCCCAGTATTCATCATTTTTTGATACTTCACTTTAAATTTTAGGATTTTTTTAAAATTCTGTATGAGGAAAAGATGGTGAAATATCTTTCTGAAAAGCTGCATTGATTTTCATTGCTCCATGGACCGCTTAAATTAATCCCATATGTGCACAGGCGTTTTGCTGGTATTCCAGCTGCTTGCTCTATGCCAGCACGAGCATGCCTTCTGTGAGCAGAGCTGCACAGATACCTGCCGTCTATAGGCATTCATCTCTGCCTGCTGAGGATTTATTTAGCTTTCAGTTCTGTGTACAGATGAACAACAAGGAATTACCCTTTGACGTTTTTAGTTCATCTACTCTGTTGTGTCTTATTTGGATGAATTTTGCACTTTTATATCTTTTAATATCTCTAACTGAATCCTCCACCTCCACTCCCCAATTTTTTCTCAGTTTTGTTTTCTTTATAATTTTGCCTTTATCTTCTATTCCAGTTTCTCATGACTCATCATTTTCATTACATTGCCAGTTCTGAAAACAGTGAGAAATCTGTCAAAAACGGATGAAAATGAGATGTAATAGAGGAACATTTGAGATTTACTTTAGCAATCTGTGTGATATTAAAGAGATAGATAAGGAGGGAAAAGAGAATTCTTGTTTAATATATATAGGGAGATAATACTAGGCAAAGTGGAGAAAAATATATAAAGACAATCTATTCTCCCAAACATAGTCTACTAACATTAGCATGTTCAGTCAAACATATACTACCTATAACTGTGCCAGATGTGACATTTTGAAATATGTAAAGACAGAATTTGTTCATGAAAATCCTCTGCAGTTATTGACATTATTATTTATTCAGGACAATTTATATGTTTGGTTCTTTATTAAAGAAAGTAAAAAGCACAAATCTTGGCTTGAAAATTTTATGATGCTGAGCCCTTCTGCACTAAATCAAGCAGGTAGATTTCTGCCAGACAGAGATGTGCTGATGTTAATGTATCTCCACACGAGGCCAGGAATTTGCTGCTATAGGCAACTTGCAAGGTCAGGCCTTTCTTAAAAATCCAACATAATAAATGAAATAAATCATCACGTTTGTTTCAAAGGACTAAAAAAGAACACAGCTGCTCACACATTTATTTTGACAGCTATTCATTTTGAAATACATTGTTTTCAAAAAACAGATATATTTGTTAATTACAACTGCGAATTGCTTTCAGCTGCCATATTCTATTCACTTCTTGCGAATTCACTGTTCAGCGGGTGCTCGTAGCTCAGGAGTTTGACAGAGGCCACTTTCCTTCATATCAGAATTTTAATTGCTCACAACTGTGTAACACAAAGCGCAGTCCAAGCCGCAGCCCAGCAGAGCTCTTCACAGCAGGAAATGATGCAGGAAAGACACAAAGGTCTGTGAGAAACCATAGCTGGGAGAAGAGGATAGAGCAGAGCATGTGAAATAGAACAAGTCAACAGGCACATGTGGAATGATTTGGCATCAAAGACCCAACATGCTGAATCAGTTGGCAGGTCCATTACCAACACAGACAACACAGGAACAAATGAATCATTAAGAAGCATATGAAGTGTGTGGGCTTGAAAAGCAAAATTTTGGCAGTGGACAATGTGGTTTTGGAGTTACAAGCTGTATCTTTTCAGCAGAATGAGGGTTGGGAACGAGTGAAATAAATCCTTTGAAAGTCTTCACTAATATAACAGGTTTACTACTCTTAAATAAGTTTCTCTTTACTAAGTAAAAAAAAAAAAAAAGAAAATATTTTGTCAACTCCTCTAAGTATGGTTCTACTAAGGTGGTTTTCTCTGGTTCCTGATAATAATGCAAGCATGACAATATACTACTGAATTAGGCTGAAGACATATGGGACAAGAAAAGCCAGTGTAGGATACAGAGAACTAAGGGATAGTAACAGAATAATAATGTTTGTTTTGTGGAAAAGAAGCAAAGGGCCAAGATCTCACCCTTCTGAAGCTAACAGAGATATCAGAAGATTTAAAATGACCCATGTAATACTAATATCTTTTATGCAACCCTGCTGTAAATTATTATTCTTACCTGTGCAGAATAGAGAAATTCTTAGAAACATACGAAATATGAAAATTGGCATTGGGCATTACAGTTACAAGGAATTCAAATGACTAGACCTGTGTCACACTGACTCAGCAATGTGCCAAGATTAGAAATCTTGTTAATATTTTGTTGTAAAGCATTCCTATCAGACTCCTCCTTTTGTTTTCTTCTAAATGCCTTTTTCATTTTGCGTGCTATGTTGTATACTGACAAAGAAACTCTTGAACAAATAATAAATCATCAGACTCTAAGGTACTAGTAACTCTCTCTAACCATGGTAAAGGCAGTTTTCTAACTCACTATTATGTATTTGTCATAGCTTTTCTGTTCAAGAAATGATCAGGAATTCAGAGCTCTTGATACCTGCATTGTGTAACCTAATCAGAAAAACAGCTGCAAACTGCCTGTTTGAAGGTCGCAAGTTAGGCATCACAACTGCACTGTTATAGGGAGTCTGGATGTGGAAGCCACAGTAATATTAACTCTACATTTCTCAAATCTCTGTTTACATGCTTTGTTGTCACAACAGCTGTGTCAGTCAGCTCATACGCAGTCTGAATACAGCCTAAGTGACTCTCATTCACTGTATATTACATAATACACTTCACTCAACTTGTCAGGTAACAGTCAGGTATCTTGCTCAAGCCAGTTATCTTTGTCAATACAGAGAAATAAGCACACCAGCAGAATGTGTGCAACATTTTCAGCATCTGTTATCTGATAGCAATTATTTTTCTCCAGCAGTTGCACAGGAAGCTGAAGAGACTGACTTGGACTTGACTCTCAATTACTGTTAATTACAATTAACCAAAATAAGTTCACTATTATTGACAGAAACTGCAAGCAAAATTAAATCACTGGATTTGCCCCTTATCAAACTACTAATGAGCAGATCTTCTCTTTTAACACCTGTACTCAAAAGAAAGAAAATAAGAAAAAAATATATCCTCAATTTTAGTGTCTTATGTTGCTTATCTATGGATCATCAGTGAAGAGTTTGTCTGTCTATGGAAATTAACGAGAATAAAAATTCCACAAACATTTGCAGGCACCATTTTCAGATCAGCAGTCTTACCCACCCTATTCTGATGGCTTTTGAGATGAAAAATGCTGAAAGACAGACGGGTACACAATTGTGGTCTGGTAGAGCATTTTCAAGCAAGGTCAAGACTACGATACAAATAAAACTGCCTAAGTTGTTACCTCCATTTAGTTTCAGTTTTAAAACAGCAGCATAAATGTGGAAAAGTTGTCTGTTGGGGTTTTTTAATTTACTTTCTATAGCTCTAAAAATTTTTATAGATTTATACTTTTCCTAACAACTTTTTAATTTGATAATGGTTCTTTAATATTACATCTCAAAACACTAATGAAGTTCTCTAGGTGGAGAAGGCTTCTTAGAAAACCAAGGATACATTTTTACAGGCAATAAGACTGTAAACAGTCTTTGCACCTTTATGAATTGCACATCTAATCATCCCATGGAGTACTCTCAGTTTTGCTCCCACTTATCATGCTGTATCATAGCATGCAGTTTTTAACATTATACAGTCCTCAGTCGTGTGTTCAAAAATAAATAAAAAGCTTTCCCGTGTGATAGCTCGAATATGGAATGCTCAATGATTTCCTTTGAACTTTAGAGACTTCGGAAATAGCCTTACAATGAAGAGCTTCAGTTCATCAGATCATTTACATTTCACTCTCTGGAGCTTTTATATCAGTTATCTGGTAGAGATAACTACTTGAAATTTGTAAACAGCCCCACTGAAAATACCACTCCCCAGCTTAACCCATCATTTTCTTGGGAGATAGGAGAAAAATTGTAGCTATATGCATGCTTATTCTGCTTTCCAATTTATATTCAAATCTTATCCTCCCTTCACAAGGTATTTTAATCAGGAATTTGCACAGCAGGATAATTACATTAAAGATATAATTTTGGTAAAACTAAAGGTAGGCATACTTTTAGTAACTTCGAAAAGTACTCCAAGAGGTTTACGGGGAAGTTCCTCTTCACAAAGTACAAATTCATCTTAAAACAGAGTATTTCCCTGGGAGTACATGTTATGTAGGAAGTGGATTTAACACATAAAATCAGTAGATAAAATATAATCCATATTAATTTTTGTGTGCAGTAAGGAATGAATTTTTTGTGTTTCAATGAAAAGTTTCTCTTACCAGGAAATCTGGGATACATGTAAGTAATCTGTGGGCATACAGAAATGAAAGACCTTGTGCAGCCAAAGAGAATCAGTTTCACAATAAGGCTGTTGTGATTCAGGTTAGCTTCAGGTTATACCTGGTGTTGAGTTTCTCATGGGTATTCTTTCCTCTTATTTCTGTCAGCTGAGTTTGTGCAGTATTTTCTGGTTGCCATTAACGAGTCAGGTCAGGACAACAGTTGTCAAGTTTATGTTGCCTGACAATCTCCATTTCTCACCTCCTTGACATACTGATTCTCTTGCTCTGACAACCACATTTCTATATTTTCTATCAAGGGGTTTTATACTTGAGTTGTTTCATTTAAAATTAAAACTTTCAATATTTGACAAATTTATTTGAAACCTCCTCAAGCCTTATGTTTACCCAAGATGTAAATCAAGGTGGGTTTGATTTTAAAATCAATTTGGGGCTTTAAACTGTTATTATTTTTTTACAGTAATTTTTCATCTTTCAGGTACGATCTCATCAAACCTGTCACTGTGTTAGAAATGTTTTCTTGGTGCATTTCCCCTCCTTTGCCCTTTCAATACAGTCATACCTGGCCACCGGCCATATAATTTTCCAGAAAACCAATAACTTACCTCATATGAGGGAAGCAGAAATAAGTGCATCTAGTAGATTTACTGAACATTATTAAGAGCAATTATAGTGACTGGAATAAGGGAAGGAACTGAAAACTTTCACTGTCCTTTTAAGAACTAGCTAGTAGAATCACAGAATCATAGAATGTTTTGGGTTGGGAGGGACCTTCAAGGGTCATCTAGTCCAACCATGCCTGTAATGAGCAGGGAGAGGCAGGGGCAGACAGGGAGAATGAACAGAAAATGGCCTCAAGTTGCTCCAGGGAAGATTTAGGTTGGATATTATTAAAAATTTCTTTACAGAGAGGATTGTCAAGCATTAGAACAGGCTGCCCAGGGAGCTGGTGGAGTCTCCATCCCTGGAAGTGTTCCAAAGACGTGTAGATATGATTTGAGGGACATGGTTTTAGGGACCCTGGCAGTGCAGGGTGAACGATTGGACTCGATCTCTTCCAATCTAATGATTCTGTTATTCTGTGACATCTTCAACTCGATCAGGTTGCCTAGAGCCTTGTCCAACAAGACTGAATGTTTCCAGGGATGGGGCATCTAACATCTCCCTGGGCAACTTGTTCCAGTGTTTCACCACTCTCATGGTATAAAATTTCTTCCTTATATCTAGTCTAAATCTCCCCTCTTTCAGTTTAAAACCATCACCCCTTCTCCTGTCACAACAGGCCTTGCTAAAAAGATTGTCCCTACCATTCTTATAGGCCTCCTTTAAGTACTTAAAGGCCACAGTAAGGTGTCCCTGTAGCCTAATAATCTGCTTTCTACAAAAATCTTATATATTATAACTAAATATAGTTATATATTGTAACTAAAATGAATACTCAAAAGTAAGATTTTGGTGTGGAGAAAGAAGGATAGAGGACTGAATTCTGCAGAGAGAAGTCTCCCACACAGTGCAGTTAAGTACTCTTTTCCCACGGCAGAACATCTGAACTAATATATGGCCTTGACCATTTTCTTTCTGACACTTGCTAGAGTCAATGCTGGACAAGTACACGTGAATGACACACCAGGCCTGCAAGGTATTTCTAAGGTTTTCTATGACATAACCAGCAAAACCCTTCTATTAATGTATTATTAATGAAATTCCAAGAAGCTTCAAGCTTCAAAACCATACCAAGCATGATAAACGTAGCAGTGCAAGGATATATCTGCTCTGAGAATGCTCTCTGTCAGAGCTGAAGTCCATTGTTTCAGTACCCATCCCATGGTACCAGAGCAATGGCAGGTCTGAACTTGCAGATCATAGTTCGCCACAGAACACCAGAATGTCAAACAGTGCATTTGCACTAATTTCAGCTTGCTTTTGCAATGAAGAAACACGTAAGCTTCAGCCCTGAAACTGCCCTCACAAAGGAGCAGTAATTGCTTTCTCCCACTTAAAACAAATAGCTGGTATTTTGCTGGGAATCTTTAATAGTTCTACAGGCCAAATTTAGCAAGTTCTAATTACTATTGTTTGTATAATCATATCCAATTCCTTTAAGCTTCCTTGTTTAGAAAATAAAGATGCATTATAGATTTGCTGGAGAATCTGAGCATTTATTCTGGTTTTTAACTTGAAAAGCAAATTCATTTTATTACTACATCACTGACTACCAACTAAATATTAAATGGAAATACAGCTCTGTGAATAAATACCTATCCAGTCTCTAGAGTTAACAAAGGCCATTCTTTAATATACTATAAGCAACAACTTTTCAATTCTACTGTCTCAAAGTTATTTACCTCTTTCTTTAAAAAATGTCATGTACTGTATCAAAGGGAAAACAGGTTATACGATGAAATTTGCTGGGTAATCATCAGTAATGTTCTGTAATTCTTACACAGGCACTTTTCCACTGTTCATGTACTGTGATGTGGAGGTTCATAAACCAGATATAATTGATTTAGTCTGGGTGTGGCTATGCTTCATCCACTTCATCCACTTCATCCTGATTTCTGAAAATTCTTTACCCTATCAGTGTCCAGAAAAAAAAAAATAAATAAAAGTATGTTGTTTCCAACTGTTCTATAAAAGGAATTCAATTATTACTCTCCTAAGAACATCAGATGAAAAAGGAGCAATAAAAATTAATCTCTTAGACTCAAATACCTCTCTGAGAACTAAGCTTAGCAGAAAAGCCAGTAGTCAGTTGTTACTTGTGTTGCAGTAACAACTGTGCGCATCCACTCATTTTTAAGATTCCTCTATGCTAAGCAATGTATGCACACATGGGAAAAAGAGTGATCCTTGCCATCAAAAAAGCTGACCTGTCATACTAACTGCTGCAGGAATTTCAACAGGCTGGAAGAAGTGAGATGAGAAAACACAGAAAGAGAAACAAAGGTACTGTACAATATGGTGGTGGGTGACTCAACAGCATCATTAGTACAAACAGAAGCAAGGAGAAAAGATCCCTTAGCGTAAGTCTGTTTAGCAGATTTACTATACTAGGCACCGACATCTCCACTACCCAGAGGGGCCCACCTCATTTCCTGGGGGAGTTTCTTCCACTCTTAATGACAGCAATGAGGACAGTCACCTCAAAGGAATCTTTTCAGGCTGTCTAGCCCAAATGATGAAGCAGAAAAGTGAGACTGAGAGTTCAAAACAAACAAACAAACATAACTCCCTACAAATCTTTTGCTGCAGTTAGGGGCTTGTGAGTGGTAAAACACAAGGATATTGATTGTTGCTCTTCTAGTGCTCTGAATCATAATCAAACCCAGACACATGGTTAAGTACAAAATTACAACAACTTTACTGAAAATTCCCTTAACATTCACTTTTATACTACAGTATTCCAGTGCCAAACAGTTCTAATTTAAAGCATTTACTAAATCCCCAGCATTGCTGTGAGTATAGGAATGCAGAATCAAAGTCACTGAAAAAACATTATTCTATCCCCACATCAGTGTCACTTTGTACACCCAGAACATCTGGCATTTATGATACATAATTAGAAAGGGACACAGAAATCCACGAAATGCTTTAAAAGGAATCTTAGTTACAGCATTAGCTATGGAAGGAGCCCATACTTTATTTCTTCAAAGAGCCAGTCAGGTATTAATTAATTCTCAGGATCCTGAGAGACAGTCAAGTAATCTAGGTGCTTTGCACAAAAAGCTTACTGGAAGGTAGTGTAGCCTATGCTGTATTTTTCAATATTTTTGACTTGGACCTTATCAGCAGAAAATAAAACATTATAGTAGGATCCCTGAAGGCTGTGCTTTGACATTGAAAAACATAAATGATAGAAACATGTAGGTCTCATCTTAGCTAATGTCCTATTTTTCTCTGTTTCTCTCCTTCCCAATTTGAGTAATAATGTGTTACTAGATTAATACAGAAGAAAGAATTAGAAGGCCAATGTTCGACTATTATTTTTGTGTTAATATAAAAATTACTCTTACCTAAAATGGTTTTCCCATTGAGAAAACCGGTATAACTCTTTGTCACAGCTTTCATCTTCATAGGCTTTAAGCCTCATCAAAGATTATTAGATGTTATGAAAAGCTCAGATACAATAGTACAAAAAAAATCAGATTACTTAAATCATGTCACTAGAAGATAAAATTCAGGCTAGTGCTCAGGAGATGGCATCTTTTGCTTAGTCCTTTCGGAGGACTTTTAGTGGCAGGATATCTGCCTGCCTTCAAGGAGAACACCTGAAACTTCCCTCATTCAATACCTACCTAAAGACACTGACCTGGGTGTATCATAACCACAGCTCATTGTTTCTGAGTATACACAAAGAACTTCAGTTAACACTGAGATTGATCTCTTGCAAGCTGCAGGGCTGACTGACAGACAATAGGAAGTCAAAAACAGGTCCTCTTGCAGTGGTGCTGCATAGAGGTACACTTACAGGTCAGATTACTAAATTCGCTGGGACTTAATACACTGTAAAAATAAATAGGCATCAGAAGAATGGAGTGGAGTGAAGAGGTTTCTGGTATCCTCTACTGGTTATTGCATCCTTTTCTTAGAATCTGTGTTAGACATCTCTAAAAATATCTCACAGAAGAATCGATCCCTTTCTCCCTATAAACATTCTTATCTCTGGTATTAAAGATACTGCTGGTCTTAGTTGATGAAGAAAGACAGCTAATCCAAGGCATCTCAGAAGATAATTCCAAAACAAGGCTTTTTGTACAAGTTTATAAAATAAAACAAATCAGCACCCACCCAATGTGGGGGTAATTCTCATTCAACTTTGTAGCATAATAAGAACCAGTTATACTGTAAGACAAGAAAGGTCCCTTTAATTACCTTCCATTTGGGAAAAAGAAAAAAAAAAAAAGACAACTATGCTCCACTGTTGTTTCACGGAATTTATGAATCTGGATTTTACATTTCATTTCCTTTATCTGGGAAATCAAGTTACGTATACATAAACACTGTGGAATATAACCCAGAAAAGACAGAAGATCTTTACACAGAGTCACAGACAATCACCAGCTGGACGAGCACTAAAATTCTTTGTAAATGTCTCACTTTAAATAGCAGTCACACAATTTTCTCCACCTGGTTTATCTTTAAACTAATTTAATAGTGTTAAAATGAGAAAAGAAGATATTCTGGTCTGAAAATATTACTTGTCATTTTTCTTCGATTTTTTTTTTCTGCCTGCTGAATGAAATTGAAAGCTAAAAACCAGTATTTTAATAACAATACAAACAAAATCTCTAATTTTATAAATTGACTTCTCTTCAGAAAGATTATTCTAAGTCAATCTTTCCATCACTATGTAATCTGTACTGGGGAATTTTCTCTTTGAGAACAGATACAAGTTTTTCCATAGGGCTGCTACACACACAACTAAGGAACAGCTCATATTTGGGGAAAAATATCTGCCATCACAGGGTTTCCTGGCAACAATGTAAGATCCTAGTACTCAAAGCCTTAAGTCATCTGCACTGTTTTTTGACAGTTGTGAAATAACTCTGTGTAAGGTAATATTTAGGTAATACACTTTGCATTTCAACATACTAATTCTGGCTCAGCAACAGTAATACCATTCACTCAGGTTGAAGTGAGTGAAAAATAAGGCTTACTATCAAGTGTCTGCAAAACACCATGTAGACAGACTCAACGAGGTTCCTCACTCATCGTCTGCCTCGGCATGTCATGCACAAGTGGCCTGTTCTGTGCTGAAGAGCAAAACGTGGGAGCAGCCGAACAGCAAGGGAATGGCAGCAGCTGCAGGTGAGCACAGCTGGAGCTCCAGAGTGAAGTCAGTAAGCAACGTTAGAAATGAAGCCCAAAAGACTTGGTGTGTGACAGTACTGTCAGAGAGTGGGGTGTAGCTTGTTAGGTTGACTGATAGACTGTATTTTATTCCCCATCTGAAGACAAATAAATCTTTATTTTCTTGCAGGTAAAAAAATACCTTCCTGTCAATCAATTGAAAAATTACATAGCTCACATTCACTGAACATTTTATTCCTGTGCCAGAAAAACATATGGAGAAGCTCTCTAAGAGGGCAGTTTGGTAAGAATAAATGAGACTACGCATGAGTGAGATTTGCAGGACCACCTTTCTTCTTCAACTATAAGGATAAAGACTTCGATATCTTCATTATTTCTGTTAATTTATATTTGTCTCCATACTAAAATACTGATGAAGCCACCAGCTCTATCATAAAAAGATATTGCCCAACTGGACTGACACTTAAACAAACTGAGTAATGTCAAGTCAGTTGCGGAATTATAATTGGCAAGTTTAATTTGGGCATGCAGCTGGCAAAGGCGGAAATTATTTACACAAATTACCGGATTGCAGAAACGTTATTCCTAGTAGATACTAGGAGAGCTTTGGAGTTCCTAGAGACTAGAAATGCAGAAGTAACTGTGGCTAAGGAAGCTTTAATTGGCATTAGACTCATCCAAGTGTTGAAGGTCAGAACCTCGCTGCCTTCTGCTTAATAAGTTGGTTATGACTTTTACCCTGCTTGTTAATTTCTTTCCATTTTGCATAGAATTATAATTTAAATACCACAGCAATCACTTAATGCATATTATTGTTTAAAAGCTTATCTGGCAGTTATGTGATCCAAACACTAGTTACAGTATTACCAGATAAATTTTTCATGACTTTGCTTTCTGTTCACTTTAAGGTAACATTTTATTTCAGGCTAAATTTCCTAGGAGACGGTCTAACTTGAGCTGATATTACTTACAAAGAACTTTATAAGATTACTTACAAGACAGTGCACTAATAAAAATACTTATTTTCTAATCACAATTGATTTAATTAAAATATTAATCTCACTGTTATTTTTCTATATTTCCTGGTTTAGGTCTTCTCTTGTACTTAATTTCTCATTTCTGTATCGTTCTAAATGTTGTTTTCTCAGACAGCTAACCTACTGCATTACAAATTCAGAATAGCTCCCTTGTAATTACCTTATAAATACTTTTTTTTTTTTTTTTTTATAAGACCTACCAAGAGAACAGAGCAAAAATGGGACACCTAGATGTCAAAAGCAACCTTAACAGTGAACACCACATTGGGTCTGGTTGGGAACAATTTAATTTTCTTCCTAGCAGCCTGTGCGGCACTGTATTTTGCATGTGTGACTGAAACAGTTGATAACACGGCAATATTTTATCTATGACTGAGCAGTGCTTGCAGAGCATCAATGCTTTCTCTATTTCTCACTTTGTTCCCCCAGCAAGTATGCTGGGGTGGGCAAAAGTTTGGGATGGGACAGAGCCAGCACAGTGGTTCATGGTAGGTAGTTTAAACTACATATTTTCAATACAGGCATTATGATCACATGATTCTATTATTTATCAAGAAACTTACTGTGATATTACCTACAATTCATTTACAGTTGGTTAATCTTTATTCAAATGTGTCTTGTTTATTGTTTTCCTTCTTCATCCTTTCTCATGGCATTGATTTCAACAGCAGGTTTTGTTAGCTGTCAGGCTGTGGTCATTCATGGTCATTTGAGTTATCATGGACCTATAATCACCAACTTCAATTTGTTTTCCTCTGTCATTAAAGAATGGATTTATTATCTAGCTCCACATTTTTAAAATGGTATCAATTTACACATGAGCTAAATACCATGCTTGCTCATAGATTCATTGGGTAATTGTGCATTCTTTGATGCTTGATTTTAGTGGGCAGAAGACAGAGGAATCGTGCACGTGTAATGCAAATGAAGGCACTTAACTGAACAATCATTTGGGGTTATGTGTGTGTAAATATGGATAAATGAAATTCATTAAATACCCGTAGCAGCTAATTCATTGCTTAATGTATTTTTAGTTCACTACAGTTTCAGCTGAGCCAGTGGAGCACCTGTTAAAGGTATAAATTTATATTCAGCTTCATCATCTCCACTAACGTTAGATATCAAAAAAATTATGATACCATAGTAAGCTAGTTGTCTATGCCCCCTTTGTAACTGCTGGAGAGAATTGGGAAATCTGAGAGGATAATTCATCCCATTCAAAAGTAAAATAACTATAGGGGATATGAATTCCCCTAGGAGAGCTTCTCTCTCATGACTAACATAGGGTAGATGCCTGAAGGCTGAAGTTAATGAAAATAAATCCCATCTCAAGTCTCTTCAATTTCAGAACATACAATTCTGGTCTTTCAGTGCTTCAACAGAGCGTTATAAGAAGTGTCGTGTCAGATTAAGTCTTCAAGTTAGGGCAATAGAAATTTAGGATTTATATAAATTAGGCTATACCTGCAACCAGAGCTTGGTCCTAATCATGACTCTAATCATGACCATAATCATGAACCCATTATCAAATTTCTATCCCCTTCATCCACCCTGGCAGAAAACAGCCAGACGTGGGGTGGGGTTGTCGATTGGCTCAAATGGGAGTATTCACATGCTTAAAGACAAACACTTGTCTGAGCGCTTTGCTGGATCAAGGCCAAAGTATTCTCTAGGTTTCCTGATGGCTTCTTTATCTTTAACCCAGCTTTGCTGAATAGACTTTAGTTTTGGGGGAAAAAAGGTCACATTTCATTTCTTATCACTAAATACAAATTCTGCATCTTCTGAGAGTAGTTCACTTGAAGTACCTGTACATCCTTCTTTCTGTCCACTGTTCCATTTTTTCTTTAATTTTCAATAGTATTAAAAGACTTTTTCTTTTTGTCAAGAAATAAAGTGATGTAATAATAAAATATGTTAATGACCTTACATAACAGCCATTGAAATCAGTGGGAGTTTCTCCATTGACTTCAACAGGTTTTGAATTGGGTTCTAAAATGTTTAATTTAGGGAATAGCAATTAAATAGTTCTCTGATCAATAGCCAAAAGATCAGAATATCTGTAATACATTAATTCTACTGAAAACAAAGGCACAATAACTGTTTTCTTTTCTATAATGAATTATTCCAAGTCTCAGTGGTATAAACAATTCCAATAATCAGCATGTACATATACAGATACACAAAACATACAAATGCATGTAGTAATTAAAAATTAAATTATGATTCAGCAGATGTAATGAGATGTATGTATTAATAATCTCATTAAAAAGTCTGATGAATACAAAAGCTCTCCCATTATAATTCCTCTCAGAAAGGAAAGAAGTATTGTTAATCTGCTGAGCAGCTGATGACACAGAAAATTATAAATAATAGAAACATTGCGCAAATTAATTCTAGATTAGAATGACAGAGTAGTTTGTATTTAATAATAGGAAGACAATTTTTAGCAGAGAATAGGCATCATGTTTTTTGGAGACTGTTTTATTAGAATCCTTTTCCTCTCCCATGTTTCTCAATTTTTTTAAAAAGAAGTAATCTCTCTTTAATAAGAGGTCTAAATGAAGCTAGATGCTGGCCAGCAGCATCCTACAACCACCGCATCATCTGAATACTAATGAAAGGTCTCCTTTCAAGAGATTTGCGGCTCTGAAAGACTAGTGGGAGATTTTTCAAAATGTAGGGTAAAAGAGAAAACAATTGCTTGTATAATTTTACGCAATAGAGTTTCTGGTATTCACATTGGTTTGTTATGTTTAATTAATGAATATATAATGGTTAAGCTAATTCTGGAGGCAGACTGGGCTTTTATTAGTCTGAGCTACTTCTCATATGTACAGATATAGCCACTGGAATAGAAACCTAAAAAGACTAAGCCACTGGTTTTTATCATATTTGACAAAGAAAATTGATCATTACTCTATCATGCACATTCAGCATACTCTGCATTTGGCACTTCCAGTAACTGACATTAATATTTGTATCCCCACCACTACCTTCCATGACTTTTCATAACACAGTAAATCTGGCACATACTACACATATTTCATATGTAAACTTCAGACAATGTTATAAAATACAACTTTATCTTAACCTTCAATTAGCATCACTATATCTGTTTAGTTATCATTCTTTGAAAAGTCAGACTGAAACAATTGCTTATATTAATCATGGCAAGAAATGCTAAGACAGCCCATAAGAGAACCTTTTTTTACTTATTGGCTTTTTGTACAAGCTGTATTGGCAAAATCATTTCACAAGTTTAATGGATGACTCCAGCTTGTAAAATGCATCGGTCAAGGTAGGTCATACAGTGTCGTATTTAGAGAAATGGAACCAGACAGGTTCAGTGACTAGAGTAGTTAAATAATAATGACAAAAAGACTGAGTGTTTATCCTTGCTTTTTATTCTGTCAATAAATATTTTTGTGCCATAGGAAATTTCATGTTATAATGAGGCCAAAAGATCAGGCTTTAATTACTACAATCCCTTCTGGTCAGAAGTTACATTATGTTGTAATCTGTAGTTTATAAAACCCATCAGCAGAAGCTTAATGTACCTGATGAAGATTGAATTTGTGCCATCACAAGGGGTGGAATCATCTGCGTCCAAAACCAAGGTATGTGAAGTGTCTGTAGCAGTAGCAGTAAAGGAGTTGAGGAAAATCACTTCATTTTAAAATAAAAATCATTCATAGTGAAAGCTTTCAGTTAGCAGCTGGCTATTAGAATTGAATCCAGCTGTCTGCTGCTCCGAGATGATTTGAGTTTTCTAGTGTAGAAATGTGCTTATGAATGCAAATTTGCTATCATGAAAACAAATTACTGAAATTCACATACTGTCATGTTAAGACAAGAGGTTAACAATAAAAGATACTTTGAAGTCTAACTGACAGCACCTTTTATTTTGTGCTTCCATTAACTATTTACACTTTCCATTTTGAAAGAGGATTTTGTTGTTCACCATTGGTGAGGGTCACTGAGTGCCCACTAATCATGATCACTGCTGTCTCACCTGAGGGGTTTCACTTTAGTCTATCATTGATTTAAAGTCCACTGATGTTTTTGGATATTTCTGTATAAGCAGGTGCAGGAAAATATATGTTTGTTCTTACCCATGTAATGATCTGCCAGAAAAAGGCCAGCTCAGTTACACCTTCCCATGGCACCACACTGAAGCTACTGAAGTCTTTAGAGAGGTATCAATCTATTATTTGGGCCACAGGTCCGCATTAGTGCACCTACATGTCTTCCCAACTGATCCCAAATTTCCTGCATACAGTGCCTTGTATTCATGCTCTCTTACCCGTGTAAACAAACATTCTATATCAGGGCACTTCATAGCCCTGCTCCACTCTGCCATGCTGCTTCCCAGAAGGACAGAGCTGCTCTGGAGGGGAAGTGCAGCCAGTGCACCTGTAGATATACCTAGTGATGAACTGGGAGTAGGGTGCCAGAACTAGCTGCTGCCAGTGACCAAAATGCCAGAGGAATACTCCTTTGAGGTAAGAGCCTTCCCCTTGCTGTTTCTGACCAGTGTAAATACACTTAGCAAACCAAGACTTCTGTGGGCAACGTGGAACAAAATACTGACATACAAAACATCATTTTTTCAGTGCTTACAGTAATACGTTTTGAACACCAGACAGAAAAGCCCACCAAACGCTTCAGATAACGTTCATTATGCTGTAGAGCAAGTAATCGCATTGACAATTAATGAAATAAAGCTCTGGGATTTATAGGAAAGAAAGCTGTGCTTGTGATAAAAAGGAATGAATGGAATAATAACACATTAAGATGTTCTTTCAGTACAGAAGTTACTTTACAACAAAGTGAAAAGACTCTGCCAACAAGGCTTTCAAAGTTAAATAAATCTTCTTGCATTTGCTGTTCTAATTTAGCAGGTCAGTATTTCAAAGAAACCCTGGAGATAAGCAAGCTGGCAGTAAAATGAGGGAAGTAGTTGTGCGGAGGAGAGTGGGAAAAGGGTTTGGGCCTGAATTATTCTTGGCATTTACAGGTCGTGAGTAATGTTAATAAAAATTACAGCTGCAACAATGATGACTCTCTGTTATAATACATACTGTCAGGAGCAGCATCTTCAGTGACCCCTGGTAATATGATTCTGCTGGTAGATGCTTGAGAACTTGCTGAGGAAGCAAGTTAGAGCTGCAGAAATGGCAAGCTGTTCCTCATTCCCCAAACAGGAAGCTGGCACTGAACTGGAGATTCAAAATCTGCAACGTACATCGTGCAAAAATAAATAAGGAAATAAGAAAACCTTTTCTTTTTCCTTCATGAGAGGAACACTTCCATTCTATGGGATAGAAGGGTCATGATAGTACATAAGCACAGCCTTTGTCTAACAGATCGATGACTCTTCTTCTGATTGTGTAAAAATTTATTTTGTCCACAAGAAAACTGCTGAATGAACAAAGCTACTGGAAAAAGCATTGCTTTTTACATGCTTGAAGCAAACACAGTAATTTATTGCTCATATCTTTTGTTATACCTTCTTCAGCAATACTGTTCTATATTTCATTTTCAGTCCACCTGGAAAAAGTACGAATGCAGCAATTATCTACAAGCATTTGCTAGAGAAATGCAACATGTAATTACAACAGCAAAAAGCCACTAAATTTGCAGTTCTTCTGGAGTTTGGTTTTATAATTTCAGTAACAATTTAAAAAGAAAAAAAAAAAAAGAAAGACAGATGCTTACCTGAGCCACTAATCCTGGAAAAAATGGGGTTTTTATCAGAGCAATACACAGTAAAAAGTAACTAATCATTAACACTCCACCAGTCTAGTTGCTAGAAACTGTACCTACCAATTTTCTGGGGTTTCTACCTAATAGAAACTGTATTCATCATTCCATTTGTTCCTGAAGTGCAGCAAAGTAGTCAAAGAAGCTGTGTTTATGTGTAAAAGAGAGTCAGGACCCTGCTGTGAACAGGCTGCTTCCTGCCTACTACAGTAAATGAAATATCTATGCATTGCTTAAAAAACTTAGTCTCGAACTTTTTGTACTGCTTCCTTTCCTTCTCCTCTTCTCCCCACAAAAACCTTGAGAAAAATATTTTTAGTTCTAAATGAATGTGAAGTAAGGCGTGTGGATAACTAGTGCCATGGTTTAATCATTATTTGTATTCCATCCACTTCTTTCATATAAAATTTGTCTCTCTTAGTTGCACTGAATCTATTCACCAAAATTTGCACTTAGAACTAAGGAAGACACTCAGATGTAAATGAAATGGGTTTTTTTCCAATACTTTTGGTAAATTTCAATGAATTTATCATGGAGCCTTTCTTGTGTATGCTGTGAAACAATAAAGTAACAAAACCCACCATCTAGTGACATTTGTCATATCTGTAATTTCCCGAACCAACTAAAGTATGCCTACCAGATGACATTATCACAGCCTGTTCCAAGATTTGTCTCTTCTTGCCTTGCTGATAAAAGCAACAACATTATTTGATGGGAGGATCTATATAGAAATTGAGAATGTTAAAAAAAAATTGATTGGAACATGCAGAGGAAACTTAACTAAGGTCATGAACCTTCCTAAATAGTCCTTGGCCTTTTTAACACAATCATGTTTTTCAGTTGTCTGTTCCAAATTCTCTTATTCTAGCTTTGAAATGCTGTAGTTCTTTGCGTAGCTCCTGGTGATAAATGTTCTGGCCACTTGTCAAGGGTTAGGGCTGGGCTGGCCACTAGATGAATGACAGATGCTCTCTGTTAACTCCTCTCAATTCCCAAAGGGGAAAAGAAAGGGAATAATGGAGAGAGACTTATGGATTGGAAAAGAAAACTAAAACTGCTTCAATGAAAATAATAACAATAAAATAATATATATACAAACCCAATCTGAACCCAACTCCCCGCTGATAGCAATCACATCACCGTCATCACCAATGCTGTGGGCAGATGCTGGGAAAGGCCCAGGCTGGACTCAGTGCCAGACGGGAAACAGATTCAGGAGCTGGTTCTGGAACTGGATTCAGGAAGGCAGAACAGACTGAGTCCAACACAGACGCCAGCCATTGAAGAAGAGAAATTGACCCTTGTGATCCCTCAGCTTCATATCAAATATGACGTCTATGGGATGGAACAGCTTGTTGTCAGTTTAGGGTCACCTCTCCTGTCCGCTCCTGCCCACAGGTGCAGCCTCTAACTCACTGCACCCCAACGTGGCACACAGGATTTAGTGACCTTGGTCTGCGCAGGAGCAAGTATGAGCAAGAGCCTTTCTGCAGACCAGCCCCTGGCAGTAACTGTGCATATCCAGCGTTATCACTGCTAGAAGTAGACACTGTCTGCAAAAATATGCTGTTCACTTCAGAAAGTACCTAGAAGAGACTGAGCTGAAAAGTAAAATCACTGAACAGAATTAGTTCTGTTCTAACTCAAACCAGAACACCACTACAACTGGAAACTAGAGCATATAATTAATTGCCAAGCATGGAGTTCCACATGCATAAAGACAAATGCCAGTGAAAAACACATTGCTCAGGCATAATACTTAAAATCCTTTCAATGACTTTTATTTTGCTAAAGAGCAAAAGCTTCTAGCTTTCTTCTGGAAGTTTGTGTCTCTATCACCATTAGTATTATCAGTCATATCTATTCCTTCAGTGTTTAAGGGCCCACACAATAAAAAAAATTTCACTCATTCAACTACAGAAGGCACTGTCAGAGCCCAGAATAATGTATGTTCTCTCTAATCGAAATGAACAAGACAATTGCCAGGAGTAAAAACAGAACAGAATGATAGCATTCACATCACAACACTTCAGAGTTTGAAGTTCAAAGTCTGCAATCCTTGGAAAAAATAAACCCTATGAATTCTGAGAGAAGCTAACCACAGTGAAATGTGAAGGGAAACAGCATGAAGTTAGTACAGCAGGGATGAAAAGGTAAGGGGAGCAAAAGAAAAGCTGAGGATCAAGAAAAGTGGATAGAGAAATCAATTCAAAATTACAGAAGTTTTTAAATTGCAAACATAATTTTATATATGCATTTCTTATAAGCTTATTATTAGAGGTTTCAAAGTCTAATTTCCATTCTTTCAATGTGTAAAAGCTAACAGAATAAGAGAGCACACAGAAAACAAAAAGATTGCTTCAGATATTCTATTGCTTTCTTTTAGTGACTTCATGCAGGCAAGCAGCAGCAACAAGAGAGGATCATACACTGAAATTATTAGGAAAGGGAGCATATTAGATTAACCTTTTATACTGCTTTTGAAAAAAGGAGTACTGACTACTAGATTATTTCCCTAGTCTGATTCTGGCTAATATTACCATAATACATCTCACAACTCTGCACTTCCTAGACCTAGGTAAGTATATATGCAGAATGGAATGGAGATACACATTCAGATGTAATGCATAGATATTTCATGTAACTATGTGCACACTTTCAGTCTTTGTGGATTTGAAAGTTCAGTTTTTGCACTAGGATTGAGTACTCCCTTACATTTCCCTGAAATGAGAGCTGTAGCTCTCATACTTGTAATTCAGAGCTAGAGTATCTCTTCCTCCCATGGCCTGACTGACTACAGGCAGCTGGTCACATATCCTTTGATGTCTGGTTAGACTCATCCACCGCTATTGAGTGCATACAGGAGAGGACTTACTGCCAGAGAGTTTCACTGCTGTTGGGGAAGGCTAGTGTCCTGGTAAGGTTTCAGGCTTTACAGAGTCACAGTCAGAGGTAATAACTCCTACTTGCAAGTTTGAGCTAGTCTTTACATCCTCACTTTAGCTCCATTACCTGGCACATACCCCAGGAGGAGATTCTCCATGACGTGGTCACACAACCAAAGCAGAAGGCAGTAAGAGGCCTAGAAAACTGTGCACTGTCAATATCCACACATATAACAAACATCTAAAAAGATAATGGAAAGGCAGTGTGTTTGTTCCCATGTGAGAAATACAACATTGACTCAGCTCTTGTAAAAAAAATTATCTAGTTTCTTGTCAAAAACTTTATATAAACATAGCTGAGGAGCAAGCACCTTGATTTCCCATGCCTTTTGTTTGGGATTTAAATGACCATTTGTATTTGTGTAAGTTGCCTTAGACTGCCTTTTTAGTCAATGGAGAGAAGTTGGCATTTCTAGGGCATAATTTAGCTCATCTTAAAGTACTTGTCTAAACCAGATCAGATAAGTTGTGCCCTTGCAATGCCTTTTACTCCCCACTGACCATAAAAAGCATGACTAGCTCAGATGTACACATCTACACTGTAGGTGTTTACAGGTAGGTGATAAATTTCACCCTGTATGATTTATGATTAACTGATTTGATGGTCAAGAAGGGATGAGTTCCAACTGAATTTTTCTTAGCTCCAAAGTTGGATCATTTATAAAAGTTTTCTCTACAAAGTGGATACCACTATGTCTTCTAAGGGACTGAAATCATGCTGTAACCTTACAAGCTGTGGCACTTAAACAGACACTCAGCATTTATGTATTCGTACAACTAGTGGAAATGTGATCATCTCTGAAATCATCTCACCTTTTTGAAACCTTCCTCAGCAGATTTGACTGAGTAAACTCATAGATTCATAGAATCATAGAACATTTATGCTGGAAGGTACCTTTAAGATCATCCAGTCCAACCATTAACTCGGCACTGCCAAGTTCACCACTAAACCATGTCCTTAAGCACCAGATCAACATGCCTTTTAAACAACTCCAGTGTTGGTGACTCCATCACTTCCCTGGGAAGCCTGTTCCAATGCTTGTCAACCATTTCAGTCAAGAAATTTTTCCTAATGCACAATCTAATCCACCCCTGCTGAAACTTGACGCCATTTCCTCTTGTGTTATCACTTGTTGCTTGGCAGAAGAGAATGACATCCTCCTCACTACCACCTCCCCTCAGGTAGTCGTCGATAGCGATAAGATCTTCCCCGAGCCTGTTTTTCTCCATGCAAAACAATCCCAGTTCCCTCAGCCATTTCTCATAAGACTTGTGCTCTAGACCCTTCACCAGCTTTGTTGCTCTTCTTCAGACATTCTGCAGCACCTCAATGTCCTTGTAGTGAGGGGCCCAAAACTGGACACAGTATTCAAGGTGCAGCCTCACCAGTACCGAGTACAGGTGGATAATCACTTCTCTACTCCTGCTGGCCACGCTATTTCTGATATAAGCCAGGATGTTGTTGGCCCTCTTGGCCACCTGGGCACACGGCTGGCTCATATTCAGCTGGCTGTCAGCCAACACCCCCCAGGTCCTTTTCTGCTGGGCAGCTCTCCAGCCACTCTTCCCCAAGCCTGTAGTGTTACAGGGTGTTGTTGTGGCCCAAGTGAAGCATCCAGGAATGGACCTTGTTGAACTTCATACAATTGACCTCAGACCATCGATCCAGCTTGTTCAGGTCCCACTGTAGAGCCTCCCTACCCTCCAACAGATCAACACATCCACCTAACTTGGTGGCATCTGCAAACTTACTGAGGATGGACTCAATCTTCATCCAGATCATTGAAAAGATATTAAACAGAAATGTCCCCAGGACTGATCCCTGGAGAACACCACTTGTGACTGGCCACCAACTGGTTTTAAGTCCATTCAACACAATTCTTTGAGCTCAGCCATCCAGCCAGGTTTTTACCCAGCTAAGAGTATGCCCATCCAAGCCATGAGCAGCCAGTTTCTCCAGGAGAATGCTGTGGGAAATGGTATCAAAGGCTTTACTAAAGTCCAGGTAGACAACATCCACAGACTTTCCCTCGTCCACTTAAGCACGTCACCTTTTCATAGAAGGACATCAGGTTAGTCAAGTAGGACCTGCCTCCCATAAACCCATGCTTACTGGAAAGGCAAAAAGTCATTCAAAAGTTATTAGGGGAAGACCAATAGAGTCTGAAATACTTATATACTTATGACACTATACTTATATAGTGTCAGCACTATATAAGGGAAGCCATGATAAAAGTTTCAAATATTAGGAAAATGGATTCTTGCCTTCCGTTTAGCCATAAGTAATTAACAGAAATACCATATAACAACATAAATAAAAGCATTCATGTCAGACTATGTCTTTTGCTTCTTCATTTCCTTTCCACTCCTTTTACACAACTGAGTCTTTTACTTGTGATAAAAAATATCTCATATTGATCCCACTGAAACCAAGCTAGTATTGAATATGAAAAAGAGTTTCAATATTCAGCAATATGTATCCCTCTGTACATTTTTGTCTGATAAACTGTAAGATTTCTGTGGTTCAGTGATTGTCCTTTATTTATTGTTACCTGTCTAAGTATATAATCTAAGCAGCTATCATACATAAATGATAGAAAGTGCAGTGTTATTTGCACAGAAAGAGTAATAAAATCACTCTAGTTTAAGTAAATGTCTTCTTAAGTAAGGAAATGCCTTCTTAAGCAATGGTCATTCTAGAATTCAGTATTTTACAATCTCCAAATTTGTACTGCAAGGCTGAACTTTGATTTGTTACATTTCAAGCTCTAAGGCACAAGGTCGAATGCTGTTTGAAAATAACTGTTAGATCAAGTGTCTGTTATTTCATGTTCTTTTTTTCTAGCTGCTGAAACAAGCAGTAATGTTTTTCTACCAATATTACCATCAAGGAGAAAAAACTGGATGTTTCCAGAAGGACCATTGAATGCATTGAAAAATCTCACATTGGATTAAATTTGCTTTGGGTTTGGCTGGTGTAGAAACCACTCTCACTTTAAGAATGAGATAAAAATAATTTGTGTTTCTTTATGCACTGTTAAAGGGTATTTTGCACTTAAATTGTTATGTCATAATTCCACTGTTCTATGGGAACCTTAGTATGATATCCAGATTATTCAAGATAGTCTAGTCCTTTTTAATATAAACTCTTGAAAGGAAACTGAAAAAAAACCTATTCTTTCAGAAGTTATACTTCGTCATTTCAAAGACCAGAAGTTATATGTTATATTATTTTGAGTTAAATTACTTTACTATAGTACTCTGACTATAGGGTAGGAAGAGTTAGAACAAGGCAAATTTTGGTGTAAAATTCCTGTAAGGCAATAAGCTCATTTTTGTCCAATTTACTTAGTCTCACACAGCATGGAATCACCATATGGATGCTTTTCCTTACAGGAATTTTTAAATGTTATATGATGTTGAACAGGGTTTAGAGATGCCTCTGTAGTCTCCAAATCTATTCTCTGACTTTCATAGGCCTTGCTATCCTTTGACCCTTTCATAAAATAAAGAATTCAAGCAGGCGAGATACCCAGGAGTGTACCTGGGAACACAAGAGGTTACGTGGTGGGAACACACTCTCTTAGCAGGCTTAGATGAAATCTCTATCTGAGGTTTGGACTACTTGCTATACGCTTGCTAAAAGTGCTGCTAGTATAAATTAAATGTCACAAAGAACACCCTGTATCCTATTAAGACATTCAACTCCTGCTTTTTATGCAGGTCCATGGTGCTGTTCATGACACAGTTTATTTTGTACTCCATTTCAAAGGTTTCAACCGGCTTTCTTGGTTTATAATTATGTTCTGTAAATATGAAACAATTCTTATGTTGGAAATTTATCAAACAGAAAAAAAAAAAGAGGATCTGGCACTTGATGATTAAATATACTCCTCTCAGGACTGGAAGAGGGGTTCGGAAGATAATTGTTGATTGTTAATTTAAAAATGGCGTGAAGAGGTAACATAAAAAGTACTCTAATTAACTCTGCCACTGAGAGAAGCTGTGGATTTTTTACTTTAAAATACTTGTATTTGTTCTATTCCAAAACTGCACATAATTAAACATTAATTTAATTTTAATTGGATCCCTAGTGAACAGTCTTATGCCATTTTGTCTTTTAAAACTTTGGCTGGTTTCAAACAAAAAACTTGTACTGGCAAATCAGCCAGAGGCATCATGTTGCCTTTGTTTGACAGCTATGCCAGTAATTCTCTTTTAATAAGATGAAGATGATTTGGTAGGTATAGATCATTTTGCTCAGTGTGGGTGACAGCCTCAGGCACAAGTAGTCCAAATGAGTGCTTGAAGCCCCGTGCTTTCAAGTAATCCCAGAGATACAGCTAATCTAACACATCCCTACATCAGGTCATCACGTATCAACTCCTCTGAAGTATCTGTTCAGTAAGAAAGGAGAGGTAAGTAACTCGGTCATCTATTAAAGTGTAAGAAACATATTTTGTATATGTGCCTCAAAAAAGAGTTTTCTCACAGCAATTAACCTAGATGATGAAAATTGTTTCCTGTGTATACAAATCAGCAGTGCCCACAATATTGCTTCTGAAGAAACTCCTACGCAGGAAGCTTGCAAAGTAAGAAGTGTGGAACTGGTGATCTGGTTTACAATCATGAGTGGGACAGTCTGAGACTGAGGGAGGTGAGTTGCAAAGAGCTTCAGGAGTAAAATAGAAAGATAGTGCTCTGCAACCAAGACAAGGGAAAAATTGCCTGTTTTAGTGAACAGCCAGAGTACTTCCTTGGAGCCTTCTATGTTGACAGGAAATTAGCTATTCCAGCAAAAGAACGATTCTGCTGGTCTAGGTAATATCCATGCTAGGAGAATATTGCCTGCATAACACACAGTGTCCCCGTAAGCTCTTTGGTTTTGCAAAAGACCACTTAAGTTGCTACAATAACATTTTTCATTTGTATTATTATTGAAGTATATAGATATTCTACTAATTCCCCCGAGTCACTAAAGCTTGGAAAAAGAAATAGGACTGCTCTTTGACAAGAGACCCAGACCAATAATCAGCATAAAACCTGTGTTAATTCATCACAAGTTGATCAACACAAGTAATGACTTCCCCGGTAATAAAAATCCATGACAGTGGAAGAAGAAACCATCCCCAGGTCTTCAGAATTAGAGACTAGCTTCCAAATCGCTTGATTATTTTCCTGTCCAGTGGAATCTTATGTGGTCGGGACCTCTAACTACTGAGACAGTAGCGATGCTGGAATGAAACCAGAGGCCGAGCCAGTGGCATAGATGATCAATGTCCACAGGCCGGAGCTCTAATTGAGCTATGTAAGTAGGAAGTACTTGGGTGGATAAAGGATCAATTTTATTTCTTACAGTAAGGTCCCAGATAAATGTATTACCACAGTCGGGTTGGTTGATTGATACTGTAAAGGAGAGTAGCAAACTAAAGCAGGTCTCTGGGAACTAGAAAGTCACCATGAATGCTGAAATGAGCTGGAAACAATAGTGAGTAGAGAAAAAGTGTGAGATGTGGTGCTTCAGCACCAGTAAAGCAAGTCATTTCATTCTGTCAAATCTAGTAGCTGTGGACAAAGAAAGTCAAGTCAGGCTATTTTTGGGTGTTCTTGGGTAACACTGTTGCTGCAACAACCCTTCCAAAGCTCCTGAAGTCCCTGTGGACCATGTCATTCAGGGACCGTGGAGTTTGCTGTGTCACACAGCTTTCCCAGTCGCCTCAGACCCAGGCTTTTCTTCCTGAAGAAGAAAGTTGAGGATAGTTAACCCACTTTGATTAAGGGTTTCACCATATTGTAACGAAATAAAAATGGGCTAAAACTTAATTCAGTGATGATCATACTCATCCTTGCCAGAATCTCTATTTGAAAAAAATAAACAGATAAATACGATAATTTATTTCTAGTTCTGTGTTTCTTGTTACTGCAAGAAATGGCAGCTACTTTTTTCCAGTGCACAGTGGTTGTTAGCCACCAGTAGACATTACGCAGGATTTATCTACCTGACATATTTGTTACCCCTTGTACTTATGGAACATAGTACTTCTTAAGTTTCATGCTTTCAGCTCACTCAAGCTACAACGTGGGTATGCTTTCCAGTTGTCAAAGTTACAGTCACACTGGGCTCACTGAAATTTGGATCAAGACCTTGGTTAATGAGCACCTCTGGTGACATTAACCATTTCATTTCTCAACTCAGGTGCTCCAGTTGAACTTTATGTTCCTTAAGAAGTCACTGAATGTTCTTATCAATAGCTGAGGAGGAAGTGGTAAGTAATTGTGAAGAAAAACGAGCCTTCCCTTAGAAAAACCTATGCTTGAATAAGGTGGCAAGTTCAATTGCACCATTTCACTGAAAGAAATAAAAACTATTATAAATTTATTAATTTCCTCTTCTCAGAAAATGTCTGCCGTATTAAGGGCAGCCTCTACAACATGGCACAGAATGAGTGAGGTTTTGCAACTGAAACTATACAAACAGGTCCCACCCTTCTGGGGCAAGGGAAGTATTTATATGAGTTGTGCTGCTTTCATATAACATTAATGGGTCGATACTTTTATCAAATAAATCAGCATTCTCTGTGAAAACAAACAAGTATACTGAAGTCAAATCATATACTTGATCATTCTACAAGACAAGCACTTCAATATCATGTAAGAAACTAAGATTAGCATGCAGTAATGGTATTAGTAACAAAGAACAATGAAAACAAGAGCTAACAGACAAAACCAAACCAATGCAATTTCTGATTCAAAATGTTATTTTTACTCTTAATTTTATAGTGTGATGGGTATTTGGGAGCATGTTCTAATGTTCTAGCTAACTATTACACCTGCATAAACACAGTCTGGTTGATGGAAAGACTCTTTGTGATGACAAAGGACTTTGGACCGGATATATAGACCTTAACTCACTAGTGCTTTTAAGCATTTGTAAGTGTTAAGCACATGTTTAGATTGCTTTAATAAATAGAGTTAAACATATATGCAACTGGCTTCCTGATCTGAACTCTTAATGTGAACATGCTGAAGACTTCTGTGCAGGAAGATTTAATTTTTGGCTATGGAGAATGTAAATTCATGAATTAATAAATCTTTTTGGCTTTCTTTTATTGTCTCAATGCATCTTCTTTTCATTACCCAGTCATTAGGGTTCCACCTTGCAATGCTTCATATCAGCCTCTAATACCAAAGATGTATAATATATGTTACAAGCATTTTTCTTCCAGCAGTGTGTGGTCTGATTCCTTAATCAAGCTGACATTTTGTATTAAAAAGCTTAGCTCAGCTTTTGCTCTTAGAAAATCTATTTTACTCTGCTTGACTACATTTATTTTAAGGTATGAGTGTGCGCATACATGCATGGCTCAGTGCCTAGTAACTGTATTACATAGCCAGGAACATCTCAGTGTTTCCATCGCAATTCCTTGCTTCTTGAGATTTATCGCAAGGCAATAAAAATTCACTTAACTCTGAAAACAAGGCTTCTATGCTTTAACGTACTTTATTTCATTCAGAAAAAAAAAAAAGTTCAGTTTCAGCAATAAAATTGTAAGGAAATAAGGAGAGAAATATCGAGAGTAAGAAAAAACTTCCCACAAACCCTGTATTGTTTTTTTGTCTTTTTAACGTAACTTTTTGAGGCCATTGCTCACTACCAAAGAACATAAGTGCCTAGATATGTCAAGAGAAAATGCACTTTAAAAGGCTTCTAACATCTGTAATACATACTTCTAATTGTTGCACAGGGTCATTTTTTTAGTTTTGCTTTAGATGAAGATACTATCCTTATTTTTCTACATTGTATATAATTTATGTCCTCTTACAAGAGTTATATTTCTTGGCTTCAAATAAATTTGAGATGAACTGTGTCCTATGTCTCTGTTTTCTCCAACATTTTAATGCAAAGTACTGTAGCTATGTGTCCAAAAAAAAAAAAAAGGCAACTAAAGAATGTTCAGGAGTCAAGAGGTTGAAGAGCTTGAACACATGAATATATCTCAAGAAAAATGTGTAGTTTTGAAATTATTCTTTTTCTGCATTAGCATGAAACCAAGGAGAGTCAAACTTTGAAAATAGTGTTCTTTTCACGTTAGAGTAACAAATAGATGAATAATCATTTTGAATTTTGTCAAAAAATGGGTATTTATTTAAGCAGGGACAGCATTGCTCCACTATTCCCAGAGTATCTACATACTTTGCATGCAATTACAGTGACACGGAGTGAAGTTCGTATGATTCTTCTTCCAGCACAAAACTGGCAGGGCTGTTTAGCTGCTAGGAAGATTAGGGCATGAAGTCCAACTATTTTTAGGTCATGGTATTATTACTTCCTCACTGATCTTATGCTTGAGGCTCAGCATTCCATCATTCACAATGCAAAAACTGCATATAACCTGGAGCTGTACTGTGGGTAAAAGGCAATAGGTTCATAGAACGGATAGTATGTAAGCTTTGAGTCTTTTCTGAGAGGTGAGACATCTGTTTCAGCTGAGGGCAAGACAGCTGAAGAAAACCAATGTGTCAGCTATCACTCAGGTGAGACAAGTTATTGACACCTCTTGGTTGACAAAGGTTTTTATATGAAGTCCTTCTCTGCTGGACAGGAGCAAGGAGCAAGGGTTCAGGAATGACAAGTTGCTACTCAGTCTCATAAATGTAAGGCTGTTCTTTCTGAAGTAGAAGTGCTTTCAAAGAGTTAGAGGATCTGAATTGGGACATAGCTACCAGCAGATGTGTAGCAGTGTAGTGGGGTAGCTTTTTAAACTGAGTCTCAGCGACATTCAGCTGTGGAAGTGAAGTAACGAGTCTAAAGTATTTTTGGCCGCTGAAGCAGTTAGTATTACGAGCGAGTTATGTGATTGCAGTCATGTATCTGCGCAAGCGTAACCTTAGACACTTCTACAGACAGAAAGGACTAGACTTGGAAGGTCTGTGCAATGTCACTCAGTATAACACAGAAATTGCCAACTACATTCAAGCACGTCTGGAAAAAGTGAGGTTAACTTTAACAAACAGTTTACCTATTAACTTTGACAACCAAACAAATTCACTCTGTTTCAGACGTTTTAAAATACTGTTTTCTGAGGCTTTCCTTATTAATTCATTCCGATGTTGCTTCCCTTTCACTTGATTCCTAGCAAAAAAAATATATCTCCTCTCTCTTCCCTTTCCTAATCCTTGTTAAAAACAAATTGCTTCAAAATGTTTCTGAGACGATTAGACAGTGCTTGCCCTCATTCTGTCAGTAAGTTTCCTAATGAACTCTATTCACATAGATAAAAAAAATTCCTGAAGTGTGTACCTTTAGATCTGGATTTTGAACCAGGAGTGAACATATTTCCTTGCACCTCTGAGAACTTGTGTCTAAATCACAGTTTGAATGAATAGGTAAATCCAATCCAGTGCCACCTTCGGGGTCACTGCAGCTTGCTGTGGTTTTCTGTTTTAAAGAGTTTCAGGCCTGTAGAATCACAGTAGTGGAAATCAGGACAGATATGGTGACAGAAGTCGGTAGTATAGAATGTTGCACATAAGTTTGGTTGCAGCCAGCATTAATAGTTCACTCTTATGAGCGCTACAGGGACAACTCTTTCACGGGCACCCCCTTGCCGTGGGGAAAGAGCTTGTGTGCCCTTGCGAAGTTGAGAGCTATGCTGGTGGTGGCATATGCCTCCGGTAGGGTCTCCCAAGCCAGACAGGTCTCAACTGAAGGGTCAGACAAAGTGTGTCCACGGGCAGGATGGGCTCACTAGCCTTCGGGCAACCATCCTAGGAGAAGGACAACTCTAACTCCAGACCCGGGCAGATGGAGCTCGTTTAGCCCTGTAAGGCCATCCATCTAAGAGAAGGATACTCTAACCAAACCTACAACCTGAGGACTTCGCTGTCACCGTCCAAGCTCGCTAGGCCCTGGCAGATGAACCTCAGGTGTAAAGGGTGGGGCCAGTCTCGCGCACGCTGCGCCTCACCTAAAAAATCCACCGCACAGGCTTGAAGGGTGTACTCACGTTTAAAGCCCTTCCCAAATCTTCGTCCGCGAAGCCAAGCCATGACAGGGACAAATATTCAGAGATCTTATCTGGATGATGCAGAATATCTCCTCAGAGCTCCTTGGGATTTTGAAAGACTAGGATTTATGGTACAATCATGTGACATCCCAAAAAGCAATTTTTATTCTGTTACAAATTTTTATATTCATTTAACTGATGCATTACACTGATAAAATCCCTTTTTTATTGCGTTCTATAGCGTGGCATACTGTTGTAATGACTTTATTGAAGTCCTCTATTTGTTTTGGCTTGATGGATCGAAAAATTGTTTGCATTGTACAGGTCTGTTCATTTAACAGGTATTCATTTAAATAGGTAATAAGATACAAGGGTTGTGTAATGAGATGGAAAATTGCTAACCACATATTAGGTGATTACTATGTTTTTTGTCCAAATCAGTTTTGGCAGAAAATAATAAATCTAGAAAATGGACTTGGAACCTACATTTCAGATTGGTAATCAGTAGGTCACTCTTGTGAAAATATTTTCCCATTTGTTCTTGTTTAATGGGGAAAGAAGCCATTGCCTTATTTAATAGCAATTTCACAGTGAGATACAGGAGCCATATGAAAAGGGATATATATCTAGGATAAACATTCTCCCAGACACAAAGTCACAACTTCTTGTCTTTTTTCTCTATTGAATATTCTCTATTGACATTTTTGCTGGTAACACTTCCTAAAATAATGTATAGTGACTGCATAATGGCCAAGAAAAAGAAAGACAAGCAAAAGCTGTGATTAGGAGACTAGGAAGACAGCACAAGCGTGCATTTATCAGGGAAGGCCTGGGTCATACTTTCCTCAGCCTTGCTATGGTCTCCCAGTACCACTCTCCCTCAGCCCTCCAGCCAGAGTCCACATCAGAAGGAAGCTTCGGTCGCTCTCCCTGAACACATGCTCTACCAGTGATGACAGGAGAGAACCAGAGGATGCACAAAGATGTTGGAGCTTTCCTGTTATAGGGAGTAACAGGCAGGGATGAGCGTTCGGAAGATCTCGCAATGTACGGAAAGAATAGGGACCCTCCCACGAAGGCAGACTAAGGGCACGGTTATCAGCAGCCCCTAGTATATAAGGCTTTGTAACTATGCAATAAATGCCATTTGAGCTTCCTCTACATTAGAGTCAGTGTCTCATTTGGTCCTTGCTGGGGAGGAGCGAGTGTCTGGCACATGGGGGTCTGCAAGCCTTGAAGTGGAAGCACAACACTTTCCCTTGTCTGAAGCCCCACTGGGAGCCACTATCATGCTTTTTTCAAGGTGAGAATCTCATTCACCCCCCATCCTTTGGGACTGTTGTCTCCATATTATATATATATATACATATGTATGTATTTTTAACAAATTTGTATTCATCTACCTAGGGTTTAACACAAACCAAAATTCTGAAATGTCTGACTATCATAACCATGAAGTCATTATCTGTGCCTTGTGTCCACAGAATAATAATTCTGATGTATTCAGGCCATAGTGGATTACAAGTAAATTGCTGTGGTAGTAGCTGAGTAGAGCCTGACTAAGCCTGTGCCTCATGCTGTGTGAATCAACATCCAGAGCTCTAAGATGAAGTCTAAGAGCTAAGAGTTACCTCCCAATAGGTTAACTAACATCAACAAAGAGACAGACAGCAGCTGTCTACATACTTCTAAGCTCTTACAAACTGTGAGGACATCTTCTAGACTATTGCAAAGCAAAGTGAAAATAAAAATTAAGCCATTTCTGAATAACTTAATTCTGGCCTAAAAGAATAACATCTGCTCACATGGTCATTTACAGCTCGAAAGCTTTCTTGAAAGCTGTATCTTTTCCCAGCCCCAGAGCTACTAATTGCAAAGTTACAGCTGTGATGTACTTCCAGGCTGTGAAGCAATTTCAATGCTAATAAATTAAATATGCTTCTGAACTTTCTCCAGTAGTGAAGCCAGCTAACCTAGAAAGGCTGGCACCTGTACTATTAAACAGTCTTTCTATGAAGAGCACACCAATATCCAAAATTACTGCTGGGAATAGTCATTGGACTTTGATAACTCCCAAACTGTACCCAAGAATTATCTAGTGGACAGGGAGTTTGCCCAGGCCAAAACTGAAATAAGGATTGTACTACTAATTCAACAACGTAAACAACTGAATACCAGTAAGACAAATGTTGCCTGACACTGTTGGACTCAATGGTCTTAAAGGTCTTTTCCAACTTAAACGTTCTACGATTCTATAATTCTATGCATATTGTTAATCTAGTGTTTGGCCCTTTATTCGAAATAAGCTCCGTGTGGGTGGTTTCCTGCATTTGCCCAAAGTCCTGCTAAAGTCTCTAAAGCTTCACAGGAGCACAAGACTCAGACGAAATGCAGCTCACTCCAAGCTTGGTGATGTAGTATGGTCTCAGAATTGCATTTAAATAGAATTGGTTTTCTGTGTTTCTATTTTAAGAATTTGTTTATCATAATACTTCCTTATGTCAAAATAAAACAAGTCTTGTTCTGATTCTGGCTTTCAGAGTGACTTTGCAAAAATTCTTTTTACTCCAAAAATTATACTTTTTAAGGATCTCAATTCCTTACGTAAATTGAACTGGGCAGGAAGGTCATTTAGCAGTGAAATAACATTATTTAAAAATAAATCCCCATCAAGCTTTGGAGCTAACAATTAGAGAAACATTAGTGAGAGAGAAATTTTGTTTCCCAGCTTGCATCTTCAGGTTGTCTATTTTAAGTTTGTTCCTATGCCACTGGTTATCTGCAGTGGATTTAATATTCTCAATACCACATTTTATGTGATCTCTCTGGTACTCTTTGTCTTGCTTTCCATTTACTACTCCATGCTATTATTTGGTTGCATGAAGGAGCTAGGTTATTACTCTGTTGTTCTATTTGTGCTGCCAGAATAGTTTTGATCAATACAGCTTGCAAAAAATTAGATCATAAAATGCAGTGCATTTAACAGAACTTTTTTCAGTTGTTCTAAGAAGTTTCATTTCAAATACAGGAATCATAAAAGGTCTTCATCCTGCTTTTGGTTTTTTAGAATATTTTTGCAGACTGTTAAATATAAAATACATATGAGCAGTTAGTTCATTCTTGAAGAAATACATTGAGTTTGAAGTTTTCTAGTGCTACTGTATAAATTTATATTTCAAGATATTTTTTGTTCCAGCGTGAAGTGTACAAGATAATGGGGCAGAGCTAACAGGATGATTTAGTACCTAACTGTAGCTACAATATTTTTCCATCAATAAAAGGGCATCAATATACAAGGAAGTTGTACCACTCTTGCATTCTGTGGACTCTACAGGGTAACAAGCTTTTATGTTATATGTAACAGTGTTCACATTTTTATTACTGAAATTATTATTCCATAACACCACACCAGGGTGTCTTTCTAATGACATTTTTATGCAAAATGTTTGATTCAGCAACAAGACATATTCACACCTTTAAAACAATTTCTGCATAGTTAAATGAACAATTGCACACAGTCAGTAACCTAATAATTTTAATCTTAATAACCCACAGAGGAAACTCACAAGCAGTGATTATACATTGTGTGGGCTGCTTTACATTCACTTTGGAGATTTCCATAATAAAGATCTGCTTGGAATCGAAGCAGTTCTCCATTCCTAAGGGCTACAGGCTAAAGAGTCTCATTTTTGTAAGTATTTGAAAGGAGAATTCTTATTTTCTCTGGAATAAAGTAGGCCTGAGCACTTACCAGAACTATTAAAGTAAAATGGACCAGTGGAAAGGGTAACTTAAGAAACCTCCAGTAGTTTTGCTCGAGCAAGTTTTCTTCTCTCCAGAAGCATATCCTTGCCAAGTTGTAAAGATCACTTGTGACTTTTCACATTTCTATCTAGCTGCAAATTGTTTTTCCTATTAATATTGAAATGTATAAAACACACAGATGTTAAAATAGCATGTTTACAATTTCTAATAACAATTTACGGTAGACCCATGATATCGCAAGGACTATGGCTTTGGTTTTGAATGATTTTCCTAAATATAATTCAGAAAAAAATTAACAGGAGAGAAAATAAGAAATAAGTAATGCTTAAACACAGGCACAGACAACCTTTACCTCTAGATATCAGCTTCTTAATAGCTTTACCCAGGCGACTTCTCTACTGTGTTCAGTTTGTAACAGAACGAAGTGCTAATTGATTAGAGAGATGTTTGGTCAAATAGAAAACACCTTGTTCTGTAATCATGGGATTAATGAAGTCTATTTTCCTATGGATTTCTGTCCTACACCCTGTGCCACCACAAGAGTTCTGCCACCTGCATCCTCAGTAACTTCACATCACTTCTTCAGTATTTCTTGTTCCCTCTTATCCACATTCCCTAACTACTCCAGTAGCAGTTCTCTTCCCTGAGTGTGCCTGCCCTTACAGCTAAGTGAGAGGTGATGCCAGCACACACACGTGCTGACTGGCCAGTGAGGTTTTGCATGGCTGGCTATGTAGAGGGGGAAACTTGTTGGGATGACTTGAATGGGACAGTCATGTTGCAGCCTTTTGTCGGTGATTTTCAGTTCTCCCATCTCTGTCTTCTAGCCAGTGTCTGGTTTTCACCATGCTTGTAGAAAGACAGTATGTCCTAGATCTCCATCTCTTTGGTTGAAGTTGGCTATTGGTTCAGAACATTTTAGGAAAGGGTATAATATGTAGGCAGAAGAATGAGCAAACCAACACAGCATCCAATCACAGAGATCTTGTTTGCCCAAAAGATTAGGCTAAAAATTATGTTAATACCTCCTACATTACCAGCATTACGTTACACAAGCACTACTAGCCAAAATCTATTTACCTTTACACTAAATGTAGATTAAGAGAAATAACTGGCCACTTCTTTTTCTCTTCTGAAGATGTAGACCCTGGTCTTTGAACTTGGTCTGAGTCCTCGCTCTGCTTCAACAGTGCAAAGCATTTTGGGGATCTCGTAGCTACACAAAGGTGTTTTTGCATAAGTTTGACTTTCTTAAACACCAGTCCCATGGAAACTGGAGTAGGACATGCAGTCTCAACTTCCTTGCATCCTGATAATCTCCAGCTCCCCTGACATTTACTTACATCCAGAGGCAGCTCATATAGGGAAGACTGGCTTGTCAGTCCATGCCCTAGGAAAGCCTTTTCTGCACGTTGAGCTGTGCTTTCCCCTCGGCTTAGTGGTGCTCTGGATCCGAGATTTTATTACACCCTTTCAGTATGGATAGTTCTTCGTACCTGTGCAAATTGGTTTACTTATCTTAGTGGAATACTACCGGGCTGTACATTTGCCTTCCATGTGTTTGAAGTGACTATACCACACAAGGCACAGAGCAGGGGAAGAATCCCATTCCTACATGACTAAATGTAGCTGGGAGAATCATCATTAATCTCCCTCATTGCCATGGTGCAGTTTGTAGACTCTCTTCAGTGATGAATGGCAGCTAAGCCAACTTTCATAATCAGGAAGTGGAATCCATTTCCTGTTTCCTTGTCTGTATAGATCCTTTTCTAGCTATATGCATATTTATTAGATTATGTGTCTAGCAACCTCAGGAAACATGTATTTTTAACAATTTATTTCCTAGTGTGTCTTCAAAAATTTAATGTTCAGGGAGATTACAATATTTGGGGTATTAGCAAAGCAATATGGAGAGTCAGAGTGAAAATCTAATCTTATTGTTAAAACTCTTGACTCAAACTACAGACTTTTCTCTTAGCTTTGCCTTAACATTCTTTGGTAAATCATATCATTTTTCCATGCTACACAGAGGAAAAGAAGAATATGTTTCTTAGTCACATTCTCACCTATGCCTTCTATTTAGATTCATTCTGTGCAAACCTTATAGCTAGTCACAGAGGTGATAATAAAAATAGTAATAATATTGGCATGGTCATAGCTCCAATACAGATCAGTGGTCAATAAATTTGAGATAGTATAGCCTCTACAAAAAACGTGTATTTTTCTGCTCAGTTCATGTACAGTTTCATGCTTCATAATTTACTTAATTTTTATTGTCATCTTTCCATAGTTCCAGCAGAAAATCCAAGCACTCCCTTAAGCTACCATGTTATAGAGCATTCTATAAAGCTGTGACTTGTACATATGTCTAGAGTTAATAGATTGATAAGATGCCACAGATATCACACAAGTACCTAGCACGGTTTTGGTCTTTCTAAGATCGATAAAATCTGTTGTACACTGCGATGGTTTCTGTTGTGTACATCTTTGCATGAAGCACTTTTATTATTAATCTTGAAAATAAACCTGAAAATCAGCACTAAAATGTAGGAGAAGGGCACGTGAATTGCCGATAGCTCTGGTATGTATATGAGGTTTTGCAGTCCAGGGCTCACAGCTCACTTAAATACTGAGTAGAACTTATCAAAAATATATAAGTAATAGATATACATCCATGAATTTAGACTTCTTGTCCAGCCTGCAAATTATATAAAGTCAGCTTCTTCATTCAAATGAAGAGTCAGTTGTTAACTCCCAGAGCAAACCAGCATTTTAAAAATTTTAAAATAAGTATTCAATCAGCCACACATTACTGCTGAAGAAGGCCACTTAAGTGCAAGCAAATGATGACTGATGAAGCTCCTTGAAGTACTGAGAGCCACATGCTAATAAAGGAACATTGATAACATATCATTATTTGTTCATTTGTATGTATTCAGGTGCATAAAAATTAAGACAAAAATTGCAGATCCTTTTCTGTCAGAACCATACATAATATAATGAATAATAACATACATAATGCAGTACAATTCAGCAATTCATCCCACATGTGTAATAGTATAACCAGTTATGCATATCCACTTGAAAAGCATAATCTTTCCTAGCATTTCAGCTCTTAGTCACTTCTGCCAATCCTTAACACCTTTATAAATGAATTTTGTCATTTTTCACAAAGTTAAACCAGACTATGTAGTGCTTCCAGAACCCAGTAAAGTTCTACTTAAAAATTTAATTTCTCCTTTGAATTGAGTTAACATTAGTTCTCACCAAAAACATGGCAGCCTTGAAAGGCAAACCCCAGGTCACTCAGAAAGTCCAATGTTATACTCCAAACAGCATCTGACAAATCTCAAACAGTAAATACAGGTTACAACTACAAGATGAAATTTTCTTTTATGCAGATAAGATGTCCAGCACATAAGCTGTTGCATTATATTTGTTTCCAAAATGATTCACACTGGTTGACCTTCAGACAATCATTAGTTCATCCCTGACTTGAGAGTAGAGTTCACAGAAACAAAATCCCCACCCAAAGTAAACTCTCACAGTCTCCTGGCTCTAAAACCCAGTCTTCACCGATTTTCCTTTCAGTTATTGACAAGTACTAATGAACTAGAAACTCGAGGATGAAACTCGAATGCAATACTGTGTTCACAAGAACACTAAGACCTCAGACATATTTCACAGCCCAGTATCTTCAGACAAATACTTCCCAAGTTAAACCCAAGTTTTAATAGATGGCCCATTCTTTACAAGAATATTTGACTGTACAGCTGGACACCAGGTGGTTGCTACCATCATATTTCACTATATCTCACTATCTTTTCCAAAAGTCCTTGACTATTTCATAAAACATGGTTAAAAGATGGAGCTGCGTAAAAATCCGACTTGAAACATCTGTAGGCAAAATGACAGTATCTACACACCATCCCATGATTTCTCAGTGAGATAAAAGTATCATGAATTTCTTAACCAACAAAAGTGCTCTGAGTAGACCTAGGAAAAAATTGTCATAATTATTTCACAATGATACCAGAAAGAAACTGATAGATCCAATAAATATTAATGAACATCCCTGATCTTCCTCCATCTCAATACCTCTCTCTGATGCACTGTGTCTGGAGATAAGGAACTGAAAAATAGGTGCACGTAAGGTGAAAAAGAATAAAAGTAGACTGACAAGAAAAAAGATTCAGAAAAATAAAGCTTAGGATAAAAATCAAACATGAGGCATGTAGGAGGAGGATAGAAAAGACAAAAAAGCCTCCAACCTAAATTTCATAGTTAGAACCTTGGTCAGGAATTACTGCTGGGGACTGCACTGAAGCTGAGAAAAGGAGTGGGAGGACAAAGGAGCATGGGGTGACTGGAGGGGCCTGGCTAGAATTAAATCCATTTGGTGAGTGCATACTAATTCCTCCACTTGAAACATCACAAAACCAATCACACACACACACACACAATTCAAAAATGAAAATATATTTGTGGGAATTGCTCTTTTAGGATAGTACGTTTGTTAATCAAATTACTCTAAAGTACTCCAAGAAATTGCATTAAACTTCTGGCCATACTTTAAAAATATATGTGTATGAGTATTAACACAAAACTACGTGGTGGGTTGGCCTGGACCAGTAGCCAATCTCATCCAGCCCCTCACTCACTTGCTCTCCCCTCAGCAGGACAGAGGGAGAAAATAGAAAGAACAGGAGCAAGAAAGCTTGTGTGTCAAGATAAAGACAGGGAGAGCCCTTACCAACTACCATCACAGGAATAACAGACTCAGATTGGAGAAAATTACTTCATTAAGAGTTCAGATATATGTATTGAATTAGTCATTCAGGTATTGGAACGCAAAAACAGACAAAAAACTACTAACATTAAAGCATCTGGGGAAAATACGCTTGGGGAAAACGCACATAGGGAAAACACCTTTTCTCCCTCCACTCCCCTGCTCAACTTCACCCCAAACTCCTTTCCTCCCCCCTTGTTATTGCTGCAGGTTACACTCAGTCCCTTCAGTGAGGCAAAGTATTGCACAAGGAGTGAAGGGGTTGGGTGTGTTATGGCCGTTACACAGTGGTTTCCCTCTGCCACTCCTTCCTCCTCACCCTTTTTCTCTGGTCCAGCATGGGTCCTCCAGGAGCTATAGTTCTTCTGCAGTATCTGCTCCACTCCTCCTCTCTTCCTCCTCTGACTTTGGTGTTCCCTCTGCAGTTTCATACCCGTTTTTCTCCTCCCTCTGCCTGTCCAGCATTTTCTCCCTTTTCTTACATATATTTTCCCAGAGGTGTCACCACCTTGGTTGAGGGGCTCAGCTGTACACTGCAGTGGGTCTGTTGGAGCCAGCTGGGATTGTCTGTGTCCAGCACGCAGCAGCCCCAGTCTCTCCTCACAGAAGCTACTCTGCAGTCCCCACTGTCAGTGTCTTGCCATGGATGCTGAGTGCAAATTCAGAAATATCAGTGGTACATTAGTGTGGGGGGAGGAAGTGAGTGCGTGCATTTATGACTGCATAATACCTGTTTATGCATTTTGCATGTGTCCACTGAAATGTAACACTCTAAACAAAACCAAGTAAAATCATACTGGTCAACAAATTGCCAGAAAAAGGCAAAAGGAGCTGGAAAATCCTGTCTTAAAAGCATTTTAATAATTTATTTTCTGGTGCTTGTACTCTTTAGAGTTGGTAAATGTTAAAAAAGACTGTCAGATACACAAATGCCCTCTGAACTTTCATTGAAATCCAGCATAAGTTAATGTAACACTGTAGGTGGGATGCTGCATGACTGATATTTTGAAGGATTTAGAATTTGGCTTCTTTTTTTAGTCTCTTAACAGTACTAGATACCACCAGGAGCTAAAAATAATATGTAGGTAGTGATGATATCACTTCTTTTGTATTCCTTGTAGAGCTGAAGTGTGCAGCTGGAACTGTATAAAAGCAGAGGAATTACTGTGTCATTCAAAGTCAAAATTATTATGTTTGAACTGCTTCAACTGTAGGTTCTCACAGGACTACTGGCCTCCAGGCTTATGGAAGCTAAACATACTGCTGCTATCCAGGAGAGATTAGTAAACATATTGCTTTTGCTTCTGGAAAACCATCACGGGGTACTCTCCCAAAAGAACAAGTTCTGATCTGTATTTTAAGTAGCAGCTGCTCAGCATGCTAAAATATCCTGCACAGATTTATTCTGTTTTGCTTTCCACAGAGTCCTTTTAATCTCAGTTACCCAAAAGTGTGGGACAGAAGTGGAAATTTGACATTAAATTGAGTTGTTGCTGGCACTTGGCAGGGCAGAGAACAGCCCTGGAAGAATTAGTTGATATTTAAGCAACAAAAGTGTGTTACTTGCTTTATCTCTTCTCCCAAATCCATACACACACATATGCTTTCTAATTCTCTCACATTGAAAAAAAGCACACACACTCACACACCTCCTACCAATGCTTTACCAGGACTTAAGTATTTGTCAGAAAACCGCAGAGCCACTGCAGCTGGAAAGATTAACTGGAGACTGTCTAGTCCATCAACCCTGCTCAAAGCAGGGTCACCAAGAGCAACTAGCTTAGGGTTGCATTCTGTTGGGTTTTGAGTATTCCAAGTATGGAAACTCAATAGCCTCTCCAGACAACCATTGAGCTCACACACCCCAAACCCTTCATCCTGTTCATGACCCTTCACTAGATTTGCTCCATTAAGTTCATGCCCCTCTTTTACAGAGGAGCCCAGGACTGTAGCCAGTGGTGCTAAAGAGAGGGGGAGGATCACACCATCAAACTGCAGGTAATATTCCTCCTAATGCAACCCCAGATACTGTTAATCAGCTTTGTGCCTAGTACACATTGTTCAGTCAAATTCAACTTCTTGTCCAGCAGGAACCCCAGATCCTTCTCTGCAAAGCTGCTTTCCAGGCAGTCAACACCCAGCCAGTACCAGTGCATTCAGTTATTCCTGCCCAGATGCAGGATTTGGCTTTTCTATTTGTTAAACTTCATGAGATTCCTGTTTCTCCATTTGTCCAGCCCGCTCTGGTGTATCAACCACTTCTCCTGATTTTGTGTGGTCTGCAAATTTGCTGGAGATGCATTCTATCCCATCATCCAAGTCATTAATGAAGATGTTAAGCAGTATTGCCATCATTATCAACCCCTTGGGTGCATCACCCATGACTGGCCTCCAACTAGACCGTGTTCTGCTGACCACAACCCTTGAAGCCGAGGAGTTTGGCCACTTTTCAGTCCAATGTACGCTGATCTAACCTGTACTTCATGATCTTGTCTATGAGGACATTATGGGAAAGAGTGTTGATAGCCCTGCCAAAGTCAAGATAAAAAGCAGCTCTCCCCTGATCAATCAAGCCAATCATATAGTAAAAGAATATCAGACTGGTTAAGTATTTTTTGCCTTTCATAAATCTATGTTGACTACTCCCAGCCATCTTGTCCTAAACATCTTTGGAAACAGCTTCCAGCAAGATCTACTCCAACACCTCCCCAGGGAACAAGGTGAAGCTGACTGACTTCTAGTTCCACAGATCTTCCTTCTTGCCCTTCTTGAAAAAAAGACACACATTTCCTGCCTTCCAGTCCTTAGGAACCTCCTCCACAAACTTTCAAAGATAATTCAGAGTTCCTCACAACGACATTGGCCAGCTCTCTTAAGCACTCTTGGATGCATCTCATCAGCATGAAAGAAGGCTTCTTCTACTTCTTTCTGATCAAGTAGTCTCTAGCAGACCCCACACCAACTTCCAATAGGCAAATGTTATTTTGTTAGGAGCCATCATGCCTTTTCTGTTGAATCATTTCCACTGAAACTCCCAGATCAAAAGGAGAAGTTATGGGCTTAACCAATTAAAGATAGCAGGATGACATCTCCTGGCTTCGCTGTACTTTGATCGATGTGCTGAAGAAATGCACTAATTTACATACACAATGTACAATCAATATACTAACAGAGAGGGCTAGTTAAATCTGCAGATGTGTGCTGTATTTATCCATTGGGGATGGTTAGATGCTTTCTAAATCAGAATGGTGTTGGAATCCCTCCTATTCGTCTCCAGAGGAGAGCAAGAGTCTTAGAAGACATTAGAACAACATTCCCATGACAAAACCACTTGCTACACAGCTGCACATCCCCACATAAGAATCGTGAAAACTGAGTATAGTCCAAAATAGCTACACCTCTGCTCATGAAGCAAAACGATTAAGAGCAAAAAATGTTAGCCATGGAAATAGTCACTCTGTAGCTGCTGCCAGCTGTTATACAGCAGAACAGGAATGGAGGTGTTACCTGGACTGACTGAAGTGTTTGCAGCTACAGTTTCCTGCTATGAGCAAGGCAGGAGCTGGATCCAGGCTTTGACCTAAGCTCCCACGCTCTTGCCTTGCTGTTCGACTAACACAGCCATGCACTATGCCTTTCTTATACTGGACTTCAGATTATAATCTCACTGCAAGATTTGAAGAAAATCCCTAAAGACATCCATTCAGAAGAGTACACTCAAAGTATTTTCCTCTGTTTTCTTCTGGTTTTATTTGACATTTTATAATCTAACCCTATGGCTGGGAGAAAAAAATTGGGAAAAAATAGGAAAATACTAGGAAAAAGCTTTTCCTGTATTTGACAAGTACCTTTTCAGTGGGGGTAAAATGAAATGTGATTTACCTTTATTTTCTGCACATCTCTCACATGGACTATGGGTCTTGGATAGGTTTTAAGGAAACAGTAAATATTGGCATAGAATGGTGAAGTGTGTTTGTTACAGAAGGAAAAAATTCTCACTGCATTTAGGAAGGTGCATCTGAGAAATATGTTGAGAGCGCTCTCTGTGTGTAAGCCTGGTGACCATGAGCAGAGGGGAGAAACAAAGATAGAAACACAGAGCAAGTGCAGGAGATATGAGCAAATAATCATATAAAAACTTTAAAAACCAAAGGATGCAGATTAGAATGAAGCTGTAGGGTGTCAGGAATTAGCAGTTGCCTGGTTTTACTTAGGAATTTTTCACCTATGGCACTGCAGAAGATAAAATGTTAGAATGTGGGAAGAAGAAATTGAGAAAAGAGAGAATTGAGGCTAAAGATAAGGAAAGTTGGATAATGTAGGTAATGTGCAAGATTTCAGACTTCTTGATAACAGTTATACAGGAAAAGTAAACAAAAAGATAAAAGCCCAAGATTACATCATACAAGAAAAGAAATGTTTTTCTGAGTTGAGAAAGAAAACACTTGAGATGAGGAGGCACCTGAAAATGCTCCTCTCATAAAAGAAAAAATTAAGAGATATTTCACAAAGGTAAATTTGTGAGAGCTGGAGATGAAGGGCTTAAACATAAAGCTACATAGAAGTTACAACAAGATTTAAAATATAAAACCATCCTATTGACCAGAAAAGACAAAATAGCTGGAGGGTAGGAGGAAGTCGTGCCACCCTAATTTCATGGATGACCAAGAAAGATCAGATAGAGAGAAAAAAGTTGGTTGAGAAATTTACCTTGCAGATCATGTTTCAGTGAGGATCTTAATAATGACAAAAATAATCTAAGAGAGCACAGAGAACAAAGGTTTTCCATTGTTTTCAGGATTAGAAAGCATGTCTGTAGATGACCTATCATAATCATTGGGCAACAGCTCCTAGTTCTTCATCTTCTTAGTGTAGAAAGATCGTTGACATTTTCTTTACATAAATACACTGAAAAATATGTAAATAACTACCTTCAGTGAGTTGATGCAGTCAAATAACCGGAGATTCCATTAATGTCAAAAGGCTGAATTAGATTAAAGGTTCATGGGCAGTAACCAAGAATCATGGAGAAACAGAACCATTAACAGCATGGCATAGACCGCCTTTTCTTTCTACAAAAGTACAACTTCCTAAAATCATTCCACATCATATGTTTTACTGTTCTGACAGCAAGTCTAAGTTACTTGCACCTTACACTTTCACATGCACATATAAAAAGCACAGAGAGCACTAACAAAAGCATAGATTCAGTTTCTTGAAAGCCAGTCATATATTCCTCTTGAATTTTTAGCACTATATCTTTAGAAAGAGCCGTGGATGGGCACTCCTTTAAATGGGCGTTGATACATCAGTGCATAGAGATTTTTGTGAAACATTCACATGTATTTCCATTTTCTATTGAAATGGAATACATTTGTTGTCAAATATTTTATTTTAAAATATTCCAAAGGGAACTTTACAGATATATTTCTGAAGCTGAAGTACAAATAAGGTCTGTGAAAAATGTGTAATAAGACTTCTTTGTTCCTTCTTCCAAGTCTGGTAGCCGGGGAGTTAATAGTCCTGGGAAAACAAACTCCATAATGCCAAATTGTATAACACTCTTGAGGCAAAACTGAGTTTTTATATCAGAAGTATTAGGGAAATGGCATGGTCTCAAATATTACTCATGGTACCAGTAAATTACTGAAATAAACTTTGTCATCCACTATCCTAAGCCTCCACTTCACAGTCATTCGGGGAGTGGAAATTACACAGTATTCTAAAATCACTAATTACATAAGAAAACTTAGGTTAGGTTTTCTTACTTACATACGCTGAAGATGTGACGGCATATGACTACTGTAGCAGATGGATGTGCTACATTACACAGCTAGTGGACTCTTGGAAGTTCAAGTTTCTTTAGAAGAGGAATAAAATGGAAAGAAATGTAACGTGTAACATTAAGGTTCAGTTCCCACAATAAACAACTCAGAGAAAACAAAACCAAAAAAACTGCTAAATTAGGTGCAGAATTCTTTGACCTCATCAGTTATGATCCATAAATAATGTTGTTTACAAGTTTCTTTCACCTCCTCATAGCAAATATAATTCAGTTGCGCGTATCTTCAACATCAACACGATTAAACTGGTGTTAGGGGAAGAAAACAGATATTTTGCCTCCTTTAAGGCTCACATGCATAATCCTAAACATAGGAATAATTGAAGAATTATAATTCCAGTAGCTGAGGTACAAAAAATTCAAAAAGCTGATGTGTTGGGCACATTATTTACACCAACCTTCAAGAGCAAATATTTATCTGGAAGCATAATCCTATTTTTTTCCCTAAGTTTCCCTAAAGATTTACTCTGTGTGTTATACAAACAGCCTGAACTTGTTGTCAGATTTGCAGTGAAAGCTCCGAGAAAGCTGCAACAAACTTACAGGGGTAAAAACCAAACCAAACCAAACCAAACCAAACCAAACCAAACCAAACCAAACCAAACCAAACCAAACACGAAAATCCCCCCCAAAATCTGGTAATATGCATATTATCTTGGACTTTTAACTACTTTCCCAGTTTTCTTCCCCACCGTGTACTAGCATGAAGAAAAAGACATTTATATATGTTTTTCTTGGTATTTTTCTTTTCCTTCCGCTTTTATTGTGTCAAAGGGCATTCTCGTCTGAAGAAAATCAACACAACATAACACATTTTAGGTCTTAAGAAGAAAGAAAGAAAGAAAGAAAGAAAGAAAGAAAGAAAGAAAGAAAGAAAGAAAGAAAGAAAGAAAGAAAGAAAAAAGAAAGAAAGAAAAAATGGGTGTAACTTCAGGATCTAGTCCTGCCAGGTGCATTGCAAGCTAAAAAAAGCTTTGTTTTTTAACATCCCAGATCCAAGCTTTCATTAGGTTCTGAGTAGAATGGAGGATACTGAACTCCTGTGATCCAAAAGTATCATTTAAATATATTTAAAAATAATCCAGCACCCAAAATTTTATATCTCTGCTATTCAGTTATTTTTCCCTTTTAGGAATAACAACTCTTTTTGCTTTGTTATAATTTGTTAGGCTGCTGCAACTTTATCTTTTAGAGAAGAAAAAAAATTTTCCGATAAGTGAAGCAAAAGTCAGGAAGATACAAAGTGAACAATAACTCTTAGGAGAAAATGTGTGTTTCAATACTTAACTTTAATAGTATGATTGAAAAGACTGAATTGGCCCATTAAATTTAATTCATCATTGCAAACCTTTCATTCTGAACATCTATTGCAACTACCCAAGCTCCTCTTTCAGCATCCATATCTGTGTAATTCATTCTGCCTTACTTCTGAGAACAAGAACAAAGTTAAAATTTTAAATTCATATTGTAGCTGAGTATGAATTTTCCTTGACATTGAATATTTTGCACTAACCATTAACATTCTGTTGCTAAAACTAGAAGGCCACTATACTAACTGCATCAAAACAATGCTTTTCCTATTTTACATGCTTCCCAGGTCTTTAAACAAATCTTATAGATGTTTGGACTTTATATTTTTTATTATATATTTCACACATCATTAATTTGAAAAGCTGTTTTAATTATAATACTTATTATGCCTAAAATGGAGTTGTTTTACCCTGTTAGGAAAGAGGGCTGTTGTGTAATTACTGGCACATAACTGAACTTTTCCTTGAACCATGCAATTCCTGCACTCTAATTAGGTCTTCATATCTCATTTACATAATTTTTTAATACTCTAATGGAATGGAATTTGCTGTCCTCAGGACTGGTGAACAGTTCATTAGTAGTAGTAGAGGAATTAGAAATTCATGGCAAAGATAGCTCTCACTAGCCCTTCTACTGCATCCAAACCAGTTCATTCTGTTGAACGTGAAGTTTCAGTACCCTCTGGCCTCCTGTCTCTGAATGTTCAAGCTGCTTATCAACAACGAACCTACCACCTCAGCTTCTCACATCGGTTACAATGTAAGAAAGAAATATTCCGTCTCTCAGTTGAATGAGATATGGAAATTGTGGTGAGTGAAGGATGTTTGGAGGGCTGTGGGCTGTTTTCAGTTCATCTGCACATTGACATTCTTTCCCAAAGCTTTTTCTTATCTATACCTTTATATTGAATCCCTTACCATGGTGTCTCAGGGTTTCTGTTTCTGTGGGTGTTATTAAAAATGAGAGGAGTCCTGATCTAGCCAATCCTAACCTGCAGCCATAGAAATTGATATCTGTGCCCTGTTCCCTTGCCTAGAAAGAGAAGATCCTGAGGGCAGAATTAAGCAGGAGACATGTGGTGGGCATTTTAAGCACATGGCTGAGTGGCAGCAACAGTTTTCAGCCTGAATGAACCTCCAGGGTTTCTTCATCCAGTCTGTCCAGTTCAGTTATGGACTACCCCATCTTTCAGCAGGTGACAGATTTCTTGATTCCGTTCTACAGTCTGAAAATGGGATTGTTGCCAGCAGTCTGCAAGCGAAGGTTCCTTTAGATTCCAGTTATCATTTTCCTGGAACATAGAAACTAACCATCAAAGCTGCTAAATCCTTCACTCTGATATTTTGTTTTGTCTAGATGTTGAGGTAGTTAAACTAGTTATCTATTACTTAAGGAAGGGAAATTGTGGTTGCAAAGACCTGAACCACACCTTTTGCTCATTACAATACCACGTTTAGAGATGTTTAGAGAAGTCCAAATTCTTCTTTGCTAAACTCTCTCCACTAGACCAAAACTTCAAGTATCTGTCCCAAAGTGTTATCTGGCCTTCCCACTACGCTGTAACTACCTTACTACTTCAAGATTTCTTAGGAAGAGATGTTTTACAATACTTTTCTCTTTCCATTTAGTTTTGATTTATAATATATATACCATGTATATGCTGTGTATTTTATTCCAATTTTAATGTCTTGTGTATATTGAGATTACATGGAACTGTGATATGGACTTTGATCTAGAAATCAGCCATTTTCCTCTAATTTAAGAAGGTTTTTCCTTCTAATTAATATGTAGTAATTTAATCTCATGAATATACGCTTATTAAATACAGCTGATTAGTACTTATCAAAGTGGGTTTGTGATGTTGTGGAGTAGTTGGGGTTTTCTTAATTTGTTCCAGTAATTAACAATACATTCTCTGAGGTTTTAAATGTATGATGGCCTCAAGTAAATTTTTGTAACCCCATAAAAATCCTTGATACCTATGGAATCATACCCACTCTCTAAGAGGTGAAAAATGTGTGTTTCTGTTTTATGGCGCTGTGGACACTCCTCATGCAATGTTATTGAAGAGGACTGATTATGTAAATGAATATGATAACCTTATTGAAATGTTGGATACTTAGGTTTTTTATAGAGTCTTATACTGCTTTATTTCAATACTTTACTATTTTACAATTATGGTTATGAACATTATTACCACTTTTTAATATTGTGCTATAATTTTAATATATTTATACACTACATATATTATGAGATCACTACTGCAACGGAGGTCAATGAGAACACCCTTGTTAATCTCAGTGAATTGAGGTCTCAGCTGGACAGAATTACATTTACAAACCTGCTTTCCAAACTGAAGGGAGAATTCCTCTCAATGGTCTCAGTTCACAGCTCTTAAGCACAATAATTTGCGAAGAATGACTGTTGCACTTATGGAAGGAAGTTAAACCAGTTATTACCTCTGGTAAGTACTTTCTATTTCACAGAGCTTCAGAAGTGTAGTATCCATGAAAACCTTTTATTATGAATCTGCTAATTAACTACTTTGCAACTATTGTTTACAATTTATGCATAATGTGTTTGATGCAAATTTGCCTTTATTTCTATTTATACTCCTTGAGAGTAAGACAGGTGTATTGTCTGCATATAACCAACCAAATTAAAATCTAAATGACTAGCATTTTAGTTGGTTGGTGGAGCAGACTATTTATACATGGATTTCAAATGGGGAAAAAATCACTTTCTTTTAACGGCATCAAAATTGTAGGAAGGGCATGCCTTTTGAAACATTCAGCTGTACAGAGGACTTGTGAAATTCTTGAAAACCTGTTATTGTCTATGAACAGAAAAAATACACCACTATAATAAAAGTATCGTTAAATTAAAATTATTTCATTTCAATTATTTAATTATTGTAATGTCCTTAAGCTTTTCACATCTATAGAGAGTTTTCCAGCAATCACTGGAAAAACAACTTCTTTAAGCCTTTTAATAGTAGGTGTTTGCATGCTAGAGAAAATTCTTCATGTAAATGACAGAGGAAAAGAGGGACTCTGAGAAAAGAGGGTAAAGAGCATAACACTGAGAAGAAATCTGTGAACAGCTATGCAAAAATAACTTGTGCAGTTACATCAACAAGGGTATAATTTTGAAAACTGGCAATGTTCAATCATCAAAAGAAAAATTACTTAGAAACAGATTTTGAAAGCTTGGAAAGAACATCTTGGGCAATTGAAACCAGTTCCTGCAGCCAAGTCATACAATCCTCTTCATAATTTCATTAAGTTCCTTCCTCAAACCAGTTAAACATAAAACTGTGTTAACAACAGAGTGCTCAGAAACTTTGTTTTTCAGCTTACTAGCAACCTCATTCTGATTTTCAACATTTCTCATCAATTCTCACACATTTTTCACAGCCAATATTTTTCTTTTTCATAAGCAGATGGTCTCCATCCTTGGTATTTACCCAGGTGATGATTTGTCCAGGAAGATTATGGGAAGTTTAGCTCTCCATCAGCTTCTCTCTCCAGGATGCTGTTTCTCATCTCTCTAATCCCATATGCCATGTTTACAAGCCAGGAAGAAGTTGTGGTCCCGACATGCAGGGAACTCTCTCATGCAAAGCAGGGAGGAGATGCATCTTATTATCTCTTTGGCTCATGACTCCTCCCTCCACCTCCCCACAGTACATGACTTCTGTGTGAAAGGAGCAGTATTCATGAGTGGCCACCTACCTGGTTTGTACTTTTGTTTTACCTGTAGAGAATAATAATGTCTTCTGAGAGCTTCCACTAGGCTAAGCAGGCCAAGCTCTTTCAACCTGCTCGCATAAGAACCTCTCCATTCCTCATCACCCTATTTATTCTCAAAAGGGAGACTCATCAGCACCCAAGACCATACTTTTAACACTGTCCTAACATGTTCTGGGTATAGGAAGGGCCATCTTACTGTCCTAATATGTTCTGGGTATAGGAAGGGCCATCTTATCCCATCATAATATCATCACAGTGAGGGTGCCTGTTTGTACTATCCCACACATTGCCGATAATATATTTCACACTGACTTTTGTGTTTCACATTGACTTCAGTAGTCTTCAGGTCAGGCTCATTGTCCAGTAAGTAATATTTTTTAAAGTATAAGTTGTTTCAGTTGTTTAACATTTCCCATGGCCAGTGTAACCCTGGATAAGCATTCAATACTTAAATAGCATGGAAACAATAAAAAGTATCTTTCTCATTTTCATATTCATGTACATATCAGCCACAGCCTAGTTGTTAAGACAGAACAACACTCCTAATTATGCCCATTGTGAATTTTTGCTTTGGGATGGAGTATGAAGTGGTTTTGTATGTTTATAAATTGCTAGATTCATGTAAGCTTCAAATTTCTGCAGGCTGATCTCACATCAGTCCTTTGAATGACCTGTATTTTTAATTTAGCATGAAACTACTGGAAGCTACATAGTGAAACTAATGAGGCTGCTGCAACTGTGCAGGGCAATAATCAACAGCTACTTTATTGCTGGAGAGTGTATTAAGTCCATGCATGATGTGAACTGAGAAAAGCTTTTTGTTCCAGAAAACAATCTGATGTGTGTTCACACATTTTCTCAGGAAATCAATAACATTGCAAGCAGACATGGTCAATGGAAAAGGGCTAGGATCATAAGTTATTTTGATCTAGATTTTTGACACATCAGAATAAAATTCTGCACAGTAAGTGCAAAGAGAAATTCAGACCTGAAGTATTATCCACAGTAACAAGCAGGAAAAGAAAAAGAGTAACTGGTCATCTGTGTGGCGTCTTTTCATCATTGGTGAGGTTGAGCTAGAGCCCTTCTCCCATTTGGGGATCCCATGCCCTGGAAACAACTGTCTGTCCTGATGTACCCATAGACAGATACAGGAAACATGCTGCAGTGTGATGGAGAAGCCAAAGTCCTGCTAGAGGACACACTCAGATGCATCTTTGGGGTGTAGCTGTATATTGGGTGACAGGACCCATGTGTTGACAGTGGGGGATGCAGGGGTGGCTTCTGTGAGAAGAGGCCAGAGGCTGCCCTGGGCTGGACATGGCTGGTTCTAGCTGGGCTCAGTGAGGAACCCATGGTGGAGCAGAGGAAAAGCATGAGAAGAAAGGAGTGGCAGAGAGAAGCTGCTGCGTACTGACCACCTAGAGGCCCATCCCCTTCTGTGGCACTCATGGTAGGAGAGGAGTAAGGAGAAACAGGGAGCAAACTTGAGCCTGGGAGAGGAAGGTGTTGTTTTGATGTTTGTTTCTCATTACTCACATCTACTGTAATTGGCAAAAAATTAATTTTCCCCAATTTGAGTCAGTTTTGCCCACAACAGTAATCATTAAGCAATCTCCCTGTATTTATCTTGACCCATGAACTTTCTCATCCTGTTTTATCCCCATTTCCCTTTGAAGAGAGGGAGCGAGTGGGTGGCTGGTTGGCTGTTTGTCTGTCAGCCAAGGCTGATCCACCACGCTCCATCACCCAAGTACATCTTGCATTCAGACCTGCCATTTTTGAGTGACCAGTGGTAGCAATCCGGACCATTGAGCACCACAGAGTTTGTGATCCACATGACAATTAATCTGATTAGGTGCAGGCCGGTCCTGTGCTTTACATATGTAGTTAACCAACCATATTGCAACTTCAGGCCTATGCTGTGCTCCACAAATCCCTTGGCTACAGAGGCTAACTGTAACAGAGGAGCGTGCAGATAACTCTTACTTGGCAGCAGCAATGGCACCACCTGCAAGTCCTTGGCTACATCTAAAAGTGAAGCAACTTGTTCCCATGCAAACAGCCTTTTGCTTGGCTGTAGAAATGAAGAATAGAGCTGTTTTCTAAGAAAATCCTATTAGAGCTCTAAATGCTAGCGATTCTCTCCATGAATGAGATCCACCCTGTGTGCCATGCCCTGATGGGAGGTATGTCTGATGCTGTTCAAGTTGGGATTCCCAGCATCTGAAGGTACATAAGATTATCTATCTATTTTTTCCATCTTATGATAGCTCTATTAAACAGTATTTTAGAGAATACTGTTGTGGTGGTTTAGCTTTGGCTATCAATCAGCTAAATACCCACACCACTGCTCACTCACTAGCAGGCAAAGACGGGGAGACCACTCACCAATTACTGTCCCAAGAAAAGAAATCTCAGCTTGGGAAAAATAATTTATTGCAAGTTAAAATGAAAATGTAATTACTAATTCAGATGGTGAGAAACAAAAAGACAAATATTAAAACAGCAGCTTTCCTCTCCTCTTTTCCATACCTAACTTCACTCTTGACTCCTCTCCCTACCCCAACCAGCAGACAGAGGCTAGAGATGGGGTTTATGGTCAGTACACAGAGGTTTCCCTCTGCTGTTTCTCCCTCCTCACACTTTCCCTGTGCTCTGTATGGTCTCTTCAATAGGCTGAATCTCTGATCTGATGCCTGGAGCACCTCCTTCCCTCCTCCTCTGACCTTGGTGTTTCCTCTGCTGGTTTTCACTCCTATTTGCTCCCTCCTCCTCTCTCTCAAAGGCATTTTCTTCCCTTTTTTAAATTCATTATCACAGAGAGGGCCAAGGAGCTCAGCTGTGCCCTGCAGTGGGTTGGCTGGAGCTAACTGGAACTGGCCATGTCTAGCACAGGGCAGCCTTGGCCTTTCATCACAGAGGCCACCCTGCAGACCTCACTGCTAGCACCTGGACACAGACATACGATTCAACCTTAGAGGTTTTGAGTGCCTTTCTCACAAGTATGATAATGAACAATTGTACCCATATGTTACACCCCCACATCTATATGTACCTCATTAGATGCTTCTATTTTCCACACCGCCCTTTGACCACAATATGAAGCCTCATGTGAACAGTTGGGCCTCTTGAGGAAGAAGGAGAGGCGTTAGGATCTACTTACAATGATGAAGATGCATCCATTTTATTTGTACAGAATTTATAGGAAAATATCTGTCAATCGTAACAGTGTTGCATTTATCAGCCTATTTGGTAACTAGTGAGCAAAAATAAATTTGCATTTACTCTTGTGGGTTATTTATGCTGTTTCCACAGTTGTGTATCAACAAAGATGTGATTATGGCTCAGAAATTACTATTCATCTACACAACTGCCTCGGCTCTAGTCTAAAGGCAATATGGACTTGCAACACTTTGAATTGCTCGTGACGCTGTTCTCTCTCTACACTATGCAATAAATAGGAAATTGAAACGCAACTGAAAAAGAGATATAGTAATGACTAATTATTTTCTTCAGGCACCAAACCAAATTAGTCAATAAACCCATGAAAAGTACATTCGCTTTATTAAAAATTAAAATCTTTTATTTTTTCAGGAAAAAACACCAATGTCACATTAAATGTGTGCTTGTCTTTATGAATATTTTATTCTCATCTATTACAAACTCAGATTAATTTCATAACAAAGCACTGTTAAAATTGAAAGTGTTTGGCTGGCAGTTCAGTGAGCTAAGTGGGAAGTCAGATGCCTCCTCTCAAATTAATATTTTTTGATTAGTCAAAAAACATTTATATACATGAGAGGAACAAGCCAAGATACTAAGAATGGCATGAATATAAACATATTAGGCTTTTCTTTCTTCATTATGATAAGCCCAAATGTCTCTTTGTAAAAAGAGTGGCTTCAGTTCCTTCATTTGCTGGTATTTTACCAAAATAGTGTGCTTCAGTAACATTATAGTTAGCACATTATATCTGGCAGCTATAAATATACTTTGATTCATTACAGTTATTTGACTCATCAGTCAAAACTGTCAAGATATGTCTTTCTTTGTACATGGGGCAGGAAAATTAAATGCTAGAAGTCTAAGTCCTTGTTATTAAAGTGGTGGTATATAAATTACCTTAGTGGCATATGCCAGCAGTTGAGATAATGCATCTGGTAATGTCCAGATACTGGAAATTATTTGCATGGATTTCTATAGGGCTGAATAAGACTTTGGATCCTTGCTGTCCATAGAAGCTGTTAACTGGCTTTTTCACTCACTTGAATATCAAAGTGCTGTTTTACAGACACAGTTTTTCCCCTTTCCTACTACATTTTTCCTACAAACACTGTTGCTATCCATGCAAGCTGTGTGCAACAAGCGAACGTTAAAGGCAGGAAGCAACTGATAAATGAATACGTAGGCACAACTTCATCAGCTTTAGGGACTACAACCAGGGAAGTCCAATAATTGAGTTCACACATTAATACATTCATATACTGTCATGCAGTGCTTCTAAAAAACGGTGGTGACACCCCTGGCCCCAGAGTTTCCTGTTGTATGGCATAGCACTTATTTCTTCTAAAGCACCATGTCAAGGAATGGTGCTCCCAAGCACTAAATAGAAATGGCAGGCCAGGATATAGCTGAATGACAGGGGGCTGTTTCAGCTCATGTCTCCAAGTTATTTAATGTTCAGCATTTCAGCCTTCTTCATTGCTCTGAGCAGGTTCAAGCTCCAAGGGAACTTTTTGCAAAGTCCTACATGCTCGTTTGAATTTGCGTTTCAGACCCAAACTCCAAATTAGAATTAATGGTGCCAAAACAGTATAAATGCCCTACCTTCTTCACGCTTCCCCTCAGCGATCATCACTTGCTGTATACTGAGTGTGCTTTGCTATTCTATTAAGCTTAGTGGTCCCCGTTTGTATATCTCCCTTTATGAGACCTGAGGTACAAGATTGTTCAACTACTTAGTTATCTCCAAAGTTACTAATAAAAAAAAAAGATGTACAGTATAGCTCAATTTATACAGTTTTTAAGAATGACTCCACTACTGAACAGTACACAGACCCAGCATCCCAAACAGACTTGCCTCGTATGGCTCTGTTCTGTTGCTATTGCAGTTAAATGCAATATCATGCAATTAAAGTAGATTTAAATTTTGCTCCCTGATCCAAACATTACTTTGACCTAATTTTTTGTTTGTTTGGTATTTTATTTGTTTTCAGGCTTTGCTTTTTTAAAGAGGAGGTGAGAGGCTATATTTACTCACACACATCAACCATAGCACTTAACAAAGAATAATGAATATTTTCTTCCAAAGATTTTTTCAACTCTACCAGCGATGCTGAAGTTTGTCACTTCCTCCAAGTAACATATTTTCTTTCTCTTGTAGATCTGCTACCTATATTGCTATTCAGGACTGGAAAAGAGCAGCCTTTCATCAGTCTATTCTTCTGAACATGTGGTAGAGAGCTGTGACAAATTATGCATAAAACGCAGTAAACTTCTTCATATGCAGATTGGTGTACATTATCAGTTTTTAAGTCTCTTCCACCTACACCAGAACAATACAGAGGAGCTTTGAGGATCCAAATTTTGCCCTGAAAATGCAAGTTTCCTTATATAACACCACTTCACACAGTTAGTGTCTATCCACATGGCATATTAAAAACCTGTTACAGAGTTACTTGGTTTTAAACAAAGAAACCTCAATAAAGTAATAAAACTAGATATAACACCATCTGATGGAGACTCTACAGAATACAACAAGAAATAAAAATCCATTGTGTTTCACAGATCTTTTAAAAAGTCTTGAATTGCTCCTCCTACAACATCTAAATTGAAAATTAGCGTATAATTATTCAGTCACAGCAATTTGCATTTGAGCCATGACTGTCAAAGAGCAGCATGTCTAACAGAAAGGAGTGCCAGAGATGAAGCAGAAGAGGACTAGGAAACTGAATAAGTTGTGTGTCAATGGTAATTATTAAGTCACAATGGTGTGCAGTATTTGGGCTATTTAAACAAAAGAAAAATGACTATTAAAGACAGAAAGGTTAACATGCAAAAAACAAATGAGCACAATGGAGCACACTCATCCTGCACACCTCCTGTAACTGGAATCACTTCCCATGTGAATAGCTTTTGCATGTGTTGATGAGATTAATGTCTGAAGCATGTGGAATATGTAGCAAGAATATTAATTCAAAATTAATGTGAATTTGAACGTGATGGTATTCTTCGGCTTTTTTCATTTATTTTCATCAAGCATCTGGATGACATATATGATCACAGCAAATCTCTTTCCACTGAAATGTTCACTGAAGGGGTATGCAAAGTGTATGTTTGGTCACATATATTTCACAAGGTACTGTCCCTTTTAGTCACATAAATTACATAATGTGGCTATACTGAAATGAGCCAAACTTACAGACATCCTCAGACACAGCAGGGTTTGTTCTTTTTTTTTTTTTTTTTTTTTGGTGACATAACTGCAATCCAACACTGATTGTCTGAAAAGGATTGAATCGTTATGAAGAAAAAGATCATTTCCATTTTTTGACAGAACTATACTAAACAGTAGAATTGGTTTTTGTTTTAACATTCTGTTTACATAGAGTCTTCAAGTATTTACATTTTCCTTTGAGTGCTAGATGAATCTGATGGCACTGAAACACTGAGTAATTTGTAATTACAGTAGCCAGGCCATAGTTTTTAATGTGAACGACTTAATTACCCTTGTGTTTCTGGTGACAATTAGAGTGCACATTATACAGTCAACATTTTAAAGGATATAGTAATACATAAGTAAAAGTGTAGAACACTACTAAAACAAGTTTCCAAGAGTTTACAGGAAGTCTGTTAGTTGCTTTGTGTAACACAGAGTGCTGGGGAAGAAATTAATCAGCAAAACACCTTGGGTGTACAAATTTATAGGCTACTTCTGAGTAATATGTGGTTTGTAGCTTCTCTTTTTGCGACCCATTATCTAACAGTCCTAAGTCTTCCTAATTAAAGAAATGATCCTTTCACTGTGAAATCTATATTCTATTATTTTCTCTATTTATTGCCAACCTGTCTTTTTTAAACAAGATTCTTGAGTTTCACTCCTGGTTGATTATTAGATTTATCAAGGGAACTCCTGCAAAGCTTCTCTCCAAGGAAGGAACTTATTAGATAAAATTAAATTACCTATTTGGAGGAAGATAAATAGTCTTTTAAACATAAAAGTAGACTGACATAAAACAGTAATGCAAATATTAAAGTAAATATAAACCATAGTAAATTTTTTTTTTTTTACATGCTGATTTGGCTCTTTTTCATGTATGTTTTCAGGAAGTAGACATTTCTGATCAAAAACTTTTTCAAATACTTATGATTAAACTTTTGATTTCAAGTTCTTATGAAGCTCTATACTCACAACATTGTACAATTAGCTTGAACACAGTGATGCTAAAACTGTCCCTCCCGATACTAATTCACATTTAGAAAAATACAGACTAATCACCACACCAGAAGGCAAAAAATTTCCCATATTTTCTAGGATTGTGCTTGCTGCGAGTTAAGCTAATTCTAAAGAAGAAACAGCTGTTGTCCAGCCTTTCTCTAAAGCAATGTTTTTTCTGAGAGTACTGTGAGTTCCCAGTGAGACGGGACACTCTTGTGCTGGATGCAAGCAGGAGATTTGCAGGTTCTTCACTTTCACGGTGGAGATGATAGGCAGCAACTTATATTTTTAGTTAGGAGTTTAATTACAAAGGAGACTCACATGCCATCACAAAACTGCAAGGGATGTTTTGCCACCGTGAGCCCTTCTCCCACTTATCAGGGACGCGTAGCAACATCACACCCCAGTCAAACAGCCAGACAGGCCAGAAAAGCCTCATCTCTTTTCCTTCCTGTTTGCACCAGTTATTTGCTAAAATAATACTAAGTAGTAAGATAAGGCAAAAATAGTCCTTGCAAGTAACTTCCACTATGCATTTTTTAATGAAAATCCTTGATATTTTTATTTAGAGTATGTGTTAAGATCACTAGAAATAGAACTCCACAGCCACCAGCTTGGAAGCTGAGTAAGTTTCTCAAAGGAAATCTTTTTGCTAGCTGCAAGGCAGGAAGAGAAAATGTTCTTGCTTGATAACATCCGTGCATTAATCTTTCTCATCCGTCTCTATAGCTACATCTTATAACAAGGGTAGATATATATACTAACAAGGGCTGCAGTTAAAGCATAAGGTACCTTTTTATTTGGACAAGACAAAGAACGAAAAAGATAATGCAATTCCTATTGAATTCTCTGTTTGTATGACTGAATTGATGAAAAAAAAGAAACCCTAACCTTGTTTTCTTTATTTAGGAAGGTATGGTCCTTGGTTACTTTTTTCCCCCATGGGGAACGAGAGAGTTTTTTTCATGGACCCATATTAAATCTCTTTATTGCAGCAGGCCTTGGCTTCTTCCTTTTATGAGAAAATGTTCAGAAACAGTCTTCTTCTGTGAAAAAAAGAAGATTTGAGTTCTCTGGGTGAAATTCTCCTTCTTGTGCCCCACCTGTTCCATCCTTCAGACTCATTGGTTATTTAACTTCTTTAAAAGGCTACTAGGTCTGTTTAGTTCTGTGCACCATTCCTTTCTGAAGAGCACCATTCAGCCAGTTGCCTTTTCTTTTAGGTTCTCAGTCTTCTGACTGGTTTTCCTCTTATTTTATCCCACTCAATCTGAGAAGAGCTTAATGTGCCGTTCTGACTGAGGGGGTAACGATGGAGGTTTCCAGACTCAGAGCTGTTCGCCTATACTTTTGTGTACTCTTCTACACTGCTCTGTGCAGTGCAGTGCTGGCTCCATCTCAGAAATACTGTACTGACTTCAACAGAAGTCTTTCTCACAGAAAGAGCAGGCACATTATTTTTATTTTCCTGCTCTTACTTTTTTCTCTTTTTATCAAAAATCTATGTTATATTACTGAATGAATTGGTAGAGAAAGTTCTGCTTTTTGCTGGGTTTTATGTCACTGTAACTCTACTGGGATTTATCTTTTGCTTGTGAGCATCCCTTACTGTCCCTCTTAGAATGACCTACTCAACTAGATAGGATTCTGCATACAACAATAATGCTAATTAATACTAATTAAATAATATACATACACACATACCATAACAACAACAACAATACGATATAATCCATATAATAATAAAGCCATTGTCCCCAAATCTATGATTATGGACTCAAATGCCAAAAATGTGAGAACCAAACTCTTCAAAAGGAAATGAGAACATGCTAGCAAATGTGACCAAGGCATTTTATATTAATCAGAAGTTCAATTCAGAAGCACTGGGAGTAAATCTTTCTGTAAGGAATCAATAAACTGTAATAACTGTGCCTTGCAAATTTATGCTTTTACACTAGTTGCTGTAAGATTCTTTAAACATTCTTAGTCGTATTTCTTCTATTAGTAGTACCTCAGTCCTCAGATAGCTAAGATACAGCAAATCAAGTCAAACTGCCTTCTTCTGGTGCTTTTGTTCTGTCAGCTGCCCACTTTGCAACACTTGCGTATATATGCCAAATGTCTATCTAACTCTTGCGAGATATGCCAGTACAATATACTGAGATTTGCAATAGAATTTTATTAATGGGACTAAAAGCTGTACTTACGGTCTGAAAACAGATTGCATTATGCAGCAGGACCTATACATTCTTCAATTCAGGTTTGGATTTATAATCCTGAATGTCCCTGAAAACCTCCAATAGACTGATATAATGGACAGAATAATATCTAGAGCTGGACCTGGTAGAATTTTAAGTTGTTTCAATACTGACCAAGCAAGAATACCTATAAACTTACTCAGTTTCAGTTATGCCCTCACTACCATAGCAAAATTATCTTTAAATCCACAGGAAACAGTAGAGACTATTTAAACTTGTTTTTCACTTGTAAGGTGAAAACAGCTAGACCATGGCTGACTATTCTATAGTTGTATTATAGATGTGCATCACTTAAGTACTAAGATGCAGGTCAATGATTTAAAGAGAGTGATTGATTCCAGTGCAGTGAACAGATTTACTAGGGCACAGCATGAATGGCTGGGTGACTCTCATCTTCCCAATCCTTGACCTGTCAAGTTGTTATCTTCATGAAGATAAAATGTTCATTGTTTTTCATACAATTCAACATTGCCTCCATGATGTATGCTTCAGCCTAGATATTATAATGCCATCTTCTGTATCTCAGATGCCTGATGGGCATAACAACAACAACGAAAATCTTAGAACTATACTGCTTATGTTGACATCAGTAGGAATCAAAATGCATTGTCATGCCTCTGACCAAGTCACCAAATGACAACTATGAAGATCAAGGTTACTTGCATTACAGTTGAATAAGAATATGTAAAGAATTCTTCCTTTCATGAAATTTGTTGAATAATTGATCAAGGGAAAGTTTAACTTGCACTTAGCCAAAGAAACGTGCAAGTTGCTTTATCACAAAACAGAGTTGTTGTCAGCATTACTCTTTTTCACTGTTGCTATTTTTATACAATATATGCTTACATAGTATAGTGTCAGCTCAAGCCATTAAGTTTTCCTCTTCTATTTTTCCTTTAGAACTTCTGTTATATACCTCATAGGACAAAAAAAAGAAAAAAAAAAAAAAAAACCCACCCCCAAAAAAAACCCCCTACAAGATCAAAGCAGCTGAAATGATTTGAAGTGTTTTTACCTCCAAACATAGTACTAATTTAAAGCCCCTTTCTGATGTGTTTTAAAGTAATGCACTGGCATCAAATATCCCAAAACATAACGTTGAGGTTGTGAAGGTTTGAATTAGGATACTAAGCTGTAAGCTTACTTGATATACTCTAATGCTTCATTGTATAAAACGAAAATATTTTTAATCACACAGTGTCAAACTCTTGTGTTCATGCGCCCCAGTTTAGGCATTTAAAAGCTTTATGCCTGAGACATTTTGGAAACTCCATAATGAAGAGAAATCAGCATTTTCAGGTGATTCATGTGCCCTAACTTTGAAACTACCTTAGGAAACCCAGCATAGCCTCACAAGTTGCTCTTTTACCATGACTGATTAACCTAGGGCTCTGGCTGTCTTAGACATGAAAGTCTAATTCTTTTAAGTCTAAAATTAGTAGGAAACTAATATAAGCCCATTCTCTTCTCAGTATAATAAATTATCTTCTCTGTGTACCTCTCTGAAACATCTGAAGTTTTTGGTAACATCTGTTAAAATTGATGCAAATATGGTTAGATCAAACAATAATCAAGAACAAATATGTGCCTGCAACATTCAAGTACTATCCACACCAGTACTTTTTGAAATTCCAATATCTACCTTTTGATAAACTGAGCTGGAAAGGCTAAAATGGAGATTTGATAGGACTAAACATATCCTCTACGTGTTTCATGTTGTGCTATGGAATTTCAACTACTCTGTAAAATCACAGAAACTTTGGTTGGAAACTATCTCTGAAGATGGCCTTCTTTGGACCGTAATCAAGCAAAAGCTCATCTGCTTCCCTGCTTTGGAGCAGGGCTATTGACAGAAATTGATTGGTTCAGTCATGGCTTTGTGTAGTGAAGTCTTGAAAACCCCAAGGATGGAGACTTCTTACCTCTCTCAAAGACCATTTCCAAAGCTGAACTACCACCTTAGTGAAGATTTTTTTCCTAATCTGCATCCTGAACCTCCCAACCTACAACTTGTGGTTGCTGCACTGTCTACCACCACCGTTACCAAGAAGAGATTGACTCCACCATCCTTGTAACTCCTTTTCAGTTAGCTGTAGGCTGCAATCAGAAAGTCAAGCCAATGTCAATGTACATCCAGGTCATATGCTTTCTATATTCTAATAAAATGGAGGACATTTCTGCCTTGCCCTGTCTAAAAGAGAAAAAAAAAGATAAATTGGGGCTTACAATGAAAAAAGTAGCAGTGGCAGTTGGGAACTTCTTTCTTTTCTTGATGAATTCAACAATATAAAATCTTTGTTGCAACAGCTTTACTTGAGAATTTCTGATTTTTCTGATTGAACACTTCCAACCAATTTGGAATTAAACATGTCTATCTCAGAAGTACAGACAGAGTGCTGAAGTGTGAGTTAGTGAGTCAGGATCAGTTGGCTAAACTTGGCTATATGTTATACTCACTTTCTGCCACAAAATTTAAGTAAAATTCCCAGTATCACAAGTAGGCCTACTGCTACTACTGCTGTTAATTCCACTTCTGACATAATTACAGAAGATGAAGGTTTTTTCACATCACAGTGATGGTGCTGCTTGCACAGCATGTAGAATCTATTCTAGATTGAATCTCAATAATTTAAATGCACCAAACTCTGCTTGTCCTAAGAGGAGAGAACCCTAACCATCTCCTCAACGCAGATGAAGTGCTTTGCCAGCTGTAGATAGTATGTTTCTGTAAGATTACTGTCACACAGAAACACAAAACCAAGACCATTAAATAACAAAATGAAGATACAGCATATTGTTGTATGCAAGTGGGTCTTACAAGGTCTTACTTTTTATTCAGAGATAATTTTGCAAATACAGGATACATTTATATGTAAATTGGGCTTGCATTACACCGACAACTTTGCTTGCTCTTCACAAACATCTGAACAGTGCTTTTTTTGACAGGTGTGTTGACAGAAAGAGAGGTTTTAACTTTCATCTAAATAAACAAAAGCTATTAAATGCTTTTGTAAATCTTTACAGAATTTTGAATATTTTATCCAGTCAAGTGATAGAAATAATTCTAAATGATTTATCAGACTAATAGCCAACAAATGGAAAAGCTAATAAGAAACTTAACAAAATAGTGAAGTAAATATAGATTTGTTTTCAAGTCATATCCCTTGTGATCTCTGCATGACGATCTGCAGAATACAGGAACTATTGTGCATGGTTTGAGAAAATGCAGCTGTGATATAGTAGCTAAAAAAGATGTTTCTTTTCACCAAGCATTTCACTGCATCAGTCGATCCTTATCGTGGCAGGTACTGCAACTGTGTAACATTATACACACCATTGATATGAGCTCACGTGAGTTCCGATCAAACCAGGATAAAGAGGAATAATGTGTACGTCTACAAAACAAAATCTGAGCTGTTTCACCAATCTGGGAGCAAAATTTATAACCAAGTCCTTTTGACTATGATTATTTATAGTGGGTAATAAAGGGGACCATGGATTATTGGCTGTCCCTGTGGGCAAGTAGTACACCGGAGCTCAAATCCTCATGGCTCTACTCTCACCGCCCACCAAAACAATGTAGCCTCATCTTTACTTACTCTATTGGCTGGAAATGCTCCCTGCTAAATCTTTCTTACAAATTCAATAATTAGCAAAATTCAAAGGGAAGTCTGTGATATCTTTGCGTCAGCACTTCATCTGCCACTTGAATGCAAAAGAAATAAACAACATAGAAAAAAGCAGGTCTACTGTCAGAGCCAAGTGCGGGTGCTTCCACTGGGGAAAAAGAAACCACAGTTATGCCTTCCTCCACTCAAATCCCCCAAAATCTCACCAAGCTATGTGAAAGGAATTTTAGGCTGCTACTTTGACTTGTCAAGCAAAGCCTGGTTTTGGAAAGACAAAATTAGCAATTGATGCTATCATGGCATATTGTATTGACTTTCTTTATTAAGAATATGTTTTGGAGGTGGCAAAACAGGGACAAAATGAGATTTCCAAGATCCAAAATAACCCAGACTTTGACAAATGTGGATTCTCTAGTCATGTAAGTTAATTGGACACTTATCTTCAGTTGAAAAATTGGAGGGTTTTAACTATTAAAGGAGTGATATTCTGATAAGGAAAGCAGGAAAGCAGGGAGCTGATGTAGGAACCTGGTACCTTTTCACATAGAATTATATGACGATGCTGCCTGCTGTAACAAGGCATTGGGTCTTCAGGATCAAAGAGCTCTCACGGACCCATGTTCTTTTTTTCCTGCTTTTAAAAATGCACTTTTATTTCACTGTAGGAAAAAAAAAGTTCATTCTCGCCCTACAGCGTGAATACAGCCTTAAATAGTAGGAACAGTATTTTGTCTTTGATTCATCTTTTGGTATTACTCAGTCATTTATGTTTGAAATTGTATATGGACAGTCTATCTCAAAAATAATATCACTATTTTATTTCTAAGGTTTATATTATATATAATGAGATAAATGCTACAGCTCTTATCATAAAACAGTAATACTTTGCATTAAGAGAAATAAATTTCCTTTTACTGATGACTGCCTTTTTTCCTGAGGTGATTTTCACATGATGATTTCTTTTAAGGAGAGGAAGATGTAGTTAGCTAATGTAAGCTAACACAGCTGGATAAAAAAGATTACACACAATAGTAGACAAAGCTTCATTGTCACAGTGTGATTCATTCTATACTGTATTTTCTTCTAGCAATTTTCTAATTAAAATCTGGAGTTTTGAAAGCATTTTTCGTTCTGAAACTGCATAGCAGTGATGGACTCAGAACAGATTACCAAGGCAAACACTACAGTTCCGTGAACACTTCAAGCTTGTATAAACTTGTGTAGTTCTCTAACCCTATTCTCACTCTTCATTCCTCAGCAGACCCTTGCTCATTCTCCCTTAAGCCAGCAAAAGCACTTATGGAGCCATGCAACATATTGGACTGAGATAAATTAACCTTTCCCCCACCACCACCCTTTTTTTGCTGGGTTCATTTTAACTTACTTATATCTGTTCCTGGCCTAGTTCACCGTCCAGCTACATCGATACTATTCTCAGCACTAATGACTGCAAAAAAATGATGCAACGAGCACCCACATTTAAGCAGAGTGCTAGTCCACTTCTTTCAGTATCTGGATTAAAGATCTCAATGAATCACAATGTAAATGTTACAAAGGGCATGTAAAAACATGCCACTGAAAATAAATAATATCTCACACAAAACTCAATATTCTGCATCACAGAATCATTAAATTAATAATTAAGTTCATCATTAAAAAATTATTAAAGGTATTATACACTCAAAACAAGAAATACTCGTATTACATTCAACTATTTGTTCAGAACATATTTCTCTCAAATCATATTGATGTATTTCCCTGGGCAATGCAATTAATCTCCAAGTCCACAGCTTTCTGTGTGCTGCTCAAAGACTGTGTTATTACCCAGTGGAAGTCCGAGAAGAGAATATTGTCTTCGGAGTGTGGTAGGCTGTATCTACTTTGACAAAATTCACAGGTTTAGAGCTCAGCAGAAAGGTCTACACTGGTGTCCACACCTTACATTTTGTTGTATTTCCAATATTTTATTTTAAATATTATTTAATTGTGTATTCATATTATGATGCTTATTAAATTTTGTGTGTATGTGTTTCATGATACTGTGGCCCATTCATACGTCACATCATTCTTTGAAGCTAATAATAGTTGTGGATTTTGTTGACGTGTATAGTGAAAATGTCATTGGCAGGGTATTTTTAACACATAATGGCAGCTACAGATTTAGTCCCCTTCAGTATTAATTCCTGACAGTTATTGTCCCATTTAATTTAGGAAAGAATTTTAAATAAAGAAGTTATCATCTGATGACTAAATGTTCCTTTTTATCTCGTTTCTATCAATTGTCAGTACACAGAGGTATTACCATGATCAATTCAAATGTTTGAATAGTTGTGCCACCCTTGAAAATATGTGAAAACTCTCTGAATAGAATAAAGCACAGACGAAATGCCTGTTCTTTTGTTTTGAGTTTTACTGACATCCACTGCTAAGGCAGCTTATACGAACTTGCAATTTGCAGGACTGTGCAATGCTGGACTGTAGAATAATTCAGAAGTTCTGATTGATTAGAAAAAGCCTTTTGTAGTAGCTTGGCATGGCAACCTTTTAAATTCTAGATCTGAGTCACATATTTCACTGAAACATTCTAACGGATGAAGCTTAGAATTTTGATTAATAAGAAGTAGCATAGAAAAAGTACCACAGGGCAGTATAGCAATAAAATCTTTTATTTACAAACCTGATGCCATGGTTTAATCTCACAGTAACTGTTCTAAAGACATTAATAATCTTTTTCCATTGGGTGCTGATTTTGGCTTTTTATATATATTTACACAGCAAGAGGAGGAATGCCTTCATTCAAGTTTTCTCTTTTCCAGGTAAGCTAGGTGCAAACTGCTGGACTCCAGTAAACAGTGGGTGGGTGGGACACAAGCTGAGGTGCTTGCAAACGGATCAGGACACAGCTCACACCACCTGCACTCTCAGTGCCCCAGAGCACTCACCAGCTGTCCAGCCACAGCTGCCCCCTCCCGCCGAGGCTTCTTCTCTCTTGGTCTTGTGGAGATGGGCAGATTTTATACTACAAGAGCTAAGAGACTGAAGGAAAGATTATTACTGAAATCAATTTATCAGATCCTGTATTCTTACACCCTGCTTGAGACACGTTGTCTTGCATTTCTGTTGGGTACTTTCTATCAGGGAAAGCGTCTTACCTCATGGTTAACAGGTCTTCTTGATCAGATCTGTACGACCCTTGGTAAAATCTTCCTGACTACTATTTCCTTCATGTCCTAAACTTGCCAGTGGGCAATGTGATGTTTCCAGAACCAAAGTCTCCTTCAACAGAAACCTTGAAAATACCCAATCTTATGTCCTCACTCTAATGCTGTTGATTTATTTGCTGTCAGCCTTTTATCTTCTTATCCTTGTTTTGCAGGAAGATTTGCTTACGCTTGCAAAGCACCCCAAGTGAGCTTGGGTACTGCCAGAGCAACATAAATAACAGGCCAAATATAGGAAAATCCCACCTTAGAAAGACATTCATACGGATCCTTGATTTCAGGTATATGCCTCAGTATCATGGATATGAAAGAATAAAACTAAGCATGTGAAAAAGTGTTAAGGATGAATACAAAGGTGTTCTTAAAGACATTTCTACAATTAGGTTCATACTATTAATGTCTGAATAAGTAATATTATTAATGTCTAAATATCTATTTCTACAATTGAATAAAATGGAATTGTGATACGGCCTTGGGCACTGACCCATGCAGCCCTTGTTACACATACTGTTTTATTTGTTCACGTTCTTGCTGGCAGGTTTTCACCCAGTGCCAGCTAGACTTCAATGCCTGGACATACACTGAGCTATTGCACAAGTGAGATTATTTCCGCAGGATGGTGAGGAGGAGATTGCACCACATCTGGCCCCCTCATCTCTTGCATTTCTCAGCACTACCCCAGCAGGCTTTTCACTTTGAAACATCACATGTCCCATTGCAAACCCCAAAGTCATGGGGAGATACCCTCATCCATACACTGCTGATATCCATCTCTCAGGGTTTCTCACATAGCCCAAGGATTATTTCAGTCTTGATCTGAAAACCCAGACAGATGAATAATTATATTTTAGGACTGGAGAAGGACCCAAAGTTCTGTGAAGTACAGCCAGTCTTGACTATTTATATCAGGGCAACGTGGCCTTGACGTGAAGAAAGATAATGGTATCCTGGGTTTCATTAGAACTGTTGCCAGCAGGGTGAAGAGAGGTGATCCTTCAAAAGGGGCTCAGGGGGAGGCCATCAGTGTGCACAAATATCTGAAGGGAGGGTGAAAAGAGAACAGAGCCAGACTCTTTTCTGTGGTGTGCAGTGACAGGACCAGAGGCAGTAGGCACAAACTGAAACACAAGAGGATCTGTCTGAACATTAGGAAACACTATTTTAGTGGGAGCATAACCAGGCACCGACCAGGTTGCCCAGGGAGGTTGTGGAGTCTCCCTCCTTGGAGATATTCAAAAGTTATCTAGGCAGACTCCTGGACAACTGGCTCTAGGTGACCTTGCTTCAGCAGAGGGCTTGAACCAGTGGAACTCTAAAGGTTCATTCCAACCTCAGTCATTCTGTGAGACTGTGACCTTTTTCCTTCGTATATGCAGCAGTTAGAGTGTTCAGTAGGTTTTCCTTTCTGGAGATGCTGCCGTTTTTTAAGAACTTTGCTCTTCAAATAGTCAACAAAATGGTCAGAACTAAAAACTACAAACCAAAAAAAAGGTCAGTTGTGATTAAATGCAAATATGCATATATTTGCATTTCTCTCAGGGGGATGTGCATTACTATCAGGAACAGTGTCTTACCTCATGGTTAACAGGTCTTCATAATCAGGTCTTTATGACCCTTGGTAAAATCTTTCTGAGTGCTATTTCCCACATGTCCTAAACATACCAGTGTGCAAACTGGCACCAGGCATGACTCCAGAACACACTGGAACAGGATGCATAAATAGGAAACAGAAACAATGTCAGAGCAGGCAATATAATATACCCATCACCAAAAAGCTACCTAGCCATTACAACTTTCTAGTGCATAATATTATTGAATCAGAATCTAATTTTATACCAAAAAGAAGATTTTATAAGCTATATGGACAACTATTGTTACATGTCTATGTTGACTGCACCAGATATATGAAATACTATTTTACTAGATGGATACATTTGCAAATAAATAAAGCAAGAAAAAATCAAAAGCTCACCTACTCAAAAGATACCATTTTCTTGCCAAATCTCAGCTTCCATAGCAGTTAATAAAAGATTATCAGATACTGGGTTTTCTGTTTGGTTCTTCAACAATGTGGAAACTCACCTAATGCTCCGAAGTTATAATTTCTGCATGAAAGATAAATATTTTTAAATTATGTTACAAACTAATAAAAAAAATCGTTAAAAAATGGATCTTTTAGTGAAAAATCAAATGTTGCTGTTAAAGATATTATTTATTTGGAAGTAAAGAATTATTTACTTAATTTATTATATAGGAAAGAACATGGAATTTCACCCACAGCCCCCTTCACTGAGTTTAGTTTGAGTACCAGCACTCCAGCTGAAGTATGAAAGTTTTATATCCTGGGTTTTAGTTTAACGCTGATGTTTGGTTTTAAGAACTCCCAGTCTGTTTGAACTAGCTATTGCTTTAAAACCATGAAGCTCAGTGCACCTCTGAGACAATAATGTTTTTCTTTGGCACTTAAAGCTGCTCATTTGAAATATTTCTGTAGGTATTAAATCTAGCAACATCAAGTGGTCTTGTCACAGCAAATAAATTAACAGGGTGTTTTATTTTTTGTATTTCTGATGAATTAAAATTCTCTCTTTCCAAAATTGGACTGCAATAACTATAACTACTAAGCTCAAGGTTAATTTGGAGATTGTAAGTACATAGAACCAAAACTGTTTTCCTTGTAACAGGATTCCCAGTAAAACATTATTTAGGAGATAATTTCTTTTCCCATACTTTGTTTTCTAAATGATAATTTTCCAAGATCAAAACTAAATTATGATTTTCCAAGATCAAAAATTCTTTAATCATTATTGCTTTGATTGCTGGATATCCTCTGTAAAATTACTTCTAGTGCCTTGTCACTTATATTTTATTATTGAAATTATAGAGATTAAATAAAATAGACAGAAATTATACCTTTCCTGTTGATATGTAATGTTTTAATTACCTAAAACTGAAGAGTCCATTTCATGTTGCTTCAAAGCAAATATCATCAGTCAAGCAATTTAATTTAGGAATATACCTTAGACGGGACCAGAATGTCGCACCACAATAGAATAGGTATGTCTTTTTCTACTCTCCCATGCAGGAAGTAAGAATAACTGCACTCAACATTTTCCTTTTTCACCCAAGTGTCTGGGTAAAGGAGTAGAGTCTCAGATTTGTGCTTACCATGGATTCAAGCTGTCGGGATAGGTGTGCCAAAATGAAGCATACTTAGCTATAAGTTTACAACACAGTTAAATTCCTTTCCTCTCCTTATTAATACCACTAATGTGGAGCAAGATGGGCTCTGAGGATGGTTTGTGACAGGTAGATGTCCGCAGGCAGGTTTCTCGTACACTGAGGTGCAGTCAATGGAGCTCAACTCACTATAACCAATGTAATCTACAAAGAGGGTGCAACTTTCCCCAAAATAGATACATAAGGAGGTTGGATTCAATTTTTAAACACTTTTGTTTTGTTACCAGATGTTCGTATTTTTCCTAGCTAGTCTGATAAAACATTCAAATACTTGATATACATATATTTGACATGACAGATCCTGAGCTCTGCAGAAAACCCATTAGGTTCTAAGTGTTCCAAATGAAACATCATCTACATTTTATTTTCCTCTGGATGCTCCCAAGCTATCAACATAGCATTTGTTTGATTCATTAGCCAAGTCAAAGAATTGTTAAAGTTATTGGCAAGAGTGTTTCATTTAACATTTCGTGCATAAAGAAGAAAACATGATGTTAAAGTAAGGTTGAGGATCATTTTAAGAAAAGAGCATCTGCATTTTCACTACTGAGCCAAAAAGGATAATCAAAGTTTTAAGTCCATTTCCTAGTCTAAAACACACCAATAGCCAGTGGACAGAGATTTTGATGAACTACTTTCGATATCCTATCCTTTGTGAAAAAGCAAGAAGAAGAGAAATGCACTTTTTTAGTATGTTTATTATATATTTCTCATTTATTTATTTTAGTTGCATTGTATACTGCTAGGACTGTACTAGCAAGGTAGGGTAGTTTGAAAAATTCACATAAATTGGTGGGAAAAGCAATTTGATACAGTACAAGATTTGATTGAACTTATTAATTGCATTGATAGATTCTTTAAATTCTACTCAATTTACCCATTATTCTAGAAAAAGTATTTCCCTATCTTTTTAAATATGCTTTTACTTGCAAATTTCACCTTCCAGAATTTAAATATTATATTACTAAAAAATATACAGTCATTATGTAAAACCTTAGAATAAATAAGGTTTTATTTATATGCATAATGCAAGATATCAGTTTTATTGGTCTTGATTTAAAATCTATTCTTGTAGTGGTCACTGAATGTAATGGTTTTGTAATGGCATTTTCAGTAGATAAAGCTCTAGGAGATACTATTTTGTTCTTATTAAAACTTGCTGACAAAATCAGCTGTAGTTGATTAAATGTGACTGATTCTGGGATGCTATTACCCACAGAAATTCACCAAAACAGAAGGTGTTTCTTTTCCTTTGTCACCCATGGTATTCACTGCAACTCTCTTTCTAAATTGTCTTAGTCCCTCAGGGAAATTTGATCACTTTCTATTGACATAACAATTGTTTTTTAGCTGAAGATGTTTGATGAGTCTCCTGCAGCAACTTCACTTAAATAACCTGTAAATAATGGGAAGGTACCGGTCAAAGTACTTGAGATCATTTTTAAGTGACTTTACCATTTACCTTTTATCTGACTTCAGAACATTAATGGATTTTCTTCATTTCATAAATTTGAAAAACCAATGACTCATATGCAGAACACATGAAAGGACAGATGTGATAGGTCTTTATATGGAAATTACACCTCAGTGCCTAGTGATTAATAAACATTTGAAGAGATTGTGTGTTTGAAATAACTTCTATTTAAAACTAAAAACGTTGACTTCACAAGTGAGGTTCATGCCTTTTGACAAGCCACTGGTTGAATTAAAGATTAACCTTTGTACTCTAAACCAGAGCCCAACATTCTCACACACTTTTTCCAGCTCTGCCATATTCAATTGTTTTGTGCTGTAGGAATGGACTGACTTAAAAAATGATTAACAATATTTACCTACAAATGAGATTTGCCTGTTCATCTTCCAATATTTAACACTTTACTTAGTTGCTGGATATGATTAACACATGTTCTAACTTCCAAGACTTCTTCAAATCTTATTGTACTGGTAACAGCTGAGATGAGATGCCATAGAAAGCTTACTAAAAAGGAATGATTAGTTCCTCTCCAGTTTGTTGATTATCAAACAGCACTTACTAAAATTTTAAAAAACCCTAGTATTACTATAATCAAGGGATAATAAATGCTAAATTTGTGAATACCTATGCAGAAATGTTATAAACTATAATGCTAGGAACATCATAAAAACAGGCACAAAGCTGTTCAGATTTTTAGAATGGGAATTTTACATTTGCTTATAAGTGACCTTGGCTCATGGACCTCCTTGTGTCCACTGAAGACTTGGAATGCAGAAGAAACACTGGACATTCAGCTTCCGAAAATGGAAGAAGTGAGGACATGAAGCCACTACTTAAAACACATTTCTTTATGGAGTCCTCTATCTTCTATGGAAGAGAGTCTTAGCCTGGGCTGATATAGTCGTTTTTGCTTCAGATTAAGAAGCAACTCCCTTGCAACACCTGGAGCTTCAGAATGATTCACAGATATCTTGCTACACATAAAGAGGCTTTCCTGGTTACTGCTAGCTACTTGAAGATCCTTTTATCACCAATTCACAGAACAAGGACATGCATTTTATGTAGGGCTATGTGTTACATGTTAGGTAAGCTAGCTAGAGGAGCTTAAGCTTCTCTTGTAGAGTCCCATGAACTCATTGTTATCATATCCACAGAAATAGAGTTAACCCCCAACACTAGGGCAAAAAATTAAAGTCACCTTTAACAAACACTGGGGCAAGGTGGAAGCAAAAAGAATTGTTTATTTACTAAATTCAAAATAAAAAACAGTTTACAAAGATGTATGAAGAGAAACACACGCACAAATCTTAAATGAAAGAACCATCCATAAGTCTTGTATTTATAGTAATTTAAGTTAAAATAATAAAGTGCACAAGTTAAAACACACCTATTCAGGGCATCTGGATTGATGTTTTTTAGTTTAAACATTTAACTAGAACACCACCAGAGCCTAAGTCCCTGGCCAGCAGCCAGCTATTTTGAATATGTGTTTACTGAATTAAAGTGATGGTCATAGATTTTAGCTTCTTACTTAAAATGTCAGTGGTTTGGAAGTTTGTATGAAAAAACGAGTGTGTTTATGCTCTTAAGCTACGTATAGAATCATAGAATCATAGGAAGGTTTGAGTTGGAAGGGACCTTAAAGATCATCTAGTTCCAACAACACATATAGACTCATAGAATCACTTAGGTTGGGAAAGACCCTTAAGGTGCTGAATACATCAAAGAATAAATACAATTCTTTTGTCCAAAGAAGGTGTCTGCAGCCAGGCAGAGAGTAGGAAATGAAAAACTGGGGAACAACTGATTCTAAAATAATAATGAGAATAAATTTAGGACAAGTTACCTGTTCTCCTGTAACATATTATTTGTTACATTCCAGTCTGACTGATCTGCCTCCATATTAGAATCTTCTTACATTTTTTCTTCAGTATTTGATCGGATTTCATCTGAAGACAACCAAAATCAGAAATAAAAACAAAGTGATAGTAGATCCTCATATTCTCTCAATGATCCCCAAAGTGCCTTGAGGTCTTGCTTCTTCTGACGAAATTTTTCAGATTCTCCAGGATCAGTAACAGAATTGAATGCTCAGATATGACTGAATATGGCTTTCATTTTGTTTTCTTCAAATAATAGAGATACTTATGATAAACCAGCCTAAGGAGATATGGCTCACTACGTAGATTTATATTTTCAAATTCGGAATTATTAAGGTGCAGTACTACCTGAGGAATTTCTGTGATTACGTTATTACTACTACTTCACATGGAAAATTGTATCAGCTTTGAACATTTCATCCCAAACTAGACTAAGCAGAAGTACCTTCCAGCATTTTCCAGCACCTCAGAGCTTCAGAGGATTAATGAACTGGATTTATGGAATGCACTGAACCTGTTATTGATCCATGAATCATCTCACAAAATGGATTTTTTCATATACGTATGTCTGGGGCTAATCAAAAGTACTCAACCCACTAAGTAGATATTACTAAATGTGTTTATAATCCTGTGTTCCTGGCAAAGGAGGGAGTGATAATATTTTCTAAAACATCCATTGGTGATCCAAAAGACAAAAGGAAATCACTGGGAGAATCAAAACAATTTTTCTCCTTATTATTACCATGGACAGCAAATCCATGGGCAAAAAAATTATACATATATATATATATATATATAAGGAGCCTGATTCTGCAGTGCTGACACTCCATCGGCTCTGGTGGAGAAACTGTGTTCTACAGCAAGATGAAGCAGGATTAGGTCTTTATGACTACACAGCATTTAGCAGATGCCATTACCATATTCAAATGATGTGTTTATTATTTTAAATAATTTTAGGGATTACAATGATCATATAAAATATTCAAATATTATTTTGAATCCTTTAATCTTTCTTTTTTAATTCAGTCATATGATAAAGAGGAATTCTTTACATTTTATCTTTATTGCCCAGCCTTACTTAGAGATTCTGGGGAATTAACAGCACTGAAAACAGATGGCTGGATTTACAAAGCTTTACCTTATGCAATAAAAAGAGGTTCTGTGCAGATGGACCTGTAGATATCAGTGCCAGTGTTGTACCTTATCCATATGGACTGCAAGATTTATGGCAGAAGTAATTATTTTCAAATTCATCCTTGGACACAAGCTAATGCCTCCCTGTTTGTATGCCTCTACTATTTCTACTTTCTGGTATTAGAGAAGAAGGAATAATGTAAAATGAATATTAAAGAGTGTTTCCACGGTAAGTCACACCCAACACATTAACTAGTGTTTTAAGATCTTTTAAGAAAGATCTTTTTCTGAGCATTATACTCAAGCATGGCAACATAAAGCATGCAGGTGAGCATGTACTGTGGCAGGTCAATGTTTTCAGAGGACTCAGGCTCCTGCAGACAGAGATTTATGTGAAGGAGTGATTGGAGCTAAAAGGAGAAAGACAGTGAGTTGATGGCATTATCTAGGGCACAAGAAAGTTGTCTGAGCACCTTTAAGAACTGAAGTGTGTCTTCATCAGAGAGCTGTCCTCCAGGACTTGGTATACTCACTGGTATAGTAGGAATATCCTTAAATTACATTTATTACTGAATCTTGTGTCTTGCTATCAGCCAGCTACAGGTCCTGCTGCATGTTAGGTGGACACCTGGTGTAAAAATCACAGGACAGGCTATTCTCACCACTCAGAGGAAAGACTTCTCCAGGGGTTACTTTAAAGGCTGAGGAAAGAGTTGGAAGGAGGTCTCTATTGAGAAAGGTTGTGGAGTTACGAAGACAAAGGCTAAATACAGCACTAGCAGGACAAGTTTGCAGCAAAGGCTTTTCTATGGCTTCCCATCATTGTTTGTACATGGAAATATCCACATTTCAGCCTCAATGAGCACAGACTGCAAATGGTCATGGAAAAATAAATATGGAAATGTGATTTATTATATTCACAAACACAGAGATGTCCATTCCTAGATGCTGTTAAGTTTCTCTTTTAATATGAGTATGATTTAAAGTTTTGATGCTTTCATTTACAGACCTATAAATAGATAGTACACATGATTTTCTGTTTCTATTGTACCTGAGATATACAGTCATAAAGAAAGGAACTAAAACCCTTTAAGGGAAGAAAATCAGGAATGTTACCTTCACCCTTTAATTTTTCCACTGCTCTTCAAACATTCCAATTTTCCCCATTTTGTTCTTCAGTTACATCTATGAAGTTTTCATTGGCTGATTAAACAAAATATTGAGGTCTTTTCTAATGCTCAATGTTTCAGGACTGTGGTGCTCCTTCAGGAATCAAAAGGTTTAGTGTTTAGTACTGTCGCCGGTCGGCTGAGGCAAGCCGATCACGGGGACGAGCCCTTCCCTATCCCCGAACCCCTCTCCTCCGGGAGAGAAAAGGGTTCAAAAGCAGAGATACGAAAAGGAAAAATAAAAGATTTTGTGAGACCTCTGAACGTTTGGAAAACTGAAACAAACTTTATTAAAACTAGAACAATATATATATCATGCAGGGAAAAACCAATGCGAAATCTGAGAGTCTGTGCAGGATGGAAAGGTGAGGGTTAAACGCGAGAAAAAGAGACAAAGGGGGACGGTACCACGTGGAGTCCGAAAATGGCACCGGCCACGTGTGCGCTTTCGTGGAGCGAACAAAAGAAACCCGCGGCTATTATGAATGCCGGGCTGAAATGTGCAGAAAGCGCTGTCCCTACCGGATCCTCGTTGTAGCAGAGAAGAATATCAAAGCAGCAGACAAAGAGGGTAAAGCCTTACGGCAGGCAAGGAACAGCCTCCAGGCGAGCAGTCTGTCCCAGGCGGCGTGGCGGGGGCTGCCCCGGCGCACGGTCCACTCCGGCAGCCTGTAAGGTCCCCAGAGCCGAGCCGCAGGGTTTGGAGGAAAGCCTTTTCCCCGGAGCGAAGCTGAGGTGCTGCAGTGACTCCCGCAGAGCGGAGTCGGTAATGTCCGGAGAGCCGAGAGCCGCGAACAACCCGAGAAAAACCCCCGAAGCCGTCCGGGAAGCAGCCCCGCAAGTCCCGACTAGCCCCGGAAGTCCCGAGTAGCCCCGGAAGTCCCCGAGCCGCCTGAGCCCGCAGCTTCTTAAAGGGGCAGTACCCTCTCGAGAAAACTTTCTCATCCCATAAGATGGGCAAATCGTAACATGGAAGGGAATAATTCAATTAGTAAGCCTTCAAGCAGGGTTTTTTCCTTCAACCTACTACATTCCACCCCTTTATTCCATACCATGTACGTTATGCGCATCTCATTTACATTGTATTATACAGAAATTAACAGCATGAGACTCTGGTTCAGGGTGTTTCAGCCAGGGTTAACTTCCCCTGTGGTACACAGTGGACTTCACCATCCTCCTGCATTACCCACCAGGTGTGTCCAGGGCCTTGGGCTGAGACAACACCACGGATGGGTCTGTCTGGAGTTGCAGGAGGGGAAACCCAGACAGCTTTTCCCAGCAGATTACTTTCACATACCACAGGAACTCTATCCCCCTCTATGGTATGTAAAAGGTCTGATTGGGCAGGGCCGGCTCGATTGATTGATCCCCTCGTGTTCACTTGCCCGGTGGCTTCTGCCAGATGTTTATCCCAGTTTCTGAAAGTTCCACCACCCAATGCTTTCAGGGTGGTTTTCAGCAAGCCATTATAGCGTTCTATTTTACCGGAGGCTGGTGCATGGTATGGAATGTGATAAATCCATTCGATACCATGTTCTTTGGCCCAATTGGCCACCAGATTGTTTTTGAAATGAGTCCCATTATCAGACTCAATTCTTCCTGGAGTGCCATGCCGCCACAAAATCTGCCTTTCAAGGCCCAGAATAGTATTACGGGCAGTGGCATGAGGCACGGAATAGGTTTCAAGCCATCCGGTGCTTGCTTCCACCATTGTCAGAACATAGCACTTACCCTGGCGAGTTCGAGGGAGAGTGATGTAATCAATCTGCCAGGCCTCTCCGTACTTGTACTTCGACCACCGTCCACTGTACCATAAGGGTTTTAACCTTTTGGCCTGTTTAATTGCAGCACAAATCTTACAGTTATGGATAACCTGGGTAATTGCATCCATGGTTGAATCCACCCCTCGGTCACGAGCCCATCGATAGGTTGCATCTCTTCCCTGGTGACCGGAAGAGTCATGGGCCCACCGAGCAAGGAATAGTTCACCTTTGTGTTCCCAGTCCAGATCTATCTGGAACACTCTGGCTGCTTTGTCAACTTGGTGGTTATTTCTATGCTCCTCAGTGGCTCTGCTTTTTGGGACATGGGCATCTACATGCCTTACCTTTACAGCTAACCTTTTCAGGCGGGCAGCAATATCTTGCCACAGAGTGGCAGCCCAAATAGGCTTACCTTTACGCTGCCAATTATCTTTCTGCCACCTCTCCAGCCATCCCCACAAGGCATTTGCCACCATCCAGGAGTCTGTATACAGGTACAGCCGTGGCCAGTTCTCCCTTTCAGCAATGTCCATGGCCAGCTGGATGGCTTTGACCTCTGCAAATTGACTCGATTCACCTTCTCCTTCCGCTGCTTCTGCAACTTGGCGCATAGGACTCCATACGGCAGCTTTCCACTTCCGTTGGTTCCCTATGAGGCGGCAGGATCCATCGGTGAAGAGAGCATATTTCTTCTCCTGGTCTGAGAGGTCTTTATATGGGGGTGCTTCATCAGTACGAGTGACTATCTCGTTCGGTGGCATCCCAAAATTTTCTCCTGCAGGCCAGTCTGTAATAGCTTCCACAATTCCTGGGCGACCAGAGTTACCTATCCTAGCTCTCTGCACAATCAGGGCGGTCCACTTACTCCAGGTAGCATCTGTGACATGGTGGGTAGATGCTATCTTCCCTTTGAACATCCAGCCTAGGACTGGCAGTCGGGGGACTAGGAGGAGCTGTGCTTCAGTGCCAATTACTTCTGAGGCAGCTCGGACTCCCTCATAGGCAGCCAATATCTCCTGCTCAGTGGGAGTATAATTGGCCTCTGAGCCTTTATATCCCCGACTCCAAAATCCTAGGGGACGACCACGGGTTTCTCCTGGTGCCTTCTGCCAAAGGCTCCAGGTAGGACCACAGTCCCCAGCTGAAGTGTACAGAATATTTTTAATCTCTGGTCCTGTTCGCACAGGTCCCAGGGCCATAGCATGTGCTATTTCCCTTTTGATTAATTCAAAGGCATGCTGTTGGTCAGAGCCCCATGTGAAATCATTTTTCTTCCGGGTAACAGTATAGAGAGGTTTAACAATCTGACTATACCCAGGAATGTGCATTCTCCAGAAGCCTATGACTCCCAAGAAAGACTGTGTTTCTTTCTTGTTGGTAGGCGGAGACATAGCTGTGATCTTGTTGATCACATCTGTAGGGATGTGGCGGCGTCCATCCTGCCACTTAACCCCCAGGAACTGAATCTCTCGGGCAGGTCCTTTGACCTTACTTCTCTTAATGGAGAAACCAGCATCCACCAAAATGCGGATTATCTTCCTACCTTTCTCATAGACTTCTTCTGCGGTATCACCCCATACAATGATGTCATCGATGTACTGAAGATGTTCAGGAGCACCACCTTTCTCCAGGGTAGCCTGGATCAGTCCATGGCAGATGGTCGGGCTGTGCTTCCACCCCTGGGGCAATCGATTCCAGGTATACTGGATACCCCTCCAGGTGAAGGCAAACTGTGGCCTACACTCTGGTGCTATGGGAATGGAAAAGAAAGCATTAGCAATGTCTATCGTGGCATACCACTTGGCTGCCTTGGACTCCAGTTCGTACTGAAGCTCCAAGATATCGGGAACAGCAGCACTCATCGGTGGTGTCACTTCATTCAGCCCACGATAATCCACTGTCAATCTCCATTCCCCGTTGGTCTTTTGCACAGGCCATATAGGACTGTTGAAAGGTGAGCGAGCTCTGCTGATGACATCTCGTCTCTCCAACTCTCGAATCATTTTCTCTAAGGGGCGCAGAGAGTCTCGGTTGGTGCGGTATTGCCGGCGGTGAACTGTGGAGGATGCAGTAGGCAACTTTTGATCTTCCACCTTCATTCTGCTAACAACAAAAGGGTCATCCGAAAGTTCGGCCGATGTGGACAACCGGATAATGCCATCGGCTCCCACAGTTGCTATCCCAAAGGCCCATTTATAACCTTTCGGGTCCTTAAAATACCCTTTCCGGAGGAAGTCTATGCCTAAAATGCATGGAGCATCTGGGCCAGTCACAATTCGGTGAGTTTCCCAGTTATGCCCAGTGAGGCTGACCTCAGCTTCTACCAAGGTAAGCTCTTGTGATCCTCCTGTCACACCCGAGATAGTGATAGTCTCAGTTCCTTGATGATCCGATGGTAGCAAGGTACACTGGGCGCCTGTGTCTACCAGGGCCTTGTACCTCTGTGGTTCTAATGTGCCAGGCCATCGAATCCACACAGTCCAGTATACCCTGTTATCCCTTTCCTCCACCTGGCTAGAGGCAGGGCCCCTCTAATGCCTAGGGTGTGGTCCACAGTCAGTGGAAGGGTCTATCCGGCTTGTGGTACCTTCTTCATAGGAGTTGCTCCTTGGGCTGCAGCACTGTTCACCAAAGACTGGAGCGACAACTCTTCGATTGCAGTCATCATGTTGGTGTGGTCTGCTCTGCAGCTCATGTGCTGGTACCCCGTGGTTAGCGGCAGGTCGTTGTTCCCATCTCCTCGTGTCTTCACGACCTCTCGAGCAGCACTGGCGGTCACATCGTGGCCTGTCCTGTCTGTTGCGCCTTGCTCTGGGAGGACGATTTCTCCTAACAGCTGACACATGGGTATACACAGGAGAGGAAACAGTTCTTTGTTCTAACCTATTAATAGAGTCCAATATTTTCTCTGTCATTTTGTCTGTCACTTTCTCCACTGCTGCAATGAAGGCAGAGGTATGAGAAAGGCTGTCCTCATACTGGCGAATCCTGTTAGACCCATGTTCTATGGTGAGTGGCCAATTTTCACCCTGTCTTTCCCACAGCATTGTGGCCAATGTATGGGCATATGTCTGGGGTGCACTCTGCACAAATTTGCGCAGCAAAGGCTCGTTACTGTGCACCTGGTCCGGGTTGACATTAACATTCCAGTCACCATAGATGACCTCTTTCATAGCCAGCTCTCTCAGGTAGTTAGTACCTTTGCTCAGGACAGTCCATTTAGTAGGGCGGCATTCTATGTCATCTCTGAAAGGGTATCTGCCCTTCACAGCAGTCAGAAGCCGTTTCCAGAGACTGCACTTTTTTGCCTTTTTGCCAATTGCCCTATCAATAGCACCTTCCCGGGCCACATTTCCTAACTGTCTGGCTTCTTTGCTAGTTAAATCAATGTTATCAGCCCCATTGTCCCAGCAGCGAAGCAACCATACCATTAGTGACTCACCATCATGCCTGCTAAATTCCTTTCTAATGCTTCTCAGGTCCTTCCTGGACTGAGGCTGGGTGTTTACCTCTTGGTCTGATGACTCATCCCGTGATGAGGATCCTTGGGAGGGCGGTGCTGTTGGAGTCGCTGAGGCAGTATTCCCTGAAGGCTTTCCTGGACGCTTTTGGGAGGTGCTTGGTCCTGCATCGTCATCAGAGCTATCTGTTGCATAATTAGTCTTTTTCTGGTGCTTAGCACCAGAGGGCTTATTTTTCTTTTTCACAGGGGCAACCTGTGCTTGTTTGGGTGGAGAGGCAGCAGCTGATTTAGTGGGTGTAGTGCCCATGTGATACTTATTCTTGATAATTATCCACCCCTGGACCATGTTACAGATAACTGATAACAAAGTTATCAAATACAGGAGAATAATACCATTTGCAGAATATCCAGTTTCAATTGCCATTGATCCAGTACCAAATGGAGAAGTGTTATTTTCCATCATCCATTTGCTAGAGGAATCATAAGCAGCCACTATCATGTACTGTGCAAAATATACTGGGAGCATTATAAACTGACTGAGTACAGACCAAAACACTGAAATTATGCATGCCAGGGTGAACACCTTCTTTGCTAAGTGCCCCAGACCAGCAAACCATAAACCAGTACCAATTAAAAACAGGTAATTTGACATCACAGTTGGTGTGCCAGGCACCAGATCATAGAGCATTTTTAAACTGTACTGCTTAAGAGCTTCAAACAAAAGCTCGCTTAGGACCATCCTGGAAAAACCTCGTTTGTTTCAGTTTCCAAACTTTAATAAAAATATGAATATTAAATTATTCAGAAGTGCCCACCCAGGGACGCCAATTATGTCGCCGGTCGGCTGAGGCAAGCCGATCACGGGGATGAGCCCTTCCCTATCCCCGAACCCCTCTCCTCCGGGAGAGAAAAGGGTTCAAAAGCAGAGATACGAAAAGGAAAAATAAAAGATTTTGTGAGACCTCTGAACGTTTGGAAAACTGAAACAAACTTTATTAAAACTAGAACAATATATATATCATGCAGGGAAAAACCAATACAAAATCTGAGAATCTGTGCAGGATGGAAAGGTGAGGGTTAAACGCGAGAAAAAGAGACAAAGGGGGACGGTACCACGTGGAGTCCGAAAATGGCACCGGCCACGTGTGCGCTTTCGTGGAGCGAACAAAAGAAACCCGCGGCTATTATGAATGCCGGGCTGAAATGTGCAGAAAGCGCTGTCCCTACCGGATCCTCGTTGTAGCAGAGAAGAATATCAAAGCAGCAGACAAAGAGGGTAAAGCCTTACGGCAGGCAAGGAACAGCCTCCAGGCGAGCAGTCTGTCCCAGGCGGCGTGGCGGGGGCTGCCCCGGCGCACGGTCCACTCCGGCAGCCTGTAAGGTCCCCAGAGCCGAGCCGCAGGGTTTGGAGGAAAGCCTTTTCCCCGGAGCGAAGCTGAGGTGCTGCAGTGACTCCCGCAGAGCGGAGCCGGTAATGTCCGGAGAGCCGAGAGCCGCGAACAACCCGAGAAAAACCCCCGAAGCCGTCCGGGAAGCAGCCCCGCAAGTCCCGACTAGCCCCGGAAGTCCCGAGTAGCCCCGGAAGTCCCCGAGCCGCCTGAGCCCGCAGCTTCTTAAAGGGGCAGTACCCTCTCGAGAAAACTTTCTCATCCCATAAGATGGGCAAATCGTAACATGGAAGGGAATAATTCAATTAGTAAGCCTTCAAGCAGGGTTTTTTCCTTCAACCTACTACAAGTACCTTCACTTTACATATTTCTTTTGTCTTTAGGAGTGACAAAAATCCCATAAATAACAGTAACAAAAGTACTGAAAAATAACATCTGAATAACTTAATTAAAAATATCTCAAAGAACAAAACAATGTAACACAATACAAATTCTATGACACAAAATCTTATATGGAGTATTTCAGGCTAACTGAGCATAGCAACAAATGGTTAGTTTGGAATACTTGCAGAGGGAAATACATTTCAGAGACAATCGCTTCTGAAATTATGGCAAAAATACACTGGTTTTATATAAAGATTATTTTTTTTCCTAGCAAAATAAAAAGTTTAATGTTTAAAAATAACTTTTGCTTTCTACTGAGCTAATTTTGTCCTTGGCTACCACGGGCAAGATTTGCTTAAGCTGAAAGGAAATAACTGCGAAGCTGTTCATATATGATGAATAAGAGCATGATGTAAAACAAGATACCTGCACGACAACAAGCAATAGAACACGGCTCAGCCTAAAGCCTGATTCCACATTACACCCCTGATTGTTTACTCAGAACGTTTTTGTGCACTGTGCCCTCAGAGGCCCAAGATCTTCTTGTTAAACACGTATTCAAATGCTACTAAAAGTGTAAAACCAAATTATCTTATGAAAAAAAGCCACAAGGGAACGAGGTAATCATGATATTAACTGACAAATATGTGAAGTATAATTACTAATTTTAATAACTGGAATTACTACTCACTGCTGAAAATTACTTATCTCCACGTGAAGTATTTAGCAACTTAACAAACTGCATTTAAGAAGGACCGTTTTCAGTTTCTGTGTTACATTTCAAGGTTTCACTTGCGCAGTTACACAGTAGCTATCAGCTACTATCATGCCTGACCATGGAAAAAGTTTCATAAAAAGCTACCGATGGACGATGTTATTCCTCAAAGCTATTACTCTTTTGACTGCTGAAAATAGCAATATAATGCCCTTTGCTCTAGTCAGTTTTTCTTCTGAAGATTAAAAATCAGCTCAATTTATGCAGAAAAGAAATAGAAAATTTTCATGGTCCTCATTTTGGCACAGCGAAGGCCCTATAGCATTTTGGGTACATTACAACGTCTATTCAACTGCATCACATTTGTGCTGTGCTTCAGGAAAAATAAACTGCCCTCCAAGCCCTAAGGACAAAGCTGTTTACAGACAACTAGAAGCCATTGTACTTCAGCACTGATGGCTAAAAGAGCTCAAACAAATAGAGAACAAGACTTCCACGATGCTATGTATTATTCTGTGAGGGAGAATGGCAATTTTTGTCAATGCATTCTGACATAACTACACATGAATGTTATCAGGGAATATATATTATAAAGCAAGCAGTGCCCTGTGAGACATGGGGAGAGGAACGTAGAGCAAGGGAGAAAAATGGAAAACATAGTTTAAAATGACTGAACACTTTGTTCAATGAAATACAAATTTTGTTGCTTATTCCAGCCTCCACAAAAAGGAAGAGGTATATTGCCTCCTCTGGGTATGCTGCAGTTTGTGGTAACCTGCATTAGTAATTTTACTGTATTAAAGACGATGTTCTAGTAAAGGTGCATCTGAAATTACTTTGTTGATATTTCATGTGGGCAAAGCACTCTGAAAGAATATGGGGAAACTAAGTACATAGTTAAAAATATAGTGTTAGCTTGCTGTTATATATCTGATTTTCAATGAGATTTTGAAAAGAATATTGGAAGGAACTAAGCAGTGGTAACCACTGTCATTGGGGTAGTAATTAGTTTACAATATGCAGTTTAGAGTCTGGAAACTGCAATAATTCAGATTTCTCATGCTTTTTTCAAAAAATAAAAAGTATTATGGTAGATGATGTTGAAAGCTCTGGTTTTAAAGAAGATGATTCATAAATCTGAGGGGTTTATGTGTACATCTTTATTCTTCTCTGCACGTTTAATTAGTATTCATAGTTTTGTTCCTGCTAATGCCTTCAACTATTCAAATAACCTGCCTGAGAAGGCTGCTACTGTGAAACAACCAACTGGAATTTTTCTGAGTTGTTTGATAAATTTTATGATCCTGTCTAGCCATTCCTTTCCTAGACTGGGTTAAAGGGTTTGTGTAGGTTATTAGTTCCTCATGAAGGCTTGCATTGTGCTTGGGAAGAAGATTTGTTTCTAATCACGACTAGGGTGGTATTTTAGACATGTTTTGATACATTGGTGTATGGATACCTGGGTTTTGCTTCTTGTCTCACAGGTTGCTGACATCTCTCCCGCCCTTAGGGTCACGACTGAATGGCTATGGCCATTCCAGCTATAATCTCAAGAATCTAACCATGGTGCTAAGTGTGAGAACAATACTCCAGGTCACTTCTTTGTGACCAAACACATTTAGCTGTAGCAATCCCTGGTAGGCTGATCTGAAACAGAGCAGTGCAGTGGAGCATTCTCTCCAGATCCTTTAAGCCTAGAATTCACAAAGTGACACATCTCTTCTCAATTGGGAGAATCCCTAGACCTAGCAGACTGTCTGTTCAACAGCCAGCTTGTTTAGTACTGCTCCACCACGCTTTCCTTTAAAGGCATGTCTTCCACTGGCTTCTGCAGAGCAAAGCCAGTTCTGCAAGAGCTCATCTGGACTTCCTTGCTGCCAGCAGACCCCACATTTGAGAGTAAGCCGGTAGCTCTGGCTGGCTGCACACCATAGAAGAGCAATGGCATATGCTTAGAAATAAATATTTCAGGTTCGATTCTTTTCACCAGAAAAGGAAAGCTTTGATCCAGCTAAAATATTTACCAAACTTGCGTTGACCTCACTGAATTGTTTCATCAGGGCCAAATACTTGAAATAATTAAAAAAATTCTTTTTCCTCTGGCTTTTAATTAATATTTTAGTGATTCAAAGATTAATGCAAAGTTATTCATAAATATTTTGTAGAAGTAAAACCTGGAAATTGTCCCATTTTGGTTAAAACACATGTTTTGATTTGAAAAAGAACATTATTTTCTTGATCAAGTGTTTATACAAATATGTATATGCAGTAGGGATGGTTGCAAGATAAAGGAGTAGCCCCTAAAAATGAAAATGTGAAACAAAAATTACAAGCCATTAGGAAATGCAGTTCCAGCACATTGTGCATTTATGGTTGTGATAATTTGCCTGCTTCATGACATACACTTCCTGTTTGGATTACTTTTTCCACGAGACACCACTGCCTCATCATGGTGAATTGCGGTGGTAGATCATAGGGGTTCTAATCAGTCACTTCTCACATTTGCCTCTGAGTTAGTGCTCTGGAGCATCATTCCAGTCATAATGCTACTAAGGTGGTTTTTCTTTTTGCTTTTTCCCCTTGGACAATAAGTAGTAAATTTACACACAATGTTTCAAGAATTAAAAAAAAAACTATTGGCAATCTAGGCTGATTTTTAAAAAAGAAGAAAGAAAGAAAGAAAGAGAAAAGACTGCCTTTCTCATACATTGAAGACGAAAGTAAAAAATGCCCAAATATTTTGTTTAAATAATTTTGAACTACAAGCTTTGTGGGTTTTTATTCATAATTAATCTAATTCCTAGAGTGTACTTTGTAAAAATAATGGAACTTTTTAATATATAAACAGGCTAAAATGTTTGCATTTTCCTTTCTCAAAGGAACACCCAAAATATTTTTTTTTAATACAGACCTAAACCTGTGATTTTTTTCATTTTCATTTTTTTCCTTATAGTAGAGTGACAAAATAGGAATATCCAATCTGCTTATAGGAGATTTTATTGCCATATTTCTAGATGAAAACGTTTTGTTTATAAATTTCTCAGCTATTGCTTTAGCTCAGATGAAAGCCTAGCTGTTCGAAATACAAAAAGGGTATATTTAATTCTTAAAATACAGATAAATGTATAATAAAGCCTCTGTGTACAAACCCTAACTGGTTTTCTAACTTTTTTCTTCCTTTGATAGGAAGGTCCTTAACTCAGCACATAATGAATTAATGCACAGTGTTACATGGCTTTGGCAATTATCTTTTGGTCGTATTAAAAAAAAAAAATCAGTAAGCCTGTTTAGGCCAGGGATGAAGTCTGCATAATTTCCTATGGTGAAACTTCTTCTCTCTTTAATTTGACTTACCCAGATTCCTTTTTTCTTGTGAGAATCTCATTCTTCCAGGAACATCTCTTCTCTAGAAGACCCTTTTTGCCACCCAGGTGCTATGAGAATATCCACAGTACAGCCACCAATCACAGAACTATGGCCATGGTTTTGCTAACGTCCTTCCACCTTTTCCTAAATCTTATTCTCATACACCTGTCTGGCTTGGGAGACCCTACCGGAGGCTTATGCCACCACCAGCATAGCTCTCAACTTCACAAGGGCACGCAAGCTCTTTCCCCACGGCAAGGGGGTGCCCGTGGCATATGCATCCGGTAGGGTCTCCCAAGCCAGACAGGTCTCAACTGAAGGGTCAGACAAAGTGTGTCCATGGGCAGGATGGGCTCACTAGCCTTTGGGCAACCATCCTAGGAGAAGGACAACTCTAACTCCAAACCCGGGCAGATGGAGCTCGTTTAGCCCTGTAAGGCCATCCATCTAAGAGAAGGATACTCTAACCAAACCTACGACCTGAGGACTTTGCTGTCACCGTCCAAGCTCGCTAGGCCCTGGCAGATGAACCTCAGGTGTAAAGGGTGGGGCCAGTCTCGCGCACGCTGCGCCTCACCTAAAAAATCCACCGCGCAGGCTTGAAGGGTGTACTCACGTTTAAAGCCCTTCCAAAATCTTTGTCCGCGAAGACAAGCCATGATGATGATGATTCTCATACAGAGCATTTGATGTTTAAACCTTCTTGACCATTTTCTGAAAGTCTACCGGTCTTCTCCTTTCTGCACAGAGCCTTGGTCCCAGCAAAACTTTGATTGTTACCACAAGTGTTCTGTCTCTTGCAGCTTTATCACTGCAGATGTTACTTACAGGTATTGGTATTTTTTCCTCTTTTCAGAAGATAATGTCTGCTTTCTCAGCACACTGTTTCGCTAGTGCGTATGGAATATGTCATTATATTTCAGTGAAGTATTTGTAATTGTTAAAGAGAGCTCATAGCCAGGAAAAAAACAGAAACTTTCACTTTTTTAATGTTCTTAAAAAGGAACATCTGTATAAGGACCTACCTTGAATTCTAGTATTCATTTCAAACATTGTATTTATGCATGAGAATATAGACAGTAAAATAAATATTTCTGCTAAAAAGTTTGTTTCTGATGCTGTGGGGGTTTTTTTATTTTAAGTTGTGCTTTGACTTTATGCAATAATTATTTCTTATCTCAAGTCTTCACTAAAAATATTCTGAAAATCTTTCTTAGGGGAAGTTCATTAACTGGACAATGCAGAAAATCTGATCAAGGCTTCTGTGTCCTATTCACATTTAACTAGAATACACTGAATTTGGAAGATGAGGAGGCATAAAGCAAGTAAAATCCATCTGTAAGTGTAAAAACAAATAGAACTATCTCTCTTCTCGTTACTATATGAACCATGAGAGGTACAGTTGTATCACAATATATTCTGCAGCTGGTCATAGCAACAATTTCAGATTATTTTAATTATAAAAAATAATGTCAGCAAACATGTAAGCTGAAAATGTTTTTGTTCGTAAGAAATTGAGCTGTTTGTTTGTTTTATTATGTGTTTTTCTTGTTAGGAGAGAAGCTTTTAAAGCTGCTTGCAGTGTTAATTGTGCATTTCTTCCCTGTCTTGCAGAGAATGACATAAAATCACTGATGTGTTTGTTTTAGTTTCCAAAAGCAAATGTAAGGGAATAAAACCTACTTAGTATGAAGTCAATCCTCCTTACGGTAAAACATTTTTATTGTTAAAACATTATGATACATTCCTTCTGCATAAGAACATAAAAATAAGGGGAAGCTAAGGAAGAAAACAAGATCCACTTTAATCCTCTGATTTAAAAAGAAACAAAATTTGTATTTTTTATCAAATACTAGCCCACAAGCTATGAGGGAACGTAAGCTTTTAAGTAGCTCTTAGTACTGAGATAGCATGAATAGATTGCTAGTTTCACTGGATCAAAACATATTACTCATTGTCTGTACAGACCAGTAAGAGTTAAAGTAGGCTAAAAATGACAATGTCATTTAGCTTTTTTCAGAAGGGACTGGAGAAAAAAAAAAATCTATAAGCCGTACCATAACTAAGTCATAATGCGCTGGTGGTCTTTCAAACTTACAGTATGTGTCTTTGGTGAAGGTCAAGGTTACTAAAATCAAATACCTGCTGAAAGGACCTTTCACTTGTAGACATTTGCTTAATAGCTTCAAGCTGCTGTGTTTCTGTATCTGAAAAATATCACTACTGTAACTGTGCGATCTAGCTACATCTGGTGTTTGACTAGCCCTGTAAACAAGGAGCATAAGGAGCTTTGACACACATGCTCCCTCCGCAGGCTTTTCATAATCCATGTCCTTATGTCCTAAATACAAAGTCATAAACCATTGCTGGCTTTTTTTCACCCAGGGTGAGATAAAAACAAACTCATAAACTTGGCATGATTGTCCTCTTCATTCTCATGTAGCCTTTGCCAGAGTAATTAAGCACTTTTAGGTAGAGAATTAAACAATGTAACTAACAAGTATCTATTTTGGAGGAGCTATTTTCTCTTTCACCTTATTTGCAGAATGACTTATTACAGAATAGTGTTTTTTCCTGCTTGCTGGTTTGGTTTTTACCTCTGTTTTAATATGCTTGCTATGTATTTACCAGAGAGTAAACAAGATCAAAGGGACACACACCAGGTGTTCATTCCGCAGCCTTAAATCAACCCTGGGGAAGTTCTGCCTATGTCATCATGATGGGTTGACCTTATCTGGCTGCCGGGTGCCCACCAAGCCACTGTATTACTCCCTCTCCAACAACAGGACGGGAGGAGAAAATAAAACAAAAAGCTCATGGGTTGAAATAAGGACAGGAAGATCACTCACCAATTACTGTCACGGGCAAACAGACTTGACTTGGGGAAAATTAATCAATATATTGCCAATTAACCAGAGCAGGATAATGAGAAATAAGAACCAGTCTAAAAAACGCCTTCCCTCCACCTCTACTTCCCAGGCTCACCTTCACTCCCAACTCTTCTACTTCTTCTCTTCCCCTCCCAAGCAGTGCAGGGTGGAGTGGAATGGGGATTACAGTCAGTTCCTAATGCTTCATCTCTGCCACTACTTCCTCTTCACACTCTTCCCCTGTTCAAACATGGGATCCCACCCATGGAATACCGTTCTTCACAAACTTCTCCAATATGGGTACTTCTCACGGGATGCGATTCTTTAGGAACTGCTCCAGTGTGGGTTCTTTTCATGGGGTACAGTCCTTCAGGAATGGACTGCTCCAGCATGAGTTCCCCCAGAGGGTCACAGATCCTGCCAGAAAACTTCCTCCAGTATAGGCACATGATGGGCTGCAACTTCATTCAGGGCATAGCCACCTTCTCTGGCACAGGGTCCTCTGCAGGCCACAGTGTGGATATCTGGTCCACCACAGATCTCCACGGGTGGTAAGAGGACAACCTGCACCATCATGGCCTTCACCACAGGCTGCAGGGAAATCTATGCTCCACCACCTGGAGCACCTCCTTCACTTTGACCCTGGTGTCTGCATATCTGTTTCTCTCACCTCTTTTCATCCCCTCCTCTCAGAAGCTGTTGTGTAGTGTTTTTTGCCCTTTCTTAAATATATCATCGCAGAGGTACTATGAACGTTGCTGACCGGCTTAGCTTTGGCCGGTGGTGGATTCATCTTGGAGCTGGCTAGTACTGGCTTTGTCCAACATGGGGATAGCTTCTGGTGTCTTCTCACAGAAGCCAACCCTGCAGAGCCCCTGCTACCAAAACCTTATCATGTAAATCCAATACAGTCATCAACAAGCAGCTCCCTCCATATACAAAGTTATCCTTTGCCACACCTTCCTCTGGAAGCTGTATCTGCTCTTTTGAGTATCCCAACCAATCTGTGTATGGATGCAATTTGTTGTTGGGTGCTCTACTACTGATTTTTTTGTAACCTTGAACCTCCTAAACACTGAACACCCATTAACTTAATACAATTGAGAAGTGATGAAGCAAGGATAACTAGACAGGTTCACCAGACTGGAATGTAATTTCCTAGCCAAATAGATGTTGATACGGTTTGTTCAAAAGGATGGAGTATTCCTTCACTTCCTTCTTACAGCAGAAGTCCATTAAAAAACCCACCATCCTACATCTTTTCACCTCTTTTGAAAAACAGTGAGAATGGAGTTGGCTCTACCCACTGCTCCCCTTGTCTTTCATGTTAAGTCTTCTTTGTAATCTTTTTGCGTTATCTGCATGCATCTTTGCTGAAATGTTCCTATCTGCTTCCCTCAGTTTCTGTTTATCCATAGTGATGCTTTCCCTGGCCACCACAAAATGATTTTACAGAATTACATAACCTACATAAAAGTATTCCATAATTCCCAACAGTTCACTCCAGAGGATAATCCCACTAAAAGTGTCTCTCCAACAGGCTGTGAACTGCAGCAGGATGAATGAATGTGCACAATATGGACTATTCCCTCTGAGTAGGAGACTTGGAGAGACAGACTGCCCTTCTGCCTTCTCAGTCTCTCCCATTTCTCTTTTCCCGACTACTCCTTTAAAGGGTTAGCTCAGGATTTTGCTGCTTCTTTTCAGAGCAGTACAGCCTAGTGTTATTTGAGGCATTTCAGTAATTTTCTGTCACTTAATTTTTCATATTTTTCTTCTCCAAAACATCTGGAACCTACCTCTGTTTTCTGACTTTTCCTCTATTACCTCCAACTCAATCTTCCTTTGTACAAATTGTTTTTTCACTTATTCTTTTTCCCCTTCTTTTCTGAGATCCCTATGCCTTCAAGTGCTTTCCTTCACATTGCCTAAGAGATTTTCTCTCTTTCAAATCTTCATTTTCATTAAAATTTTGCTAGATGGAAGAATATAGGCCACTTCTATTGCAACTTCACAAAAGGCTAGGGTCTAGATCTTGAACTGCACTGACATCAAAAACCAGATTTTTATCAAAGGATACCTGTGATATTGTTATCTGTCTGAAGAAATGCTAAAACATTAAGAGGTAAGAATAAAAATTCAGCTTAAAAGAGCCTGCATTATTGAATAAGCCTGAGACCTTACAGATGAACACAGGTTAACCAATGCACTGTGAAAAAGGAGTCCTGTGAGAAGAAATCAGACTTTGAAACTTGCTGCATCGGCACAAAATCCTGGTATCAAACAGGCACTCACATGCCAGGTACATGTACTAAACTGCAGCACTGCTATGGAAACTTTGAAAATAGTACTTTCTTCCTCCTCAGATCTGTTCTCTCTCCGTCTTCAGTGTTACACCTGCACGCTTCAGGGAAAAGCTGTTTGCCACTATTAGACTTTGAAATTAAAATATAGCAATGAGGAGATGAATTTGATTCTACATCCATATCAATCTTGAAAAGAACTGGTATTTTATGTTCCAGGAAGTTACAGATAAGAAAGGAAAAGGTTTCACCCATCTCTATTGTTTCAGAGTTTAAAATGAATGAGACTATGCCTGAAAGCATTTATTGATCAATAGAATTGTTATTATATTTTATAACAAGTGAGAAACAGATAACTTCAGGGAATTTTGCAGGCATGTTAATTAGAAAATCTTAAGCACATCTACTGAATACTTATTGTAAAACTGCAAAGATAGAACCCAGCATTTTGTCCTTTGCAGTCATTTATTCGGCATGAATCTTCCCCTCAAAAAAAAGAAAAAAAAAAAGCTACATGCTTTGCATGGCCCAGATATTAACCTTCTGCACTTGTTCTACAAGAACAGCTGCTGTCCATCTCAGAAAAAAACGAATTGGCACCATTTTAATCTCCATTGTAATGACTGCCTCGCAGCTCCATTCTGAGAAATTCTCTTGAAATAGAAAATACTCTCTAATTAATCCAAAGTTCTTTGTCTCTTTAGATATGTAGCTGGCAACTTTTTTTACAACATAATAGCATAGCTTACTATACACTGTCTGCTACTTTGTCAAGAGAACAGACAATGTATAAACAATGAAAATAAAATTGCATGTGTCATATCTGAGAGAAAATATGTTGCTTGTTCAAAATTGAATGAACCCTTTATAGAAATGTAGATCGTTCTGCTCCAGCAAGTTTAGTTACTCAAACTTCATTTTACTGTGTTGGGCTGGGACAAAGATTTACGTCTCCATTAGAATAAAATAGAAACAGCATAGACTACAATGTTTTTAAAGTAGAAAGGGCCAATACTGAGTAGTACCAGCAGACACAAACCCATTGCTAAAAGTTTCTGGAAGACTAACCAAGTACCTTACTCAGTTTTGATTTCTAATGCAATGGACGATTGAGTTTTCCTCTTCATGTGGTATAGCAGGGACACTCTTGTTTCACAAACTCTTCTCCCAAGTTAATTCTGACCCAGAGACTCCTCTTGTTTTCTATCCCAATCAAGCCCAAAAAGTGCTTTGGTCTCAAGAGCAAGTTACAATTTATTTAGTGCTCTGTATAAGCCCTGAAGATGTCTGCATATTGAACAAACATAAGCCCGCTAAACACTACTAAGTTTTGTGGGAAAAGGAGATATTGTCTCTAGCATTCTTCCCGAGGCGGAAGCACCTTTGGAATAGGGGAGCTGATGCTTTAATTACAATTAATTTCAGCTGTCTGAAATATAGTTACTTACTTTTTAATTAATAATGCTGTGGTTTTTTCTTTATAGACCACAAAGTCATATAGGCAATTCTAGAGTATGATTGATTTCAGATGTCAACAATAGGATGAGATGAATTGCACCCCAAGGGTGACTATTATTCGTTGCTGACTCTGAAAGGAACCTGGGGTGACTAACCAGGCAGTAGAGACCTGCACTATATAGTTAAAATTTAACTGAAATTAATTCCACCCTGTTTGTTTCACGCAGTTTTGTCAGAAAAATTGTAACTTGCATTTCAGGTAGGGGTCTAAATGTCTATTTCTATTTGCATTGCCTCTGACTGTATAGGTGATTTGCTGCATCATCAATGCCATCATTTGAAACCACCCACGAACATGAACAAAAAATGCACACAGAGCAGAAAGGTGCCGTTATTATTATTTAGGCCAGGCCAGGTAATCTACAGAATAGGCAGTTGTCAGGGCTTTATTTCAGCAGAAATAGATCAAAACAGTCTTATCTACAAGGCCTCTTGTAGGTGTGCTCTAATATGAGCCCTTAAGTGTGTGGATGTTCCCCAAATCGGTACCAAACATAAGAGGGTATATTACAGGTTCCTGTCCTCCTGTTATCTGTGACATGAAAGGTACTATTATGATGAAAAATAAAACAACTAAATGAAGGTTTCTGCATACAGGTATCTACATGTGTCATAAGTGTCTAACATCCCATTTCTGTTGATGAAGACAATGTTTCTGGAGAGGAATTCAGCTTGTCAGTCCCAGAAGCTCAATCTGGTTGCCTATAAGCAAAAATTTGAGACGTTACTGAGTATATGAGAAATTCTCTAAGGTCTGGCAAATATGCTACAGAACCTATAGCTTGTCCTCATTTCCACATAAGCTGCTGGGGCTATCCAAAAAGCCATATGATGTCTCAAATGGTGGAAGCTGTGTTGATACAACTGGATAAAGGCTAAGATCTCTGCTAAGATCTCCATTGGCACAGAGACCTTTATACATTGGTGTTTAAATCTCACATTGAATGATCTCAAGTGGAATCCAGTCTCTAGTGCTGCTCTAGTGGATGTCTAAATATAGCACAAAATCTCTTGATCTCCATGTGAACCCCCCTTACAGTGTCAGCCTCGACTTTTGAATGTTTTATAAACATATGCAACATGTTGCAGACAGCTTCCCCCAACGCCTTCAGCTCAGTTAAATGGTGTATTAAATGTGGACAGCTTATCCAGAATTAGTCCATTACTAAAACATCTCTGGTGGAGAGTAACAGTTTTTGGAAAGATTATGCAATAGTAAGAGAAAAAAAATAGGTTGTAGCTTAACCACCTGTAAATATAGAGGAACTTAGCTAGCTGAGAAGTTTTGAAACTGGACAATTCATATTTAATTATAACATCATTATTAAAAAATAATTCTGTTCCAGCAGCCCTGCACTTCATTTGCTATACGGTAACTGGGGCTATGTACTAAGCACCGTGTAGAGTATGGTCTGAACAAGGAACTTCTAAAGACTGGTAATCCTTGGACAGGATTTTCTGAAAATCCAGCATCTTTACCATCCCTTGTTCTTAAGAGCTAAAGTTTGGGTGTCTGTGGTGTCTTTTTCAAACACAGGATATATAGCCATCCAAAAGAGGCAATTTTGTCTTTTTCATTTTTGTCTACTGTGGTAGCAATTTAATATCAGTACATATTAAGATTAAAGGATTAAAGAACATGGAGGATCGGCATAACCACAAATATAGCTAACATGATCACCAATAAAATCAAAATAAAGAGCCATTACAATAGTTTAAACAATCTGTAGAAAATATAAGTTGCCATTGGCTGAAAGTCATATTACTAGAAAAAAGTAGCTTATGAAAATGTAAATGAGGAAAAACATGTTGGGTTTGAAATAATCCAGTTACTCTATTATTTTATAAAATGTGCTGTTACATGCTACAGGCACCATTCAAAATAAAAATGTGAAAATTTTCATGTGGAACACATTTCTCGGCAGTATGAGTGAAGTTTTCTAGTGCACATATGTGACGTGCCTACTATATTGGCAAGTACTAGTCCATTTTGAGCACTGTTTACATACATTATTCCACAGAGTCAGAATGCATTAGGATGTAGTTTCATAAGCATGTTTGGTATGCTGGACCAGCTCATCACTTAAAGTTAGGCAGACACTTAAAGCCACAGACTACTTAAGAGTAACAAATGTTCCTATCCTATCAATCGTTTTCAGTAGGTCAGAGATGCAGACAGCAGAGGATGAAGTGAGATGAACCAGATGACAGCTACTTCTGATCCCTTTTTCCTTGGGTGACACAAAGGCCAGAAGTCCGTCTCTTCAAACTCTCCTCCTCTAAGCTCTCCATCACATCTACAACCTTTTCTTTCCTTTCTGTCTTTCTAAGATGGCCTTGACATCTCATCTTCACTCTGGGTGGCCAAAATCAAATCAAATTCCACAGTAATTTCATTAATATTGTATAAGTTACAAATTCATTGTACTATCTTTAAAGAAATCTATGCCTTAAACCATTTTAACATAGCCTATCAAAGGTAATTCAGCTGAAGGGCAGCCATCTTTTTTATTGGAAGGCTTCTCTTTCCCTCCCTTTGCAGCACAACAAGAAAAACCCATCTTTAAACAGGATGCTGAACAAGATGTTGCTCATAATTTAGTAGGTAACATAATGCCTTCTGAGTCAGAGTTGGAGCACTGCCTCAGTATAATGTTTTAAAAGGTCCCTTTTTTACTGCAGATGCCATCTTTCAAAATTAGTCCTACTGGTCACATTCTTTCCACTGGTGGGCTCATGCTTTCCTCTCAAACTGTCCATTTTCCCTCTCATTCAGGTTGTTATTTATTTCTTAAGCAATTTCCTAACATTTCTTTGCCACATTCTTGAGAACACATAGGAAAATAAAAATAAGCAACTGCTAGAACCATAAACAAGTAATTTAAAATTATGACCTATTTTGTGTGTGCTCCGTACAAGCTCTTTGCAGCACTCTGCTTGAACAGGCTCGCAAAATTACCTGGCAAGCATCTCCCAGTATGCATAAATTATACCAAAGGTTAGTATTTAAGTTCTGTCTTTCTTCGTTGTCTCATTGTGAAGAATTCCTCTTCATGGAGGAAAAGATCCTAGCCACAAGGAATGGCAGAAGAAACGGAAAAGCGTCTGCCAGTAGACATTTAACAGGTCATAAGCACGGTCAAACTTGACAAGTAAAACTTATCCCTGCCAAAAGAAGGTTGTTGGTTCAAACAGCCACTGAAGTTGAGGTTTGGGAGAGATTAAAGAATCTGTCAACAAAGAATTGTCAACCTCTGCTCTCATGTTTGCAAACTCTTCCATAGCAAAGGCCACTGTGGAGATCAAAGGAAACATTCAAGTCAAGACGGTTACGGCCACTTCAGATAAAGGCAGAAGGTCAGAAATTATTATCTAAACCCTAATCCATAGAATAAACAATTCCTCTGAATTACAAATTATCAGTAAATGACATTTTTCATTCAGCTAAGTCTAGATCCCCTTGGCCAGGTTTTCAGTCTTGCATAAATGTGCGCTGAAGAAATAAAACTCAAAGCATGCTGGTTTAGTTACAATTTCAATTACTTTTATAGATCATATTTATTATTCTGCCAGTAATATGTATACATACTTCCAAAGTCATAAGTTTGGACCAATGTTCTGACTTTTTTCTGTATTTTTTCCCCTCATGTGCCACAAGGAGTTCACGTGTTGCTCTTGCACCCTATCAGTGCACTGGCTTTTGAGTTGTCTTCCCCCTCTGTCAAGCAGTGCAGCCAGTACTGATTCAGCATCATCCTGGAGAATCAGATTTCACATGGCCCTTTGGATTTATTGGTGGTCCTGTTCAGCTTTCCTTCACTTCACTTACTCCCCACCTTACAATTCATTTTGACTCTTTGCCTGCATTTTTCTTTTTCCGTTTTTCATTCTGTTCTCTTTCATTTTTTATTTGGTTCTCTTTTCTTTCCTCTCCTTTTCCACCAGTTCTCCCTGTATCATCTTCATGCTTTCTAAAGCCTCACTCTTCCTTTGTCTCCCTTCTCACATCTTTGCCCAGTTTTTAGTGTCAGGCTCGCTCTTACCCTTTTTTCTTGGCATTTAGAAAGCTCTAGAAGCACTTCTCTCCAGCTCCTCATTAACCTACGAGCCCATTTATTCATCCTAGTTCATTGGGATTTTTCATTGTTTTTCTTTCCAGAATGCTCCTGTAAATTAAAAGGCCAAGACTAGCCCATTTGTTTCTTGGCTAGAAAAAGGAACAGATTCAGATCGTACACTCTTAGTCCCTTTCCATCACCAGTAAGCTCACAGGGCTCATTACTGGAATGTGATGCTAGCAGCTGCAGCTAGCATCAGGATCCAAAATTTATATGAGTCCTCATGGAGTACTGGGATGGTGTTGGCAAGCTGACTTATAAGTCCTGTTGTAAGAAGAAATGTAACTCTAAAAAACAGTGTTAAACAGTGCATCCAGGTGTCTGTCATTCTGAGAGAACTGAAGGGCTTTTTTTTTCCTCCTAGACTGTAATGTTGTGTTACAGTCAAGACAACCATTTGAAAATAGCCTTTTGAAGACTTGTTCATGCAATGAATATTGTTGGTGTATAATTCAGCAGAAGGTTGTGAAAAGGCGTTAGAAGACACTAATCAGTGCTTTCTGTTTTCTCATCTTCCTATCACTGTTCCTTTTCATATTTCAGAAAAAAATATTAATATACTCCTGAGTAAGGACACAGGATAAAATAAGATCACTGGGGAAGGAAGTTTACTTACTAGCACAGTCTCCCTGCAGATGTACATACTCTCATGGGATGAAACTGTACTATTTAGCTTTAGAACATCATTTCTCTGCTGTGAATTAGGGAAGGCAAGTTAACATACAACAGAAATTCTCTGACTACATGACTGGCTCACTTTGATTTTAAGTTATGATTACTCATATTAGGCGGTGATTTCAGAAGATTTGACAGTATGTAAATAATGAAATACAAAACCAGGTAAACCTGGTAATGTCAAAGATGAGAATCTAGGTCTGTAGTCAGGAGTAATGAAAAAAACCCCAAGGCTCTACAGTATAGCCTAGCAGTAAACAAAGTAATAAGATGCTTAAATGCTTCATGTGAGGAATTAATCAACTCTAGAACATGATGCCTGAGAGGATTGAACAAGAGTAGGAACCGTCTCTGTTTGGTCAGTGTCCACAGTGAGTGCAGACTCACAAGGCCTACACTGTATTCCTTCCAGAGTTGTCATTCCACTGTGAAAATCTGAACAGTGTTTGGAAATGTACCTCTTACAATTCTTTATCCAAAAGACATGCACTCAGTTACCTGGCCCAAATCAAACAGGAAAGGAGCCAACCAAAGGAGTCTCCAGAGATCAAGAGAATGACTGTGCTTGTGCTGTGCTATGCTTACGATTGTCACCTGAACATTTGGCCCCATCCATTTCAAAGACAGTTCTACTCCTCACTCAGCAAGACCAGAATTTTACCATTTATCTTCAGTTTCTGGTGCTTCTGTATGGCCAATTGTACTGTAACCACAAGTCAAATAGACAGACATCAATGAAGAGATAGGTCTGATGACACTACATATTGAGGATACAAGAAGCTGAGCAAAAACTCTACATACAGCACTTTCCATTCGGTCATTTCAGCAGAGTGTTACTGTTATCAGCTGTTTGTAATACAGTGGTACCCACAAGGAAGAGAAAAGTCCCTCTGGACTATTCACACAAGAAAACAATCCCTACTCTAAAGGCATTACGTCTTTTAAGCAAGACACAACTGACTGTGACAATCCAAGTGAGTAGACAGTGATTAATGTAATGCAGGTAATGTAAAAAAAAAAAATGCCCAAAATTCATTAATTTATGTCTTATTAATTAATTCAGATTCTATCCACCACACAGCCTACTCACACTGTCTAGGTTGTTATATTGTTTGCTGACTGTATGAAAGTCCACTCATTACGTAGCAGTTACAGGCAGGTGCTATGTGCCTATAGCAAAGATTAGTTGCACTGTCTTGTGCATGGCAGTGTGACCATGCTGCAGGTGGGTCATGTGTATGGGTTCCTTAGTGTGTTGCATGCACTTATGCGTGTCTTTGCAGAAAACACTTTTCCAGAACCAGACCCCTTCTATAAACCTTATGTAAGAGCCATAATTTTAAAAGGAGGAATTGCTCGTATTAAGCTTCTTATTCTTTTTACTTCTGTATTGCTCCTGTTGTTTTGTTAAATTTCAAGATATTTCTACCCCTAATAAAAGTGCTAGTTGGTGTATTTTTACACCCATGACTATTACACCTATTAAAATATTACGATTTTGATGAATCCTTCAGCCAAGACTACACACTTCACCCATTCTAGTGGGGAAAGAAGTTCTCTTTCTACACAAGGTATGTGAAGTAATGCAGTTACCTTCCCCACACTTACTGGAACTCTTTCATTACCAAATCTAAAAAGTAGGGATAACACAGGGAAACTAATCTCCCTGGCCTGAGAAGACAGCTGTTCAGAGTGACATGTGTTTTCATTGAAGCTCATCAAACTCCATAAACTTTAGAAAACTGTCTTGGTGCAGTTGGAAATGTATCTAGTAGTTATATCATTATGTCAGTCAGTTACAACACTACTATATTTCATTCCAAGTTTTCTTTGCTACATTGCTCATCACAGAGCATATATTATTCTGGTATGTATCTATCACTTTCCAAAAAAGTTATTCTTTAATTGAAATTGCACCATTTTAAACTCTGCCATTTGTCAAGGGTTAGGGCTGGGCTGGCCACTAGATGAATGACAGATGCTCTCTGTTAACTTCTCTTTCTTCCCAAAGGGGAAGAGAAAGGGAATATGGGAAAGAGACTTATGGATTGGAAAAGAAAACTAAAACTGCTTTAAAGAAAATAATAACAATAGAATAATATACATACAACTATATACAATACCAATACTGAACCCATCCTGCCTGATGGCAATTACATCACTGTCACCACTGATGCTGTGGGCAGATGCTGGGAAAGGCCCAGGCTGGACTTCAGTGACAGCTGGGAACTGGATGCAGGAGCTGGATTCTGGAACTGGATTCAGGAATGCGCAGATTGAGATCAAAGGCAGAACAGACTGAGTCCTCCTTGGACGCCGGCCATTGAAGAAGACAAATTGACACTTGTGATCCCTCAGCTTTATACCAAATATAATATCTATGGGATGGAACACCTTGTTGGTCAGTTCAAGGTCACCTCTCCTGTCCGCTCCTGCCCACAGGTGCAGCCTCTAACTCACTGCACCCCAACGTGGCACACAGGACTTAGCAGTGACCTTGGTCTGCGCAGGAGCAAGTATGAGCAAGAGTCTTTCTGCAGACCAACCCCTGGCAGTAACTGTGCACATCCAGCGTTATCACTGCTAGAAGCAGGTACTCTCTGCAAAAATACGCTGTTAACTTCAGGAAGTGCGGTTACCTAGAAGAGACTGAGCTGTAAAATAAAATCACTGAACAGAATGAGTTCTGTTCTAACTCAAACCAGAACACATCTTATTCAGCCTATGGCTGTTACCAGGCTTCCACTCCAGCATTGCACATCTTGCCCAGCAGGCTAGAAGTGTATGATTGCCATTTTCTTGCCAATGGATGATTTTTAGCCTCAAGCACAGAACCATTCTCAACATCCACTTTTAATTTAGGTCATTGATATGTTTTGGGGCAGCAGTTCTAAGGATGACTAGACTTTGGGGAAGTCTAGTCTTACTGAGGGGGATAAAATAATTTTAAGACATCCAAATTTTGGTTTTCCCCTTCGTTCCTTTACTGTTGCTGCAGGGAATGACTGCTGCATAATCCCACTGTGACCAGGCTATAGCACTGGGAAGCATAAATGCTGAGACATAGAGCTAGAGGGAAGACTGGCTTGCAAATAGTAGCAACAGCTCATGGCTGAAGTTTGCCAAAGTCCTAGTTCAAGTAGGTGAACTTCCACCAATCTTATATTTTGGAAGCATATTCCATTGTGTAATGCACATTAGTGCACCAATACTACTGCAATTGATTTGATTTCATGGTGTATGATACCACATGAAAGAGGGCACAGAAGTTTATTCTCAGCAGCAATAATGGCATGTGAATATAAAATACAGACATCAATTAAGATAGTGCTAACATGTCCTACATCTCCTATGTATTGAAAAATAAGTTATGTAGGTATATAGAAGGGTCATCTCAAAATAAATTTCTTCTCCTCTACCACCACTGATTTTAATGAAATTACTTTTGATTTACAATGCTATGCAAAGACAGTGAGGTCTATGTTATACAGATATATAAATGTAAGGGCTTGAAAGAGGCAAACAGCTTAAAAACTCAAGAGACCATGAAAAATGTGATTGTTTAGAAGTACATACTAAATCATGGTCATTTGTGAGTACTTGTGTCAGACGATAGCCCTGTTAGAAATGTTTGAAAACTTATCTCTAGAAATACATGACAGCAATTACTACAGCTATATAATTTCTGGATAAATCCTAGTGGTAAATAACTGTACAGATAAACAAGGCAGTATATCTGTGTACAACTGCTGTTTAAGTGAATGGAGTAAATATTACAGTCTACCAGCATATTCCATACAACTCTGTATTACCTACACCATCAGGCTTGATATATCATGTACCATGAAGAAAAACATTTACAGTGGAGAGCTGTAATGTGAGAAAAATAACATGTGCTTGGGATCAAGCCTGAGGAAAATCAAGGAAGAACTCTCTTCAAAAGCATATTCAGCTACATTTTTCCAGGTTGCTACCAGAAATGCCAATTCTCAATGTCAGAAAGTTCCAGAGAAGAGAGCATTAGCATTATTTCAACTTCGAAAACACACACACATGCTAAACCTTTTCTCATTTACTTTCCAGTTGACCTTATGAGCCCTGTGGCCTTCCAGAAACCCTGCAGCTCCTGACAACTTCTCCTCATGATAGTGATATAGATACGCTTGCTTGAAAGGCTTAAAAAAAAAAAAAAAAAAAAAAAAAAGCACCATGGAAAATACCCATCCAGCTTTAAAAAAAAAATAAAAAAAGGCTGAAAAATATATGATCTTATCTACACTTTCTATAAAATCATTTCAGCAATCACAAATCTCAAGCAGGAACTGGTATAAGGAGTCAACAAGGAATATTTATTACCACATTCTAGGAAGAAGTGGGAGTTTTCTCACAGTGTATTTTCAGTTAATCTAAAAAGAGTTGTCACCTTCAATTTATTACTATTTTGTTTTGTATGCCAGACTTAACATAAAGATAACTTATTTTGCACTGATGGGAGTTTGAATTATTCAGTAAATGCCAAACTTGGTAGCTTAAGTATCCCATTTTTAGGGCCAATAAATTACATCTGAATTCACAATGCCTCTATTTTAAAATGGAAACGTTTGAACAAAAGCATACATGCGTGTATTTAAGCTATTTCTTTCTGGCTTTGGTGGCTTTGTCCTTGAAAAAAATAAGTTCTTGTACTATATGATAATCTTTCTGTTTCTATATCATTGCTGTACCTGAGAACAGAATTTAGTGCCTCTTTTATAGACACAAATAGGAAAAAGGTTGGTTTTGTTGTTTGGTTTTGTTGGTGAATGTGGGTTTTTGCTAAGAATGTATGTTTAACCACTCCATATCAATATCAAACTACAAAAAGAAGTTAATGAACTAGTGCAATGAAAAATTCTTTCTTTCATAGATATGGTAGTTTTCTTGTGGCTGTACACTAGATACCTTGTTACAACAAGCTTGCATTATGCTGTATAAATGAATAATCACATTCTGATTCTAGATAAATTTAATAATAGAAAAATAGCAAGTGAACAACTTTATCATATTTGGAGGCAACAACTTGCCATATTCAGTAGGGTTTTTTAATTTCATTTTGTTTAAACACATACACAATGTGAATGGCTACAAGGCTTTAAATTAGCCTTTGATTAAGTTTCGCCCAGCTAAATAGAATCCTACCTATAAACACCTTACGTTATTGAACTTCCTTCCTATTTCTGTTACAATGCAAGCTGCTCAAGAAACTGTGAGTTTGATATGTCCATAGTCACGAAAGAAGAGTGAGAACTTGGAGGCTGGCGATGAACAAGGAAGCTAGATAAATGTCCATGGGCTGTGCTTTTTATTATTGATGGGATTTACTACACCATAAAAAAGGACAATATTAAAAATAAATCTCAGCAAATACCACAGTCTACACAGAGTTATTATACAGAATATTTTCAAATATCTGCCTACTCACAGAAAGTCACTGGCAGGCCCTACAAACTCTTCATTTAGTGCAAGGGTCTTCATTAGCTAATGAAGATGTTTTGCCTTTCCCACATTTCTAGGCAATGCCTTACGTTTTCCTATTTACTCCTCTCAACCTACAACAACTGTTTGAGAACACTACTTTTGCTTTATTATTTAATTTATGTATTTTAAACCTATATCATGGTACATCAAGAGTCTGGTATAGCTGCTCTGTTTAAAGCTGGTTATGTTTTCAGACAAATCTGAACACTTATAGAGAACAGGAAACATGTTCCAGTGTCTTACCACCCTCACAGTAAAGAATTTCTTCCTAATATCTAACCTAAATCTACCCTCTTTTAGTTTGAAACTGCTACGGTCTTATCACTACATTCCTTGATAAAGAGTCCCTTCCCACCTTTCCTGTAGGCCCCCACTAAGTACTGAAAGGCTGCTATAAGGTCTCCCCAGAGCCCTCTCTCCTCCAGGCTGAACAACCCCAACTCAACAGTGTACCAGTCCTTATTTCAGAATTGATTTATTGGATAGGTTATGCTGTGCTAGGAGAACTCGAACTGTCTGAAGGAATGGAGGCAAGAGTTGTTTGTCTGACTCGGTCCCTCTGCACAGTTAATGGGTATCACTGAGAGAAAGCAAAGTACCAGAACAGGCTACAAACTGTGTTTGCATTTCTGAACAAGAAAATTAGCTCCTATTATTTGTTACTACTGAGTTCAAGAGGCAGAAATTCATCTACTTCCTCATCTGTAAATAAGATTGAACAAAAATTATCCTTAATTCTCATCAGTTTATCTTCTTGAAGAAAGAACCTATCAATTCCTCATGTATTGGCTGTTTTGCCAATAATGCATGCTATTAGTTTAGTCATTATAGATAAAACTATGTATGAGTAAAGACATAAAATTGAAATATTGACTACAGAACAAAAATATGTCAGAATATTTAGTTTGGAGGAAAGAAACAAGAATTTTACTTTTCCCTGAAAAACTATTACATTAAATTTGGCAGTTACTGGACAATCACATGTCCCAGAAGTGTATCGTGGGAGAGAAATACTTTTCAGCCATCTATACTGATTACAGTCCATAGAATTGCTGCCTGAAAAGTAGGTGTTAGGAAATTTTATTATTCACCAAATGATCTTGCATGACAAGTCTTATTTAAGAGTTAACAGCTTATGTAGAGTTCTTAATTTTATCTTATATTTACTTTGGTTTTTTTTTAAAAGCTAGCCAAGACTAGATTAACCAGATTAAACAGGTGTCTCATCAGGTAGCATCACCTGGCACCAGAAAAGGTCACAATGGTGACATAACCTCAATATCCAACACACTTTGATTAATGGATTTTTGTGAAGCCTGTAATATTTACAGTTCTTCCAGATTCACATATGTCACACTATTGCTGGGACAAATTCTTCTGTGGGCCACCTGTCCTACAAGCTCCTGTAGCATTTTTTACCTTTATATCTAACTTAGAAACATGCTCTGAAACACAAATTAAGATTACAGTTATGATAAGAGTTAAGATATGCAAAAAGGGCTGGACTGCTGTTTCTACAGATAACTTCTGCAAGGCCAAGTCCTGATACACCAGCAATAAAAGATGTCAGTGATGTAACCTGAACCACTATGAGATTAGGCATCAGTTTGGGCTAGAATTACTACTCAGGTATGTTAAACAAATTTAAGATCCTTCTGTGTTCAAAGAGCAAGCTAAGACCTGGTTCCACCTGGTTCATATATCTTAACCTGAAGGTTGGTCTGTTCTCTGATGCCTGGGATTGGAATTAAGACTTGGGAAGGCTGACGATTGGTTTAACTGATGGCTAATACGTATTTAAGGAGAAGAATGAGGTGAAGAGAACTAATGATTTAGTGTTTGTACAAGGGTGGGAAGAATTACGTTTAGAGCTGTTAGTAATGTGTGAGAAAGCATAAACTAAGTAACTGCTGGTGAAACCTGAAATGTTGGCAGTGTTCAATAATAACAGTCATCAAAAAGTCCTCTGATTCTTTTGTCTGATGAGATGCTGTTGGTCTCATTTGAGGGTTAGAATTACTGTTTAGCAGTCACATGGAGAGTCTGTATGTCCTGACCCATTCCACAGTGCTCTCACAAGAATGCTGAGGGCTCAGGGCACACTGAAAAAGCTGACTGACTTCCTGCTGAGGTCAGGAGTTCAGCTGTCTGTGATCCAAGGACTATCTGAGTACAGCGTGACTTTGGCTCAGTTTTACTGAGAAGGATCTCATCAAGAAGTGAGAAAGTATGCAACAAAGTCCACGAAGGCAAAGGAAAGAAAAAAAGGAGAAGTGCAATTGTTCAAACAGTAATAGTTGGCAGGTTAGGGGTTCGAGACATACAATACTGACCCAAAAAGCTGTAAAACCTTAAAGAAAAAATAAACAAAGAGAATCTGAAGATACAAACAAAAACAGTATCAGCCGATTTCAAGGAAGAAGAGTGGCCAGAATTTGTATTGGGTGGCAAAGGCTTGGGAGATGACTCATCAGGATCCTGAGCTTACCACTGAGCTTACTGTTAGATATCTATAATATGCATTAGCCAAACATAATTGCTTTATGCTCAAAGATGCGACCTGCTCACTAAGTCTCTGCACACCACAAAAGTTGCCTGCATGTAGCAATTAAGAAAGGGAGGATTACATGGCTAACAAATGGTAAACAAATTTGATGATTAAGACCACTGATAAATTAAAATTTGGGTTAAGACTTCAGTATCATGGTCTGAAAGTTTTCAAGGATCCTGGAAAATCTGTAGGGACAAAATAAGGATAAATGCTAGCCCAGTATTTATAGATTGGACGAAAGGCAGCATGAGCCCTGCCTCTGAATAGGTTGAGCGTTAAGGTTCCAATTTAAACAAGCTAGTTTCAATGATCCATGATAAAGGTCAGTTTGGATATTACAGCTTTTGTGAAAGCACATGTTCTACGGCCAGTTTAAAGTTGAATCCTAGAAATTTCAATTAAAAGAGGGCTGACAGCTGTATACATAAACGACTGTTGACAGTTCAATGCTAACAGGTTTGCCTGGTCAATGCTTGAGGCTGGGCTTTAGCACGGGACTGAAAGTCAGATCATAAGCAGAAGAATTGCCTCTCCTCTTAGATGAGAGCTAACAGTAATGTGCAGTTGGTGGTCCTGCCACGTGTGTAGTTATCCTAACTATAATTAATGCAAGTGCAAGGTTTGAGTTCAGAATCCGAGGGTGAAGGTTTCACGGCTTTGTTTGCTGATCAGTCCTGCAGGTTGTTCCAGGGTGAAGTGAGGGCTGGATCAAGTAGGAATAATTATTTGTCAGTTTGACTGCTAAGAATACGTAGCTTATCTTTCAGGATATGGTTCAAATGAGGATTCAAAGCAGGGTTTGATAAGTGATTACATTTCTCACACCTCCTTCAAGGCCTCCAGATCCTGAAAGACTAAATGAAAGATGTCAAGGGCCTTACTTCCATTACTAAGGCACCAATTGTCTTACTTATCAACAAACAAAGGCTTAGAATAGCTAGAAGTTAGATTTATTAAAGTCTAATCCAAATACCTGCAAAAATCTTCAATGAAAAGAGATGATGACAGCTCATAATATCATTTGCAGTACCAGGGAAAACATTGTCCAGCTTATGATTATAGTTAGGGAGAAAATTCAGGAAAGTGAAGGCTCAGAGGTGTGTGTGCTGATTATGCCATAAAACCTGCAGAAGGAAGATGAGTGGTGACAGCAGGAGCTGATGTACTATTGCTAGTATTAATTTAGATATATTTGTTTAATCTTAATTTTGGTTTGAATTTTAAACCAGAGTTAGACTGTCTTTCCAATCCAGCTCTACACATTTGTATTTACTGGTGGGTTCATTAAAGTTTACAAATATAATGACAACTGATAATAAGAGAAATTAGTTTCCAAATCAAGTGCAGTTACATGGCCTTTGATAAAATTCAGCACTGCACTGAGACTACAAGTTGGCAAAGCAGACACTGAGACATCTGTATTTATTGATTAATCTTGGAAGATCTTTTGGTGCAATTTAAGGGCAGATAATAACAGATCTATTGCTCTTTCAGACATGGGTTTGATTGCTTGGTCTGTAACTAAGATTAGGATTTGGAAGTGAAGACTGAAGATTTTCATGAAATATTTCAAAAAGAAAAATTATGTCTATATCTACCTGAGCTTTTTGTCATTTGTATACGGGGAAAGGCTGCATCGTATTAAATCTTGGTTTACAGTTTGAATGAATGAGACCATCGGTCTTAGTGACAGAAAAAAAACTTAGGCTGAACGTGGGGGATGGTTGCTCCTGATGAATCCCAGAAGTCCTGTGGGACTAAGTGAGTTACTGTAGAAAATAGGAATTTAAACCATACTGCAATATCTAATTAGGGAGTGGTCACGATTGGTAAATCAGGCCAGTGTTCAGGCTAGGACTGGGTTTGGCTGCGCTCAGGTTAAGTATGGGAAAACAAAGTGGTTGTTGGAGTCTCCTCAGTCCAACTGGTTTTGAAAGAGACAATTCTAATGGAGGTGATAAAGTTTCACTGCCAAACGCAGGTTAACCTATGTTCATTAGGCTTTGGATTGGGCTTCAGTCAGGTAAATGCAGATGGACAGTAGTATTAACTTTGTCTACTGATTTTGAGTGGGATGGAATTAACTTTCTTCATAGCTTGTGTGGGGCTATATTTTGGATCTGTGTTGAAAACAGTGTTGATAACACACTGATCTTTTAGCTATTGTTGAACAGTGCTTGAACAATGTCAAGACCTTTTCTGCTTCTCATGCTGCCCCACCAGCGGATAGGCAAGAAGCAAGGGGGCATAGATAGGATGGGTCACCCCAACTGACCAAAAGGGTATCCCATCATGCTCAGCAATAAAAGCTACAGGAAGGAGGAATGTTTAAAGTTATGGGATTTGTCTTCCCAAGTAATCATTATGTTTGATGGAGCTCTGGAGATGGCTGAACACCCATCTGCCAATTGCCAGTGGGAAGTAGCGAAAGACTTGCTTATTTTGCTTTTCTTGGCTTTTGTTATACCTATTAAACAGCCTTTACCTCAAGCCACAAGTTTTCTTACTTTCACCGTTCAAATACACTCCCTCATCCCACTTGGGAGAGGAGGAAGGGGGGAAAGATAGTGGCTGTGTGAGGCTTTACCCTCTGGAGTTAACCCACACCACTTTGTGAATTGAACCATTTTGTTACCTGTAAGACTGAGTACTTTGGATCCTCACATAAAACTTAAAGCATAGAATCAGGATTCAGAATTGTTGATAATCTTAAATTACAATTTCAAGACAAAATAATACTTCAGTATTATTATAATCTTTTCAGTAGTTCTCATGGGTATGAAGTACAGGGTGAAAATTAAGTCCATGATAAAGGACAAGGATAGGGTTGTTGCTTGGGAAGGTAGAGAGACTTCAGCTTCATTAAGCGGCGGCCTTCAGGTTAAGTTGAGGGCAGATGCCACCTTAAGCACAGGGCTAAAAGTACATCTTATTCTCCCATCTATTTAGTAGGCCTTCAATAGCCCTAAACTCTGCTAAACTGCAGAACTTCATGTAAAAATTCACTTACACTCAGAAGTTAAACAGAGAGAAAAACCTGATTTTTGTTTGTTTTTTGTAATTTGGTTTACAAATGGACTTAAGACAAGGACATCATCAATGGATTTCCTGAACTCATTTACATCTTGACTTTGGTTTAGGCTTTGAAAAAATGAGAACCACTTTAGGGTTTGGGTGGCTGGGGGTTTTTCATTGTATTTTTTGAATTGCACATTGGTAACTTTTGTTTGGGGTAATACAGTTATTGCTTCACATGTTTTGGACAAGAGAAAATTAACTTCTCTGGAGACAACTTCTGACAAGATGTTTTTCTGCCTCCTTCCATGATGAAAAAGGTGAATTTTCCCTCCTAGAAGAGATCTGGTGAAGACAGATCTCAAATATCCAGCTTGTCTTCCAGATGTCTTTTGATGCGTTGTATTGAAGTGAAGTCGCAGTGAAAAAATTTTTCCCCTGTTTACCAATTGTCAACAGAACATTTCCTCCAGGTAGGCACTCTGCAGGAGTTCTCTACAAGTGGGAAGAGGAAGGATGAAGGAGTTGAAGGCTATGTGCTTTCTCTGAAAGCCTCAGAACCAACAATATTTCATAAGTCTAGATTGACAGCAAAGAAAAATAAATAGATTAATAAATAAATAGCAGATCTCTCAGAATAGTGCCATTCCCAGAAAAATCAGCTATTAGAGATATTAAAGCACCAATAGGCAATTCACTCATGTTGGTTAGCCCTCATTCCACACATGGGATATGCAGGATGCGATCTTACACTTTTCCAGACCTGAAAAAGAATGATCTCTTCTCAACCTGTGTTAGGAATGCATGCAATGTCCTTTTTTTACACTGTTGAAGACATCTTAAATCTAGTTCCCTGAAATAGAACCTAACAATACCTTAAATCAAAGAATATCCACCAACTCTATTGACTACAAACAATACTTCGGTTATCTGAGACACAAATAGTGAACCTGAAGAATGAAATGCCTAATTTCAGAGCTCAGAAAGGGAATACAGAGAGGCAGATAATTACTACCATTTCTCAAACTCATTGTCTTCCATTTCATATTAGTCCTTAAAGGTCTGAAAGTTTGTGTCTTGGCCAGATTTGGGTGGATTTTCACAGACAGAAATGAGATCTCTGACCTGAAGGGCAGCTTCCAGCCAAATATTTATTGTCTGCTCTAATACCACATGCAAATTACAGCATTTAAGGAAAGATCACTGCTGTTTTCTCTTATTGTTGTTCTTGGAGATAGCCTTGCTATCTTGGCTGAAGTATTCAGAAGAAAAATTCAGTTGGTCACAAACATTTTTCTTAGAAAGTCTCAGCCTCACATTGCAGACATTAGACAGAAAATCTGGAACAAGATGCTATCATCACAAGTCCCCTCTAGAATAATGAATAGTTAAGCACTACATTCTGCAGGCTTTTTAAACAAGAACCCCCAAAAAAAAAAAATCCAATTTAATTGAAAAGCGGAAAATAAATTTTTCATTTTAAAATTTTAACATTAAGACAGAGATAACTTGTAAAACTTAACACCATAAAAACTCTCCCAAGTATTAAGTAATCCCAGATACACATTGTAAGCCTAGGCAAGCTTTTCTGGGTTGGGTTGGTATTGTAGACAAGGAAGTAACATCTCCTCAAATTTAGGAGAGCAGGAAGCACTCAAACACCTTTGCTGAAACAAGCTGTCCTCTATGTGACAATCAACACTTAAGAACAAGTTCCAGAAAGATTTTCCAACCAATATCAGACACACTAAAGGAATCACTTTCATTTTTTATTCAGTAATGCTGTAATAGTCAAAAACCTTTGTAAACTGTTCTTGAACCAAATTAAGTACTAGTGCATCTGGTATATTTCCAAATTCAGGGACGACAACTTCAGAGTCAATAGGATTAACTCCCAGTTTTTAGGTTTTACTGTACCAATGGCACAGAGAGCACGAAATGTTTCCTCAGAAATTCTGTGGTAGTTTAAAAGGAATTTTCTGTTCTAGTGTGTAAAATCAGTCAAGAACATGCAAACTGTCAGACTAACTAATAAATTCAGAGGTACTTCTGCTGCTGTGCATTAAACTTGTGGTGAAAGAGAAGCACATACTATCCTCAGGAAAATAAGTTCTTCAAAATGCTAAGAGTTTTTTGTTTGGTTTTGGGATGGGGTTTTTTTGGGGTTGTTTGGGTTTTTGTTTTGTTTTTAACTGTTACTCTCACTACTCTAAAGTAACAGTATTTTATCACTCTGTTAGGGAGAGGCAGGTGATAAAGTAGAAGGAAAAAATGGTTGTGATCTAATAACTCACAAAGACTAATTTATTTTTAACAAGCAGATTTTCATTTTTATTAAGCTAATGTTAAGCAAACATTTTATAGTATTATGCTGCTTAACAAACAGAAAGTAAAATAAATTCTGAATACTTGGAGGATGAAACAGCATGTTTCAGATTCATGTGACATTTAAGCCACTACTATGAGAATTTTCACCAGCCAAGCCAAAGATTTCAGAAAAAAAAGTAACTCCCAATGTAAGAAATTGAAGCAAAACTAGCTCACATTAGCCAAAAATCTACTTTTAGTTTTTTATTATTAATTCCAAAGAATCACTTTTATACAGAAAACCAAAAGTGCTGAAACTATACACTTTGGGAGTTTTTTGAGGCTACTCGTGGGTGTTAGAAATAGAGTGGTAGAATGGGGAAAAGGTTCTGGAACTATTGCTCAAATTCAAAAATAGTCATGCAAATGCTTGGTATTGATCTGAAAGTAAGTTTTTTGCTAAATGCATTATCTATTCAGAATGGCTTATTTAATAGATCTAAGTGTCCTGGAGACTCAAGATGTCAGATTTTGATACTACCTATAGGGACAGAATACAGCTACGAAGATTAACTCTCATCTTCAACAAAGCTTTGCAGCTGTTTAGGTCCAGAGTACAAGAATTGCCACCCATTAAAAATTTCCAATGAAAAGGCAAGGTTAAATATATACCAACATTACTGCTGCAAAGAGAAGGAAAGATGAGTCTCTTTCTGGCATTGTTTGAGCTGCAGTGATGTACACACATTTGTAATGATTGTGGAGGTAATTTATAAGTGTTGATACTGTTAGTTCCACATGCAGGAGGTGAAATGTCAGTATCTGACGGAAAATAGTTTCCCTCCCCAATCACCCCCACCACCACCCCCCAAGAGAAAACACTGTCCCCTGCTGACATCTCCTAGGGTCCAGCAGTAAGGAAAGAGCAGCATGTCCCCAGGTACGCAATGTGTAACAGGCAGAAGAGAATGCTTTGTAGGCTCAAATATGCTCACTATAGACTTAAAGTTCTTTCTTTGTAGCTCAGGGGCAGACCTGTAGTTGTCTTTCCCTTGTGTCCAAACCCAAAGGTGACCTTTGGCAGGAACATCAGTTGCTTCAGAATTTGTAGACTGAATGAAGCACTGAGATGGGAAAAGTGTCATCATGTCTGTTGATAGTCTGTACTCAAACCAGCTTACATTTCCATCACCTGATTGGCCAGGATTTAAGGAAAAATCAAGTGACGGTCTGAAACCAGGGCTGCTAAACACCAAAGCTACCATGGGACAGCAGATCTCAGAACTGGCTACAGGCTAACCTTTCTAAGTCATTCTAAGAAACTCCAGCTTTTTCTGTTGAGACACAATCACTTTTATAGAGAGACTCCTGAAATCCTGTCTTAAGGAAAAATGGGATCCTGCATTCAAAATATTTAGAGACTGATTCAAACCCTACCAGCATAATAATGTCCTTGAATTTATTAAGATTTTCTTATATTCCAGCATGAAAGGGGAGAACTACTGAAACCAGAGGTAAGATTAATCAAAAAGTGTTGGACTGATTCACATAGTGGCATTCCCCCTTAGCTGTTCTGAATAATTTCATTCACTCAAGAAAATCAGTCATTTTCATTTACCAGTATGTCAGGGATTTCTATAGTGACTTTGAATATCTACATTCATTTAGCTGCATCTCTGCTTGAATGAGGCTTAGAATGATTCACAAAGGCATTTGAGCTGTCATTTCCACCTGAATTCTAGAGGTTAGCTTCCACTCTGCAGTCACAATGAAAACACATGAAATAAAAGGATGCACTGGCTACAGATAAAGCATACCACAGTCAGCACAACTAGTAATTTTTTCAGAAATGGTCCAAGCACTCCTAATACAAGTTTATACTACTCCCTCTACCACTTTTTTTTTTTTTTTTTTCAAATAAGAGATTGTATCACAGCTGAGGCTGCATAATGACTTTTCAGGCAGTTCTGTGGAACCAGAAAAAAATACATGTGGGTTTTGCAGCACTCTTAAAACCGATTTTTTACCTCAGAGACCACAGCACACACTGTGGTGTTCTTTTACTTCAATTTTCACCTGTTTTTTGAGAGAATGCAGATATAGGTCTTTTTCCACTGAAAGTGGCCCAAATTTATGTGGAAAAATCTGTGCTTAAAGAAATAGAAGGTTTTACTTTGCAGTAGGAAAAGAACCATTATTTCTTCAAAGGGTGAAAATGCTGGACAGAGTGTGGGTGCATCCCTGAAGGGCATGAGAAGTAATGCCATTGGTCCCCAGACATTCAGACACTCTGAAAGGAGCTGAGAACACCAGTACCCCCAGGCCCTCCATGATCTGGGGAGATGCCCTTTCTGTGCCCTGGAGGCATCACAGGGAGCAACACACTGGGAATAAGGGCACATGCTCTTGGTCCCTGCGCTCTCACCAGAGCTGGGGCCACTCTCTCCAGCAGGCAGAACACCTCTGCCTTGTTCAGGACATGGATCTGTGAATACTCTTTCAGAAAGTGGCACCTAAGCCACCTCGCTCCTTTCTCACATTACAGACACCAGGAAGAGAATGATGTGCATAAAAGGAAGAGACCACTACAAGTGTTGTGACGAGTCCAACAGAGGTCCCCAGGCACACAGATCCCAGTTCCAGCACCTTTAACCTTTCCCTGGGTTAAACAAGGATGCACTATCCCAACCCTTATTTTGGGCTGGTGTGTTTGGGCATGTTCAGCTGTGGACATAGAGACTCTGCAAGCAGGATACACAATGAAGTAGAAAGCAGTGGATTGGTGGCTAAGCCACGCAGAAGGCAGCTGGGATTTAGTGAGCTATGAGGCTAGGCATTAGTATGCTTCCAGCCCTAGGGAAGCCCTCAGGGTATTTGCTGGCCAGACAGGCACCAGTCCAGTGAGGAAGGGTCAGCCTGCACAGCTTCAGGAATGGCTCCTCCCCACTGCTGAGCTGCCGTCTTCCATCAGCACCATCAACACCAAAGACTTGAACCAATTACCCAATGATCCTGACTAGCCTCCTTTCTCCCCCTGCCCACTTCTTCCCTTTTAGGGTTTTGCCTTCTCTTACTGGGTTGTTTTTTTTTTTTGTGCTCCCAAATTTTTGAGCTACTAAATGACCTGGTCTCAACTCTCCTACTGCTGGGTATAATCTTATTCTTCTTACCTTTCAACACAATTTCTCACAGGTCTTCTTCAGCAGTGTGAGCAAGGTTGTGCAGCTGGGCCAGGTCAGAACTGGACCTTGCAGCCTTAGGACACAGGCAACTAAACCTTTAGGAAAGAAGGGGAGGGGTTCCAGATATGGTTCTTCCCTCAGCTTTTCCTAATATGTTCTGCATGTCATAGGACCAAAACTGTAAATCCTGGCTAGGAATATGTAAGAAATAAGCATTCGTGGTTCACAACTGTTAAAATGCATACTCAATAGCAGAGATTTACAGTCTTACCAACTGCCATTTAAGTGCCTGCAAGGCAGGTAGGATTTTGAATGCATTGCACTTAGATTCAAGTACTTAAAGTAAGAAACAGACCCAAACAACCCCCAGTGATTCAACAGAGTTATGGGGTGTGGTTTTTCAACCTTGAAGGCAACTTAGACAAGGAAAAACAGAACTTACTGCAAGGTACGTGCTGAAGGAAAAGAGGCTGCAAAGCACATTCTGGTGCAGTAGCTTGACTCTTTCCATCACTTATAAAACCAGGGAAAACTCTCTTAGCTTGTGAGAACAGAATTTCTCTGCCCATTCACTATTCACCTCTTGCTCCCTTTGGAAAGGAAATTCTAGAAATATCAGCTAGCACTTCTAATTGCAGAAAACCAAGACGTTGAGATATTCCAGTACAGAAGAAAAATAATACAGGTGAGGAGCAATGACAAATATTCCATTTGCCTTTATAGAACTAGCCAGTATCTGTAATAAATCTACTTATGTATGTCTCCAGAAAATAAATGGTTGTGTTTGCTCAAGCCACATTTGAATCAGCTTCAAAAAAGGTTTTCATTTTTATCCATTAATTCACCTTCAGTTTCAGAAGAACGGTTCAGTGGGTTCCTATTTCTCTGAAGTACTGAGCTGGGTAACTGTTATATCCCTGAGCTGCAGAAGGCACCCAGGTGCTTCACATAGTTCTGTTTTTACCCAAGCTTTACATTTCAGGTAATTGACACATAAGGAAAATCATAATCACAATCCATCAAACCTGTTTCAGCATGTGTCTAGCCAGGTACAGGCTCAAACAGAGTAAGCGTCATACTGAACTGGGAACACAGGGCTTGGCCAAGCAATGTAAGTCAAGAGGTTGCACACTTCTGAAGATATGGACTTGAAGTCTCATTCAGGAAATGGGACTAATTTGAACCTCAGGAAACGATACATAGAAATATATGTCACAGTTTATCATATTGGCTTAGACCTGAGCTTATCATTCAGATTACCTTTATACTCAGTTAAAAAAAAAAAAGAACATGATCAAAAAAATTATGCCAAAAAACTCAAACAAACATTTTCCAGGGCTCAGTTCAAAGTTTTTGTCTAAATTAGATCACAGTGTCAGCCGTGTGGAGTATATTTCCGTGATAATATCTCTGAGGTTACAAGTTCCTTGTTGGAGGGTCTGTCATTATATGCTCTTTGTTGCATGGATGTAGTATGTGTCAGAGAGGCACATTTTGATTACCGTCACATTGAACAGCATAACTGATGGAGAGAGCTGTAAGAACAGTATTTCATTCACAGCCTGATCACGGGATCTAAAATCTTAAAAAAAATTATTCAGCTCAAGACAGCAATCTGTCATCCCCTGCCCTACGTATTTCCTGCATTTCAGCTCTTCCTTGAAAAGACAGCAGGAAAAATTATGCAGGCTGAAGAAGAAAGAGGGGAAGATAGATACTTCGGGATATGCATGAATGCTGTTATCTCACATTTTTATCTACATGCTTCTTGTAAGTGTCCAGCTCTGTGAGCCTCTGGTTCACTTTAGAGCACTAGGGAAAAGGAAGCTGACAGAGGAACCGCGTGGCAACCACTACTTTTCACCTCAGATCTAATGCACTTAGCCAACTGCTCTGTTTAACATCTTCTAGTACAGCACTGCATACTAAAAATTCAGATTAACTATGTCACATGAGAAAATTTTAACATTACTGCTAATTATTAAGTACGTGCAGTCTAAAAGAACCAAACAGCACTTTTATTTCTCTAAGACATTTTCTACTGGAACAGAAAAGGGAAAAAGAGTTAAAAACCACCCATTAATGCATGTTTTTGTGATACCTGACTAATTAAGGCAGATTTTAGCTTTTACTAAATACAGCTCCACAAAGTACTCTACTAGTAGTACCAAGTAATCGAGTCTAAAGTACAAAAGTAAAAATGCAATAGAATTTAATGATGTGCTTTAACCCTAATGGTCTCTGCTCCCATGAAATGTTACAAAAGCCTCTCAGTATCATCTACCTGTGGTATCATTTAGTGCCCAAGCAGGTACAGTTCACTCTGAGGTTTGAGGATTTTTTTAAACTACGTAGGTGAAACAGCTCTGTTATAACCCACCATGTAAGAAATAAAAACGCTGACTCTCCCAAGCTAAAAAAACCTCATTTTAAAGGGTTGTAAACATGTAATTATTTTATTATTTAATGCATTTTTTTATCATAGTAGCAGTTTTGAACATAGATATAAAAGTCCAAGATGAACAGCTGATCCAATATATCTGGCTGATAATACTGCTTTCAACAAACACATTTGATAAGCAAACATGTCCTCCTAGCCACCTACACTCATACCCATCTGTTAGGATGGCAACATGCCTCTGCACAAGGTAACATGCCAGTATTAGAAGGCCAGAGAAACAAGCCAAAAGTAGAGGTAAGGAGAAATCTAAATGATATTGCACTTACCAGATCTTCTTCCTGAATTTCATCCTACATGTAATAAGCAGTATTACACTCTGGCACACTGACTTTTTAAATTTTATTCCAATTGTGTACAATTACATGACTAGCAGTCCACAGGAAAGAATTGGTTGGTCCTGGCTACTACCAGCTGCCAAAAACCCTTGAGATGTCTTGCAGCTGGTAGTTGAGAAGCCCATTAAGGATATCTGTCAATTTACTTTGAGCAGTTAGAGACAGCAGGTGCTGCAGTCGAAGGTAATTCCCTGGAAGACAGTACCACGTGGGGCAGACACAATCAGCGCAGAGAGGTTAACTACAAGCTCTGTCTCTATAATGACAATGTGGAATGGCAAGAAGCATAATTCACCCAGTCTGAATTGCAAACTTTGTCATAAGTTTGTTTTACCAACCCGTGCAATGTACTTGTCAAAAAGCACAAAATCTCAGAAAACTTATTATTCATTGATAAGTCTGGATCTTATGCACTCGCTGCAGTCGTGTGTCTTTGCCCTTGTGAATCAGTTAGAAATTACTCTGTATTTTGCAAGAAACAAAAGAGACATTTCCAATAACATAAGAAGTGGGGTTTTCCTAACTTTGAGGTTTTCCCTTTACCAAAAATAATTTCTGTTTTGATAGAAGTGCTTTGTTTTTTTTTCATAAGTATAAAATTGCCCCCAGCACCTTTAGCATATGTAGGCAATTATTTTAAAAACTGTCTTTCAAAAAAAAACATGGAAAAATTACAAAATATCTCTTAACAAAACTGATGATTAACAAAGTATTCCTTTACAGATGACCTGTAAATTTTGAGATTAGAAAAGCATTTTCCACTTTGGCACTAAAACGTCATGTTCTAAGATTTGGAAAATACTGGTTTTAATTAGCCTGCCATATGCTGCTCTGTTTACCTCTTTTTAAGCAGAAAGCCTTTGCTTTGGGATCTCTCTGAGACTCAGCCAGCCTGACATATCCAAATCTCCCACTGACCATACAAACTATTTAGGACCTAGTCCAAAGCCCAGTGGAAAATATTGTTATAACCCCTACCCCGTTCCGCTCACCATGATAGTGGTGCACAGTGGGGAGGTACAGTCCCACCCTTCGACATGATTAAAATTAACTCTGAGATCCTTCATCATTTCTGTTATAGAGCAGAGACAGAAGTTATTCATTTTTAAATGTTTTTAATTGTGAGAAATCTATGCCAAGAAGATGAGTCTTCCAGTTCTCCCTGAGAGGGACAGTGCCAAATATCACAGCCAGCCCATAACTGGAGAAAGCAACCAAGAAATAATGACTGTACAAAGAGGAGGACAGGGAGAGGATAAGCGAGTTTTCATCTATGTCAGCTCCCTTTGAGCTTTTTTGCCTAACTCAAAGCAATGCAGGGTCATTTTCTTCAAGAGCACTGGAGAATCTATTAGGAGCTACCTTTCTTGACTAAATTTTCTTGAAGAAAAATAAAGCAGAAAGAAACCAGACAGAGATTAGAGCTCCTTCACTAAATACAGAAAAGAGAAACCTCAAATAATTGTCTGTTTTCTACTGTCATCTCTATGGACGGTCTATATTCTGTGTTGAATGTCTATCAGCCTCATGCATCTAGAGTAGCTCATTCACTCTTTATGTAGTCACCTAAAATTCTCTGATCTCAACTTTACATTATGAAAAGGAATTCACCAGCCAAAAAAATCCAGCCCTTAGACCTGCTGTGAATTCTGCACCATCCTGCTTCAACGATACACCAGTCTGCATTTTTTTGCCTGTCTAGATTAAGAATAATGTAAGGCATTCGTTATTTGCTCTTCACTTTCACATTGTTTCTAGCCCAAAAGAGATCTAGCCTCTGTCCACTCAAGGCTAATAACATGAAATAATGTGATAAATAATGATAACTATTTTTTATTTGTTCTGTTATTTCAACATTTAAAACCGGACACTGAGAAAAGCAACATCCTGTACTCATAAGAACCCCTTCTCTAGCTACCATCACTTGAGAGCTCAGTTGTATGTAATCTAGAAAAACTGCATAATGAATAGACATATAGTAGGCTTATTTCCCTGAGTAGAGGAGAATTTCTCCTCCAATGTTTGTTTTCTGAATATTACATTTTTCTGGAGGTTCTCACTTGCTAAAAACTGTGGTTTTATTTCTCATTTATTCCAAGCTGCTGCTTAGAACTTTTGAAAAATAGCTACTCTGTACTGACTCATAGCTTGGACATAGGATCATACTGTTTAAATTTAAAAATATTAGTCAGACTACTTTGGGTTATAGTGTTGTATGACAGAATATGTCAATTAAATCACTATTGAATTGACACAGTGGATGAAAGTTCAATCTTGTTAAATCCAGTAGAAGAAACCCAAAGGACAAAGCGTTCATAAAGCACAGAAAAGAGAAAGCTCTATTTTTAATATATTTTGCTGCATCACCTCCAGAGCTGAGTATTCTAATCATGCATTGAATTAGTATCCTACTAGCAGTGTTCTTAAATTTCAAATATACCATCAGCCTGATAACTTGCTGTTAAACTACTTAATGTACTAGATCTACCTCTAAAACCTAGTACTGTTGTTCAACTGTGCAGCAAGCTACACGAGTAATAAACACAATTATAGACACAATGCAATTTGCTTGCATACAGTATCCTTCACGCCTGAGATAAAAAATGCTTTGTAGACACAATCAGTTATGCACTAACTAGAAAGGGGATATTTAAGGAGCGATTTAAGTAGAGTGAGTAAATCATAGATCAGATGACAAAAAGTTCCCTTATTGCATTTTTAAGTTTAAAAAGAGCTGAGAGAGAGCAAAAAGTCAAGCAAAGACATGGAGTTGGAGAGCAGGTTGGGAAAAGCAGACTGTGAAAGCAAAGAAAAGTCATGAAGAATTTTAAGAGAGAAGGATCTGGAATATCACATGCCATTCTTCCATAAAGTGTAATATACTGCTGGCAACTTCTGTTGAATTAAGTATCAAGGCACTTGTGAAAATTTCACTTGGTTCCCGTCTACATATTTAACCAATTGAACACCCTTGCAGATCTGGCATCATGACAAAAGCACACAACTGGTAAAATGTCGGGAGGCAGTATGAACGTTATGCCATGCACAATCTGTTACAATTTCATGGCAAAGAGAAGGTATACATTTGGTAAATTGGTATGATGAGTGGTTTTTATCACTTGCAATTTGTAAGGTGTTCCAGCAGCCTTGAAAAAATTGTGACTAGCTAGGAGGTCATTTAGATAACACAGTGAATAGACAGTCCAAGAAGATTTTAAACTCAGAGAATCTCTAAGAAAAGGGGAAGAGCTGAACTTGCTACATCACTTTTGTGCAATCCAATTCCAAATAATAATTGGATAGCATTACCAAAACTACCTCCCTCGTAAAAGAACCAGAAAGAAAGTTGTGAAAACAGAGAGGGTGGATTTCATCTTCAAAGTGAGAAAAAGTTACTCTTCAGCTATGGTTCTGATCCTGTGTTCACTTTTACATTCCACTTTTGAGACTCTGTAATGAAGAAGTCAGTATTTGCCTTTACTAAAAGCGGTGAATCTTTAGTTTTACTTTGTTGGTAAGTGTATTTGTGGCTAACAAATCTCAGTTAATGCTTGCAAGCAGAAGCAGAGTGTTTCTTTGAAGACAATACATCCAGATAGAACGTTATCACAAAAAAGCCCTTGGAGCCAAAGCAAGATTTGGGAAAGTTGTTCCCTATAAACAGCATCAAAACCATTCAGAAGCCACGACAGAGAGGGCAGTTTTCTCAAAGAGACATTATCCAGTTCTTGTCTAGCACAGGACAGGCAATGGACAGATGGGTTTTAAGTTTCTGGGAAATCTTCTACTGTCACACTTTGCTTTTCAATTGTTTTCCTAAAATATAGCTTGAAAAATAAAATCCTCAATTTCTGTTTAGAGGTTCCATAAGTAGCAGCATCTCTGAGGTGGAGATTGTCTTTTAATCTCTCTTGATTTATTCCTATAGCATCTGAAACAGGTAAGTTACCTATAAGTCACTATGTCAGAAAGAAAAACAAGGCTTACTAAGTCTGATGAAATCCAAACTTCAATAAACACATCATACACCCATACAGCCAGAGAAGCAGCAGAGTCTGTCAGAACAGCGTCTGTCCTCCTAGAATTGCTTCTCGACTTTTTTTTCCATAGAGACAGAAGTACACATTTAAAAATGAATGAAGTAGGACCGAGCACAGACTTTTTCAGCAATTGCTTTCATCATTCAACAATTTTTCTTAACCACAGCAGTCTCTCATGAATAATCTCAACAGTGTCCTGGGGCTCCGTGATTATTCCAGGACTGAATAAATGTGACTGATGGGAAATCAGAACACTAAAACACTTGAGCATTGTGCAATCTCACCAAGCAGAATTGCTGTGAAATTGTTTAGCATGTTTTGATGTCCTTAAAATTGAAACTACAGTCACATTTTAAGACCTGCTAGGAACCAATTCTATCCTTCCTTTCTATGGATAGACAGAAAAAAGAAAAGAAAGAAAGAAATTCCATCCTTGCAGTTTTTAAGAACCAGTCTACATCTATACTTTCACTTACATTGATAATTTCAATAACATTAGCTGAGTAACATTTGATTTAATGAATATTACAAAGATCAATTTCCATTCAATATCAACACTTTTCTATCTGAGCAATAGCAATATGTACTAAATAAATGGATATCATTCATCCGTTTTGAGGATTTTATTGTAAGTCCTTTTAAGCACTCACCTACTCAGATTTATCAGATTCAGTATTAAACTTCTTAAGGGACAAGTTTAAAATTTTACTTTAAGGACAGTTGTTAAATGTATTTAAACTGTATTTAAGACATTAAAAATTAATGTAGTCTATTTATTATTGGTAATGCTCAACATGTTTACTGCAGCGCAGCCTAAGAGCTGAATACCGCAAGACTGCAGAATACTGGTATTGAGGATGAGAGATGTTCCTTGTTCCAACAGCTACCAATCTCAATCAACAAACAAGAATGTGTGGAAGGGGTGGAATATACCATTCATGCCAATAAAACAGAGAGATGGCTGCAAGCCCCATTATAATTCCATGAGCAATTAGCTTTTATTTCATTATTTCAGCTTTTGGGTGAGAATCATAGAAATCAGCCTGCATCCTTCAGTCTCTGTGTGAACAGTTCTGCTCAGCTTTTCTGCCAGCTTCTTTCTCAGGTAGAAAATGTGATTTCTTCTTATAAATCCAATTCCTTCCATACTTTATGCAAGAAATAATAGAAATTTTCATTCCTTGGAACTTGCTAGTGATTACTATGATCAAGGTCTACAACTGCAATTAGGTGATAGAGTAAGTAGGGGATTAAACAAATATGTCCTTTAGAATAATTTGAGAAGTCTGGTAACGAAGGGAACTTCATAAATGACATGTTCTTTGTTACATTTGGTGCTCGAAAAGCAGGAGAATTAAACCCTGTACTACACTGTCTTCTTTCATGCTGTGCATCACAATGGAAGGGACAGAGGGAGAGGGGGAACAGCTGCCTTAGATGTCTGCAGGAATTCAGCATCAACAAATGGTCCCACTGCGTTCCTGCTGTTTGGACTACTGATCAGTTCAAAACCAGATGCATGCTTCTGCTGCTTCCCTTGCTCACCTGCACTATGCACTGAATTAATAATTACTTCCTTCCACTCCTATCTTGCTCTCCACAGTGGCCCTAACACTTTTGCTTCAGTTTGATCTGTCTTTCATGGAGGCCACTTGGTCACAGTGACTGGTTTGTTTTGGGTTTTTTTTCAGGGTAATCAGAATATGGAATAGTAAATAAGCAGCTAAGAACAACCCACAGTTGCTTATACAGCTGCTTATTTTACCGTATCACTCAGCTGGACAGAAGATATGAGGATTTTCAAATGGTTTTGGTAATCCTCATGGAGGAACCAGCTCCTGGCACATCTATCATCAGTTCCTGGATTATCTATCCTGGTCTCCTTTTGCACCCCATTAGCATTCAAATCACTCCAGGTGTGTCAGCAGGTTGTTTTGGAGAGTAGCTGTTGATTCCCAAACACATATTCTTCTCAGCTCGATTATATCATTAAAAATGAGTTGTCAGATTGCACTCTCATCCTTTTTGAACCTGAAGTGCAAGTAGGAAACTTGCGCTTCATAGAAGCAAGCCAAAGTTATTTAAAAAAAAAAAAATTAGTAAATTTAGTATCTTATTCTCCTCTTGTTTAAGGAATAGTAAGTCAGAAGTTTTAAGTATGCTTTCAGTTTGGAAACACTTTATCTTTCTCTTCAGAATAAATCTGAAAATTTTCAAGCTAAGGCAGTTAAAGAATGGCTTAAAGCCAGGTTTCTATTGAAAGATTTTTTTAACCGTAACTTTAGAAAGGAGAACGGATTGGTGAAGCTTTAGATGGAATATGACTCACATAGAATATGCAATTTCACAAAACCAGATATGCTCAAGAGAAAGAATGCAGCAATGTAAGAAAAGCAATACTGTGTCAAGCCTAAAATCTAGCCAATCCAGTATCCTGTCTCCAGAAATAGCTGGCAGAAGATAACTAAGGAAGAGCATAAGAAAAGAGCAAGCACACCCTGACACTTCCTAGATTTGGAGATACCTGAGACAGAGCAAAGGTCTTTGCATTTAAGAGCTTATGATGGATTTTTCTTCCATCAATTGTTCAATATTTTTTGAAATAGGTAAAAAAAAGTATCAGCTAAAAATTATGCCCCGGAATTAAAATCTTTTAAGGAAAGATTTTCAATAGTCATTTTGAAATAGATTCATTTTGATTTTTTTTACCCCAGGTTGTAATATAACAAAATATTTAACATTCAAAGATTAAGGGAAATATTTCTATTTTATTGAAATTAAATGTTTAATATGAATTAAAATAGTATTGAGGTGAGTTTGTTTGGCCTTTTTTTTTTTTTTTTTTTTGTCTTTTATGAAGAACTTTGGCATTTGGGAGTGTGTTCCACCTAGGAAATTCAGCCAAATTTTGCAAAGCTTGACATTTTTTGAAAACGGAGTGCCTATTGTACAAACAGTGATAGTCATTGCCTCTCCACCTAGTACAAATCTTTAAGCTGTATCTTGCATGCTGTTCTTTCTAAGCTCTACAAGCATTAACTAACACTATTTGAGCATCTTCAAATCCCTCTGAAGATAACTGAATGTACAGCAAGTATGTGCAGTCAGAAAATGTACAGGGAAGGAAGAGAAAGTGCAGGGAGGACATTATAGTCACCTGAGATGAAACCAATTAAAAAGCTTTGAAAAAATAAGAGAGAACTTCAGGTTACAGAGGTTTTGTATTGTCATAGAGGTGGTTGTTACTTGTCCTGGGTTTGGCTAGGATAGGGTTAATTTCCACAGCCAGTCCGAACCAGTCAATGGGATATCCGATACTATACTGATGTCACACCCAGTATATATACGAGGGGGGAACTAGCCAGAGAGGGTGTGCTGTTTCTAGCAGTGGCGCGGCAGTAAATCGTATGTTACTCCCTGTATTGTTGTTATTACTATTGTTTCCTCTCTCTCTCTGTTGTTCGCATAAACACCCCTTATCTTAATCCACACAGCTTTACTTTTATCTTTTTTTCTCTCCTCTCTCCCCACCTGTGGGTAGGAAGGAGTGAGTGAGCAGCTGTGTGGTCTTTAGCTGCCAGCTGGATTCAAACCACATTACTGATGGCTCTACATCACTTTAGCACTTCTTAAAAAATCTTTACTAAAAGATGGTTCCTCCTCAGTAACTCTTCGTATGTGACCCTATGACTACCCATCACTAAAACTCTATATACACCTATTTCACAGAACAAGAATTCATCAGCCATATTTGTCTTAAATGGTTAATCCATTGTTCTAGACTGCAAAAGTCAGTGAGTTGGTTAAAATCTTTTCTCACCATAAAAAACACTTCTTTCCAATATGCTTAAAGGATTTTAGCACATAACTCCCCTGTGTGCAACATGGTTAGGACACCTGACTAAGCAATTCCAGATGGAAGCAGGAAATGGACAAGCTAGTGATGGAAAGTACTCTGTTTTTAACATCCTAGCTGGGATACCAAAAGACCAAGGAAATATAATCATGCCACATCTGCTTAGATGGTAGAACATTAGCATATTTTTATCATTAAGAGCTTTTCTTATTTTCTTTTAAACTCAGAACAGAGCCAAACCCTATGAACTGAAGACGAATGAGACCATTTCTGTGTTCAGTTTCATATGGCAAAAAATATTTTTTTTTCCCAACCTTTTTGTTTTCAAAGGGTTTTCTTTTTGGGTTCCCAGATGGGCTTCTGATTATGTCAAGGCACCCACTGCATTCCAGCTCCCCAAACCCACCAAACTGGAGGACCAAGGGATTGCACTGCATTTACCACCAGGTTTGTGAAGCAAGGTTTCCTGGATATGAGAAGTAGAATGCACAAGGGCTAAAGGGCCACATGCCCAAGTCTCATTCCAATAGATAATAGCCAGATGAACACTCAGTCCCAGACCAAGAAACGTCTCCAGGGCCAAGTAACCTAGGTGTAGCCAAACAAACACAGACATCTGGCTTGGAAATCAATAAAAAGAGGAACTATTAAGAATTTAAAAAACCTATAATTTAATAAATTAATAAATATTGTGAGTCCAGCCATTTTTGTCATTTGGTCCTGGCCAGACAGTGGTGTTACCAGGGGCTAAAACCAGGAGGCCACCTTTCCCAGCACTGTTGTGATGTAGCACAGCTACGATAGGCAGATGAAGAAAGGTGGACCACTTTGCATTCAGAGAACTGCATTCAGCTTTCTATTTTATGACAGTTGCCTGTTTTGTGCTTCTTACCACCCTATCAGACAGTATGAGTTTTCTGCAAAAGTCCAGTGTAAAATGCACAGAATTTCTCCAGCATTTATTCTTGCCCTTCCTTTGTAGTATCTGAAAGACTCACTGGAAATTGGAGAAGGCATTTAATAATTGACTGTATTTTTTTTCAGTTATGGAAAATAGAACTTGTCTTTAAAAAATAGATTAAAGCCTCCTGATTCTGTCTGATACAAAGTGAGTTAATTACGCCACACTAAATTGCAGGCAGTCATACTGACATCTGGTGGCCTTTCCTACCTAATAAAATTGCTCCCACCAATTTCAGCAAATAATTCATGCAAGAATGGTAGCAATATCAAAATGACATTGTGGTTGTGTTTGTATCTGCCTGGATTTAGCACGTAATATTCAAAACCTGAGTTAAGAGGTATTCAGTCCACTCCTCGGTACCGTGCTGAAGTACTGCCTTTTAATTAGCTGTCGTGTTAAGTTACATTTGCTGCTGGCCCTGGCTGCAGGCATCGGAAAGCCACCAGCTTTCATACACAGCAATTAAGGGTGCCAGAGCTGTCACAACAACTCTGCAGCTGCTCTAGGAGTTATCAGGAGATTTCACAATGACACATTGCGTTAAACAGAACTGCAGCCAGTGGGAGGAAAAGCATCTTATTACTATTATTGTTATTGTAGAATCTAGTAGATCTAACTGCGGACCAGGACCCCATCACAGAAGGCACTATACAAACCATGAAAATGATGGGCCTGCCCATTATACACTACCATATAATTATAAGACAAGAAACAGTCAACAGACTGAAGATGCTACAGACCAACACATCAGAGCCCAGTCTCTTAAGAGATGTAATTGAATAGGAACATTTAAAAAAAAAAAAAAAAGAAGCAGAACCTTCTGCGGCAGTGAAAGAGAGAGGAACCCTGAGAAGGAATATATGTCTCCTTCTTGTTAATACAGCATAAATTTTGAGGGGAAAATATCTCAGGTCCATCTACGGGGAGGATTACTTATGTAACAGGAGAAGACCCACTGAATTGGGTACAGCGAAGGTCTTAGGAGTCACACTGCACTACTACTGCTACTAAAAGAGGAGAGAAAATATTGCCTTCTCCCCTCTGAAACAGGATTGTGTACTTCTGCATTCACTGTTGTGAAACAGATTGCTATGGTATTTCTACAGCTCTGAATGTCTCTTGTTGAAGAGGTGAGATAAGTGATCTGGCCCACTCTCCTTGTGCAGAACAAAGAAAACCAAATAAGCCTCTGCTGTTAGCTGTCATCGAGAATTTCATTTTAGCTCGGGAGAACAAAATCCTGTCAGCAAAGGTTTTTCTGTCAGTTCCCAGGCTGCTGATTCCATCAGAAGAGACTACCAAGAACTGGGGTCTCCATCACAGGGAACTGGGGTCCACCAGAAATTGTATTAATCAATAACATAAACTTCATTCTGAATCTGCACAAGTAGACACATGTGGATATTTCCACAGAAAGGACATACTGAAGGACATCTCTTAGAGTTAAAAATTTTTGTTTATTTTGTGTCATTTTGGTTCATTTAATTTTCTCTGCTGTAATATTATAAGAATAAAGGTGAGGTAGCCAACCTATGGTTTATGAGCTACATCTACAATATCGCCTGAATAATTCATTCAGCTCGCAGCCTACCATCCACCAGACTCAGCAGCTTTTGAAAGAGGAAAAAAATTCTTCAGCCACAGAAATCCACCAAAAAAGGAGACATGGCACAGAAAGGAAAAAATAATCTAGACGTAAACAACTAGTTTCTTAATGGGCATGGAAGAGAACCCTTCGAAGTAGATGCTGATGAGCTTGCAGAATATGACTGCATATTACAATTGCCCTCCAGGCAAACAACTGGTCACAGTTCTTAAGTTAAAACAAAAAAATATGGACGGAGTTTCTTTATGATAACCACCCATTGAAATAAACACATTTAGCTAATGGCCTAAAACCAATAAAATATCCCAGTTACTCCATCAAAATCAAAGCAATGTTTCTGAATTTTCTGGCAGCCCATTTCACGTTACCTCAAGGCACCTGGACCTGCAGTAAACTTCCAAATTTTATTCCTCTTTGCTTATTACTGGTCCATAGGCCTTTAAAACCTTGTAGTTTTCACTATGTCACCCATAGGTACTTATAATAAAGGTATGTGCTTATCAATATAAAACTATTTCTAAAGTGATTTTTTAAAAACATGTCTGATGCTATTATATTTTTAAGGACTAATAACAAAATATTTGTCGTACATTCATCTGATGTATCTACTTGTTAACCAAGACAGTTCACGGGCTGTACATTTACAAGCAGAGAATCAGTGTAAACCATTATCACTAGTGTGAAATTCGAGGGTGTAATGTGTTTGAAAAATGAATGTGTTTTATTCATGTACTAGTCTGCTAAATCAGCAAAGCAATCAGCACTGGTGAAAGCCTAGATCACAGTAGGAAAACTGTGAAGATTTGTATTCATCAGGGAACACTTTTATCGTTTTCTATGTTAATACAAAACCAGAAAGTCTTCAACAAACTGTAGTATACTAGAAAACAAAACTCAAACCTGAAGAGAACTTCACAATCACAACTACATTCAAAAAAATCTAAAATAGATGTATAGAAAAAACTAAAAGAATTGGATACAGACAAATCAGAGAAGTCCACTTCTTAGATGTATCAATACACCACTACCCCAATAATATTTCTAAAAAGCAAAGCTTTGTACATAAACAGCTCTTCAAAGAGCACAGAAGACACTATACAGAACCTGTATTCCAGCATCTGCAAAAGAAAATATAAGGTTGAAACCATTGTGAAAAGTAGCATGATATAATAGCTGCTTCTCATCCCTAGCCTCAAGAGACTGCTGGAGAGAACCTTTTGGCAAAACATACACTGACTTAGTCAGGAAATTCATATTGCCCCTCATCTCTCCTCATCATCACCAAAAGTTCATTCTATGAGCGCTGAGGACAGCCTACCACTTTGAACCTCTTAAGACCATGAAGAGGTTTGTAGCTGAGTTATCCATGTGTTTTCTAAATAAATCAGTTAAGATATACAACATCTGATAGAAAGCTTCAGGCAAATGTTAGTCAAGCATTAGCAACCTACGAAAACATACAGCAGCAGAGCAGAAGGGATAGTTACCTGTATCTAATTGGTATCTTATTAGGAAAGGGCACTCAAAAGAACTTGCAAACACGATTTTGAATTGCATTACTTTATAATGCTTCTTTCCTTTCAAAACATAACTCCAGAAGTCTTATTGAACTACTCAGGAGCAAACCAGATTAGACCCACCAGGTAGAAAACTCTTGCTTATAATTCTTTGTAGTGAAATTCCGCGCCCGTTTTGTTTTACAGCTTATACTGGAATGAAGCCACCAGAGTGCAGACATTGCCTCTGGCAGTCAGGCTGGGTCACTCCACAGGTCCAACAGCACACCTGGCAGCAAGAGCTGGCTGCAGGAGAAAAAGGCCTTTGAGCACCGAGACCGTTTTACGAAATCAATTATTTTGAGGACATCCGCGAAGATTGCCTAAAAAACAGTTCCTACAATGTAGTTGACTTGCCACACTCACACATCTGCATACAAACATTAAAATAAGACTAAGTTCTTTGACAGAGAAAAATTTTATATGATCAGTCTCCCCATTATTAAAAATCTATGTGACTCAAGGTGTATATATCATACACAAAGCAATAGCACAGTCTGGTGTTTGAGACAAAAGAATATTGTGGATAGAAATTGTGTGGCTCAGAGGAGGTGGCCCTAGAAAAATTAAGAAATTGATGTGTGTGAGTAGCCACTTTATTTATTTATTACTCCATAAGAATAAGGCAAAAAGATTAACTTCCAAGAATTATTATCTCCCCAACTGCACTTTAATATTCACTGTGTTCAGGTTCACAGCAGCAGAAGCAAGAGTGGACTTGTGCCCCTGCTCTATCTCAGGGTATTAGTTCATGAATGCGAATAATGAGTGTTAGAGCAGCATTAACCTTGGATACTTTCTGTTAGAATATACTCCCCATAGTTTCTTAACTATTACCATTTCCATTTACACAACATGGAAGAATTGTTAGCATTCCCAATTTAAGTATAATCTTTTATTCTTAGAAATTCTAAATTGCTTATGTATAGCTTTATTTATTGGGATAGATAGAGTCCACATAGTGCAAAAATTTTAAAATTTACTTCAGTCAGGGTTTAAATTTTAAACATTAGGCAGGTCCTCATAGGCAGTAATGAGTAACCAGAGGCCAAACTACAGCATCACGCATCAGCTTTCGTTCGGTCTAACACAAATTAACCCCTGCTTAAATCGAGTGAGAAAATTTTCTGAGCAAATCTTCTAGACTTAGGACTCATTAGTCAAATCTTCTCTCTACTGATATAAAAAGGATTTTTTCTCTGTCTCGTAAATATGACACCCTGCAAGAAAACAGGACTTTTTCATTCACATATATAGGAAGGACTCATTTCAAAACAGCCCTGAGCAAGCTTAACAGAAGTTCATATTTCAGTCCAAACAAAAGTAAGCAGTGACAATGCTGTGCAGTAGAGCGCTAAATCCTTTCCACTGTGAGGCCACGATTACTATACTACTTATACTGTGTGTGAGCAGTTTGATGACAGGATCATAGAATGGGCTAAATTGGAAGGCACCTCTGGAGATCATGTAGTTCAACTCCCCTGCTCACAGCGGGGTCAACAGCATGGTCCTAGGACCATGTCTTCATATTACTGTCTATAGCCACCATACACATTTCTCTTCATCTTTCTGTACGTGCCTTCTTTTTCCTCCCATGTCTCTTCACCTGAATCTTTTTCCTCCTATGCATTTTTGGTCTACTTTATCCTACTAAATGTTATCAGTGATATAACACTGTAGAAAAAAAGGCATATAGATTCATGTTTTGGGTTTCAGCCCAAATAGTGAAAAGTAGTGACCTCTATATTGTCTTAATTGCATTTGTCTGTTTACCCATACTTGTCCTTAGATATACATCTGGTTTTCCCTGCTTGTAGCAACAAGATATTGGGAACAAACGTTCCACATGCATTCAGGACCAAAACCAGCAAGAAATATAAATGAGTCTGACATAACATTTTTCTACCTAATTCTTCGGTTGCTTACATGTGAGCTGCTCCCACAGCTTTTCACACTAGAAGAATGCGACAATTATAGAGTGTTGTTCTTTTTGGAAATAGTTTGAGGTCTGTATTTATTGAGGGTAAGGAGCATGTAGACAGGTAACTAGCAAAAGACAGATTTTTCTCCCACAAATAAATAATTAAAGAAGGAATAGACAATGTTATTTTCTTTTATTTTATTTTGTGAATCAGGACTTTATAAATGTTTAAGCCAAATCTGCAAAACTGGGCATGAATTCATTGCTTCTAAAAGGAAGGAAAAAAAGACATACAATGAGCTTTTTTGGGAACATCTATTTTTTTCCAATTCATTAGTTAGTAGAACACAGAATTACAGAATACTGAGGTTGAAAGGCACCTCTGAGGATCATCTGGTCCAACCCCCTGCTCAAGCAAGGTCACTTAGAGCCAGTTGTCCAGATTGCTTTTGAATATCTCAAAGCGTGGAGACTCTACAACCTTCCTGGACAACCTGTGCCAGTGCTCAATCACCCTCATGGTAAAAAAAAAAAGAAAAGAAAAAAAAAGAAAAGTTTTCCTGATGTTTAGCAGGATCATCCTCACTGCCTCTGGTCCTGTCACTGGGCACCACTGAGAAAGAGTCAGGCCCCAACCTCTTTGCACCTTCCCTTCAGATATTTGTACATATTGTTGAGGTCGCCCCCAAGACTCCTCCAGGCTCCACAATGAGATGCTCATATGAGATGCTCCAGTCCCTTAATCATCTTAGTGGCCATTTGTTGGACTTTCTGTTCTTGTACTGAAGAGTTCAGAACTGAATACAGCATTCCAGATACGGCCTCACCAGTACTGAGCAGAGGTGAAGCATCATCTCCCTTAATCTGCTAGCAATACTTTATCTAAGGCAACCCAGGATAGCATATTCCTTCTTTGCCTCAAAGGCCCATTCCTGGCTTATGGTCAACTTGGTGTCCCCCAAGACTCCCAGGCCCTGTCCTGTAAAGCTGCTTTCCAGCTGGTCAGTCCCCAGCAGGTACTGGTGACTGGACTTGTTCCTCCCCCAGTGCAGGATGTGGCACTTTCCTTTGCTGAAATTCATGAAGTTCCTGTCAGCCCATTTCTCCAGCCTGTCGAGGTCCCTCTGGATGGCAGTATAACCCCCTGGTGCATCAATGACTACTCCAAGTTTTGTGTCATCAGTATACGTGCGAGAGTACGCTCTGCCCCATCATCCAGATCATCAGTGAAGATGTTGACAAGGCCTGGACCCAGTATTGACCCCTGGGGTATACCACTGGTTACTGGTCTCCAACTAGATGTTGCACCACTGACCTCCACCTTCTGGGCCCGGTCACTCAGCCAGTTTTCAGTGCAGCCTGCTGTCTGCTCGTCCAGCCCATAGTTCATCAGCCTCTCTCTGATAAAGCACTGTCTGTGTCCACTAGAATACACATTTATCTTGAGGGAAAAAAAAAAACAATCCACCACAAGTGAATGCTCTAACACCAGAATTATATTCAAAAGGAATAAAGAGGTGTCAGAATTCTTCATTTTAATTATCACCTTTTATATGATATTAATCAACATCTAATAGAAATAAAACAGCACCAAGCTGTCTCTCAAGCTACCTTCAGAGGTGAACCTACATCTTTATTTACTCCTCTGAATTACAGATTTGTCTTTGATGGAATTAGGGCCTTCAAGCCCTATTGGCAGATGTTTGAAAACTGTGGCTCTGAGGATTTTTTTCATCAGAAATACAGTATGTTTCCATTGTCTCTTTGCTTGCTTCAGCTACAGCTACAACCGTGTTCACTCCAGGAGAAGAGCAACAAATAAATATACAAGACTGTATTTGAGGTTACCATATCTCACTGGTCCTGATAAGATCTAAATTATTGAAGTGAGAACACAGGAGGATGGAAAAACTGAAAATAACTCGCTCTTGACCACAAAATTTAGTGTAAATTATTGGCCTGTTCAAGTCTGAGATTTAATATTAACTTCAGTGGAGCAAAAACCAATGCCTCCCGACAATGATTTGTAATCAAACAGGTTAATACTGTTAAAGACAAATCATTATCACTCATTAAGTTCTCTGAAGAGAAGCTGTTTACTGGCCAGTTTGCCTGGAGCCTCCTACAAAGTGCTGTGACTTCTGTTTTAGCAAAGGCTTTGTCTACTTCTCAAGTATTCTTTTAATTGGAACTGACAAGTAAGGTTAAGTCCCTGCACTTGCAAATATTTGAAATGTTTCAAATTTTATTAACAGTCACTGTGTTTTATGCAATTTGTAAGACATACAGGTTGAACTGAAATAATTCACAAAGTGTATGGAGATAAATTGTTCTTTAATTCCTAAAACACACAAGTGTGTTTAAGAGTTGAAATTAAATTTAGCTGCATTTCATCTTAACATATATCAAAGGAAAAGTCAAAATATTCGGTTTAGTCAGTGGTGAAGAGAAACTGTGCAGCTTTTTACAGTTCTCAGCCATTTTTCTATGTTGAACTTCCAGCTCTTTTGGGAAGGATTTGCACTTATTTTGATCTATCCCAAAGTACAGCAACAGCTGTGCTCACGAACAAGAGAACTGGACTCACAGCTCCCCATATCCCCACAGCTGTCACAGCACTCTTTCAGATGTTCACTGAACCCCACGTTTCTAAAGTTATCATTTTGGCATAGGCAACAGTAACATGTGAGGAAGATAAATGGAGAAAGACATCTGCCATCAACCATTTTAAGCATGAGAATAGATGCCTTCAACATGAAAAGAAGTTTTTAGTGGGACGCTATTAATCCATAATGTCTTCTCTCTGTGACTATGACAGATTATAAAGAAGTTGAGAACAAGGAGCCTGGGAAAACTTGTAACAACTGATGTGTATTTTGATGACATTAGTCACTCCTTGTCCTGTGGTGGCTGCAAATGGCACGTAAAATACCTCTTTTAGGAACCTCCATCCAAATAACAGTATCTGTTCCAGGATAACAGCTATCCACTTGCTACAGTTAAAGCAGAATATTTATAGACAAGATATAAAAATATATTTGCTGATCACAAATTCAAAGATTCTGTTACAAGGCTAAAAATTAACATTGTATGGCAAAAAAAACATTGAGCTCCTTGAAGACTAAGAATCATTCAGTGCCTAACATGCCATCAGCGCTTACAAACAACAATCATGTCTGTACGACTTGCATTTATTCAACACAGTATTTAGGTGTCGAGCAAGCCTAGTAGTACTTCTCAGTAAGTAAAGGATAATTGAATTCCATTATTACTAGAGACTTACTGTGACTTTAATGACTTTAAGTTGCTTGTTAGCAAAAGCTTGCTAGTAAAAAATTGTATAATTCCTATTGCTGGAAAGTTTCAAAACCAGGCTGCACAGGCCACTACAAAGCTCACTGCGGGAAGCAATCCTGAACTGGCAGAAAACCTGACTTTAGAGATCCTGATATACCATTTAATCTCTAACTTCTACAGTTCTCTCCTGTGGCCTTCGTTGTTTCTGTGGTAAGCCTGTGTTGATCATTAATATCATGTTTTCATGAGTTTGATCTGTGATGTTAGCATTAAGACTTCTCTGAATCTGCTTTTACCCGTAAATACACTGCTATCTCTTTTCTGCGAGCTATCTTCCCCTAGGAATTTCTGGTGACTTTTTACACATTTTTTTAAGAACATAAGAGCATTCAGACAACAACCTTCCCTAAAATTAATCTATTCTTACTTTGTAAGTCCTACATGGCTATGCTACAAAACTGCCACTAGCCACTGGGTCCTCCTCAAGCTGAGAGAACTGAGGGAAAGCACAAACTGAAAGCAGAGTCTAATTAAACTTAATTTCAATTAATAACATTCTTTACATCCATAATATATATTAATTAATAAGAACATTTAAGCAATACTACTTTAACCAAGATCTTATTTTACCTGTCATACCACTTAACTTGATCCCACGCATTAATAGTAGAATGTAACAAATCATTCAGCTAATAACACGGCTAAATAGGGGGATGTTCATGGAAGAATCACTCTCAGTCATTACTCAAAATTGCTCAGGGAATTATTTGTGACTTGTTTTTAACTGTAAAGGTTTCTTATGGTTAGTTCATTAATACTTATCCGATGCTCAGCAATCAAAATTTAAAATCAGTAAGTTAATTAGGACAATTAGCCCACACATTAAAACTAAAGAGGTTTACTACTGTAGTTTAGCAAGGCTGAAGAAACACTTTTTACAGCCAGTAGGAAAAAGCAGCGCTTAGAACCTGATTTCGACCCAATAAAGTGGACTTGTTTTGACACTGAGTTCAAGGACAGCAGAATCTTGTCCCAACAATAGTCACATGCAGAAGTCATGAATGAATATGAACTTAGCATAGAAGAAAATGGACCATGTTATGGTTTTTATTCTTCTTATAGCTACTTCCAGAAGAATAATATGTCTTAATCCTGATATATTTTGTGCTAGGCATTGTTCATAGTGTATTCCAAATGTACACGATGTACTCCTCTTCAACAGCCTAAACCAAAAATCATGCAGTGCTTTCTCTTAAACTTAGGTTATAATCTAATTATGGCATGGGCATATTTTTCCAGGGCTTGTAGGTACTAACATAAAATCAATTAATAAATGCAGTCCTAATTATGACTATGAAGTCCATCAAGCAAGTGAGGTCAAAACTGAATATTAGGGGTATTTCTCTTAGTACGGTAAGTATCTTGCTACTTTTTAATGTTCTAGCGAGTACATTATCATGAAATGATAAATGTTAATTTATTTGCACTGCTGTATGGCACCCATTAATCAATAGCTGTTTCCATCTTCCAATATATGAATGAGTTGAACAGTAAGTCAGTCAAACCTTTATAAATTAACCCATTGAAAAACAGCATTACTTCGTGTGTTTCTGTGCATAGGCATGAAAATAGCCCCATTCTAAGTGGGACGGTGACTACGCATCACGCAACAGTGTCATGCTGCTTCTATGGCATGGAACCAGCAGGCTCTGATAGGGAAGCGAACTGCTTCATGCTTTGCTTTGCAAATCCAGAAGCCCTGCATATGTACTTACCTGTGTGCATGTGTGCATATACACTCTTGCCAATTCAGACATCCTACATTGCGTGCATACTTTGTATAAGAAAATCTAAGAGCTTGCCCGGGCTTCTCTTGTATTTTCACAGGTAGTATCACAGAAATATGTTTGTGCAGACTGTAGTATCTTTCTTGCCTAATTTAAACTTGGAATAGTCTGATTAGCACATCCTAGTGTATACAAGAGATTGATGCAATGCCCCTATTTCTAGCAATGAATCAACTCTTCAGTGTGATATGGGTACCTATTAATTATGTAGTGCTCCCATTTCACAAAATCTGTTTGCAGACTCCGTCTGGAATACTAATTAATTATACAGTACATATTGTAGGCTTTATTTCACTACAGCCTACATACCGCCAGTCAGTTATGCACTGCAGTTATATTTCTATTCCAATTATATTGTTTAACCCTTAGCTCTTCCTGTGTTGTATTGTGAACCCCTAAAGCTCAGCTACAGGATCGTTAACCAGGGTTCCTGAAAGTGCTGAGGGTCAGTGCCTGGCTGATACCTGAGCTTGAAACTGCAGCTAAGGGTGGAGGACTTCACAGTCAGAAATATGTGTGAGAGGGATGGTAAGACTCATGCGCCATCACAGAAGCAAAACAAAGTGACATCATGTTCATTAGGGCAAACACAGATTCAAGCCTAGATTAATTATACCACATAAATATATTCTGTGCAGATAACTTAATTAAGACACCTTCCAGGTGTATTCAGTGTAATCATTGATTAATATATTTCTCATTTGAAATCTCAAGGGTACTTATCTTTCACAATGATTTATGCCATAACCATTGGTATTTTAACAAGACACTTGCTGTTTGCACTCCAACTTGCTACTTTCAAAGATACTATTCTCCCTTCAAAAAAGAGGGAAAATTTCAGCCTTTACTGCTCACCAAGAGATTTCCTAATTGTCATAACGGGATTCCATCACTACCTAGATGAGCAGGCTGTCTTTTGCCTGCCTTTCTACTAACAAGAAAAAAAAAGCGTAATTTTTCCAACAGATTCAAGCCCGTAATAGATGAATGAAAGAAACAAAGACTGTAATTTCTTCTGTTGTTTCAGTTTCTATTTTGTATAAACCATCCATTAATATAAAAACTTACTTTGATTCAGGTAAGATACAGAACTGAGATGTCTCCATTGCTGATTCATAATTTCTTAAACCAAGATATTCTAGCAGCTGAGACTCTGTTGCTCCAGTTCTTCTGGAAAATTGATATTGGAGATAGGGAAGAAAGAAGTCAGCTATTAACAAGGTCAAGAAATTCCATCAGAAGCAACAGGTTCCGACTATTTAGTTAATAAGAAGCAGGAATACCACTTAAGATGCTTTTAAGTAACACAGAGGACATTACAGTAAAAGTTAGTTTCTTTGCACTATGTAATGTGACCACACAAAAAGTTGTTGTGTTTTCTTTCAGTCATTCTCCCAGTAGTTAATAGATTTCATGTCACGCACAGAGCACTGCATAGCCTTAATGTCTCAAGGAAAACACAGATTTCCCCACAATTTCTGTACATTGATGGATAAAATTCATTGAATTACATCTCATCCTTTGAAAGAGAAAGTAGAGTTTTGTACAAAAATATTAATTAAATCTGTAATTTACATGGAAGATGTCTTACAGGTGTCATCCTTCAACAACTTCCCTTTTGTTATAAGACACATTACTGAGAAATCTGTGTCATACTGTGACTTGTCCTAAACATTATTTCAGATAGTTTTCATGGAAGAACCCTTCAGGTATGTAGTTCTTTTCCCCACCTTATCTTCCATTTTCTTATCTATTCTCTGCTTTCCAATTTAACTCTTGCAGAAGTTACATTTTACTAGTTCTGGGATCTGAATATCTTTCCATTCCATGTATACATCTGGAATATTTACAATTGCTCCCTCAGAGATCTACAGACAGGTCCTCAGATCGTTTGTCCCTTGACTAGTTGTTAAGATGATCTAAACTGCAGTATGTTCTTATTTTAGGTCCCCAGCTAAGTCTATGTTGTAAGGTTATAAAGAATAACTGAATGAGCTAAAATTCAACGTCCCAGTTCTTCAATTCACAGGATCTTCACACAGTTAAGTTTTGAATTCTTGTTTCACTCTGTTCCTATCAAGAAGGCATTTAAATTCCATAAGGAGACAATCAAATTCTTTGTGAAAACAGAGACCTATTAGTTATTTCTCCTTCTTTTGGTGAGGTATTAGGTCAAAATTAAGCACTTTTGGCCGAGGTTGACATTTCCTTCTCCCCTTCATTTCAGACACTATTTTTACTTTCTAAGGCCATTTCTGGCAGGCTTTTCACAACCTGCAGGCATGAATGTGAAATATTCATTGATCAATTTTCAGTCCAAATAGGACAGGTTATCAGAAGCTTCTACATGTGCACTTTTACATTATGCCCTAAACATTAAAAGCCTTTCAAAGACTGATCTTTCAAATACTTAAATGTGCAATCAAGTTTAATGGAGTTTCTCACATGCTTGAAATTAAGCATCTACTTCAGTATCATGCTGAACTAGATCCTAACTCTTCTTTATCACCAAAGATTACTGAAGCCCATTTTTTCTTTAATTTTACCTAGCCTGTCAGGCACGCACCCTTATAAAACCCAATCTGTTATTGTCATTCATATGTATAATAATCCTCAGATGACATCACCTGAGCCTGAAGTAGATGATAAATAAAGAAGCTTATAACTGTTGGGGATAAAGCAAGACCGTTTCACGGATTATTTTGTTTCTGAAACATTTTAAGCCTTTTTAGAATATAGCAAGTATAAAGAGAGTAAGAAAAGAAAAGTCAATGAACGCTGCCTTAAAGTTACCTCTTGAGCTTTCAGAGAAATCTCTGACATCATGAAACATAAAATAGCCCTGCAAGAGTTCTGCTGTAAAGACGCAATGTTTGATGACAACATTCTCCATATTTGTGCAAATCTGATATGAAACAGTAGTTTGTAAGAAGGCATGACCCTGCAGATCTGTGTAAGTAAGTAATCAACTTCTATTATATTTCTGGGAATTTTTGATGGTGGAGGGCACCTGTTTTTTTGAAGGAGGCACTCAGTGTCTTTCAGACCGTCTTATAATCGCCCGTCATAGAAAATCACATATGTGAAAAATCAAAGGGCTTTAAATTCATCTTTGCATTTTGAAAAAAGACTGGTATGACATTTAAGATTGGCTTGCATCTGATGAGAGCTATCCTACCTTTATACCCTCCCACTTCATACTTCATCTCTCCAGGCTTTTCTCAAAGTTAATAGGCTGATACCTTCCAAAACATGTAAATTCATACCTGCCAAAATACAGAGTCATACTGCTGCCTCTTTTCACACTCCATCTGCTGCATTTGTTATTTCTGACCACGCTTCCTGCCATGCCCCCTCCCATGTGGGCCTTTTTGCCTGAAAATTCAAATATGTTTATAAATGAGCTCACCTCAGAAATTAAGGGGTGATTCTTGACTGTTTCCTGTTCTACCTCTGCCGATGTTTCTGCTATGAGATGAGAGGTACATTGCCATCAGAATACTTTCTTCTTTAAGATCTTAATGTAAGATCTTAATCATGTTGTTACATTAGACCTTCTGCAGAGTTAAGTGATGGTTCATTAATAAACACACAGAGAGTCAAAAATGAGAGACCAGCCAGATCCCCAGGTAGCTGAGGATAGCATTCACACCTAGCCCATCGCTCCTCTCAGCTGAAGTATTTGCAGATGAGTAAGAAAATTCATTCCATCATGAGTTGTTCAAACTGTTCCAAGTTTTGCAACGAGGGTAGTCTTTCCATGTTTTTTATTAGTACTGTATTAAAGTGATACCGGTATAACCAAATGACATGCAGTGTAGTGTCTTCAAATAGTTACCATGACAATACTCATTAGATGTTCTGAGCCAAAACAAAATGCTTCAGGTTATTTTGAAAATGTGAAAAAAGCTCAAAATTGTTCAGTTTTGTCCTAATTCTGTCACGCGAGTGTGACACAAAATAGGCAGAGCTTTGATTTTTTTTTCAATCAATTTTTTACAGCAGTACTTTCCAAAATAAGATGCTTTGTTTGTGCCTCACATTAAAAAGAGATGGAGGGAAATGAGGATATATCGTTAGGGACACAGAAGCAGAAGTCAAAATAGCATTAACAAGAGGGAAGAAGAAGAAAGAGCACAGCAGTAGCTGAGAGAAAAGAAGTATTTTATTTCACAGTGACGTAAGAAAAATAGAAAATCCTCTATAAAGGCAAGATATCCTTTGATTTATATTCCTGAAAGAGGAATTCAAATGGGAACAGGCTGAAAGAAGCACCATCACAATGATTATGAGAATGAAGAATTTTTGAGAACATTTAAAATATCTTATGAAACAGATTAAATTACTTTCATCTGCTTAACCTAGCAAAGCAACTATTGAAAAGGGATATGATGCTTTTATAAATACATTAAGAGGGGTATTTGAAAAGGAGGAGAATTATCTGTATTAAAAGATAATAAATAGTACTGACACAAAACCAACTGACTATAGGTTGACCAGGAATATGTTTGCACAGAAAAAGTTTTCTTATCACGTGTAGGGACAATTACCTTATGATCTTTTCCAACAGGAAAACTAAGATGTTTAAAGCTGAGTGCAGAAGGGCAGAGATCCCCCTCACCTCATTAACAGCTGCACTGAACCTGTGTTTTCCTATCACAGGTTTAGCAGCCGTGCAGCCATGCAAGCACTCTGCATCCTTTGCCTCATTTTGATCAGAGGTGAGTCTGGTTTTGTCTGACTGAGATTCGTATGGTTTGGAAAGGTGTTGCCTGACAGATAGGATCTCTAACAGGGCATCAAACTAGCTTTAGGAAAGGCTCATTTAAGGACATATATGGAAGCCCTGCTAAGCTGCAAGGATATCCAGCGGCATCCCTTGTAGTTTTCTAACAATTGCTTTGTATGAAGCTTGGAAATGATTGGTTAATGGTCACCACCAGCATTGTTCTGTAAGAGAGCAAAAGTCCTAGGTGATCTTACATCTGATCGCACCAAATGAAATTCTTACATCATCCTGAATCAAATCTCTCAGATCAGCAGCAGCCAGGGCAAACAGTGGCTGATCATGGGGACATTTCCTAGTTGGGGGTAAGTCAGGTAACTTCTCCTCCACATCCAGGAAAAACTCAAGGCTTCACAGATGCACCTGTCCAAGCAGAGCCATGAACTCCTTCACTGGTTAACAGAACAGCTCAGAACACATTCTCTGCTGTAAAGAGAAGGCATCCTCCCCTATAGGAATACCTACAGCTGTGCCCATTCAGTGCCTGGAGAGAAATAACTGGCATGGGCCATAGCCAGGAGCGGTAAAGTGTGAACAGTTAGAGTGTTCAGCATGTGCACCTGATCCGCATAGCTGCCAGGTACAGGTTTAGCTGGAGGGGACAGAATTTGCCCTGTGCCCATTACACCTCTGCAGTAACCCTGTCCTGTTTGTCCCTTTAATGGAAAGAAGTGCACAATTCTAGTGATAATGAGCTCAGGTGAATAAAATACAGCTGACACTGCTTAGGTATATTGTTTCTGAAGTGCTAGCAAGACTAAAAAACTACTAAAATTATTTGTAACACTATCAGGCATGTTTATGAACACAGAGAGGGAACAGATTTGCTGAGTATGTAGGTGCTGTCATATTTTAGAGCACAGCTTCTTGTGTAGTGTCCATATCCCCTAAATTTAGCACGAAAAATATTGTCCATCATCAGCTCAACTACTGCATGAGTAAGATCAGCACTGGCAATTTTTCTACAAAAGGCAATCTTTAATGCATTGTTGGGTGAATAATACCTTTTTTAAGGTATTTTCAGAACAGGACAATGTTTCTTGTTTACAAATGACACCGCTGGTCACTGCTTTAATCTACACCTTTCATTCATTATAGATAGGCCACAGAATATGGCCATAGATCTCTCAGTCTGGGGATTCATTACTCTGTGGTGAGTGGAGATGTGATTTATCTGTGGGATAGAGGAGTCTCCTGGACTCCCAGGGAGTGACAGCACTACCACTGACTTCTCACCGTTATTCAACGACAGTTATTCCCTCCCAGTCGTCCACAGCCAAGCCTGCACCTCTCCAGCCAGCAATGTAATTTCCAGTCACGAGGCTGTAATGCTCGATTACAGTCTGGCTGAAAATTGGTTGTATGTTTGAGGCAGGCTCTATCTCATACCTCAGCAGCAGCAGCAGCCTGCCTATGTAGGACACTTATGCAGAAATTAACCCCACAGGTATTTTTGCACCATAAGATGCCAGACTACTGTTCCCTGGACTGTTGCTACTGTTGAGGTGCAGGACAAATGTCCCCCCTGGTGTCACAGGCCCTCAGTGTCCTCAGACTGCCATGGCCCCATGGCAGCAGCAGAGCTCCAGAGCAGCCAGTTCTCCCAGCACAGCCCTCAGGGGTTCCTGAAGATTGGTAGGTCCCAAACCATTTCTCTTTATTCATTTAATGTACGAATGCCAGGCAACCACTTTCTTAGCACCCCCACCACCCTCAAAAAAGTCACACCACAGCTCTTGATGGAGAAGAAATTCTGTGCATGAGTTGGCCCAGATATACATAACCAAGAAGGATGGACAGTATTTTCTTCCCCAAAAGTACACAGATGGTTAATTTTTAGGCAAATTATTGCTGTGTCAGTTAACCTTCCTGTCATCTGCAACTGGAGCTGAAAGTAGCCTTCTGAATCTGAGAGTCCTGGGTTATAGCCATTCATGAGAGAAGCCTCTTTTGTTTGAAACAAGGACTAAGCCTTGCTCCACAATGCAGCAGTCAGTTGTTTGGCTGAGTGTCAGAAGCAGCTGTTTATATAACAGCTTAATTTGCAGCCACCTCCTGATTTTACTTCAGTTCTCCTGCAGTGCCTGAACTGTGATGAAAATAATGGTGGAGAGCTGCCATGAAAAGGTTTGCAACACGCAAGAACAGATTTAATCATTGGAAGGAAGGGTATATTTTTCATTTTCCATTAAGATAAATATGTCTTCAGCTCTGATTATATGCAACAGTTTACCTGCAGCTCTTAAAAACTACCTCCAGCCTGAGAATTAAAGATTGCCGTACATCGCTACAGATCTGATTTTTCCTGAGGCTTAAGGCCAGAGTTCATGTTGACTCTCCCGTGAGCTCTGACTATTCAGCATTACCTGAAAATCAGATCCTTCAGTTACATCAAATCAGGGCATGCAATTTAAGTAAACTCCAGTAAGGTAATTGGGTGGCTGTGTGCTGCTGCTCTCTTGTGGTCCAAAATTATGTGCTCTAGAGAGGGCTGTGAAACCACCAGAATCAGGTTCACGTGGAGGACTGTCTTCACAAGGGGCAGATGGGTGGTGGACCTCTTTGGCAAAGGAGGCTGCCAAACAAACATCAGAAGTCCTTTCTTCTGGAGGCAGGAGGCGTACAGAGCCAGATGCAGGAGTGGAGGGCAGTGATGGTAGGGCAAGCCTTCTCTCACACTCCCTCCCAAAACAGCAGACAGGGAGCAGAGAGCCCTGGGGTCAGGAGAAGCAGGAGTAGAAGGGGGATGGGCAACCCATCCCCCCAAAGGAGCAGCAGCAGCAGCAAATGTATCATCTTCTTAGCAGGTTTTCCAACAGCCAGCTCTGCAAAACTGCCCCCAGCACTGCTCTGCCCTGGGCTTTTGGTTGGATAGACACTGAAGCACATCCCGATTCATAACCTCCCTTGTGCATCTATTTGTGTAACTGCTGCAATGAATTCAATATCCAGCGTTTTGCAGGAAAGGAATGTGATTGCTATGTATAAATTAACAAATGTAATTGACTACTGAATTGCTTTGAGCCATGGAGGGTACAGTTAGTAGTATAGCCTGGAAGGAGGTAGTCAGCAGGAGAGTGAATTTTCACTTTGTACCTTATGTTCTCGGAAAGATAAGTGAGATAAGAGAGGAGAAACAGGGCATGTGAAGCTCCTGAGTAGAGTTATAATAGGAACTAAACAGCTTAGATAAATCTGTAGCAAGAAGGTAAGGGTGTAATGGACTGTTATATTTTAGGTTGTGTTCTGCCTTTAAATGGGACCATTTATTTAAGGAAGGACTACAAGATATTAGGACAAAGTATAAATGAGAGGAAAACCGGGGAATTTTTTACTAAGAGGTATATCCAAGTGGACTTTAGTTCTATGCATTCAGCCAGCTACAGACTCCAGATAATCACAGAAAGGCTGCAGAACAATGAGAATTTACAAAATGAAAGACAGTCACCACAATCCCAGAGGAGAAAATCTGTGTTTGTGAAATGGACTTCAGCTTCCAAACCACTTTTAATGAATTTGTAAGCACCTGAGACTATTGGGCGGGAGACTGCAGAACAATGCAAAATACAGAGATTTGGAAGCAAGGAGAGGCAGGCAGTTAAAATTCCTCCAATGGCAAAACAAGACTGGGAAACTCATTGTTCTTTGGATTGCAGGTTTCCTTTTTAAGGAGATTTCCTTTCAAATTACACCATGTGCTACTGTAAGTTCGTGAATCCTCATCTACGCACCTTCCAGTTTGTCTGTTTCCTAATTCACGGCTAACTAAGGAGAGAAAACAAAATGCATTGACCACGGGGACACATAGCAGCTTGTGCCCACTACATCTGAGAAGCAAGAGACAGTCACAATGGGGTGTTTATGCCACTCATTCCCAGTGAGGCTCACTTCAACTTCCATTACAGTGAGCTGTTGGGACCCCCCGGTCACCCCAGAAATACAGATGAGTTCTGCCCCGATATAACTTGATGGCATTAAAGCACACTGTGCACCGGTATCTACCAGGGCCTTATACTCCTGTGGGTCTGATGTGCCAGGCCATTGGATCCACACAGTCCAGTAAACCTGACTGTCCCTTTCTTCCACCTGGCTGGAGGCAGGGCCCCTCTAATCCTGATGGGAGTCACACACTGCTTGTGAAAATGACAGAAGTCCTTTCAAAAGAAGATCAGACCTTCTACTCTACCTAGGGAATTTCCCACTGGAAACTGGGGCTCCATTTTTCCTGAGAGAATCCCCTTTCTCAATTGTTTTACCTCATACCTAACGTACTCAGGACTCTAGGATCAAAGTGAGTTTTCCATCACACTTCCTCACGGCCTCTCCATGGTCACGTAGGTAAAAGCACAGGGTGTGCCATGGTGCACACCTTCCATATTCTATTTCTTGAGCAGGGGAGCACCTACTCCTAACAGCTGAGATACAGGCCTGTACAGCTGGGGAGTAGGGCGTGACCTCTTTGAATTGCCAGAACTTCTGAGTTCCTCCACAGCCGACACCCAGGCCCACAGGGAGGGAGAAAGACTTCATATTGCCAGAGTACGCCAGCCACTTCATCTACCGTGTGTCCCTGGCCTTTACTCAATGTCATTATTGCCAACAAGTTGGCATATGACCGTGGTGCACTTCATGGAAACTTCCACCACGTGGACAGTAAGCATCGAACTTCACCTGGGTCTGTAGGTAGCCACTCATCATTCAGATTGTTATAAACCACCTCCAGCACAGCCAGCTCCGTCAGGTGCTGCATAACTCTCTCCATGGTGATCCATTTGCCTGGATACAATAGTTTCCTCGAAGGGATACCTTTCCTTCACACCTGGCAGAAGTCACCTCCAGAGGCTGAGGGCTTGTGTCTCTTTTCCAATCGTCATGTCAATGCCTCCTTCTCTAGGCAAGGATCCCAGCTACTTGGTTTCTCTACCCTCTAATTCCAAGCTACTGGCCCCATTATCTCAGCATCGGAGCAGCCAGGTAACAATGCGCTCACCTGGATGACGGCTGAGATCCTTTCACACATCTCGCAGCTCGCTCGGGGATAAGGATCAGGTGACCACCTCTGGCTCTGCCTCTTCCTGCTGCTTTCGTGATGGCACTGGTTGGTCGTCATGCCTCACTAAACGGACTGATTTTTTTGTGTATTTCTTTTTCTGTACAGGGTGACTGTTAGCGGTTCTCTGGTTCAGCTGCAGCGCCTGCCGTCAGGGTCTGAGTAGCCACAGTGCTTGTCACGAGGATTGGAATAGCTGCAGAGCCTGCTGCTCTGTTTTTAGGCCCACAGACCTTCTTTTCCCCTTGAGAGCACTGAATAATGTTGAACACAGCTCAATAGGCATGGCCCAGGCCCCAGCACATTGCAGTGATTTGTGTCTCTCTGGAGTTGCCAGGTTGACAACATCCCTTTTCCAAAAATTTCACTAGTTTGTCAGGATCTTGACTCGATCAGGGGTAAAATTCCAAAACATTGGAGGGGACCACTCTCCTAGGCGCTTGCCCATACCCTCTCACACATCCTGCCACTTACAACTCTCCAGCCTCAAGGCAGATCTCTGAGTGGTATTCTTGAAAAAATGCTGTGTAACCCTAAACAAGACCTGAGACACATTCAGGAGACACAACAATAGGAGCATACTGCCCTGGGCATCCCAAGGACATTCGAAATTCTCGAAAGCTGAGAAAATCTCCTCCCCTGTCTTGCCCATAGATTGGGTGAGGTTACTAATAAATAGCAGTGCTGCACACAAATACCAAATTAACCTCATAACCAGCGGTATAATTGCATCGTAAGTCGACAATATCTAATGTAACAACATGACAGTCCTGATCCATCTTCCAGAGATAACAAACATGACCACAGGGAATACATAGCTTACATAGGGATTTACATAACACCATCATGCAAACAAATGGACCAGCATGGTGAGCATGGACTACTTAACTAATATACGAAGTACATATAGCAAAATTGTTCTAACACGTTTGAGTCAAATCTGTCATTATCTCAACACTTTTAAGCCCCAAGGTGGGCACCAAAAAGGACTGTCATGGTTCAAACCCAGCTGACAGCTAAACATCACACAGTTGCTCTCTCACTCCTACCCCCGTGGCAGGGGAGAAGAATGAAAGCTAAAGCCAAGTGGGTTGAGATAAAGAGAGTTTACTTAAACAAGACAGAAAGGAAACAATAGTAATAACAATAACAAAGCGAGTGATATACAACACACTGCTTACCACTGAGCCACACCGAGCTGCGCCACACCCTGCCACACCACGCCGAGCCAAACCATCCCAAGCCACACCGCGGCCCCACCATTTGGAACTGCACGGCTTTCCCGGCTAGCTCTCTTCCTTACCTACATAATGGTCATGATGCCAGTATGGTATCAAATTTCCCATTGGCTGGTTCGGTCTGACTATCCTGGCTGTGGAAGTTAACCCTACCCTAACTGAACCCTGGACAGATGAGCAGAGCAGTAAGGTAACCCTATCAAAACCATTCAACCATCACATTACCGCACACGTCATAAGGCAGACTGCTCAAAAGATGCTACTGTTTAAAAAAACCAGAATGGCAACATATTTAAGTAAAGTCTTTTTATTCCATTTTACATGCATAAAATTGTAAAAGTATTTTAAGTGTGAGCCTGAAAGAAGAAGAAAATCCTGAGTTTCAAGAAGAGACCCATCCTTCAACAGATGCCTTAAAATAATAAAAAGCGTTCAGTGCATCAAGAGTACACAAAAGCTTTCGATTATTATATTGTAACTCATTGGACGCCCCCTTCTCTCCAAAAAGCAACTGTCAGCAGAAAAGAAAACACAAAGATAAACCCAACAACTTCTTCCCACAGCTATATTACTCACACTTCATGGATTTTCCAAAAGGAGCCTGCGCATTTTCAGTTACCAAACATGATAAATTTTATTGTAGACAAAAAAAACCCCACCATCTAATTATTGAATCAGTTACACAGATGAGCGTGGTTTGCAGAAAATGCTAATTTGAAAAATGCCTTCTTGCATATCAATATCTCTGCCATATGCTGAGGGTTGAAGATGAATTGTTGTTCCTGTTTTGTTAAGAAAAGAGACATGGTTGAACTATGACATCAAATTATGATGAGACTTAGGTAGCACAGTGAAAATAGTACACAATGTAAAATCATGTCTCTGTTGTCTGCAATGATAATTTCCTTAATCTCCGAAGAACATAGCTGGTATCACACTTAGAGCAGAAAGAACAATTGTGCCGAGTTGCCCAAAGCTTATGCTGAATGATTTAAACAAGCATCTCTAAAGATTATTCTGAAATTGCAAAGAATTCTATAAAAACATTGGTTTTGCCATGATGATACCCACACAGATATAGCCCATTCACTTAAGCTCAATCTTAGATACATACTTTGATGTTTCATAACTGCCTCTGTACTCAAAAGTCAAGCTTACTTTAACACAAATCCTGATTTGATGAATTTTATACCTATATGTTTAAATAAAAGAGACTGATAAATGCCAAAAAAAATACTAATTTTTTTTTTTTTTAAATGAAATTACAGAGATATAATGAGAGTACTCAGAGATGTTAACTTTAGATTCAGAAGACTGCTTCTTTCCATCAATTCCAGGAAGAATCTTATGAGACTAAATAAATAATAAAGGGGGAGAGGGGTGCTCATTTGCCCAATAATTCTCCATTACAAACATAGATAAATATGGGAAAGTCAGACTTAGAAGACTCAATTTTTAAAGTAGGTGGGAAAAAAGACCTTTAGAAATATTGGGGTGAGGGTCATAAAATCAACCAAGGAAAAGCTAAGGAATGCCAGAACTAAAATTAATTTGGCAATTCTACCCTCTGCCCTCTATGTCTGCATACTATGACACATTTTTTAATTACATTGTCACCAGCTTCATTGCTCTAGGATCTCTGCTTCTCCCATTACACAGGCAGTATAATTTCCAAGTAAAGGATCATGGGAAGGAGAATGTAATTCTTCTGTATTGAAGATGTACTCATCTGCTGTCTGTGAATGACAGGGAAAAACAAACAAACCATCTTTACCTCTTCTCTCATCTGTCTTTAACTGGAAAATAGCTGGTAATTTAATTGAGCAATTTTAATGGAGGACAAATATGATAGAATCAAGCTCTAAAATTTCATTTGTTTTTGCCTATGTTAGGTACAGGGTGGAATCAAAATATCGCAAGGTTACACCATGGCATGAGGTCACCAACAGAGATCAAAGAGCCTGATAGCTCTTTGACATGAGCAGCTGTTCAGAACATCCCTTAGCTTTCCTATTTGGGGAGGGAATAAGTGAAGAAGTGAAGTCCTAGAAAAAAGGCTTGTCTTGCACAAAGGAGATGAAGCCATTGCTGCTGGTGTAAGCACTGAGAAACAGCAGATGCATAGGGAACCTTAGGAGGTGGATTTGAGTCACCACCAATGCTTTTTTTGCAGACATTTGAATACAGTTTTGCCAGCTCCATTTCAATTTATAGAAATAGAAAATATTTCTTTTTTTAGAGTAAACATGATGAATAAATTGTGTAGGAAGTATTTATTATATATCTCATTCCTCTCTGTAATTAAGAACAGTTTTTCTGACAGGCTGTTCCCTGATACGTATTTTTATGTGATGGTTGCCTTATATAACATCAACAAACACTTCAAGAGAAGGCTTTTCACTTTCAGAGATTTGTCCATTTTGAGCTGTCACATGAATGACAGAGAAAGAAAAAAAAAAAGGCATCATTCAGCCCATATCTTCATTTTATTTAAACTATTTTTAAGAACTCTTTTTAACTGCTAAAAATATGCTGAAGGTGGACAAAATAGTAAACCATCTTAACTTTGCCTTTGTATTTCACAAAACAGGTATTTTGCTGGAAATCACTCATTACACTCTCACTGGCCAAGATATGTCCAAAAACAGTTTCTCAAAAATTATTCTTAATTGCTGTGTTAGAGCAACCACATGCAATTATCTGAAGTGAAAGTATCATCTATTAAGGGTAAAACTTATCACAAGCTTTAGAATACACTTGGATGTGTTCCAAGAATTATTTCCTTCCTGCAGCTAGGACACAGGCTGAATTCTGACTGAGCACCATATACCTGCCAATCAGGCAGCTTTGTTCAATATCTAAACTCATTTTAATTATTCATGTCTCTTAAACCAGCAGAGACTCTAACAAGAAGTATTACATGAAAACTACACTGGCTGAATAATAACATCTGCACAAATTAAAGACTTGGTTGGGTAAAGAAGACCTATTACAGCTGCCTCCTGAGGGGCAGAATGGCCCAACAGCTTACATTTTCAATGAGCTGTCCTGTCTTCTTTTTAACAAAGATGGAATATTTTACTCCAAAACCAATCAATAAAAAGACAGCCTACAGAGGTACTATGTCTGCCCTCTGTCTAACATTTCACAGAACATAAAGCCTTTCAGTGAGAATATTTTATGTATGTTCACATGACAGAAATACAGGAGAAGGAAACTACATGGGAATTAGTTCTTCTCGTCTGTAATCTCTTCCCATGATGACTCCCAGTAACGTGATTGAGTTTGAGGTAAGAGTGGAGGGAACAGGCTAGAAAAGGATTTGCATCAGTGCTTTACACTAGTTGAGTTTTAGCCTTCCTTGTAGCTGCAACATTTCTGTGTACATTAGGAAAACTATACAACCCTGCCATGCAAGGTGGAATCACAGCGAAATAAAGTCATATTTCTGCAAGAGGAATAAATCCTGTAACAGACACTGACTCAGCTGGTTCTCGATATTTTCAATTTAATGATGCACATTTCACGTCTATTTGACAGAGGTGAATTGTTAGAAGACAAGTAGATATATTAGAAAATGGAGAGCTAAAACCAGAACCAATTCAACCCTGACGGTCTTTGAAGGCTCGAAACATGATGTCTATAGGAAAAGCTTGTTTTCGCATCATCTATCACGTACTCTTAACCAGTGTAATCTTTCCTGTGTATCAAATGTTCCATTAATTATTTACTCTTGGACATGTAAATCCTTCTTAGCACTGCAGTAATAGTAATTCTGACATGATTTAGAATTATGCAGTTTACAAAACTTTAGCTGATGTTCTAAAACATCTGCTGCACATCTGGGAAAATAACATATTCCAAAACACAGAGTTTAGTAGAATGGATGTATGCAGAAACATTAAATATGTCAGTGAAGGTGATAGATCCAGTTCTCTCAATGGATACATACTCTGCTTTATGGATACCCTCCAAATAAAGAAATGCTGACATCATTATAACATTACATCATAACATTACATGGATATATTGCTTCACCAAAGTGGGCATTTCATTGCACAAATGATGACCTAGCTGGCTGTAAGGACGCTATGTTAAAATTTTTAATTTTAAAACTTCATCTTGATTAATGTATGTCTGGGCTAATTCATTTTAAATCACATACCATATTTTTTAAAAGTTAAATACCTTCTTTACCACCACTACAAATTCAGTCACAAGCTCAGAATCCAGAAAAGAAACCCAAACATTTCTACATAAAACACAGTTCTCGAGCAGTAAAGATCAGAAATAAATATAACCAAATTTTTTGATATCTACAGACTGATACTTATGGCTTCCTCTGATAGTCATTTTTCATGCTTAAGAAAGAGAAAATCAGTGCTAGATATAATATGGCTTTGGAATTGTATATTCATTTATAACTACATACTTCTGGAACTGCTGACAGCAATCATCAGTTGTTACAGATGCCCTGAATGGGATTTAACTGCAGGAGTTGTGGCTCACCTGTGGGTCCCCGGGATGGGGTGACTGCCCTTCAGATGATGCTTGGCAGGTGGTAGCACAGCGGAACTCGTGATGCTGGGGAGCGGTGGCTGCCTGACCCTGCCACCTCCAGTCTCAGCACCGGCTCTGGGCAGCGCCGCAGCATCGCACCTCAGGCATTTTTCAAATTAGCTCAATAATAGATGCAGTATAATGTCCAAACATGATTAAACTTCATTCTTACATGGGGAGCCAGAGCGGTAGATAGGCTGTACATCCACATAACCATGGCCACATGGAGTGATGCAGGAGAAAGAGCTCTGCCACCTAATGCTAAGGGCCCTCCAGCTTCTCCCAGCTGACATCTGTTCCTGATACCAGATTCGTCTAGAAAACAGTGGAAAATTTTTAAAGACATAAAGGGTTCTTGAGGTGGTTATCTTCCATTTGATGCCAATGACAGCTTGAGGTCTGACACTTCTTTGTACCTTTCAAGACGTCATTAAAAATACTTTTGATTGAAGCATTATATCTATTCAAGGAGAATAAAGTTAATTCTGCTTTGAGCTGTTAACAATTCATGTCCTGAATTCCATCCCCTACATGCTACATTAATAGTCCTTTTGGCATTTAATTGCTCTTGATTAGCACTTCAGAATTGAGGAACTTATTCCCCTAAGTATTATAATGACTTTGGGCACACAACAGAATAAATTTAGAATTAAAGTTTACATTTGATTTAATTCTTCCATTTAAAACCAGTTGTAAGAGCATTTCTATGGCCAAATCATCTTCTTATTTGTACAATTCATCCACCTTCTTAGCTTACAAGTGAAGAGCTTTAGGTTACACGGATTTGCAAAATATAATTTAATTATGCAAAATTTAATCAAGAAATTATGTTTTCTTATAGATTTAAATAATTCCTTAAAATCTAATTAAAATATCTTTAATTAGTGCTGGCAAAATTGCTCAAGCCTCAAAGGAGATCATATTCCCCACCTCTAGTAGACATGATAAAATCACTTTGCAATTTATATGCACTACCTCTTCTGGGGAAAATGTGGCCATTGGACATTTTCTAATGTTCAAGAATGTTCAAAAAAACTTGTGCAATGAGTTGTTCTGTCATTGTACTGTATATGGCAAGAATACGGAAGTCATGCTTATTCCAGCAAAAACACAGTTCTGAGATGTCGAATGCTGTGCCAGTTATCTGGAGTGTACACTCATTTATAAACAATTGGGTGAGGCAAGGTGCTCCATTTTGTCTGATGGTGTATTCTTGTTTATTCATTACACAATAAGATTTGAAAGTTGTATCTGATCCGTACCAGAAATGCAGGGAATGACTGGCTAAATCTCATCCATCCTGGTGATAGTCAAAAAATAACACAAGGGGAAAAACTTGGTGGACACAAAATCTGTTTGTGTCTTTGTGGCAGCACAATCTGCACAGGTAAACCCGTCCTTGGAAACAGTGGCATGCCCTATGTCATGCACACAGAAAAGGGCTTGAACCTTTGCAGTGCAGCAGCTGTGCCCACACAGGCTTTCGTCAGATGTACCACAAAGTAAACTCACATTTTGGTTTTCATTCCACAACCCTCTGCCAGCTGTATGCTCCATGCCCACCACAGCAAGCTCCATAGAAAACGTTGCATCTGCCACTGCCTCCAGCCTCTTCTCTGAATGTCCTTCCAAATCATGGTACAGCCTTCTGCTTTCATGGCTGACAGTGAGTTAGATGCCTATCACCAGGGCCAGCATCTCAGAAATATCCTTTCCCTCTGCCAGGAGAAATAGCGTAATTGTGCAGTGGCACATGCAGGGCTGGTGGGGGTGCACAGTGGGAAGACAAGAGGGAGCCAGCAAAGACGGAAATAAGGGGTGGAGAAGGAATGGATTTAGGCTATAACACAGTCAAAACAGAAACGAGGCCACATAGAACGAAACACCATGTCCCAGAGGTTTGAAGAGGTGGTTGAAGGCCCACAGAGATTGCCCAGAATTGAGAAAGAGGATGGTATGAAGACAAAGGGTCTCTAAAGAAGGGAGACAATGGGAGGCAGTAGTTGGAAAGGCATGGGAGAAATGTTCTGAAGCTGCCTGCAATAACTTCAGTGAGCTCAGACAACGGAAGCTATGAACTGGAGAGCTCACTGGTATTTAATACAAATAACTCTTAGGCCACAGTCACTTACAAGAGTCAGTGAGAAGGATCCAAAGTTTTCAAGTTAATCCCAGTGCACCATTCCTGGTCTGAGCTGTTCCACTCATTTCCGTGCAGCATGGCAGAAAAACAGCAGCCATCACTCAGCAGCTCTCAGTCTCGCTGCCAGACCCTTCCTGCTGTTTGCCGTTCTTCTGTCTAATGAAAACTGATCTGGAAACTGAGTACAGGCTCTGTGCACCAACAGCTCAGGAGACCCATCTTCTTCAGTAGGAACACTTCAGTACTGCCAATCATGGAAAAGGACATGGATGTGCTCATGATACATAACCAGAAATCAGGAATGCAGCACAGGTAAACAGATCATAGAATCATAGAGTCATTTTGGTTAGGAAAACCGCTTTAAGACCATGGAGTCCAGCTGTAAACCTAATACAGCCAAGTCCACCACTAAACCATATCCCTCAGTGCTGCATGCAGACAGATAAACATGCAAACATAAATCCACACCTGTAGTAAGTCCCCAGCAAAGATTTCTCCTAATCCCATGACAAATCATCTGAATCACATTGCCTTCTGCCTTCCCTTAGCCAAGAACTAGAAGTGTAGATAAAAGTTTGGCGACACAGAGCTAAAAAGAAAAGAAGAGATCCAGGTCTGGTTTGATTAAGGTCCTCTAGAGCTCCCCCAGTAATCCAAAACTGAGAGTTCCCTCAGTAATCCAAAACTGAGAGTTCCCTCTTCCCATTGAATTTACTTTCCCCATTGTGGTAGAGAGAAAACCTGCTGCTCCCTGAGTTACAAAATGTTTTCTAGCAGCCTCATTTTCTTTCCTTTCTATGCATTGTTAAGAACCTGAGCATCAGTTCTGCCTCCTTTAGCTCAGCAGGCTCAGTCTTTTTTTGTGAGTACATCAGTTAGCTATTAGTACATTTCCCATGTCAGCTACATCTTTCGGATTAATCTTTGAAAGATCTCTGATGCATAGCAGAAGTTGGGGAGGTTGAAATAGAAGATCGAGGGTCATTTGTATAACTGAAACCTAATGCCTTCAGAGTTAGCAGACATTCAAACTACAAGACATTCACAATAAATTATGTTGTTTCTTATTAGGCATGAGTGCAAGTGTGCTAGGGGGATCCAACAGTGACTCCCCATTCAGTCGCATACTTACTGACTGGCTGCTGCTATGGTTTTTACTATTATAATTAACGCTGATAATGGTAATAATAATACTATCTAGAGCTAGGTAGAGTTCTCAATTAGTAGATCTCAAGATACTTTTCAGGAACCATTAACTCCTCAGTTTGCCCACAGAACAAATGGAACTAACTAAAGAGCCATTTATTTTTCAATGTGCATCACTGTCTGACACTAATAGGGCTGACAATGGCCTTTATTCAGATATGCAACCATAATTACTTCTGGTTATTGTCTGAAGTGCTGCCATAAACTAAGAATTTCAAAATCTCAAATACTTTTAAATAAGCTGCTTACCAGAATAATCAGGAAAGAGATCAGCATACGAATTCTTTAGAGACATGATTTAGTCAGTGAAATGTTTCCGTCAGTTTGTCGGTTTTGGTTTTGTTTTTTTTTTCTCCCAACTTGCAAATGAAAAATTTCCATGATTATCAAAGTACTTTCTTATCATGTTTCTGTTTAAAAGGTTCAGCACATAATCAGCCGATGTCTCATGCAAGGCCAAGGGCAGCTCTGGGTCTGAGCATCTATGCACCAATCCCAAAAACTATGTTAGTACAGAGCATCAGAGCATCAACATCGCAGCTGCCTCCACAGGGGCCGGCCCAGCTCAGAAGATATGTAGCTTGACTCACCCTAATATACTCTGCTAATAAAAGTAATTAGCTGAAGTGTAAGGCCGCCTGAATGCAGGTACTTGGTTTTTATGCTAGTGAGACCTTTTTTTTTAATGATGTGGGTTAGGAAGTTAAGCTACTGAAACCGTTTTGAAAGTCTTACCTATTGTTCCTTTTGTTATGGGAATGAGCAGGGGATAAAAGGCCACGAGAATGAGTTAGAAGACTGTTATTTATATTTATGCACTGTAAAATTATCTGTTGGAAGCATGTTGCCAAGTAGAATAGGAAGTTAAGTATTGTATTATCTTCATGTCTCTTTTAAAGTCAAGTAAAAATTTGACTTTATTGTATTATGGCCATATATCATAGGCAGTAATTGCATTTTTAATTAACGATTGCAAAGTTAATTATACATGTCAGGATTCAGAACAGACTGGTATAGCTGAAGAACCACACTGTTATGTGACTCATGTATTTCATACTATAAAAACATAGGGGTTATAAAATTTACCCTGGGAATAATGTAGTAAAAATTAATAGACAGGCTGCTAGCACAGTGCCTGCAAATGAAAAAAACTACTTCTGTTACAGGGAGGGTGTAACAATAAACATTCATTTTATGTGGGCAAGCTGGACTCAGATGAGGTTGAGCTCTGTGGCCAAGCACTCAGGGTGTCTTTTGCTTCCAGAAATGAATAATTTTTACACCCTACTCATTACAGCTACTTACAGCATTATATTTAGCCTTGGCTGTATGTGCATTGGAATATCTGATCTGTGTCATGAGTGTGTGAAACAGCACAAGCAAGCCTTGTGCAGGCTCATCACAAGACCCAGCAGTGACCTAAATCTCTGTCTTCACGTCAGGAGCAAACATGACCAAAAATTGCTAACAAAAGTTGCGGGAGAACTGCGTAGGACCAGACATAATGTGAATGCCTTAAGTGCTCCCTCTGCACGCTTTTCATGGACACACTAAGACAGCCGAGGTACTCCTTTCTGCTTTATACTTTTTTTAATTGCAAGACTGGGTGTGACATAAATGTGGATGTTTCCTTCAAATCCCTGTGCTAAAATTGCCCCCTAAACACCTCTTATGCAGAAATGTCACATTGAACTGAATGGAAAAAAGTAAAAACGTTGTGGAAAAGAAATGTTGGAAAAGGTATTAAATACATAATTTTTTCCTCATGGACATGCTCTGGTTCTTGTTAACAGTGGAGCTGCATACTGCCTGTTATATTTTGGGGTTTTTTAGACTGAATCAGCCCATCATTAGTACTTCGTTCATTCGTTTAGCACTGTGGAAACCATAACTCTACTTGTATGAATCACCCCCTTATGTATGCTAAATATTGACAGCAGCTGCATTTAGCAAATTTCATTGCTTCCTCACTGCTCCTAAGTGTAGGAAAGCATTGTGCACATTATAGGCCTACAAATGTTTACAGGCTTCTTTTTCTTTTATCAGCCAAGGGCAGTTAATCCCTGGAGGAGGGGAGGTGCAATGTGTTCTCAGTTTGCTGTTCTCAGTCCCAAACACGATTTGCTTTAATTCTCCCCCATTCCTTCCAACAGCAAACAACTGGTTGTCTGCTTCGTATTCTGCAGTGGCGCTTCTATTTAAGGCTGCTTGTCTGAATCTCCTTGAGGAATCCTCTTCTTCCAAACATTCAGTCTTTAAAAGAGAAGTATCAAGGGGGCAATGGCTGTCACCCCGTCTAAGATTACTTTTTCACTTGGCATCCTCCTCATGCTTTTCCACGAAGTGTTTCAAAATCTCAGCTTCCTCTGTATTTTGAACAAAATCTTCTTCTTCTCTCTCTGTCCTACATTTGTCTCCAGTTGCACGGAGGCAGAATTTTGATGGGAGCACACAGCTGCGATGCTTACTGAGGGACCATCTGAGGAAGGAGGGAGTTGGAGGTGATGTTCCCAGCTCAAAGGGGCTGCTATTGTCAGAAGTCTGGGACAAGGTCCTGAGGGACAAATTTCTGCTAGGAGGAGTGTTTTGGGGAATAGGATGAGACAATTTAAGATGGGATTTTAAGAAACAGAGAACACAGAGAAAGATTAAGAGGAGAATATGGTGGTGAAACATGTTGTGGGGTGAGGAAGAGGTGGTAAGTACTATTCAGTTCCTGAAACTTAGGCATTTAGTGCTATTTGAGATACTCCATGGTACTTTAGACATCTTCACGGAACTGGCAGCTAAAATATAGGCCACAAATGAGATTTGTGGACTCGCAGGTGAAGACTTCCAGGGACATTTCAAAAGAAAATAGGTCCCTATGTGTATTTGATTGGACTAACCCTGGTATATCTAGCAACACAGAGAAATTGGGAAGGACTGCTCTGAAGGAAAAGCACATAAAAAGCAATCACAGAAAATGGTAAAAGCAAAGTAGAAAAAAAAAAGACTTGACAGGTCATATAAAAGGGAGAAAACATGCTGAAGAGTTAAAAATGGAGAGGCAAGGGATCTCTGGGGTAACAGTAAACAAGCAGAAAACTGCAGTGTTGCTTAAAAGTTTTAGCTGCATACTGTACTAGCAAGGTACTGGCAAATATTCAGTACATAAGTCAGGTTAAACTTTGAAAATATCCATGTCCCACAAGCCCCCAAGTTCAGTACAGCTACTATTCTACAATGTCAGACACTCATCTGTGGGTATATTGAATCACTCTATGGAGGTTCAGAAGATTTTTTTTTTTTTACTACTTTTATTATTTTATAAATTAAAAGCCAAAACTAAGGCCATTTCATAAATGAAAATCCCTGGACCTTCCTGAGGACCCGTAGTATGACTGCATGCTACAAGTGACCAAATATCTGGTCTCCTATACTATACTCAAGAATGTCTCTATAGTGTGGAAAAAAAAAAAAATAGTAAGCTGGTGTTGTGTGTCGAATACTTTTTAAATGGTTCATCTAAGTTAATATCTTTATAGGATAGTGCCTATTTTAGTTCATATTTCTTAACTTTTTTTAATTCACCTTTTAGTCTTGAGATAATATGAAGAAGGGGAAAGTATTTTTTAAAAATGATAAAAAGTAAAAAATTAAAGGAAAAAAGACAAAATGAAGGGAAAGGAGAGAAATTAAAAGCAGGGAAGGATGACAGGAAGGAAAACAGTCTGTTGCAATGGGCATTTTTCTTGTTGTGGAGAATGCTATATCAGTATGGTTGAACACAAATATTGACCTTGTCAATAGAGGCCAAAGGACCTAAGACACAAGATATAAACATGTTGGGTCACTAGTGGCCCTATTCATTGCATGAAGGGATAGAAGGCTTTTGTTAGGAGTGGTAGAATTTCTAATTTAAAGAAAAATGAATTTTCATCTGCTTTTGTAGAGAAATGCTGGATATTCCAGAATGTAGTTTTCTGCTGTAACAGCCATTTCCACATTTGTATGACAGGAGATTTACAGGGATGTAGATGAAAGATTTGGGTTTAATATTGTACAGTTTTATTTTCTGGAATGTTGTTTACATACAGTATTATATATTTTAAAGACTGCTTTGTAAGGCCTAAAATATTCCAAATATCCTGAAAGTATAAAATCTTTGTAAAATCATCCCTTTCTTCTATAGCAGTATTCCTCCACTCTCATTCCTGAAAAGGTTTTGCATATATTTCACTTTCCTCCTCTGAGCAATCTCACTGAATACAATGGGATTCTTTCTATGTGCACCTCACTCAAAATCTCATCCTCATTTCAGCCATTCTAATCATGGAAACTACAGAAAATTGGCATAGCATCTTCCTCCTACAAACTGAACTTCAGAAAGAGCGTAAGTAGAGATCGAGGGCTGGAAGACAGGAGGTCAGCCTTTGAAGCACATGCATTACTTATGTCTAAATCCATCTTCCTTGCCAGCAGGTAAAAGCGAACAAATGAAGGATCACAGAGAGCCTTTTTTCCGGTAGAAGGAACGGGAGACAATGAAAAGGGAGCAGCTTCATCCTCATACCTTAGGTCAGCTGGGCATGACTTGAGGCAGTGTGGGTGGTGCTGGCTGGGAAGGAAACAAGAGAATCTTCAGCTGGAAGAAGACAGTTGTTCAGGCGCTCATGTCCAAAAGACACAAACCTGAAACTGCTATAATTTTCCAGCTAGAAGCAAGAACTGCAGTGATATGTTCAGATCCAGGCCTGAATTCAACACTTTTCCCTGTGATTTGCATTCAGATTCTCATTTCAGACCTTGATAAAGAATTTGAAAAATATGTTATTTAATAGCAACTCTGTCTGGATAGACTAGGAAAATAAAGATGGCAACTACTTCAGCCTAATGTTTGAGGTTTTTTTTATTGCCAAGCAGCATTTACAGATTTCACTCAGTGCTACGGAACCTGGCAAATTTTTTCCATTAATATTCTTACTTTGTTCATTAATATTTATAGACTATGCCTGGTTCAACTTTTTTATACCTTGACATTCACCAGATATTAGCTTAGCAAGGAATGCAAGCATCATATTTACTAGATAAGATTTACTAGATAATCCTTGACTCTTCCATGGAAATAGGGAGGTATTCAAGATGGGAAAGAGATTCTAAGGGCCTGTTTTCAGTGGTGCCAAATTATCCATCCTAGTATGAAATGTGTACAACATGCTGATGTACTGGAAGGCAAAATATGAGTTTATTGCCACCTCTAATGTCTCACCAAGAAACCAAAATTCTGTAAACATTAATTGTTCTGTTTAAGGTGCTTTAGCAGGCAAGATACTTCATTTTGCATCGGTCTAGCTCTGGCAATGGCTTGACATGCAATCTTGACTTCATGAGCTTGTTCTTCCACACCTTGGTCCACTCTTCTTTCACTGAAAATCAGCTGAGGCAACTACATGTAGTATATAGTGCCTGACACAAGAAAAGCCCCAGTTCCCATGAGATCTGTGAATGCAAGAATAAAAATACTATGGAAGGGTATCCATATCACTCAACTCTATGATCCTAATCTAGCTTAGATGGCTACTCCATTAGTCAATAAATCATAGTCATCTGAACTGCCTATGGCTCTTAATTGATAGGCAAGTGCTATAGGTGTTCAGCTAAGTCTGGTGCCTATTGCTCAGCAACATAATTCACTCTCAAGTGAAATGCACTACATGTTCGGAGGGGTCTTGTGGGCCTGAGTAGAACCAAACCGAACGTAAAATAAGAAAAAATTCAGTTCAGCTGTTGACTTCCTATTATACTTCTCACAGAGGAGGGAGAGTGAGAAGAAAGATATAGCAATATAGTTTCTATTTCAGAATAAATGAGAACCACCCACAGACCTGGCAAAAAATCACTGTAGCATACAGTCATTTGATTCATGTGAATAGCACCACTGATGCCAGAAGACCCACTGCCTGGGAACACAGGCAAGTTCTTCTTGTTTTAAAAGTTTATGTTTTCCCTAAGTAATTAAAGTAACATTAATTCTTGATAAATTAAAGTGCCTTCTAAATAGTATCAGAATTTGTAATTTGTTTTAAAAGACTTTCCTTGTCACCAGACTATAAGCAGGACAGTGTTTGTCAGCATGCCACTCTGCAGAGAACAAGAGCTGCATATCTATGACAAAGAAGAACTGTCTAATTAGTCTACATTTTTCAAAGAATAATTACCTGTCAGCCAGTTAAACCATCTTTCTGGAAACACGTTTCCCAGGGCAGCAATTGAAATTACAGGTATGTTCATGTGGATCTCTGATAATATAAATCTTCCTCAAATGCTGTCCTATTTCTATTGTTTTATAGAAAAGTGTATTTTCTGTGCTATTTTATATTTGAAGTGTAGGCCATAAAATTAAGGAAAAGATATATTTGAAGGGTTTTCAGGGCTCCAGCAACAATACTGTGCAACCAACGCACAGTAGCTCATTTCAAATAACAAGGCCAATGATTTCTTTTATGGCATATGGTAAATGTTCCTCATTTGGAACAGTTTAAAACATTGCTGTTAGTTTTTCAGAAGACATAAAACCCATACATTAACAGTGGTGTGAACAGAATAGCATGAGGTGGAAGAAAAAGGGATCGAATATTAATGCTGTCACTCCAGGTAAAAATGGAAGCTATTTTAGAATCTTCCTTTTCTATTGTGCTTAGAGCAATAATGTATTCATTATCAGACTCCATGGGGACTTCTGCTCAGTAAAACTTATTCAGTCTGCAGCGATACAGAGGTAAAAGTACCTTAGAAAACATAAAGCATATTTCAATAAATATTAGTATCTTTAGCAAAGCTCAGAGGAGATATATCCAATACCTCATAATGTATCATGCCTTCTTATTCTAATGGCAATTAGGCTCCAGGGAAGGAACAGATCTGAAACTGGGATAAAAAACTAAATTAGAGGTGTATATACTTGTTTTCTTCTAGTCATATGCCAGAAAATGAATCTGATGATATGACGTAATCAAGAAATGCATAAGAACATAGCAGAGAATTCTGCTTACTTATTTATTGGACATTTGTTTTTATATGACTTAGATTTGTATAACTCAGTTTGTCGTGTAGTGTAATTTGTATGCTGTGATTTACAAATCACTCATAGTTAATTTCTGGTTTTATTAAGGCTAGGGTTTTACAACCTTCAAGTTTACAAACTGAGGAAGTTTGAACATTTAAACTTTCCAGGACTATCAACAACGCAGCTCTCTACTAAATGTTTATTCTCTTGTTGTTATCACCCAAAGCACTATGATATTTAACCACAGGCTACTAACATTTGCTAGGAAAAAGTGAGGGTTGTTTACCTGAGCAGAGAAAGGCTAATTGTGATATTTGGCTTTCCAATATATATAAGCAGAAAAACAAAATCTCTGCTAATTTTAGTATGTCTTTGAAGCACAGAACTGATCACTATTCTGAAGATTACACACTGGAAGTCAGAAAACTCTTCCTTTTTCCATTTGAAGTGGCAGACACCACATGTGCGGGTTTTTTGTCCATTTGCCATTCATTACTGGAAATAACGTCAGCCTTCAGAATTTCTTCTGTCAGTCTGTGAAGCAAGAATCCTGTTTTTTGTTCAGATTTTCAATAAATGGAAGATACCACAGATACTATTACACACAGAAAATTAAAAAAAAAAATACACTGATCTTAATTAAATTAGTGATTATTTTACTATAAGACCTAACATGAACATTTCTCAAAATACTATGTTCATTTTTTTTTGCTAAAAAAAACCCCAAAACAAACAAAAAACACCTTTATATATTGTTTTTAGGTACCTATTTAAATTTTACGTTAGCTAGCTTCAAAAATTTCAAAAGATACCCTTTTACTTATATTGCAAGTATAGGTTATGGCCTTATAATTCCTTTTATTTGAAGACTCTTTCTAGGAAAGGCTAGTTGTTCACATATGTTTATCATGTGCAAGATCATTCAAAACATAATTTAATAAAAATGAATGGACTCTGAGGAAAAGATGTGATATTTAGTAAGCAATAGTAAAAAATAGCTTATTTCCATTACCTCTAAAATATTCATTACTGACTAGTAAAACAATTAAGCCCATAATGTGAATTCTCTTTTCTGGATCTCCAGAGCATATTACAGTACTATTCAGTAAACATCAGTCTGTTTCAGACTTTGTTCATCAGTATTTTACAATTAATTTAATTTACCTCAAGATAAATGGGTATGAAATTCAGAAGCAAGCATCTTCTTCCTACCTCTGCCTTTCATTTTAGTTTTCAAGCCAATATTTTCACCACCAATTTCTTGGCCTGACCAATAAAACCTTCCAGAGAAAAGCATTTGGTAGAACCTTGCCCAGCCACCTGAGGCAGCTGATAGTATCAAGTTCCTGGCTCTGCCATGGCATTTCCCCAGCTGTCTCCAAAAGGTGTCTAAAACAGATGCCTCCTTTGCTCAGACTTTGCTGCAGTCACGTCTGCTCTCACTGAAATCAATCCAGACTTCAATATACACTCTTTGGCTAAAGTTGAGTGCTTTTCCAATCAAGAGGGAGTTTTTATTGTATGATATTACTCCTTTTACTCCTCCGACAACTGATACTAAAGCACCTACTAACTTTGTTGATTATTTTGAACTAAGCAAGTTTTCTTCCATAGAGAGGCATGAAAATGATCAACTTTGCTTGGCAATATTTTCATTTTTCCGAAAGCTCTGTTTGCCTTTGCTATTCTGTTGTCTATCTCTTTGTCGATCGTGGCATCTGAGGAGATGATGCTACCCAGATAGCTGAACTGCTGGACTGGCTGAAGCTCTGACTCGCCAATGGTGATGTGGGGATGATGGTAATCATCTTGTGGTGCTGGTTGGTAGAGAACTACTGTCTTCTTCAAGCTGACTTCCAGCCCAAAAAGCTCAGCCGCCTCTGCAAAGCAGGATGTTAAGCGCTGCAGAGCTGCTTCTGTGTGGGCAACAAGGGCGGCATCGTCAGCAAAAAGCAGCTCACGGACAAGGTGATTCAGGGTCTTGGTGTGGGCCTTCAGTCGCCTTAGGTTGAAAAGGCTCCCATCGGTACGATATCGGATATAAATGCCGTCTTGTTCGTCGAGGTCTGCCGTGGCCCTTTGGAGCATCATGCTGAAGAAAACTGTGAATAAAGTGGGTGCGAGAACGCAACCTTGTTTCACACCATTGGCTATTGGGAAGGGCTCAGAGAGTGCATCGCCATATCTGACTTGGCCGCGCTGCCCCTCATGTAACAGGATAATCATTTTAAGGAACTTGGGGGGACATCCTAATCGTTCCAAGATCTGCCACAGACCTTTTCTGCTCACAGTGTCAAAGGCTTTGGTGAGATCAACGAAAGTTACATAGAGACGCTTGTTCTGTTCCCTACACTTCTCTTGCAGTTGTCTGAGAACGAACACCATGTCTGTGGTACTTCTGTTGGCTCTGAAACCACACTGACTTTCAGGTAGAAGTTCTTCTGCGATAGCGGGTACCAATCTGTTCAATAGTATTCTTGCGAGAATTTTTCCAGCAATGGAGAGCAGAGTTATGCCTCGGTAGTGTGAGCAGTCTGACTTTACTCCTTTTTTCTTGTACAGGGTGATGATGATTGCATCACGGAGATCTGGTGGTAGTTCGCTTTGTTCCCAACAGCGCACAACTAGCTCGTGAAATTTAGCATGGAGCGTTTGGCCTCCATGTTTCCAGATTTCAGGCGGGATTCCGTCGACCCCAGCTGCCTTGCCGGTTTTCATCTGCTGTATGGCCTTAAGGGTCTCTCCCATAGTAGGGGCTATATCCAATTCATTTTTCACCGTTTGTTTTGGGATGAGCTGGATTCCTGAGTCTTGGACTACACGGTTGGCACTGAAGATTACTGTCTACTCTTCTGTACGGGTCTGAATCATGGGTCATCTACCGCCACCATCTGCGACTCCTCGAACGCTTCCATCAGCGCTGCCTCCGCACAATCCTAAACATCCACTGGACTGACTACGTGACTAATGTTGCTGTCCTTGAACAGGCAGACGTCACCAGTATTGAGGCCATGTTGCTGAAAACGCAGCTGCGTTGGGGAGGGCACGTCTCCAGGATGGCGGATCACCGCCTCCCTAAGATCGTGTTCTATGGTGAACTTGCCACCGGCTGCCGCAAGAGAAGAGCTCCAAAGAGGAGATATAAGGACTCCCTGAAACAACACCTCAGCCTAGGCCATATTGACCACCATCAGTGGTCCACCCTGGCCTCCAATCGGGAGATTTGGAGACACACCATACATAACGCTGCTGTCTCCTTTGAGAGCACGCGTAGAATCAGTCTCGAGGAGAAAAGACAGCGCAGAAAGAACCGTGCCTCGACTATACCACCCAAGGAGACCCTCCGGTGTGCTCTTTGCAACCGGTCTTGCCTATCCCGCATTGGCCTTTTCAGCCATCAACGCGCTTGCAATAAGCGTGGGCAAAGCCCTTCCCAAATCTTCGTCCGCGAAGCCAAGCCATGATGAAATTTTCATTTTTAGAAGGCAAGTTGCTGTCAAGAAGACAAATGACATAGACGATCTGTGTCAAAGCTATTTCCTTCCTGCAGCTGTAACACCAGGCAGTCTCCACACTGCCAAATAAAATGGGCCACAATACCCCGTGTGTACAAAAACATAAACGAGGAAGAACCTTCCAAGGAATGCCTCACAAAGGCTGCCTCAGAAAATCCTCTGTGTGGAGCGCTGAAGGCATTTACAGATGAATCTGATTATGAGAATTGGTGGAATAGTGAAAGTGGTGGCAAGAGTTTTATCAACAGTGGTTGAAAGTACCACAATTACATAGAAGATGTTGCAGAGCTCCCCTCCAGACTCATTGTACACTTACTGCTAATCTGTTACCACAGGGTTTGCCTCTCTTTTTCTTCTTCTGTGCTCATTCCCTCCAACTAATGAAATTTCTTTTGAAATTCACCAGGACCATAGTTCTTGATGTAGAGCCATTACCACAGATATTTTCAAGGCTCTGCAGCACTGTCACTGCAAACTCCAAGCTTCATTTATGTTGAGCAAAAATCCAGCACTTAGGTTCCTTAGTTATTTGTCAGCTTGCGTGCTGAGTTACAGCTCTGTGTAGATGGGTACCCACTCATCAAGTTGTCATCACAGAACTGTGGATATTAAGCAAGTGGGGATTTATCTGTGAAGCATACCATCAAACCAAGGAGTAAAATAGCATAGGTTTAAAAAGGTGTACTACTCAATTAGACACATCTCAGTGAGATGAATACACTTTTCTAAGCTAAGTCTGAAAGTATGAGAAAACTGGATCATTTTTCTCTTCATATGAATTTGCTTTTTCTCCTTCCAAACTTTAACAGTTCTGAAGAGAGCTGTTCTAGTCTCTTTCTCTTTTCTTTCCTCTGGTTATTTCTTTTATGAGAATGATAAACCTAAAACTGAACTTTTCCCAGACTGAGTTCTTCATTGGATTACTCTGTTCTTCACTGACTGAATTTTCAGCAGAATGTTATTTCCTTCATCAGTCTTACCAAACCAGCTAGGTATGGACCATGCTTACAGAGCGCAACCTTTACCCAGCTTGTAAACACTGTGACTGAGGACAGATCTTCAGGACAGTGTGTCTTTTCCTGTGGATTCTCTTCACACCAGAGAGATCAGGATTAAAGACTAACTTCACAGTGAGTTGGCATCCCTATGCCACATCCCCAGGCAAGAATCTGAGCCAGGTCACATAGGTGCCCTATAACTGCTGCTACTCTTGTTTCCAGCCACAGGGAGCAGAGGCTGTCCTCATCCTGTTGCACCATCATGCCTCAGGAACCTTCTGATGTTCCAGCTGAGCTGCAGAGCATAGTCACTGAGAACTCCTGGGTTACCTACTTGATCAGAAGACAATTCAGCTGGAAACATGTATGCATTCAGATCAACAGTTTGTACCCCTTAGATGTCACTGAGCCAGGAATATAACCAAATTTTAAGAGGCTAACAAAAGGAAACACCTATTAACAAATCGTTGTCTAAGCAGTGACAACACTGATGCATGGTTTCTGATGGTTCTGTGTGTCACCTGCCTTCTCCACGCCTCCTTCCACAGACCTCATGTCATACTCCACATACTCCACTGCTGGCTGGCGTGGGCTGGGACGGGCCTCAAGCTGCCCATGGTCTGCCACACAAAAGTCACCAGCCTTTCTCCCAGTAATGGAGATCTCTTCTATTTAGGGACCGAACATAACCAGACTTTTAAGAACTTAAACATGCTCAAGACCTCAATTCTTCTCTGAAACGTGAACCCTGGTCAAAACTTCAAAAAGTTATTAGGAAGGCAGAGAAGGACATACAGAAAAGGCAGATGAATATGCTTTTTTCTTTAAGAAATCAGGTTAAAAATGTTTCAGTTATTATAAATATCCTCCCTATGTATATTCTTAGAAATAACAAAATGAGTGGATTTAGAATCGTAACTATGCTTTTCCATATTAGATGGATCAACAAGTTTCTATGAGGAACACACTAGTGACATCACTGACATTTTGCTTTTTCTTTCAGTGGGAGTAGAATCCAGCCAAGACTGGACAAATACATCAAACAGCTACAGGTCAGACTGCTTAGGCAGCTGTTTGGCTTTGATTACACTTTGCACGTGATATATACATCCCTTTGGTGCTTATATGCTATAACTAACTAGTGTGGTAGACTTCGTGAATAGACAAAGGGACTCTGTAAGACAGTGTTCTTGGTTACACTAACAAAAGTTAAGAACAAAACTGTGAAAAAACTTTGCATACTACATTAAATGTCACAAGCAATATAATAAATAAATGAGTCAGAAGGGGTGTTTTTGCTGCTGTGAACTACGGAAACAGGTTGCGCTGTGCTTTTGTATGCTTTTTAGAAGGAACTCTGGGTACGTCTCCCACTCTCATTCATTTGTTCTGTCGGCAATGCTCCGGATGTCTCTTTGATGTCTAATAGCAAATTGTCTGCACGATGGAATTCTGCTGGAGCCCACTAAACCTGAGCTCTACTTTATCACAGCAAAGTGCTTATTACTGGTCTGAAATTAAAGTTATTGATTCAGTTCTCAACAGAGATAACTCCTCAAACAACTCTGAATTTTGTAGGTCACACATGGACTTTCTGAATAAAATTGCAGTCATCATTAGAGTCCAATTTCTAGAAACCGTTGTTCAGACAGGAGGACACAAAAATAGCGGCATCCCACTCAAGACATGTTAAATGACACAGAGGCATTAGCATGGGGAAAAGCATGAGAAACACTGCAATCATCCATGTCACTTTGCAGAGGACATAGTTTACTATTATATGTTACATGATATTAATAATACTAACGTAAAAACAAAGAAAAATGCTAGAGAAGAAAAGTTTTTCAGTGAATATGAGGATGAAGTTGACAATGAATGCAAGAACAAGTAAAGAGTCATCATTGCAAAGGAGTTACTGAACAGGAAATCAAATAAGTGAGGAAATAGCCTCTTAGAGATGTTTCTATGCTGTTATTATAGAATAAGCACCAATCAAGATTTAAATCTCAGGGTTTTTCACATTTATTGCTTTGTAAATTGCTAATGTCTCAATAGAAAAAAAAAAAAATCCCTTAGTGTAAGTGAAGGGGGAGAAAGGTACAGCATTTCTTAAAATAGGAACTTCTGAATTGCACCAAGTTCTGGAGCAATTATCTCACCACTGGGGCCCACGTTAGACTCTTACAGTTCCCAACATAATTGAAAAGGTTTATCTTCCTACAAAGAATACAACCTTCACTGCACTACTGTAAAGAGCACTTATCACCATTTCCTCCGGGTTCCTCTTGGCTGCCATCGAATAGATCATAGATAGCTGTTGTGTGGCAGTATGCACTGGAGTTTTAATCCTTTTGTTTCAGGGACCAGTGGCGTGTAAACTTTTACCATTGAATTGTGTCATTAAAAGGTGAATAAGCTTCAATGCACATTGTACTGGCACATAGCTTAGATGGGGAAAAGGTCTTTATTACAAAATTGTTTTTATGATCCATTCAGTTCCTCAGAGACACATCTGGGTATTAGCTGCACATAGTTACACCAGTTTCTGTGTTTGCTTCCAGAATACAAGCTGTACCCATAGCTGTAACACACTGCGCTAGACATCACATGGTACAGGTCTGCACTAGGGAACGCACACTTGCTCATAAGGTGCTCTGGAGATATGAGCAATCAGTAAGGACACAGAGAACTACCTGTCAGCTTTGCAAATGTTCTTGTGGCTCCCTTTTGGTTTACTGACTCACACAAGACAATAATGGAAAACTGCCTCCACTTATTGTCAAATAGAAATACGCTTTACAGTCAGGGAACATGGTAACATTCACCTTTGGATCTGAGGCCAGTTTAAGTGTAATGATCAAGTAGGAAATTTGAACATATATTTTATGATATTGAAATAACAATGTGTGAAATGTTGCTCCAAAATAGCTGAAGTCTCCTGAGCTCACCTACATACTTACATCAGATTAATGTAAGGAAGACATTTTTTATGATGAGGGTGGTGAAACACTGAAACAGGTTGTCCAGAGAGGTGGTAGATGCCCCATCCCTGGAAACATTCAAGGTCAGGTTGGACAGGGCTCTGAGCAATCTGATCTACTTGAAGATGTCATGGCTCACTGCAGGGGGGGGTTGGACTAGATGACCTTTGAAGGTCTCTTCCAATCCAAATTATTCTATGATTCTATTATTTCACAGGAGCACTCCTTCCAAGTTAATTCAAACGCTAGAGCATTTCAAGAGCCTGATATTCCAGGCAGTGGTGGTGGTAGTCGTTCAGGCATTTCTTCCTCCCACTAGAAGTGGAGGGGTAGAACAGAGATGTGCACCCTGCCCTCCCAGATCCACCTCTTCCTAATGCATGTGGTTAAGAAACTTTCAGGAATGGTAGCTGCTTTTTTTTTTAAATTAAGTGACAGAAAACCAGAAAAACTTTTAAAAAATAATTACAGAAGGTTATTTCTGTTTTACTATAGGTAAACAGCAACACTGTCATTAAAATAGCTTTAAGGCACAAAATAATAGAAAGGGCAGGTGAGTATAATAAAATAGCTGAGGCAATAAATCATCTGTCACCAGCTCTGCTGCAGAAAAACGAAACAGTCCCAAACAATCACATACCAGTAGAGTATTTCTTAGAGATGATGCAGTACAGCAGCAGTTCACCATGCTCACATATGAGCAAAGACTCTATTTAAACTATTTCCTAGATCAGCTTCCTGTCATCGAATGCATCTACTTAAGCACTACCATAATTAAAATTAAATAAATTTATCAGTTAACTCAGCTTTTTTTTCTTGAGGTTGGGAAACAAAGTCGATCACTACCATTTCTATTTTTAAATCTCCGGGAGGCACTCTGATATCACAGTGACAGCAGCACACAAAATCTGAGGCAGGCAAATGGATTTTATAACTGAAATCTAAACTATTATTATCAGGTCTTCCAGAAGATGTAATGTAGTCCCAAGGGCAATACAGTGAGGGGGACACATTGCTTCATGTTATAAATCCCATATAGTTTTGTCATTTCTGTCCCTTCATCTCCCTTGCAACACGTCCCCCTCCCACATGCAGAGAACTGAATGGAAAGGACTGTTTATGAGAAGATTTGTGCCTAGAAGGAATGAAAAGCACTTTCAGCGTTATCTCTGTGAAAAACAGACGATCTTTCCTGCAACAGTGACTGAGCAGTACTGAATCCAAACATGAAGTCATGAACATTTCACAACACTTTCAGAAAAGAGCAAATAGGTGTAGGGGCCAGAAACTTTTCAGGCAGTCAACATTGCACTGGAGCTTCCATCTCAGTTACGTATCAAATGAATGTCCAGAAACACACACATATTTTTTGCTGTTAAACCATGAATTACATAAAATAGGGAAAAATATTTTTCTCAGAATAGAAATTTAGTACTTTTTAGTACACTCAATTCCCCATCTGCCTAAATTACCTCCCTGCAAAATAATTTTTAGACTGAAGCTTCATAATGGGAATTATTGTTTAGTCTTTACTATGTATCTAACCCAGCATCGCATTTCAACATGTATGCAAGTTTTACCTTCAAGAAAAACCATTACATGGAGTGCAGAATAGAAGTACACTTAATGATTTTTTAGCATATATGGATCAAATATAGTCATCAGCACACTGTCTGCACAGTGCTTTGAAAAACTAATATTAATTCATCCTGTTATGTGGTACAGTACGCATGTGCTAACAGGAAGGCTCTCGCGTAAGTCAACTCCATGGTGGAAAACAACAGTCAACTTATCTTTTAAAGATAACTGCTCGAAAAAAACTGTGAATTAATACTAATGTGTTTGACAGAAAAGTAAGACACAAGCCCACCAAATAAACTGTATTTTGCAGTTAATTAAATATTTTTGTATTGCAAACATTTATCCCACTACTCTGAGCACATCTAAACTCAAACTCACAGCCATTCACGATGAAAGCTTGCTGAGCTATGAGCTGGCCACAAAATACACTGACAGTTTAAAAGACACTTTTTTGGTAAAGTCATGGCTTTAACAAACATTCACCCTTAATCATAACACCACTGAGATGACACTATATTTCAATAGCTGAAGAGTGGAGCTCAGGATCTATCTGTGTTATAATTCACTGGTTGGTAGTGTTAAACTGAATGTATTTGAAGTACAGACTATGACAGGCAATAATGCAGCATTTTTAACTACAAACTGTGACAGGCAATAACCTCTCATTACCAGGAAAGCATTATACTCTTAGAAATCTTGAAACACTAAAGCGACAGATTAACAAACGTCTATAAATCTAGTGAAGACATCTGCATTAGTGTTTCCCCATACGACAGTGACAAGTTTCGGGCTGTAGTTATCACGAGTTTAACTTCTGACAATTTCCTCTTAGGGTGCACCAACTAGTAGACAGTGGGTTATAGGTCTCCTGACTCAGGCATCAGTGAGAGACAGGACAGTGAATACTCAAGAAGAAAGTACAAATGTTAGAAACAAAAGTAATAAAACCCATAAAACACCTTAAAATAGCTCTAAGTGTATGAGTACCTAATATTACCAAAGGCCTTTGCACACCCTCCCAGTTAAAAGTTCAGAATGTCATGAATCAGAAAAAGCAAGAGGAAAAAATAAGCAGCATGGGAAAACATAAACAGCAACTTTTGTGTATGCATTTTAAATGAACATTCAATGTTTTAATCTACAAGCAACTCTTGATATTACCGGAAACTTAGACGTTTTGCAGTATTTAAGCTTAAATGCTTTGGAAAGAAATCGCAAACACTAACCTAATTGTTCTCCCCATGTTGAGCTCCCGAGGGAAACGACTGTGCTGGGACAGGGACCTTGACTGGCCCAAGTGTTTCTTCTTCTCAATCTAAAGCATATGAACAGTCCAAATAACTACAGTAAGATCACTTGAATACTTAAATACCTACTTTTCAGATCAAGAGCATAAGCCTGATCTACAAATGCTAACAAATTATAAATGCAAAAACATTATAAAATACTAAATTATAAAAAACATTAACATGAATAAACTGACATATAAAAACTCAGTTATGCATCTGTCATGCTGAGAGAAGCTCTGCATGTTTTGTGGTGCTTTTTTTTTTGCTTCCTTTTGAAGCATGGAGTTCTCAGCCCTTACTGCAATGGGACAGTGAGCTGTTCCAGCAAGATAATGTTTAAATCTCTTAGAAATGTAATGAAAACATAAAGAGTGTTTGCAGTACTTTATGGCAGAAAGCATTAGGACAAAGGAATGTCCTAATGCACATTGAGAAGCATTGTTCAAGTATTGCACGCTGCTTCATTTCTGTAGCTGCCCAATATTTCCACTAAACTATAAAACAAGTACCAGAGAAAAAGAAAATAGGAAAAGGTAGAGGGGTTTGATAAAAACTAAGAAAAACAATAATTGTTTTCTCCTTATTTTGTTTTAGAATCATGGCTGCGTGACACTAAGTGCATGTGTCTTAGTTTTTCTTTTTCTTGTGAAAGAGCAAGTAATTGATTCCTCTTATAAGGGCTTTTTAATGCATTCCTGTCACTGAGATTGCGTTTTATGACTCATTCAGGTTCACCTACTGCATTCTTCAGCTTATTGCTACCTGGTATTTTATATGCAACAGTCTCTGCAATGACTACATTTGCGCTCTTTAAGAAATTTTTTCCTTTTTCCTTTCACCTACTTTTATTTCCATTCTATATCCTTCTCCATCACCCAGACTCACCTCATCAAGGGTTTTCTGCTAGAAAAAGAATATCTACTTACATGATGCAACCATCACTTTTCACCAATACATGTTTTCTGCATATAATTGGGAAAATTATTTTCAGTGTGATGACAAAAATATTTTAAATACATTTAATCATTGATCTAAGATAAAATCCTATGTATTTGTAAAAAAAGGAGAATATACAAAAGAGCAAGAGAGGCCACCTAAAACCCCAAACCTAATTATTTCAGCTTAGTTTCACAGATTCACGGAATCATTTAGATCGGAAAGGATGTCTGGAGGCCATCTTGTCCGACAATCCTGCTCAAGCAAGGTCATCTGGAGCAGGTAGTCCGGCACCATGTCCATGAAGACTTCCACAGTCTTGTTGTGGAACCTGATCCAGTGATCACTCTTACTCATTTATTCCAGTATAATTTGCATTGGAATTACCTTTGGCAACTGACTTCAGCTACTCAGCTACTTTTACACAAGAATTAAATATCCTGGATGTATTTCTGTGTATTTTCATCCTGTATATGTTCTACTTAGTAGGCCATTTATTTGCTTATCTAAGTATTACATGCTTATCCATTGACAGGTTGAGTAGATCAGCCTTTTTTCTGAGACAACTCCAATATAAACCCTTATAAAATGAACAGGGTGAGTCATTTAAGAGGATTTTTGTAACTGTTAAGTCTCTCCTGTAAAACAAATTACAGTAGAATCTCAATTACTTTAAGGTCTCCTGGGACACCTGAAGCCTTTGGATAATTAGGGTTAATTGGTCAGAGCTAGTTGGCTGCACTGATGCTGCCATGCACACAGCCACAGGCTAAAATGCTCTGTCTGTCTCCACAGCGAAGAAACTATTCTGGCAGAAGAGTGGGGACAGTTTGATTTCACAAGAGGTGCATTTGTTGCAGCGGGAAGCTCATTTTTTTCTGAGATGTCCTGGAAGAAAGACTTCAGCCCTATATGATGTGGGATCGGGATCAGGGTATCTTGGATTGCACGGGTCTCCGCAAATAAGAACATCCAGGGGAAGGTCCCTTCTGTCTTTTTCAGCTGCTTATCTTCCCAGTCTGCAGTCCAGCTAAGTTAGTATGCAGCTAGAAAGGCAATTCTAAGCACAAAGTCATTTTTCTTACGTACCTAAACTCTTAGTTTCCCTTTCGTTATCCTAGAAACCGTGCTGAGTTCCCCACCTGTATGCCATACTTCCTCTTGGCGGGATAGCAAAAAGCCTGCTAGAAAGCTGCAAGACTTGTAGGAGGCTGGCCCCACTAATTTAAATAGGTTTTGGAGAATTGAAATTTCTGTGTTCCTGATTTTTAGATATTTTTACTTTGTATTGCTCATTTACCCATTCCCACCGTCCAATGGCAGCACTTGACAAACTCCTTAAGAACCTGTTGAAAACACAGGACTTAGAGTTATTAAAGAAATAGCACAGGCAAGGCCCTTGAATTGACAAAAAGGAGCACTTAGGGTACTCACTTATTGAAATGTGGGTTTGATGTTTTAAAAATAAATATCCCTTTCACATTCTTGACAGGTTACAAAAGGAAAGCAGAGGGGGAGAACATCAGCTGGCAGCCACAAGTAGTGGTATTAGAGCATTTCTGCAGTGTGGAGCCCACAGGCTGAGCATTGTCAGGCTGTTCTCACAGTGGTGACCACAGATGTTAATCTGGAGAAAATAATAAGAATTAAAGATGATGAAACACTTCTTGAAGATTATTCCCATTCAGAGATCACTGTGGTTCATAAGACAGGAAAGCAGTTATCAACTCCTGAGCTGTGCCATGTGACTAAGCGGGTCTAGTACAGAAACTGCTACGAACCACTGATATTTTTTCCATATTATCTCCTTCAAATAAAGCAGTGACAGTGCAGTAGGGTTACTATTTTGACTTATTAAAATTTTGCTTTCATTATTGCCTTTATTACACATTTTGCACATACACCAAAAAAGGCAAAGCTCCAGATCTGGACTGAAAGCTTATGAGACATCAGAATTATCAAAATTCCTTGTTCCCCAACAAGCTTATTTCAAATAATGGAACTTAACCAGATTTATATCAATAAAGATATCAGTACTTGCCCTGACCTTTGATAACCATGAACAAATCACTAAGTATATAACAGTTCTAGCACCTCTGCTCGTTACACTAATATGCTCTTTCAACAAAAAGGGCATAGATATCAAATTAATAAAAAAGGAGCATTTGCTCACTGGAGTGTAGGTTGGTGTTCTGCTACAACCATTACATTGCGTTCTTGTCATGATAGAAGGAAAATGCAGGCAAAAACCAAAATTAATCACAACAAAACATCTACACTGCTGATTATTTTAGAATTATTTTAACTGATCTTATTTAAATCTTAAAAATTGTTGTATTTAGTCCATATGCCCCTAAGATCTGATTTTATATTTACTTCTTTTTTTCATATTTCACATCCAGGACTTCCACCTTTCCAACACTGCCTAATTATATTTTTTAGTCATAAACCCTCTTTCCTTGCCTCTGTTTATGTCCTCGGACCTCTTTCTCCCTCTATTCCTCACAGTCAGGAAAAGGTCAGAAATCTCTCCAGTATCATAAGCCTTATGGCATTTCATCCATCTTGCAAAGGTCTGAGTCCACACCTGATTTGAAGAACTTTTAGCAGTTGCCCAGCTTTATGGGCTAAATTCGAAGAAAATCAATAGATTCATCACATTTTCTTCAACTCCTCCATCTACCTAGTGCCAATGGAGAAAGGGTGATGCCTAGTGAGGCTGGTTTTCAGCACCTTCCTTTGCCTGGCTGGTTTCTGCCTCTCCAGCTGCTGGTTCTGCTCTAAAGAAGGATTTTGAAGGATCCACTTGTTGCCATGGCACCCACTGTAACTTGTTCCTGCACAGGGTGATCATCATCACCTTGGGCTCCCTGCAGTGGCTCTTCCCTGGGAGTTTTGACACTGCCTTGGGGCAGAGCTTGCAAGCACCTCTAATGGAACTGTCTAAGAGCTTTCAGTGATCATACCTGTATTGTCTCTGGTTTTATCCAGGTCACCTACATCAGCATGTTGTTTGTTAAAAACATCTTTTTTTTTTTTCTTGATTTCACTGCAGCTCTTCCTGCACGGCATCTAAAACAATAGCAATCTCGGTAGTTTCCTGTGTTATTATCAAAAAGTGACATTAGGATAGCAAAAGGGTGCATGCAGCGCTATACAGTACAAGAACAGAGTGTTACTATCCCTGAGCTATATTTGTTTAGTACGAGGCAGGCTTTTCTTGACGAGTGTCAATTTCTGAGCTTTGGGTTAATCAGCCAGAGACAAGCAGCAAAATTAATCTTGTTCTATGGCTGGTTACTCTTACCTACAGTACTTATTTTATATTTCTGATTGTTTTTTACATAAGGGGACAGGACATGCATCAGTATATACATATGAAAATTTCCTGGGTTAAAAAAAAAAGGTCCTAATCTATAAAAAAATAACATGTTGGGATGATTATATGCCCCAATGAATACACCCTGCTGTGTGTGATGGGAGCTAAGCTTCCAGTTTTGGTTCATTTCTTGACAGCTTTATACGCCACCTGTTGAGAAGTAAGTCTTGGGACTGATTCTCCTGCACATAAGGAAGATGGTATTTGTGACAGAAAAGTGCTGAGCTGCCCGTATAGGAGTCAGGTCCATTGGCATTTTCACAGTCCACTCTTTTCAGTGTCTATTTAGCATACTCATTGGCTCCTAGTGATATAGATTCTAATCTGAGCAGCATTTATTCTTAAACTCTTTGGATCTGAGAAGTAGTATTGTTCCCATTTTCACAGGTGGGTGGAATGAGGCACAAAGATTTTAAATTACTTGCCTAGGATCACAGAGGGAGTTCCTTTGCAGTGTAAGTCTGAACTACAAATGCTCTAGTCAATTTAATGCCTTCTGAATTCTCAAACTCGTTGATGAACAAGTTAAGCAGCGCAGTGTGTTGGTAGCAGCAGTCTGATATGTGGCCACACGCATCACTAATGAGCACATGACCAGCAGGCTATGCTGTCCACATCTTTTCTCTTCATGTACAGCTGCCTGCCATATACATCAGGGCTTCACTGGTGGAGAGAAATTCCAGGGCTAAGACAGGATAAAACCTATTTAACTATGGAAATTAAGGTTGTTACTAAGGCTGTTAATTATTAAGGTTGCTGCAAAACAATAAAATGAGGCAAGACTATGAGGACTCTGAAGCACCCTGTCAAGTGCTCATGTCCTGGAGTTACACAAGCACCTTTCTGGCCAAGCCTGGGAAAAGGCAGGTTCAGCACAAGTTTTTTACTGCTTTCACCCTGCAGCAGCTGGGGAAGCGAGCACACAGCTTAGAGCTATTACAGACGAAGGAAACAAACTGCAGCATAAGAGACAAGGCTGCCGCACCACTTTGCTCATGGGGTGCTGGGCCTGACACCCTTGGTTGGGAAGAAATGCCTCTTGTACCCCAAGAAGCCTCCCCAGGACTTCTTATAAGGAGCAATATCTGTCATTAGATATGAACAAGGACATCAGAAAAGGTGTTTTAACAAAGCGACACAAGGTCTCATTATGACATTTGCTATCGGCCCTGCTAACAGAAGCCGTGGGGCTTTGTACTTGAATCCTCAGAGTCCTCTGTGTTGGATAAAAGGCTTCTGTCTGCCCTGAGGACATAAACCCATTCCCTTTTAATATTGCAAATACGTGCTTTCTGTCTCTCTGAGATCCAGGCAGTCTCTAATGAAGAAGCTGAGGAATTTAATGTTCTTCCTTTTGGCTCTTGAGAGCACTTGCCCCCCACCATTACATAAATCACCTAGAACATCACTTAGTAAACTTCCTAAGTGCAGCTTAAATCCAAACTGCTATAAGCACTGACAACATAAATCAAGCCAGATAGAGGCTTTGTGCCAAATCCCAGCACAGGTTTTCAGAGGTAGCTCAGGGAGACATTCCCAGGTGGGAGAAGATCAGGCTTAGCTGAGCCTTCCTGCAGTCCCTTGCTCCCAGGAAGAGTGAAGTTTCAAGTGAAGGATCAGGGCTGATGTCTGTAATTTAAGAGCAGAAGTTCTAGAAATAAGAAAACCTGTGTTGATAGATTGTGCTAGGATTTTTTTCTCATCTTCTCTCATTTAAGCTGTACAAAGAGAAAGTAGCCAGTAGTTTTCCCATGCATCTCTGTCATGTTTCAGATGTATGAATTATAAGATGAAAGTCCATGGAAGGATAGCGTGCTCACGTTCTAGCCCCAAGCCAAGGAACCAAAATGTCTTCTTTTATTACTGGAAGAAAAACAATGTTTAATATTATATCTAGTTTATTCTAGATCTGGTAGCTCCAAACAGTCCTGTTTGTACATAACTGGGTGATCAAATTTCTTTCAGTTGCCTGTGACAATACATTTCCCTGTCTGATTAAGTGGAAAGAGTCAACAACAACAAAAAAAGCCACTTCAGTGAATTTTCAGTTGATCTATTTCCAGCTCATCCAAATCAGTGACGTCAAATTTCTCAGTGGCCCAATTTGTTAATCAGCAAGAGTTTTGCTGAACCTAGCAACTGTCACTGATGTCTGATAATATATTTAGGTATTTGCCTTCCCTCATTTATATCATTTTTGACAGATAATGTTTTATAATATCTTTTAAATCATCCCATCTCCTCCACTATACCTTCTTCATTAACAACAGTCTACCAGCTTAAATATAGTGTATCGAATAACACAGTCTTTGATATTCTCTGACTACTTTACAGTTTTCCTCTCCTTCCCCCTTCTCACAGAAGAATATCATATTTTGACCCATACCTCTCATTTATGCCTCCTAAACTGCAGTAGCTCTTGCCTTTTCACTGCTGTTTAAAATGTCCTCCAAGCCATCCATCATTTTAGGTCAGAGTGGCGCAGTGAGGGAGATGCAGCAGGGCTCTGCCACTGCACCAAATCCACAACAGTGCTGGGCCAGTCAATAGAAGCAGCAAAACAGCTGCAGCATAACAAACAACCCACCAGACTGATTACAGCAACAGAGAATACTAATGTCTTAAATTAAATACATCTGACAGTATCCTCAGCTATTTCTCACATTGATGCCAGGCTGTACTTACCTTCAGCACAGGCCATTGCAGCCTGCAGCATAATAATGGGGATGGAGAGAGCCCTGGTCCAAACAGGGGGAGAGGAGGGGAAGTGGGAGGAAGGGCTGTGCAGTCATTCAGCTGTACAGCACAGGCATCAGCATAGAAATATGTCTCGTGTCAGCTGATGCTAATGAAAAGAACAAATCCTCCTTATCCTCGCTGGTAAATCTGTGTTCGGTTGTCACTTGGATATGTTAAAAAAAAATTGACACAGCTAATTCATCTAATCAACATCTAATCAACACAGCTTATTTGCATATGGCCCAGGCATTTAACCTGTCATGATTAAGAGGTGTGGACTCTTGCAATCCTTACTCATCTTCCAAAAGTTGCTACAACATGATGTATTTGGAGTCATGAAATGAGACAATTGCTATTACTCAAATGTATTTGGAAAACATGCAGACTTTTCCACAATGGTTATTTGACCTTTCTTAAGCTGCAGGCTAGTTTTGCTTTAATGTGATCTATTTGCTTGTATATATACTTATATAGATATAAAAGAGTATTTCTGTATACAGAATATATTTCAGTATATTGTGTTTAGGCATTCAGCTACTCCTCTGATGAGTAAGCGCTGAGCTTCACGGGTTCCAAATGTGTGAGTAGGAAACGCAACCTTGGCTCTTCCCAATTTGCTGAAAGTTTGTTCCATGGAGTCAGAAAGGGGGTTGATTTTGATGCTACTGCAAATGACATCAAAACTACCATCAAAAAGCTTTTCATTTATCTTTTGTATGTGGTAATAGGTAGGGTTTTTTCCCTTAAGGTTAGGGGACAGATTCTAAAGTTGATGTCCAGTTGATATACCAACCCCTTCAATGGCATAGAAAGTTGTCTATTTAAGGTTTGGCAATTTGCCATAGCTCTAAGACAATATTCTTATTCTTCCTACACAGATGGAGGAAAATAGGCATATTAATTGAACAATAATATCTTACTCCTCCATATATCTAGATCATCTCCTGTTTGTCTTCCATGCCTATTTGTACTTGGACAGTGTAGGACCAGATTCTGGCTGCCTAATCAGTTTGAGTGGAATGCTGTTTTCCTAGTAGTTTCATCAAAATAAATGAATCTACCAGAGAACTAAGTGTGGAAGAATAAGAGTAAATAAAGCACACTGTCATTCATCATTCACATTTTATGAAAGCAGAGGCAAAAAACTCAGCAGGAATCACTGGGGAGAGAAGAGCAAAATACCTATATAAATGAGCACAGAGATAGCTTTATTTGTACATTTTTGGTTCTGCTTACGTTTGGTTATTTTAGTTCCAGTTGAGATAGAGAATGAGGAGCAGACAGACGTTTGCAAAATCAATTTATTCTAGGTTGATGCATAATTTCTCTTGAAAACTGAGTTTAAGGTTTATGCATAGGCTTTAAATACTACCAGCGTGATAAGGATTATGTACTTGTGCAAGATCTGCTGGCAAAATCCTGTGAGATACTATATTTTTAAGGGACATGCTTTTCTGCAGCAGCAAGATGCCTTATGAAGAGGTGATATAGAGTAAGGGTGCCTGTTGCTAAGTACATATCTCAAGTGTTAGAATAGAGGGACTAAATATTTTGAAGAAAGTGGGAAACTGGGATTGGTTGCTGCAATGATTATGCTACTTTTGCTCAGTTTGGATGACAGTCATCTTACCTAATTTTAGCACTCTAAAACTTAGTTATTAAATTTGAGCTAGTCATACAGAAGCTCTTTTCCCTCTCGGGAGACAAAATACAGCTCATAGTCCTAGTTAGGTGTGGTAATTATTCTTTGGTGGAGCCTTTCTCCTTCTATTGGCTATACCATACCATTGGCTATACATGCCAAATCTAATTTAGGCTAAACAAGTAACTTCTAGATGGTTAAAGTCAGTTGAGATGACTCCCACCCTGTCAGATGCTTAGTGGGTGAACCACGATTATTAAGAGTAGTCTGCTGAGTCTTATAAAGAGAAATACTGAAAGGTGGGAAGAACTGCAGATGTTGTTTCTCTATTTGAAAAGAGCAAAGAGGAGGACCTAGGAAAACATAAACTGGTTAGTCTGACATCACTCACAAGTAAAATTATAACACAGTTAACAAAAAAAATCAACTACCAAATAATATTGTAGTATTTAGTTACAGTGCTTCAAATGCAATTACAGTGAGTCACAATGAGGATTTAAAGAAGATAGGTCTTGTACAAAACTGTTTCTTCTTTTATTTGAGAAAATTACAGGGCTAACTGATAAAAACTCCTGTGCTAATGATATTTTTCCAAGTCTTCATAAGCACCACTTATTACCACATGATATGTTGAATAAAAATCCCTTACTGCATTAGGCAACACATTTTCATCAAAAAATCAGGCATTAATGGATCTGTAACTGTAGTTGTTAATGGGCAGATGCAAACATTTTACTGGTAGTGTCCATGCAAGGATGAGTTCTTTGTCCAAATCTAGCATTTTCAGAAGAAAATTAGATGATATCAAGCCTGTGATTCTCTCCTTGAATTGAGTTCTACCTTCACAAGGACTTTGGGTTTTGGTAGGACCCTCCTTTTTTCATCTCTACCAGGAGTCAGAGTCCTAAGCATTGTGCTAAACTCCTCAGGCTGGCTACAAGGAATATAAAGGTGGTCTTTAACAGTCTTTAAAGAAAACAAGATCAGACTGACTGATCCCAGCAGTAGCAACTGATGGGGTGTCTGTGAAATTTTGTAACCTACTATGTATCTGTTAGAGCAAAGAGTTAGACTGGTCCCTTCGGCAATGGCACTGTTGATGTATGAAACTCAGAAGACAGATATTGTATTAGAGATGGTGACCGCCCTATATAAGTTTCTCCATTTGTGTTACTCCTCCATATGGTCATATTCTTATAAAGACTGGTGGTAGAATTCAGGGGGGGATATCTGAGCCTTTTTCAACATATTATCTTAAACGGACTAGGTTTCCAGCCAAAACCAAGAAACTCACTGCAGCTAGACCAGATGCAACCACAAACTTCTTATCTTTTAATTGATCTGTGTAAATCATTGGCATTTATGAGTTTGACACTATGGTACATAAGTGTCCCATGTAAGGCAGACAATTCTGTGCTGTTCTGCAGTTAAACACAGCTGCTAACCTCAGCACCATCTGCCTTGCTAGACTGAATCTTGGCTATGAACTCAGAACAAAAGAATCACTCATGGAAAGGTTTCTTCCACTAAGTAAAAAGGCTCGGATGTACTTTACTAGGAACAGTAGTTGACATTAGGTGCTCACCCCCATTACCTACATGTTTACTCACTAGGTACAAAATATTTGTTCTCATCAGTAACTCTTCTGAATGCATCTCACAACTCTTTTGGCAGTGAGGGAAATAGGTATTTTTATCACACACTTCATCTCACTGACAGCTTTCCATCTCTCCTAAGTATCTTTGTGTGCTCTCCTTTTCCTTACATAAGTTGCTATACATGTTGTTTTTAGTCTTTCTTTGTCTGTGTCTTCCTTACTTAGCCTAGCCTACAGTACACCATGTCTGTCAAGAGCTGGCACAGCATCTACAGAGAACAATCAAACTGACATGTTGATGCTGTCGAAAGAACTAATTTACACCATTTACTTGTTCTGGTGCTCTCATTCTAACCGTAGTCAAATGGAAATAGTTTGTATAATTTCTGTTCACACAGTAATCTTAATGCTGGATTTTGTTCTCATTACATTTTTTTATCAGGCAGACAGAATTCTGAGCCCTTTTTGTTCTCATTAAAATTTATTAGATGAATGGATTAATTGAGTGCCAGTGTCTGGTCTCTTACGATCTTTGCAGGAAGAATCAGCCAACATCTCCCTGAACAAGGCGGGGTAAGATGTTGTTGGATATTATGGCTGGTTTTTTATAACTTAATTTCTGAAGAATGTCATGAGTTTCAAAATAATGAGTATTTTCCCTCAGGCAATGTCTCCTTGAGGGACTTGTCACATCTGGCTGTCACAGTCACAATGTATTATTCTGCACGACAGAACATGACACGACTGAGCAACTGGTGGTAGCATGTTACACAGGAAATCTGGAGAAAGAAGCATTTCTTCTGGGTGCACTTAAGCAAAGCTTTTCCTGTTCCTTAGATCTGAAGTATATGTTCCCTAGAAAGGAACAAGAGTCTAATATGAAAACAACAATAATACCAAGACTTCTGCAATTATTTTTGACCAAAAGATTCATTCTGGACTGAGGAAATAAATAAAACATTATTTTTTCTTCTTCTTCTCTTTTTCCACACACCACCCCCACCACTCCCACCCCCCCACCCACCCCCACCCCCACCCCAATTCAGGAACTTGACTAAGAGTTTTGTTAAAGGAGAATATAAAAAGTGCACTCATTAAAATGCAGATTTGAGAAAACCAGCAAGAATCTCAGCCTCTTATTTTGTAAATTTACACAAAATCTAGGCAGTCACCCATTTTTTTCTTAACTGCAGTTTAAACCATAATTATTGCAATAGGCTTCAAGAAATGTCTGCATTGACATTTCTGTCTGCCAGAGAAGGAACAATGGATGGAAATCATCTTATGCTACATCTGAATAAGAACTCAAGATTTCTTTGATAGTCAGTGGAGATTCATCACTTCCTAAAGCAGGTATTTAAAACAGACAGAGTGTCTGACACACCAGAAGGCTGTGCTGCCATTCAGCGAGACTTGGACAGGCTAGAGAGTTGGGTGAAGAGGAACCGAATAAAGTTCAACAAGGGTAAGTGAAGGGTGCTGCACCTGGGGAGGAATAACCCCATGCAGCAGTACAGATTAGGGGTTGACGTGCTGGAAAGCAGCTCTAGGGAGAAGGACCTGGGAGTCCTGGTGGAAAACAGGTTGACCATGAGCCAGCAAGGTGCCCTTGTGGCCAAGAAAGCCAATGGTATCTTGGGATGCATTAAGCGGAGCATGACCAGCAGGCTGAGGGAGGTTCTCCTCCCCCTCTATTCTGCTCTGGTGAGACCACGTGTGGAGTATTGTGTCCAGTTCTGGGCTCCCCACTTCACGAGAGTCAAGGAACTACTGGAGAGAGTCCAGCAGAGGGCTACGAAGATGATTAGTGGACCGGAACATCTCTCTTTCAAGGAAAGGCTGAGAGACCTGTGTCTGTTTAGCCTGGAGAAGACTGAGAGGGGATCTTATCAATGCTTACCAATATCTAAAGGGGAGGTGTCAGGAGGATGGGCCAGACACTTTTCTGTGGTGCCCAGCAAGAGGACAGGGAGTAATGGGCACAAACTGGAAGACAGAAAGTTCCATCTAAACATGAGAAGAATCTTCTTTACATTTAGGGTGGCAGAGCACTAGAACAGGCTGCCCAGAGAGGTTGTGGAGTCTCCTTCTCTGGAGATATTCAAAACCTGCCTGGACGTGATCCTGTGCAACATGCTCTACATGAACTTGTTTTAGCAGGAGGGTTGGGCTACATGATCTCAGGACTCCCCTTCCAACCACAACCATTCTGTAATTGTGATTCATGCTCTAGAAGTGCCTGTTTCTTCTTGACTAGAAAGGGTAGATGAAAGGTATAGGTGAAATGAAGCTATATGTACAGGCTGGTGAGATGGATCTTACCACAGGGTATTACTATGACCTGAACTCATTCCAGGAAATAAGAGGGAAATTTCAACTTCACACACATTACCCATGCACACAAGGAAATCTAGGAGCCAAATTTAATCTCTTGCTCCTCTTCTGAGCCTAGCATATTAAAATCCTGATTTCAGTGAGAACTGCTGGGAGTTTTATCAAACTGAAAATGCTGAAGGCAAAAGAGGAATAAACACACCTTTCCATTTTTATTCCAAATTTCTTCTCAAAGTAGAAATCTTAGTTAGAGTTAAGCCTTAGCACACTGTTAGTTTTGGAGAAGGAAAGGCAAAGCTTATACCTTAAATCAGAGCTTATATCTAAATATTGTGAACGAAAGCCTTTGGTTTGGATTTATATAAATTTTGGGTTTGGAGTTCTTAGAGCATCAATTCCAGCATAGCAGCTCTCAGGAAAGTAGTTTTCTATGCAGGCTTATATCAGAGACACAAGCAATTTTACAATTTTGAAATAAATACACAATGATTCTGTTTAGGATTCAGCGTATACCTATGACTTGTTAAATGGCTCTATGCTTTCTATGTTCTTGCCAAAATCTCTCCTTCCACTTGCTTCCAAGCTTCCTCATCTACAAATACCACGTACATATAATCCTGCAAAGTTGTTCAGACATTCCCACCATGTTCATGTGTCATTATCTTGGAGCCTACGCAGCTGTAGAGTGTCTTCTCCTGCATGTGTTTCTCCTGTGGCATCCTGGAACCTGTGTAAATATCCCTTTGTTTGCCTTGGCCTTTGGCATATTATTCACCAGCAAAGCAATTAACTGCCCACAGCAGGAGGAACCTCAGAGTCTACCACGGGAGCCATGGCAGGTCAGATTCCTCCAAAGAAGGCATCAGGACTATGGGGTCAACTCCTCTGGCAAGTTGACCTGTGCCTTGCTCTGAAGAAGCAGCTCTGCCCTCTGACTATAAGAGAACTTGGCTGGAAATACTTACCCCCACCCCCCCACCTCTGAAGCCAAAGTAGCAAGTGCCAGGCACCTCAGAGCTGGACAGACAGGAGTGCAAGTCACAGCAAGGCTAGTTAGTGGGGTCAGTGGCCTCACAGGCCAGGATGCAGCCCCAAGCAAGAAGAGCAGACCAGGTCTGGTGACGGCAAGCAGAGTCAGCCAACAGTGCTCCACGGCTGCACATCTGCACCACATCAGAGCCAGGCCCAAGCCAACTCCAAAAAACCTGCAGAGGTCGGAGATGTGCTCCAGGACATAAAAGAATGTAGTTTTCATTCTTGTTTCATACAGAAGTGCACCACTCCTGCTCCAGGTACCCATATCTTTCACTGCGTATGGTCCCTTTCCAGCTGCCAGTTTCACAGGGATGCAGGGATAGAAGCAGTCCCAGCACAAGAGAGCCAAGTCCTCCACCTACACACCTTTACATAAGAGAACATAGAGAGAAAGTGCTCCCTGAGGGGCAGCAAGGGTTGGATCAGATGATAGCATAGCAACGGAAAACCAAAAATTGAGGAGTAATAAGAGAGCCAAATTTCTTCCTTCTCCACAGCGAATCATGTCTTGACTATGTTCTTTTAAGATTCTCTGGCCTCAGTAAGTTCCTTCATGATCCCATGAAATATAGATGATGTAAAATAATAATTTAATAAAGAAGCTCTATCCCGGTATGATCCTAATTTCAGCAATTTAGTGGACAAAATGCATATGTTGGGATGGAGTGATATCATACTTTGTCTTAATTAATACTGTCTCCTGTCTGAAACTGAGTAGTAATTAAATGCAAAAAATCTGCCTTTGTGTAATGCTAGGGTTAATGTTTTATGCACAGCAGGAGTGAATAAGGAATAGAATGACATTATTTGTCTGCCAAGTCAGACAAAATTGATCTATGCAGAATATTTTATATGTAAAGAAAGAAACACATTGCTCACTAGGGGGTAAAAATAGGACTCACATCATTAGAATACCAGAAATAATCTAATCTGTATCATAGATCATGTCACCAAAATTACAGTAATTTTGAAAGGTACGTAATATAGTCTTGTTCTCTGTCTTAGGGAATGGTGTTGTTTTACTTACTGTCACTAGTGGGCATATGTTCCATGTCATGCTTCTGTAGCTTCAAATAAAATGGACAGCTAATTCTGCATAGAGCTATTTAACAAGATTCAAAATATTTAACTGCATCTATGTAAGAAGCAGTATGAATACAAGAATTTGTTGTGAATAAGATGAATCACTGCCAATATTAGCAAGTGTCTCTGTTCTTGATTAAATTACTCTGTCACTTTTAAAAAATCACCTTCTGAAGGGAAACTGTCTGAAATCTCAGATGCCGGTATCTCCTGGCCCCTACTGTCTCACCATGTGCACTTTCCTGATCTCTGCTAAAGCCTGCCTTGTGTCCTGTATCCATCAATTACAGTGACACCTGTCCACATTTTATACTGCACCTGGCAACCAGAGTGAATCCTCTTCTAGAGTGACTAATGCCACCATGAGTCCCTGCTCCTCAAGGTCTTAGCCTCTGCAGTGAAGGGATTTTTCTCTTATGGTACCTTGGCAACTTTCTTCCATGGGGACAGTTTGCTTTGAAAACACAATGAAGATATGAACTTCATTTTTTTGTTTGTTTGTATTTTCCCCAGCCATGCTGCTAGATTTTTAGGAATGCAACTATAATCCCACTTTTTTTCAAAATCTGGTCCCTCATGTCTATATACCTACCTCATTTTAACTTAGCATCTTTGCTGCAGTTTGTACTACTTGTTCAGCAAAAGCTCAGCATTTTGCCTGTTCCTCTGCACCAAAGTCTGTCTGCCATGGGGCCACTAAGTCAGTACACTGTAGTTGAGCACAATGTTTTTCACCTGTAAAATAACCTCAGGACTGACTGTATGAGGGGGAGGAAGACTTTGACCTGCAGCTACTCTGATACTTATCTCTGAGTAGCCATCGCAGCGTTACTAATAGATGTTTCTTGTTTCTCAGCAGTAAAAAAAAATACAAACTGAAACACTCATATTCCATAACTGAAAATTACAACACGTATTTTGGAGGTGTGATGACGCTCTTTGCCTTGGAAGAGGCATGTAACTCCTGCATCTCCAGCCTGACAGCGCACTGGCTCCTCTTCCAGAATGGGGTTATCACAGGATGGCAGTTCAGGGACCACTGCAACCCTCATGCACTATTACAGTGCTCTCACATCTTTCAAAGTTATACTGTGCTAATGTGCCAATTACTAGTCAAATGGGATTTTCAGGAAGACATCTGTAACTACCATATACAAGACAAAGATACCTGAACTTATTTTGGCTTTGAACCAATGAGGTATTTAATCACACATTTAATTTTGAGCATGAGACTGGAACAATTAATTTCAAGTGAAAAGATAAGGAAATACTTAACCACTTTGCTAGACCAGGGCTATGAATTGCACTATAAATTAGTGCTAAGGAAAGAATCATGCCTTTCCATGTGATAATTCAAGCAAGGGTAAAAGAACTGGTCAAGGAATGTGGTCTTAGGGAAAAAAAAACAAAAACAACCAACTCAATAGTGGAAAGAGAGAAGTGGGGGACAACCTATGGGAAAATAGGGAAATCTCAAAATAGTTGACTGAGGTTTCCATGCAACGGTCTGACCCCCATTCAAATCTGCAAATAACTGATGCACAATTTGCACAGATTGATGTATACCCTTCATGTACAAAAGAAATCTCTGAAGATTTGCAGGACTATGAGGTTAAAGACAAGGCTCTAACTCAGGTGTAGCGTTCCCTATGGAGCCTCTCACCGTCTTGAAAACATGGCACCCTGGTGTAGATCCTCAGCTGACATAAAATGTGCTTCTGAAGTAGGATCAACTCACACCATCCAGGAACGTGCAGTGGAGGTCAATAAAGCTGGGGGGGGGGTGAGGGTGCGAGAAGAGGAGAGGAGAAGATAATAGCAGAAGACTTTGTCCCAAGAGAACTTTAACATCACAGCTCTAGAAGAAAATTTATGGATAGGTAGATGTGCAGTAACACAGACAGCAAGTAAACAAACAAACAAACAAAACCTCAAAGGGAGAAAGTACAGGTTGCTGAAATACTTGTGTAAGACATTACAATACCCTCAAGAGGTATCTGCAACATTACTGAACTTGAACAGGTAATCTGAGAACTTACACTGATATACCTGCTGGAAAAGGGACCAAAAATCTGAAGAACTCAATTCTGAATAGGGGGCTCCTGCATTAGCAAAGAATTTCATATTGTCTTCTTTGTGCAGCCAAACTGCTTACAGAATCAGAAGTACTAACACAAGAGTCTTCATTTTAGCTGCTTTTCATTACCCAACATAATGAAAACCCAACTGAAAACTAAAACAGAGTGTACCAGGAAGGGGTGAAAGGAAGCATAACATTTTGGTTATTATAGATTAGTAGCTAATATCCAAGCAGCCCAAAAGAGAGATGGAGAGAGATGCCCTGCTTATCTGCTGTTTTCCTTCTGTGTCTCAAAACCCATCTATCATCTGTGATCAAGTTATAAAACTGCTCTTCTTAATGACTTAACAGCCAGAAAAATATTCCACTCCCACACACACTGTCTGTGGTAAAAAGCCTGCATAACTTGTGTCATTGTGTTTTGGCATACAAAGATGAAAGAATATCTTATCTTTATTATGAATGCTGAATTCTGTGGTATTCTGCTGATGTTCTTCTATAAAAGTAGATTTTCAGTATTGAAAAAAATATCCTGTAGTAGTTAACCAATATTTAAAATCTCTCACTGACATTCTGGATCAGCCAAACCTCACTAAGTAACACTAATGATCAGGGGTATCAAACCAGTGAACAACAGAACAAATACACGAACAAAGTAAGGTAATGTATCAACAAAAGTTGCTTGTTAATATATTTGTTGAGAACAGTTTCATTTCTTATGCAATGATTTATGATTGGAGTCAACTGGAATTCTTCTTATTATTATGATGATTTTGGCAAAATACTTTCACAGTGGCAAATGCCAATCTGTTAAAACTGAGACATCCTTTTGTCATGGGTTAGTTGTTGTCACCTGTAGTAGCATCTGAACACAAGAAAAACACTTACAGAGAAAAAAAGTACACCCAGAGGTTGTGCCCATGGATGCTGAACAGAAAGAGAACTGGGTGATGTCTACACATATGGACAGGGACTGTCCACAGCTCCTCTCTCCCACGCCCTAGCACAGAGCTACGAACAGCTTCATCCCAGTAACCAAACCGCTGTATCTGTAAAACACAGATGTGGGCAGCAGGAACAGTCACGGCTGTGCTGTTGTAGACAGGTATGCGGCCCTGGCCCAGCTTGGCTTGCATCTTCTGCCAGGAATTTCTGTGCTGGGTGACAGCACCACATTAGCAAAAGTTGTGGCACTTTGCCCAGGCTTGCAGCTCACAGTGGAGCAACTCATCCTGAGAAAAGAGGTCCTATGCATGGCAGGGCTTCACAGCGCTCCCGCAAAGATGAATTAGCACACCTGAGCCTCACCGCCCTCTTCTTTACTCACCCATTCTTTTATTTATTAAACAGGGCATATGCACAGACTGTAAATAAATGAATTCACCAGAGAAAATACTTTCTGTGTCACTAACGTTTCTACAGCCTCTCCGTCCAGAGTCTGAAAAGATTGGTACTGAGCAAAGAGGCAAAAATAATTAACCTCTCTGCCTTTCCAATTGATCAGCTGTGACCATCCTTCCTTTATCTGGCTGGGAGGAATAGGTTTGTGGAACAGCTTTTCTATAGTTTACCACTGGTCACTACATGGGAAATTATGAGATGTACTGATGCAGAAAGAGCTTATAATTAACTATCTGAGATGCTCAAAAAGCTGAGCTAAAGGGTCAGAGATGAGATCTCAGCATTTATCACATGTCTGAGGAAAATGACCAGCTCAGTGACAGAGCCCAAGCTCCCGCTGGCAACAGTCTACTTTACAAGGATTTAACCCTTAGCCATTAAAGTATTTTGCATGTGGAAATTCTGTTGCAATGCTCCAATGAAACAGTTTGAATGAAGGCAGGCTTGCTATTCTAGTCACCCAGCCGCAGAGCCTTAGAGTTACTCACAGGTGTTGTGTGATGCAGCTCCTGGAACAGCCATTTGCCTCTCAACACCTCTTAACACTCATTAAAGCAGGTGTGGAACTGATTCCAAACTAGCGTTACAAATAATCCTCTCAGGATAATACAATTCTCTCTGTATGTGAAAAAAGGCACAGGTATCTTTGTTCCGAACAAAACCTTCTGCAGATTTTGACCAACAAATTTTGGAAATGGTCAGGAATTTTTTTACAATAACTGCGTGTTCCTAAGGAAGCCAATGCTGTTTCACTGACAATCCAGTGCTTTGCCCTAGGCAGATCTGCCGTACCTCTATTTTCACTTATAATTATAAAACAAACAAGAACAAGCTCCATTCTTCCCATGCTGACACAGTTCTTATAACTCTTCCACACTCAGTTTTCAGCTAGAGAAAAGGCAGAAGAGATCAGAGGTCACACAGACTGCTGTGACACCAGCAGGATTTTGCTCAGTGATATCACACGTCTTAGAGGCAGTGATGGCACTGAGGGGGTTTTGGAGGGGGAGAGGGAGGCTGCTGAAGGGGGAAGTGGAGCCTCGCTGATGTTCATGAGTGGCACTGCTTTCTGGAAGCAGATGGGGTGACCACAGCAAGAGAGAGGTTTAGTCATTGCCAGGTGACCAAGGAGATTGTTTTCCTGAGGGTGTATCAGACATATAATCTGCAGATCTGAGAGAGGAGTTCTTAGAGACAAGGGGAGTGCTGATTTGGAGGATTTGGTATCTAGGTTGTGTGGTTGCCTGTCAACCAAGGCAGGGACAAAGAGACCCATTTCCCAAACTATCCCAATGAAAATAGGATGGGTGGCCTACCTACTAGATCCCAGGGACTGTGGGTGCCAGAGTAACCCCACTAGTTACCACCACTGCCTCCATGGACAACAGCTGTTCTTACTGGCTTGGATATTTTAATTTCCGTTTGTCTCCAACTCTCACCAGGTTTTGAAGCCTACATTCAGCCTGCACCTGATTTCTCTGTGTCTGTGGTGCCTGGGGTTTTACTTCAAAAGTAGTCAACCTTGAAGGAGATAGGCTGTTGTTCCCTTAAATTTCAGAACAGTTCTGCCCTAGGTGGAAACACAAAATTACTGATTCTCATCTTGACAATTAAGACTGATCCAAATTACTAACATTTTACAGACTGTATTTCTTGGTCTCTCTTGAGGACTCCGGCACCTAATTTCCTCTCTTTCAGTCTCTCTTTATACTTGTTTTTGTCCCCTCTCTTTAAACTGGTGTACTCGGTAAGTCACATGCATACCACCCAGCTGAACTTTAACATAAGATGTACAAGATAAGGTGGAGTCTAGGGTTATTAATCTTAAATAATCTGTTGTATAGCTAGTTATCGAGCCATAAACAATTACTGCAGAGCTGTTTGACAGATGTAGCACAGCTACTAGTTCAGTAGTAGATCACAGTCACCAGGGTTCTGTGCAAAAAAAAATCTATCAGGAAGAAATCTTTAAACTTGTCTACTCTACTGAGGCCTATATTGTACTTCTGTGAGAAAGGAGAAGTGGCCAGCCAAGTGAAAACCCAGGAAATACTAAGATGCATTAAGCTGATGCTAAACTATATGGAAATCTTGTGGTTCTTCAGTAGAGGTGTGGGTTCACCCAGAGCTGGAGCTCACCAGAACGTCAGAAAGCAAAGGAATGCACCTTATACAAACAAAAACCTTCAGTGGGAACTGGAGGAATTCAGCTACCTAGTTATCATTCTTATTGCTAGGGACATGACTAAGCCAAAGCCTTTTTCAGACAAGGCACTGAAAAAGGCAGACAAACTCTCCCTAGAGAGTGACAATAACAGTGACATTCTTCTTTTTACTGTGGTCAAGCCTAGAGACATATTACCGAGATCAAGTTGGATCAAGACTGAGGAAAGTAAAATGTGTCACACTTCTCTGAAAAGAGTATTGCTTCCTCTTAAAAAATAGAAATAACGTATCTATAACATCTTTCCTTGGGAACAAACACAAGCAGACAGGTAAAGAGGACAACAATAGCCATCAGAGCCCTGGAAACAGCACCAGAATTCGCTACTGACCCACTCTCTGTCACACAGAGCTGCTATGTGTGGAGGAGAGACTTTTGACATGTGATATCATGCTAAAATTTTTATGTTATCTGTGATTAACAAGGCACTTCAACTATCCCTCTTTGGCTTTTATATAAGAAAAAAATACTTCTTTCTCCCCTCCTTTTCCCCTACCTTGGAACAAGGAGAAAAATTATTCTTTTCAGGATTTGATCCTTGGTGAATTAGAATTAATTATTAAGATATTGATTTGGGGGGTTTTTGATTGCTTTATTTTGGTTGTTTTCTGTACAAACAAAAAAAGGAGGGGAGATTTTTCCCAAGTAGTCTACAACCACAATTCCTCTGAAAACAATCAAAGTTTGTATTCCAAAGCTAGTTACACATTTTAAATAGCCTATCAATTGTATTTTATACGCATACTTACTCAACTATATATGTGCATATGTACTATGTGTATAATTCTTTATACAAATACTGCAAGATGTATACAATAGACCACTGTAATTTGAAAGTTATAGCAACAGGCAAGGAAAGCTCCAGTCTTTGTATGAAGAAAAAAAGATTATTGATTTGTTATTATTCACTTAAAAATCTTGTTATTAGACACTAACCAGACAAAAAAGTATATACATGGCATAACAGTGGTACCCAGAGACGGAACGAAGAAATGCACCCAGTTACTTCACATAATTTATAAAATATTTTTCTTAGACCATTAATACTTTCATTATAAAAAGTAATCCTTTCATTATCTTCTGTAAAATTCATACCTTGTATTTTCTGTCTTTCATTAACATTACATTATTTAGAGTTATCTGCAAATACAGAAATCAATGCTTTTAAAAACCTGATGCTGAAAAATAAATTTAACCTACCCTTTCCAGCTGGTATACTGCATGGGTGATTATTTTCTTATCCGCCTTTTAATTACATTGATAAAATGCCAATTGTAATACTGCAATTTGGGAAAATGTTGCACTGTCTTTTATTAGACATCTTAGTATTCATTGCTTATTTACTTCTTACTCTAGTTACTGAAATGATAGTTGTCCTTCCAATAATTACTGGTAGGCCAATAAAATTATAAGTGTCCATTTTTCTTCCAGTTATGGGTTAAACTTGTATAGGGAAAAATACTAAAATAGTAAAAATTATAATAATTATTATAAGTTATATTAAAATTATAAAAATATTAAAATTATAAAAATTTTATTATTATAATTGTACAACAGCAGTGGAACACTTGGTACCTTTTGCAGCAAGATCTGCACCAATAAAACACAGTAACTGTCTAGCTTCAAGAATACCAAACACAGCCAGCTGAGCACCAGCCACAGAGGAAGGCTTATTTTACCATTTCTAGCTACTCATTTTAATTTGTTATAAAAAAGACTCACTTTAAAAGATGAATTTGCCACTTCTTTATATCATTCCTACAGGTAAATGACAGTTTCTTAGCTTCTCTCAGATACGTAAAGGACCATTATCACAGTTAATGCCAGTGAAGGAAAGCTGAGACTTGAACTAACCCAAGGTTTAAGGGTTAAATCAGCCTTTTACTTTCATTCTATGAGCTTATCATTTTAAACTAAGAAGCCTGAAAATTTGTTATAAGAGAAGACTATTTTAAGAGTATTTGTAAACCAATTTCTTTGGACAGAAGAAACTGAAGTTAAATTGCAAAAAAAAAAAAAAAACCAAAAATCTAAACAATTACACACAGAGGCTTTGACACAACAGACTAACACTTTAGTGGGACAGGAAAACTTCGAAACATAAGGTGAAGGTGAGAGAACATGATTCCTTAAACAGATCACACCACTAAAAGATAAGAAAGGGGCTCTGCCCCCAGCTTGGCACACAATGTAACTGCAATAATGAAAATAGCCCAGATGATCCAAAGCAGGCAATTTGGCTTACTTAGTGAGATTATTTCTGTAGGTAAATAGGTACCATTTATGTTTGTTGCGGTCATTATGTATTAGCACATTAAGTTTTTGACTTATGAAAAATTTAGTATCCCAATAATTACAAATTCAAGATATCTTTGCTATTGGTATTCTTTCTCTTTCTTTCTTTGGTAGCCTTCTTAAAATTCAGCTTAAGTTCTTAGTGATAGATTTTTAGAAATAAAATGCTTGTCCCAAGAACAAGCATGGAATAGACATGAATTCTTTACACCATGCAGCATTTGAGCTATGACTATTCAGCCCCTCTTGGATTCAGCCAGAGTGGTGAAAACTTTGCCACTTCCAGCTGCTGGTTACTGGCCCTCTCTCAGAAATACTATCCCACAGCTGGGCATAAGCAGAGAGTGATTTTGCAAACAGCAGCCAATATCCCCATCTAAAGCTATAATAACCTCATGCCTATGGATTGTTTTGCTGAATACTTCTTCAGCTGCTTCAGGCAGAATCCAGTCAACCCCTTTAAAAGGGAAAGCCCATCAGGGAATGCTTACCTGTATCACAGAGGTGAAAGGCAACCTCTTTCCTTCCAAGTTGGAAGGCAGTAGCAAGCAGCTGGAGGCGAGATCACCCCAAATCATCACAGATGCTTGCTAAACAAACATATATCAACTAGACATCTGGAAATGGTGTAGCAATCAGGCAATAGCCATCTCTGAAGTTTCCATAGGGGAAAGCAAATTAGCAGGTTTCACAGGTGGGAGAGGTGTGCAATAGAGCTCAGTGGGAAAACAACTCTGTAGACACACATCAAATGAAGTGGGATTAAGAGTCTGCCCTCACGGCATCCTGGTCAACAGCGTGAAGATACCGCTAAACAAACTCAGTTGCTTATGGGATCAAATCCAGCTATGGCAATATAATCTAATAATGTTAAGAAAGCCATCCTACCATGGAATGTAGATCTGCCTTAGTTCCCCATCTTCAGTGCAATGTTACTTTCAGCTGCGATTTCAATTATTGCCTTTGACTAGACTGTATTCTGCACGGTGTCTCTGTATCTTGGGAAATAATGCCTGCACAGGAGCAAAGAAAAATGCATTGTCAAACAAGCCTGCTTACCAAAGGTATGCCTTGTGTAGTACTCTTCAAACCTCATAATCTGCTGCAGAGTATTTGGCCATTTCAGTGCTGTTCTGCAAGATTGCTCCAGAGAGTTGCCCCAGTAAAGCTGTTTAGATAAAGAACTGCTCCAAGATCACTTTTGGGGACATCAGGACATGCCTAAAACACTCGCACCTGGGACACACCTGCTATGCCATTTTGGCATGTACCACCCATGCCAAAGCCTGCCAATGGTTGGTTTAGGACTTGCTACCTCAGCACTAATATGCCTGGATATTGTTCCAATTATACTTGCAAACTGGGGGGATCATAGCATCTTTGAGATGCGGGTGACCAACAGCAGGCCTCTAATTTTGGGATGTGAAAAGACACTTGTCATAGCCTCACATCAGGAGCTAGAACAAGCCATCAATAAAGACAAACTCATTTCCAAGACATAGGCTGCTTCAAAAGTGGGTGGAAGCTCCGGAAGGTGACCACACAGAATCCCTACAGATCTGCAGGACTGTAGTTCAGGGAGGCAAATTCCTCTAAAGCAATTTGGCATCAGTGTCCTGGAGCTGGCTGAACTACCTACATCTGGTTTAACTACCTACATCACCAACACAACTGCTGCATTTCAGAGACACAGCATACAAGGTGCTGCAGGACACTAAGGGGACAAACATTCCCATCAAAATACAACTTCTCATTTTAGAGGCCCCACAATGTTACCTTTAAAGATACAGCCCCAAATCAGCAACAAGGCATCCAAATGATCACGTAATGAGTATTTGCTTAAATAATTCAAAACTCCATTAAGCTTCACGAAAGCACCGTTCCTGTAGTTTTACTTGACAGTGGATACTTCCCCAGTCTGTCCAGTCCAGGAAAAGCCAGTCTCCTGGCCCTTCTTCACAGCAGTACAGTCAACAGAGTAGATGGATAGTTGCACCTTGTTGCTCGATGGAGGAGTCCGGAACAGACAGTTTTGTACCACTCCTAGAAAATGCAATTATCAGAAGCAAACAGTACACCAAAACATTGCCACTAGATGGCAAAAAACACACACAGAAAGCAGCCACACGTTCCTGAGAGGAAAACTACCAGTCTCTTCACTCAGGGGAGTGCTCCTTTCTCTGGTGACACAGGCAGGAAGGCAACAAGGGAGTAAAAAGCCCTGTCAAAGCATGCACCATGCCCCTGGAAAAGCTGCATTGGGTCCCAGTGCAACCGAATCATCCATGTCGCTCTGCATCAAGTCGTGTTCTAAAGCAAGTTAGAAACAAACAAAAGAAAAGCTGCAGATGGAGTCCCCACAGGGGGCATGGGAAAGCTTCGAGAACAGGGCTCAAAGGAGTTCAGAAGTCAGGCTGCAAGAGCCTGTGAACTTCAGGAGAGTGCAAAAGAGGAGATGGGGGGAAATCAATACCCAAACGAAAGGATTTGCAAGACTCCTCGTTGCCTTGTCCAGTGTTTATGGGACACACCATGCGATGTGGACAGAGACTTAACCACCTCACGCGCCCTAGGCCCCAGCACAGACTGCACCGTAGGGGTCAGATGGGAAAACACTGGCACCAAACACTAATTACCACAGGGATGGTGTTATTTCTTTCCCAAACATATAGGGAAACAGATTCCCCAACCTATCTCCCCCATCATTCTACGACACCATCTCCTTTAAGCTCTAGGCTGGGCACTGCCTACTGCCGTTGCATCTCTGTGAACACAAAATGAGCTTCCTTGGGGGCTGAATGACTGCAATGCTCACAAGTTACGTGGCAGCAAGGCCTTGTGCTGTACATCCCAGCAGGTTTGCTACAAAGGACCATGTTCCTGGAAGCTTCATTTCATCTGGCACAGTGCTACAGACAGAGCACATTCATCCTCTTTTTGCACCTACTTTCATCACAACATGCCCTTTCCACAATCTGTTAGCTTAACAGCCTTTGCAGCACTTTGCGAAGCACAATGACATAAGAAAAAGCAAATTGAGGAGGCCCCTCTCTCTGCTGCACTAGGACCATGCCAGGGCCATCTCAGGCATGTCAAAGGAAAGGCAGCCTACACAAACCCAGCTGCTGACTAATGCATTTTTGTCCTCCACAGCACTCAAGGACTAAACTGTACCCTCCTGGGACTCACCCCTGTACCAACACAAAAGCTCGTTCCTGAGCTTCCCACTGTGTGGCTGAGGAGGAGCAATTGCTGGCACAGGAGCTGCTGGAGGGGGCAGCCCCTTATGACATCCCTGTGCAAACACCAGCTGTATCATAACCCTTGACTGTGAATTAGGGAACTGTTCTGGTCTCGCCCGATTTTCCCCGCTCATAGCTGTGCTGATCCGCTTACAGTTAGACTTGTTCAGCATGACGTAATTTCACATACTGCTGCCTTCTCATACTTGGCATCTTCTGTAGCTTGCTGTGCATTTGGACACCTGGGAGTAGAGGAGCTTAGCCATGGTCCATGTCTGGCCAGGTAGCAGCAGCAGCCAATTACCAAGATCCACCTAACCAGTCCCCACCTCTTCTAATGAAGGGCAAACATAAGCAGTACGTCTTTATTAAACCACTCTGGACAAATACACTAAAGCACAAATGGAAAGAAACGTGTGGGAACAACACACCATCTTCTTCTTCTCTTCATGGGGAATAGTTTGGATTAAAGAAAACATTTTAATGAAAGAAGGATGATCTGGACAGCAGCAGAGAATATGAACGAGATGCTGCCCTTCCTCACAATGCAGGGCACTGGGAAGGCAACAAGGCCTCCTGGCTCTGCTCTCATGACCTCACTCCCTGCAGATGCAGATATGCCAGTTTCCCATGGAAGAGATACTGCCAGGGGAAACCTGAGCAGAACCAAAAGCAACTGTAGAGCTCTGGGAGCAGTAGTCAAGGCCATTAGGGCCCAGGTGGTGGTCTCCTCAATCCTGCTGGTAAGGACAAGGCAGTAGCTGGCAGCAGAACTGGGGTTGGCAACCGAGGTTTGGGTTCTGTGACCATGGGACCCAGATTGCTCATCAGCATCTGATTGAGAGAGATGAGAGACACCTCACTAAGCAAGGCAAAGCTGTTTTTGCCACTAGCATGGCTGACCTCAGCCATCCAAGAATGACGAGGGAGGGAGAGAGTAAACGGCAGTCCTGCAGGGTAGTGATGGACAGAATGACCAAGCAAAGGGCATGGGGTCATGCAACAGGAAGAGACTACAAAACAAACAAACACAGCTTAAGCAAGGACACCTCCAGGACTCACATGTCCGCAAGAAAGTACCTAAAAGGCACCATTATGGAGAAATGCCCTAAACCCTCACCAGGAACTCAAAGTGCAGGGGTGCCTCTCTGAAGTGCCCCTATGCTAATGCACACAGTCTGGGGCAAATAAACATGATGAGTTAAGAGACCTGGGTGCTCTTGCAGGATTATGATCTTGTTGGGATCACAGAGACATGGTAGGATGGCTCCCATGACTGGAGTGTTACAGCAGAGATCTCTCCAAGTTCTTTAGGAAGGAGAGGATAGGAAGGTGAGGAGGGGAAGCTGCTCCTTAGGGGAGAAAGCAGCTGGAGTGCATGGAACTCCACCTGGGGATGGAGGAGGAGCCAACTGAGAGAGAGCTTATGGGTTAGCATCAAAGAGAGGACTGGTAAAGGTGACATTACAGTGGCTGTCTGCTATAACTTCCTCCTCCAAGTGACAGACCAGCCAACAAAGAAAGGTGCTCTGCTGGACCTCATACTCACTAACAACAAGGGGCTTCTTGAGGATTTGAAAATCACAGTCAGCTTTGGCTGCAGTGGCCATGAAACTGTGGCTTTCAGGATCCTGAAGGTACAGAAAATCAAGCTGACAGACCTGGGCTTCAGGTCTCTTCAAAGATCTGCTTGGAAGAGTCTCATCAAATAAGACACTGGAGGGAAAAGGTGCCCAAGAAAGCAAGGTAATATTCAAGGAGTAATATTCAAGTATGGGTGACCTGGGAGGAATGCAGAAATGTTGTCTGAGCATCCAGGGATGAAGCTAGGAAGCCTAAAGCCCAAATGGAATTGAATCAGGCCAAGGATGTCAAAGACAACAAGAAGGACTTCTTTAAGCATGTAGACAACAAGAAGAACACCAGGGAAAAGCTGGCTGGTCTTTACAAGCAAGGCCAGCCTTCAGGAATCACAGGCACCGGAGAGGAGGGGAAAATCTGGAGCAAGGAAGATGTACGCTTGGTGGAAGAGGATCAGGTCAGGGAATACTTGGGCAAACTGGACATACATAAGGCCCTGATGGGATACACTCACGTGTGATGATGGAGCTGGCCGATGTCATTGTAAAGCCACTCTCGATAATCTGTGACCGATGATGGCGACTGGCAGAAGTGCCCAAAAAGTGGAAGAAAGAAAAGGTCACTCCTATCTTCAGGAAGGGCAGGAAAGAGGACCCAGAGATCTACGGGCCAATCAGCCTCACCTCCATCCCTGGGAAAGTGATGGAGCAGCTAATTCTGGAAACCATTTCCAGGCCCATGACAGACAATAAAATCATCAGGAGCGGTCGGAATGGCTTCAACAAGGGGAAATCATGTTTGAACAACTTGATAAACTTCTATGATGAAAAGACTGGCTTGGCAGACAAGGGGAGAGCAGTGGATATTATATCTGCCTGGTCTTCAGGAAGGCCTTTGACTCTGTCACCTATGAGATGCTCATAGACAAGGTGTTCATGCATACACAGGCTAGGGGAGCAGAGAGAAGGTGGACTGAAAACTGATTGAGTAGAGCCAGGTACATGAGGTGGTTGGTGGTCAGCAGTGCAATGTCTGGTTGGAGGCCAGTAACAAGCACCAGAGGGCTCAAGATGAGGTCCAGTGAAAATCTTCACTGATGATCTGGATGATGAGGCAGAGTGTACCCCCAGCAAGTTTGCTGATGACACAAAACTGGGAAGAGAGGCTGATACACTAGAAGGTTGTGCTGCCTGCCATCCAGTGGGACCTCCGAAGGCTAGAGAAATGGCCTGATGGGAACCTCATGCAATTCATCAAGGGACAGAGCACATCTGACAAGGAACAATACCAGGCACCAATACCTGCTGGGCGCCACTCACCTGCAAAGCAGCTTTGCAGAAAAGGACCTAGGGGACCTGGTGGACACCAACTTGATCGTGAGCCAGCAATATGTCGTAGCATTCAAAAAAGGAATATGCTATCCTGGGTTGCTTTAGACAAAGCATTGCCAGCAAGTCAAGGGAAGTGATGCTTCCACACTGCTCAGCACCAGTGAGAGGAGTGCTATGTCCCGCTCTGGGCTTCTCAGTACAAGACAAACATGGATATGTTGTAGAAAGTCCAACAAAGAACCACCAAGTTGATTAAGAGACTGGAGCATCTCACAGGAGGAAAGGCTGAGAGAGCTGGGACTGTTCAGCCTGGAGAAGAGAAAGCCCAGTGGGAATCTCCTCAAAGTCTGTAAGTACCTGAAGGGAGGGTCCAAAGCTTTTTTCAGTCATGCGCAGTGACAGGACAAGATGGATGGACATAAACTGAAACACAGAAGGGTCCCTCTGAACATCACAAAACACATTTGTACTGTGAGGGTAGCACAGCATGGGCACAGGTTGCCCAGGAAGTTTGTGGACTCTCCAGGCTTGGAGATATTCAAAAGCCCTCTTGACATAGTCTCGGACAAAGTGCTCTAGGTGACCCTGCTCGAGCAGAGGATTTGGACCAAAGGACCCTGGCCATTCGGTGAGTCTGTGCAGGGGGTTAGCAGCAGCCACCAGCACAGCAAGATGGGGCCCTCGATATTCGCCACAGTGCGGTGCAGGCCAGTTTCCTTGTTGTGGAAGGAAAGCACATGGTCCTGCAGCTCCGCCATGGCAGGCTTGGAGCCATCAGCGGACATCTGTGGAGAGCCCTGGGACACCCTGGCAGTTCCTGACCGCTCGAGCTGGGCTCCGACCCCGCCTCAAGCCTCACTGCAGTGACGGCTGTCCCGAAGCACCCTGGCCGTGCGCTGAGGCGAAAACCAGCAGCAGCTGAGGCCAGAGCGGCTCCAGCGCCTGCCGCAGCCCCCGGCCAGGCGGCAGCAGCCCGGCACCCTGCCCCGGGGCACCCTGCGGGGGTAAAGCCGACCCGCCGCCGCGCCCTCCCAAGTCCTGCTCTGCGCCGCCGTCTCACCCGCAGGGTCGCCCGGTGACGCCCCCTGGTGACCCCCCGAGCGCGCTCGCCGCCCTCGTTGCCGCGGGGCCGGCGCACGGAGGCGGCGCTCGGTGCTGTCGCCGCCGCTGTGGGAACGGCAGCACGACCTGGGCTGGGAGCGTCTGTGTGTCCCTGCGGCCGCCTCGAGGGATGCGGGCTGAGCCACTACTCCGGGCGAGCTCATCTTCCTTGTGCCTCATCCCCCTTCTCGTCCCCTTCCACACCCTTGACCTCGTCCTCACCCTCACCCTTGCCCTGGCCCTTCCCAGGGCCCAGCAGAGTCCGCGGGATGCCTCCTGCGGGTGGTCACTCCCTGTGGGGCCGTGCCCTCATGCAGAGGGCCATGGGAGACTTCCGCAAGAAGCAGCAGCAGTCGCCCTCCAGCAGTGCTTCAGGGTAGCCCTGCGCTGCTGCCACTGCCACCCCTGCCTACCAGCTCTAGGAGAAGGACCTGGACAGGCCACACAGCGCAGGCTTCGTGTGGGATCACACCCAAGCCAATCGCTTGAAAAACGAGTTTTGCCCTGTCAGCTGGCAGAGTGAACGCAAGAGCTCTTCATTGCTTGGAGCTGCTGGCTCAGCTTGAGTGCTGTTGGAAGTGCACGCCACCGACCCGCCACTTCGCTGTGGTCTCCCTGTGGCATTGTTCCACAGCTGCTAACACATCACCTGGTCTCTTCTGCCCTGTGGGTGATCAGTGCAGGATTGGAGCAGCAGCAAGTGGGAAGAGCAGAGTCTGGGCAGGGTCCTCAGAGCTGAGTGGTGACACAGCTTTGGTTTTTTCCTTGTCTATGTTAAGCTCATACGTTTCATTTTTAGGACACCTCTGCACCTCACTTGTGCAAACAGCTATGTGGGTGTCATTACATTGCTGGTACAAGAGAACTGCCAGCTGAACCTTGCGGACAATTTCAAGAGGTCACCACTGATGAAGGTATGTGGAATATGTCATGGTGTTGTCAGTGGTTCTTACCAACTGTGCATTCAATGAGGTGTCTGATAGCATGCTTTGCACAGCCCTGTGCAGAAGCTTGCATGTTGCAGTGGGTGTGGAACAGCCATTTGTTAGCTAATCTTTTTTTTTGTTAGCTCTTCTTTCACAGCGTTCAGAAGCTGGGCGAGTTGTGACAGAGTGAAACACAAATTTTGCCATAAAAGTCTTTCCTTTTCTGTGTGTTGTTCCCAGGCAGTACAGTGCCAGCAGGAAGAATGTGTTGCTGTTCTGCTACAGCTTGGTGCCAACCCAAACCTGGCAGACGCTGACAGTGACACGGCCCTTCACCTGGCTGTCCTGTTGCCCAATACAACCATAGTGGGGCTCTTCCTTGATGATAATGCCAGTAGTCAGAACCAGGTAACCAGGTTTGGGCCTTTTTTAACAGCACAGGTGTCAGAACCATGTGGATTGAACTAAACAAAAAGCAGAGCTGGTTTGTTTGTAGGTGGGGAGTTTGCACTGTAGATGCAAAGCAGCATCTCACCATCTTTCTTTCCCTCTGGCCCTGCTGGAATTTGTCATTTTTAAGCAGCTTTCTTGCAAGTGAATTGTAAGCTGCTTTCTGAGGCAGGGACTACCTTCTGCAGTGTGCTTACGAAAACCGAAGTAGAGAGGCCTCAGAGTTCTGAAATAGACATCGTCTCAATCTCCTGGCGAGGTAGTTGTGAGTTCATTTTAGAAGAAGGATGAACTTGTTAATTCCTAGTTTCACGGAGGAGCAAGCAAGTGGATACAAAGGGAGTCACGAGTCACGGAAGGGGTAGGAAGGGCAGTGTCAGTGCTGAGAAACAGGCTGTAGGACATCAGTGGAGAGATGGGAGAGGCCAACATAAAAGGTAGTGAAGCCACACAGTTTGAGTTCCACTACTAGCAGAACTGAAGGTTTGAACGTACCTGGAATTATTACAGTACTTTGAGTAGAGGGTATATGCAGACACACACAGGACTTGAATTCTTCAGCAGCAGCTGACTCCTCTACAGAAAAGCTCACCTGACTACTGTGGATTCTTGCTGTGATTTTACAGCTGTGGGAGTTGGAAGAGCAGCATCCAGTGACAAGTTGAGATGCAAAGGCCACAAAATGTGAAGTAGAGGAAATATAGGTAATTCCATTTAAACATAAGGGAAAAACATTTTTAGTAGCAGGTATACACCCATAGGGCACAATTTTAAAAAAATGTGGAGAATAACGACATTGGTAAGAAAGGTACTCTCTATTCCTTTGGAAACTGAAATAAATTCTTAATGTATTACAGTCCTACTTTTAGCAGCCATTTCTCACTGTTGTAAGGTTTATAATTTGTAAGTAGTTTTAATTAAAAGAAGGAAGACAAAAGTTTTATTTTGGTTTGTTATCCACTAAAACGTAACTAAACCTCATAAATGCAATTATGATCTGCCTGGCTCCACGATAACACACTCAGAGTACTCAATGATAACTGTATCTTGGCTGCCCAAAAAGTAGGAGTCAGGGAATCTATGTTGTTCTGAATATGCTTGTAATTCTCTTCTGTTACACAGTAACTCCTTTACTGTACTGAAAAGAAAATAACATTTCTTGTTCATCATTTAGAGAAGTCCGAAGAAATACATTCCACATTTTCAACAGAAAGCTACCCATTAATCCTACTGGGTGCACATGTGGACATGGGATATGGTGTGAGTGTCAGACTGGACTGGGAGGAAGGAAGACTGCCACCACTCAAGTCAGCATACCCACCAACTGTTACAGGGCTCCAGAAATGGCACAGCAGAAGCTCCACCACGGCTCCAGCAGTCCACAGAGACAGAGCAAAAGCTCTAAGAGTCACTGCCTGCAGGATGCATGTAACTATATCCTGTTCTGTTCAAAGCCTCAGAGCAAGCAATGCAGAGAGCTGCAATCTTTCCAGACAGCTTTTCAGAGTTGTACCACCCCTCCTCTAAATACAGCAGTTGCAAAGCAGATGTACTAAACCAGATGATTCACAGCATATGGTTATCAGCCCAACAAGTCTTTACTGAAGTGTCTCCTTCTTGGTGAACAGAGTGATTTAATATGCAGAAAATACAGACTGGGAAAAGCAAATATTAGATTGCCATTTTGTACCTCAGCGGTACAAAGATTGTGAGCTAAATTATCCACCTACAGTGAATCACATCAAAGGGAAGGTGTACTTGTAGCAGGCTAACTTAAATACTAAGGCTTATGCAACACTTAAACCATACTTAAGCCCTATTCGTAAATCTCCCTGTGGTATACGGGTCTTGTACGGGTATCAGAACAGGAATGAAACGTTTCATGCAGACAGAAATAGAAACAGTGACTAAATGATACTGTGAGAAAGCTACAGATAGCTGCATAGAACACAATGAAAGGACAAAACAACACAATACCAACATCTTAAAACAAAAACAAACAAGCAAAAAAAAAGGAACTATTAAAAAAACAGAATAGGAATGGATTAAAACTAAAACCAAAAATCTAGGTATCTTCAACATCACGCATGAGCCAAAGATATTAAAGAAATAATATGAATAAAGATCAAAAAGTGAGCAAAAATTAATACAAACAGCTGATAACTGGTTTAGTAATAGATTCTAGCTATTCATTTTGCATCTTTTTTGGCTAATAATGAATGAACAGTTCCTCTTCCTGTACATCCACAGGCTCCATCAGCACCCCCTTATCTTCAAAGCGTGAAACTAAATTCCAGACCAACTAGCTACCAAAGTCCCTATCAACTAAAGCTGAGTCTCTAATCATGGGGTTTTTCACTGATACCATTCTGAAACATTTGACAGGGACTGTAGGGTCTCCTGGTCTTGGCTGGGGAGTGTAAAATACAAAAGTTTTTGTGCGTGAGCACGTGTTCCCTTGAAAAAGGACTTGCAAAGAAATACCTCCTCCTGAAAGGAGTGTAGAGATGGATTGTGTTTACTCTATATTGCCATCTTGTAAATAAAATCCTGCCTTTGTTCTAAGATGTCTGGAAGAAAAAAAAAATACACCAAATTTAAAAATGCTTTTTGCTTTCCATATCTCCATTAGATGTTCAGACTGATTACAGACATACTCTCAAAAAGGCTACTCACAGCCATTAAGTTTTGTAGCCTGAATTTACTTGTCTGTGGTTTCAGCAAAATTTTTTGTTCTGTCTTCTTTAAAATTATTATTTTAGCTCTTCCTTCTAGAGATCAGATCTGAAACAACAGGACGCTGCTAATACACTGAGAATCAACTAATGACGGTGACTGTACAGCAGCCTTTGGTACAAGAGAACACTGCCAGAAGCAACATGCTGTGAAGACTTGTTCTGGAAAGGAAGATGAAGATTTTAATAGCTGTATCATTATCAGTGATAAAAGAGAAGAAAATATTTCAAAGGGCTGAATCTCATTCCTAAAAAGTGGCACAGTACTTCTGTCCTGTTGAATAAATGTTTTCACTGTTAATCACAGTGAAATGTGTCCCTCTGTTTTAATTAGGTTTTGGTTGCCATCTATCCATTTTTCACAAATTCATAAGCAAGAAGCAGTTCCTAAAAATACGAAAAAGTGTTCTGGCAAGGTGTTTCATTAGCCAAACAATCTAGGGTATACTGTACTACGACATTACCTCAAAATCATATGGCATCTTATAGGAAGGTTTCACCACTAGGAACTACCTAGTGGCATCACTGTAGCAGTACAATATTGAGAATGATTCCCAAATTATCTATACCAAAAGTGTGACCTGTCTGTTGATTTCTGTGCCACATTTTCATACCATCAGTGTGCCTGCACTTACTCTTTCTTGGCAGTGCCAACTCAGCCACAGTTACTGGAAAGTAACTTCCTGATTCTGTTAGGGGTAAGGCACTTAACTAGATGATGCCTGAAGTCCCCACTCCACCTCATTTTCTACTATATTAATCCTTGCTATTTGTTCCTTTGGCATCCTCTCGCCCAAGCCTAGTAACAGCACACAAGCAGAGCTGCTAAATAAACCGGGACATCAATTTCACCAAGAATTATTTTGTCCGTAACTCCTTTATGAGATTTTCTTGTACGGCACTAAATGCACCTTCTCAGTTTGCGCAATTTGCTTTTAAAGCCAACTAGGCCGAGCCGCCCCGGGCGCTCACAGCGGGCAGCTGCTGCTGCCAGGCACATCAGCACCCCCAGGAGCTTCAGAGAGCGATCCCCGAGTGCCCGGTGGGGTGCACGGGGCACGCCAGCACTGTCACCGCCCTCGGCGCGCTCGGCACAACGGCGTCTAGGCGACTCCTTCCCCGGACCCGTCGTCACAACCTGGCGCCTGAAGCGGGAGGGGGGGAAGCGACGTCGCTTACTGTGGGACACGACTCTTAAAACATTTACACGGACAGACCTGGGGTTGACCTGAGGGACGCGCACGCGGCCATCCTGACGGATATTTAACCGCCCCGCGAACACCCGCCACCCTCCCGAAGCCGCGCATGCGCGGATCCGCACACGCTCCTCGCGCGGCGGGCGGAGCGGGCCGATACCCACCCGTCGTTGTCCAACTGCGCCTGCGCGGGACTCGCCGTTGTTTTGGAGGCGGAGGCTGAGCCTGTGACCCGGAGGGCAGTTACTGTCGCTGGGGTGCAAGTCCCTACTCTCGGGCTCCCGGCCCGCCGGCGGTTCGCTCCGCAGCAGCCGTACCGGGCCGAGGCCGCTATCGGGGGCTTCGGTCCCTGTCCTTGCTCGGGGCACGGCACAGCCCGCCGGGTGCTTCCCGCCGTCGTTGCCCTGAAGTGGGGCCGTGCCCGCATCCCTGCCGCGGGATGAAGAGGATTTTCAGGTTCGGGAGGAAGAAGAAAGGGCAGACACCGTCTGGCAGCGCCTCCCTGCCCTGCCCCGGCGGTGCCTACGAACTCCGGCAGAAGGACCTGGGCAAGCTGCACCGTGCGGCCGCCAACGGCGACCTGGCCCAGGTGCGGCAGGGGCTGAAGAAATACAGCATCGACGGGCAGGACAAGGCGGGCCGGTAAGGGGGAGAGCAGCGCAGGGCGGGCGCTGAGGCGGGGTGGGTGGTCCCGGCAGCGCCGCGAGCCCCAGGTGCAGCTGCAGCCCCCGGTAGCTCAGCGGCGTGGGGAGAGGTGGGCCGCGGCGCTGCGAGGAGCGGGAGGGCTAGCTCCGCAGCCGAGCTCAGCCTCGGCTGGATGTGGAAATCAGGCTTTGTGCTGCCAGAACCCCTTGAATTCGGCCTCGCATCCAACTGTCGCCTTAGCCTTTTAGCCCCGACCTCCTCAGTGCTCTCATTCCCGCAGTCGCGTTTCCTTGCCTGGGGGCGCGGGAGTGGAAGGGAGCTGACAGCAGCCTCACAAAGGTGTGTTGCAGAAGGAGCCTCGCGGCCGTTCTCCAGCCACGCTTTTAAGTCAAAGTGCAGGCGCACTCTGGGCATCTCTGAGGGCTCAGCGTGCAGGTTTAGTAGTTGAGCCGAGAAAGCTGCACTGCCTCAACTGGGAGTAACTTAAGGAGAAGTAATTCCTTAACTCTCACTGCAGTTAGGAAGGAGGTATAGCACAGAATAAACGTGTTGTTTATTGATGCTGCATGCATTGTTGCGTGATGTGCCTTTTGTGACTGCGATGTGGCAGCCAAAGCAACAGTCTGGTTTTTAAGTGCCAGTTCCATAGTTGTTTCCTCCGAGGCTTTGGTACAGCTAATCAGTACCTAGGATTGGAGGATCTGGGCAGTGACTTGCAGGAGAAGCTGATGTACAAAACAGCACAGAGTTGGAGGCACTGTAGGCACGGTGCTGACTAGTGATGAATCCTGGGTCAAAGCTAATTGCCAAGAGAGATTTACCCTGTCAGTTGCCTGTCAGAGTGAACTCTCGAGCTTGTCATTGCTTTGCTTGTAGCTGCTGGGTTGTCAGCTCAAGTGCTGTTGGACGTGTGTGCCACCAACCTGCTGTTTCCCTGTGGTCTTCCAGCTGTGGTGTTTTGCAGCTGCTCAGGTTATCAGAAGTTCTCTTCTGCCCCATGGGTGATCAGTGCAGGACTACAGAAGCAGGAGGAGAAGAGTCTGGGGAGGGTCCCCAGGGCTGGCTGGAGATACAGCTTTGGTATTAGTAGAAGCTTCTTGCGGGAACAGACAACTGTGACACTGATGTTCTCTGCCAGCCTGTTCCCTGAAGTGTGTTATCTGTGGAGATCAGGAGGCCATGCTCCAAGCAGAGCCATCTTCTTTCCTGTTGACAGACTGAGAGGCATGGTTGAGGAGGACAGCAACGAGTCCATAGGTTTTCTGAAGGCTTTTCTGTTTGCAGAGGTGATAGTCACTTCTTCAGGTTTGTCATGTTTCCTAGCGCTTGGTAGTAGATAGCAGCTTTTAGCTGATTGTGGACTCCTTCAGCCCTGGTTAGCTTTCAGATAATCTCAGTCAGTCATTTCTGGAGAAACGAAGGATCCTGCGTACTTATATGGGAATTTCTCAAAAAGTGGTAGTAGTTGCTCTTGAGGTACTTTTCTGTTGATGCTTCAGTCTGCTCCCTGTCTGTAGCAAGACATTACAAGTTCCTTGTAGTTTTGTGTATTTTTCTTCCTCATCCTTCTTGCTCTGAAGGAGGCTCATCACCTGCCCAGTAACAAGAAGTATGTGCATTACAAATTGCTGTATTTTTGCATCGCTGCCGCTGCATTTGTGTCCCTTTCCATGCCCGTGTAGTCAGTGAGCCATTATGCTCCTGTCTCTCAGCAAGGTACCAAAGCAATTGCAAGGTTAGTTGAGCTTTCCTAAATAGTTCAAAACTACTGCTGGCATTCCCCTCAGTTCTTGAGGAACTGAAGGGTTTTTATTGCATCACCTTCAAGGGAGGAAGGTCCCTCTGTTTTCTAGCTTGTCTCTGGCTCTCTTGGGACAGGTGTTCTGCAGAGCAGCAGACACTTTGACTCCTGCACACAGTGAAGCTTGTGCTGCTTTGTGCCTGTGATTTAGGAGGAAATACATGCAACATCTTTCTGGGTAATTCTGTTTGAGTACAAGTAGGCTGGTTAATTGACATCAGACCTGAGATGTTCTATGGTTTGAAGGAGCCCTTTTCTTTCTGGCAAGGCTTTAACTTGAAGAAAGAAGTTTCATTTTCATACGCTGGTCATGTATTGTGGAAACACAGTATTCCCTCCTTGGAGAGGCCTTCATCTGTAGTAGACTTTTTATGACATATACATGTCAGAAAGGTCAAATATTACTACTTTCCTGTAGTAAGGATTACAGTGTTCTGCTGTCTGGTTAGCTACAGGTTATCAGAGGCACTTTGGAGCAAGTTTTTGCTACAGTATTAAGCAAGCTAGAGAAAAAACAGAAATTCTCAAAGTGCAGAGAAACACTAATATTCTTGCTATAAAACCCATCTCCTACATCTCTGATACGCTTCTAGCACATGAATGATCACAGAAGAACTTAGAGGTTTACATGTAATATTTCTCAGATTCCGAAACTTTGATCTCTGTTGCTGTGCCATATGTGTAGTCCTGCTGGAGGCAGTGACCACTGCCTGGGCCCAGGTACCTGTTTGTACAGATTCAGTTCTACAGTGAAGTAAATGTCACCTTACTAAGCAGATGCTGTGAAGGGTTTTTTGCATACAAAATGCCTGAGGCTGGCTAGCAACTGCAGTTACTGGTAATGGAATGAGAAATCTTTTCTTAAGCTTGTTTTTTTCAAAGTGCAACTTGTCATATCCATTTATCACAGCCTGAAATTATTTCCTTAGTTGTCTGTCTGTGCAAATTTAATATATTTAATTTTTAGGACACCTCTACATCTCGCTTGTGCGAATGGCCATGTGGATGTCGTTACATTTCTGGTAGAAAACAAGTGTAAGCTAAACCTTTTTGACGATGATAACAGATCGCCACTGATGAAGGTATGTGGAATATGTTATGGTCTTGTAGGTGGGGTTTATTGATTATGCAATAAATGATAAAGGCCTGTGTAGAAACATGCATGTTGTGATTGGTGTGGAATAGGCATATGTTAGCTAATCTTTGTAGGTGCTTTTATTTTCCAGCATTGGGAAATTGGTGGAATTGTAACAGAGTGAAATGTAAATGCTGGAATTCTTTCCTTTTCTGTGTGTTGTTCCCAGGCAGTACAGTGCCAGCAGGAAGAATGTGTTGCTGTTCTGCTAGAGCATGGTGCTGACCCAAATCTGGCAGATGCTGACGGCAATACGGCCCTTCACCTGGCTGTCATATCTCCTAATACATATGTAACAGGGCTGTTACTTGAGCATAATGCCAGTATTGATGCCCAGAATAAGGTAAATTCTTATATTTGTTAAGGAAGTTCTTTCAAAAAGTTGCATGAATATTTCTCTTGAAGTTTTTTGACTTAGATTTTTAACTTGATTTATCTGTCTGTCATTTCAGGAGGGATATACCCCGCTTATTCTTGCCATCTCCAAATGTCAGGAAGAGATAGTAGAGTTTCTTCTTGAAAAAGGAGCTGACGTGCATGCTCGAGATCAACATGAAAGGTGCGGGGTTTGTCAAAACTCTACATGGATCTCTCTTGTACTCTTTAGGTTGGATTGATGAGAGGCATGGGTGTGAGCTCTGGAAAAAAAACAGAGAACCACACAGAAGGAGCTATTTCTATTTGAGGTGTGGAAGCAGGTCTGCACTTAGCTGCTGTCATACCTCAGCAGATGCCTTCCGCATTGAGGATGGCAAGAAGGCATTGTCTGTGCTGTGATGGCCCTTCTGATAAGAAACGATTCATAAGCTCAGCAGCATTGCCTCAATTTGAAAAACCATCTCCTGTATAGCAGCACAGTTTGCATATAAGTGTTGCCTGTGTGGAAGCTTTGAAGATTGAACATTTAATTGTTTTGACTCTCACATCTTGTTGTTGCTCTTAATACTTAATGAAAACGGCTTTTTCATTCCTTCATTTTAAAGTAATGGGGAAAAAAATTTTGAGAATAAATAGGAATAAAAATAATTATAGTGTCTGTATAAAATTACCTATTTCATAGCATATTTTGGATGTTTCAGAACACCACTTATGACTGCTGCTTCTGGTGGTGAACTTAATTTGATAAAAGTACTTCTTCGGTATGGTGCTGATGTTTCCCATAAAGACACTAATGGATGGACAGCTGAGGATTATGCTGTTATTCATGGATATTCTAGGTAAATTTTTAACTTAATCATTAGAAAAGTTGTCAGTTATAAGTGTGGCTTTTAAACATTTTTGGTAACAGTACCAAGGTTTAACGGTGTGTTGAGGCATTTTTTGAAGCTGTGCTCAGTGATGCCTTCTGATATACATCATTCCTGTGTCTAGTGTTAATTTAGAAGTTAAGGACAATTTCCACCCAGAATTCTCTGTTAGCTTTCAGGTTCTATTGCTAAGGTCACATCTGCCCAATATAAACTCTAAAAAGTGTCCATATCCTACAGTTATCCAGAGATGAAACTGGGGAAACTGAAATGCATATAAACTCCAGACCAGCATGGTTATCCTTGCTGACTTCCACTACAGTGAGCAGGAACTACCAGCCTTTTGTTTCAGAGAAGAACTAAATGATAGAACTTTTGTTAAAATCTTAAGCAGTTATACTCCTCTTAAGCGTAGCTTTGTACCTGTGGGTGTTCCTTCTCTAAGGTGGTTGTGTGTGCTTAAGAGCTAGGTTGAAAAAAATGTAACAAGCAGGAGTTAATAACATTGTAGGGGTGAATATGCATCTATAAAATGAACATGACTGTAGTGAATATTGATGTGTGTAGTAGTCATGCAATAAGTTCTGTGTGTATTACCCTTAGCGAATATATATGAGTATGTAAATTCATATGGCTATGAATACATGTAGGATGGATAATAAGTGGCTTGTAACTATTCTATTAAATTGTATATGCAAGTATGTGGCTATTTTTACCAAATATATTTCCTCTCTTTCTCTATATAGTCTTAGTAAACACCTGGCAGAATATGCAGACTGGGAGAACACAGAAGCTTCTGCAGGTGTACTTAGCACTCCTTACCGAGCAGGAGCTGCTGCCTTTATGTTGGGTGCACCTGCTATGGACAGAAGAGGTAGGATCCTTAACGGTGGAGGAGCTCATGAGGAAAACCACTATGGCCTTTTCTTTAGGTTGTTTGCATTGTTAATGCTTGTTATGTTCGCCATTGCCTTTAGTGGAAGAGTCAGATGGAGTAGCACAGGAAGTTTGTGCATGTGCTTATTTGTTGCTTGTTGGAGGTGCTTCTTGTCAGGCTGTGAAGGCAGGTGTGATTTGTGTGTGACACGTCCAGTTACAGGGTTGTTGCCTTGTGCCTGTCAGAATGACCGTCTACGTAGGTTTTCCTATAGAGAGAGAAGGGGTCAAGGGAAGAAACGAAGCAAGAGTGGTTTTGTTTTTCAGGTGTGTGTTTTTACATATATTTGGCCATTCAGGTTATGAAAAACCGATTGCAAAAGCAATACTTTCATCTTGAGTGGTTGTTCATCTTTCTGTATTTGGGAAGCATCAGGTGAAGTAGCAGGGGGATATATGTCTTTGTTGATTTCCACTGAGTTTTCCTGTCTTTGTTTTAATATCAATAGTTTCACCTGCACTAAGCTTCTTTTAGGGAGTCCTCCTATTTCTCGGCATCAGTTGCAGTTGTTTCCGTATAGGTTCTGTGTAGAGACATATTTAAGAAAAATTGTCTTGGAAAAGTAATTTTGTCAGCAACAACAATGCAGTGTCTGTGTCTACTGTATCTTCTTGGACATAGTTTGATTTACTGTAAAAATAATGCTTTTCTTCCACTTTATTTTATGAAATAAACTTCAAAGTTTTGTGTTACCTTATGATCCAGAAAAAGAATTAAATTGCCTTGTGATCAAAAAATTAACTCCTTCAGTAACTTTTTTAAATCTGGTCTATGCTTATGAGCTCACATAGCCCTAGAGGAATCTTAAGACATTAACATTTTAATATAAATGAAATTGTTTGTCTTGTACTTTACATCACAGGCCCTAGAGTGGGAGGTTTTTTTCTTTCTGTTTTTTTAAGGGTATTATATCAGAACTATGCGGCAATGGGCAGCAGACAGTGTTCAAACACAGTTCATTACTCCTTTTTGAAATATGTCAAGAAATATGAGCAAAACACAGGATATTGTTCCTCATTGACTTTTCCCAGATATGGGAATTTAATTTAGAGTGAAACGTTGTTCCTTTGACTTGGGAACAGTTGCTTTGATCTAGTCAGAGATTCATAAAGTTTCTTGATAGATTGAAGAAAGATTCTGGATTTGGATTTTTTTGTGTTTTTTTTTCTCATCTTGGAAAGGGCTTGGTTCAGGTAGTTTAATCAGTAAAATGTTGCTTTCACCCAAACAGTACTCTGTTGTTACTGCTTCCTATGCATGTAGATAATTGCTCTGGTACCACATTGTAATGGTTAACAGGCCTGTTGTTTTAATATGTGGCTTGAAGAATAATACTGTTGGGTGATTTCAAAACTGACATACTGTTAGGAAAATATGGGTTCTTGAACCAAATAATTTGCCCCATTCCTTGAAAATTATACTCCTACTAATATAAGTCCCCAATATTATGGGAAATCTTTACTTCATGTCTTCATTTGAAGAGGCGTAGTAAGTGCGAAGAGAATGTTATGTGGATTAAGTTCTTGGGAGGAGATGGAGTATGCTCTGTTCTCAGTATGTTTCTAGTAGGGCTTGTTTTTTTTCCGAAAAGTATAAATCTTTTTCTCCTTGTGCTCTGTCTCTTAAAAAACGACCCTGGCGTATTGATCGAGAGAGATTAGTAGCATATAGAGAACATTTATTGGCATTAATTCTGCAGTCTCTGGCTTCAAGGCACAGGTCCTGCATCATAAGAGTCCCTTTGATATGCTACAATAACAGGCTTTGAAGCCTCTCTTAGATGAGAAGCTGGGGCGATCTTGAGAAACATCCAGTTTGTAATTACTTTCTTTTCTTTTGCTCGTCTGTACAGTTTTTGGAGGATCTTCAATGTTGTCCTTATTCCTTTTGCTACTTCTGCACTTGTTGAACATTCTTCAAAATACTCTCCTCTAATGAACAAGTCAGCATATGTAAGAAGTTGGCTTATGCTTATTTGAATGTTTCATTTTTTGTCAGAACATGAACCTTTTTATTAATCACAAAGGTTTGCAAAAAACTCCAAATAAGCCCTAGCATATTGAAGGACAAACTTTTTAAATATGAAGTTAAAACTTCTTTGGCAAAACGTAATAATTACGCAAGTTTTCTAAGGGCAAGAAGGATTCAGATTTCTAGTATGTCTGCAGTGGCCGCTTTTTTTGTTAGCTACTGCACTGCATATTAGTGTATTGTTCCTTCGGTGTTTCTCTGCCCCCCTACAGAAACTGTTGTTTTTGCATCATAGAGCTCTTTGAAAAGAAATGAGTGCTTCAGTGTGATTTACATCTCCTGAGGTCAGGAAAAGTTGTCCTATATCACCTTTTAAGAAAACCAAGAAATAGAGAAGGGATGAGAAACCGTGTCAAGGTCCTCTCTTTATGTTTTTGATAGGAGTCCTTTTGCCACATCCATTCCACGTATCTATGGTAAAACCAATATAAGCAGGACTCCGTTCTGCTCTGAGACAAATGTTATGGACTTGTCCTGAAGAAATTTGGTATCAGGTAGCTGCAGTAACAGAACCAGACCGTTTATTGACTCAAAATATAAAATTTTACTAAAATAGGATGGGTAGAGCAGGTGGATAGTGGTTTATCTTCTACAACTTCTGTTCCACAACACACAGACATACATATGCACACAAACATGCATGCAGGACATTCACACCTGTCAGTGCACCAGTTTTGGTCCAGACATGGCCATCCCCATAGCCCTGGGGGAACAGGGTAATCATTCTGACTGCTTGTCATGTCTGCCTTCTGGCTTGTGGCGTAGCTTCTGTATGCGAACTTCTCAGCATGGCCAAATCATTGTAAGCAGGACTCTCTTAACATCAAAGCGAGATGGAGAGTGCCTATGTTTGCATCAGGCACCAACTGACACAACTTTTAAGGTGAGCTACTTTAAGGCAGCAAGTTTCTGGGTTGCTTTTTTAGTGAGGAATAACAAACACACTAAAACCGTAACAAGATGAGTGTAAATAACATAACGGCTCAAAGTTGCATAGTGATGTGAGTACTGAGAACCAAGATCTCCTTCACAATTACTGGATAGTGATAGTGTATTTCCAAAGTTGGTACCTAAGGAATTTTGAGATGCTTAGAGGGAGGGATTTTAAGTGTGCTGTGCGAGTAAGGCACCCTGCAAATATGAAGAAATTTCATTTGCAGTCTGTGCTAGACAAGGACTAGTGAAGTTGCAGGAAATATAAAGTTGGCAGTAGAGTAAATTTCTGATAATCTGTTTCAGTATTCCAAAATATTGGACTATGGGTATTTGACATGGAGCAAATAAGTTACACTGTTTGACCCTGTCCCTTCAGAGTAGAGTTCTGTAGATTGTGATTGGTTTTGTTTCTAGCGCTTATAGCTGTAGAGTAGGCTGATAGTCACAGTACATTATCCATTGCTATAGCTTTATTGATATTCTGCTTATGTTTTCCAAATTTCTGGGAATTCAGATTTATTCTGATATCATTGTTTTGTCTGTCCTTTCCATGCCTTTTCCTAAATGGATATAGGAATGCAACAATCTCCTAACCAGACATCAAGAACAGCAAAATCAAGGAAAGGTATTCTGTTCAGTAGCATTTCAAATATGAAACATGTGGTACAATATACAAATATTAACACATCTATGAAGTTTATTATCTTGGAGGTCCCTATTTTGATGGGTTTGGTTTTGTAAATTAGATCTGAGAGCCAGCTTTGGGCACTTTTTTATTTGTTTGCATGTTTTGCATGGGTCCTTTATTATTGAATTGAGTGTTTGCTTTGTGTCATTAGTGATAGTAAATTTTTTTTAAAAAAATATGCTCTTCTATTACTTCAAAATGGAAATGGACTTAATTAAAGTGAAAACAAGCAATCCCCAGAGATGGGCTTTTCTGGACCCCATTTCTATGGTAGGGCATCAAGGTCTGAAAGCTACCTCATGAACTTTCTTGCCTTCTAAAGGACAGTTTGACCTGTTTTTGGTCATTGCTTAAAGTTACTATACATTGAAAGCAAAAGTTTGGATAACTTACTCAGCTGGTTTGATTAATTATAACTGGACTAACAGAAAACATAACTGAAGTCACCTGTCAAGAATTTATAACTGACTGTTCCACGCTATCCACCCAGTTCTGAGAGACAGATTTTTATTCAGCTTGGGAGGTTAGCAGGACTGCTGGTACTGAGTGAGTTAACAGAAAACTGCAGTATGTAAAGCTAATTAATATTTTTAAATATTATATGTTTGTAATAGGAAACATTAAAAATCAGAGACCGTGTTGGTCATTTACCTGTTTTAGCTTGTCCTTACACTAGAGTTTCAGCCTTTAGGTTTTGTCTACATGGCATGTCTACACTGAACATGTACACTGTATTTCATTGTCTGAAAGCCCTGTTCAGGTCAGGAGATGTTCTCATCAAAGTTCCTACATAAATCCTGTCTTAGGACAGACAAAAATTCCATGCTCGTTTGTCCCTGACAGGTTTACTTATAGATAAGATGTCTTCAGGCATGATATGCCTTTGTTTTCCTTTTCCTTTAATGATTTTGTCCAAGACCTTCATTTGGTTGTCGTCATGTGACTTAATGGAAGATCACCAATCTGTTTATAAGCAACTTCACTTTGTTATGATAGTTAACAAGAACTAGTTATCGAGAACTTGAGGAATATTCAAATAGCTACTGTGTAGAGGTTATATTTGTTTGGTTTTTCCCTTCTGCCTTGGGAACTGAAGAGCCCTTTTATTTCATCTTAGTTGTTGATAGTTGAGAGGTTTTAGCAGTCTTCAGGCTGGATTCCTAGAGTTCAGATTTATGTAGTGCCTCATTGATGTGCTGGAGTACACTCTTATCAAATTTGCAAATGTCCCCAAATTGGGGGAATCAGTAGATACGCTTCAGGGCAGCGCTGCCATTCAGAAGGACCTTGACAAGCTGGGTAAATGGACTGTCAGGCCTGTCTTAGGAAATTCAGCAAGCACAAATGCCAAGTCCTGCATATGGAAAGGAACAACTGTTTGCTACAAAATGTGCTGGGACTGCCTGGCTGGAGAGCTGCTTTGCCAAGAAGACCCTGAGGGTCTTGGCAGAGAGTGAACTGAGAATGAGCCAGCAGGGTACCCTGGCAACTGAGAAGGTCGGCAGTGTTCTGGGCTACGTTAAGAGCAGGATAGCCAAGAAATTGAGGAAAGTGGTTGGCACTCACTGCGTTGTGTTCAGCTCCCTGGGTGTTATTTGAGCCCTCAGTGCAAGAGAGACACTTTCTCAACAGAGATAAGGTTCAGTGAAGGGCCATCAAACTCGTCAGGGGCAGGAATACTTGCCCTTTGAGGAGAAGCTGAGGAAACTGGAGTGCTTCAGCCTAGAGAAGAGGCGACTTTGAAGGGGACCTAGCAACCACTTCCAGTACGTATGAGAAGACAACAAACCCAGGTGCTTCCTAATGGTGCCTGACAGGAGGAGGAGATACAAGAGGCATAAATGGAAACAAGAGAGTTTCTAATTGCACGTGAAAAGCTTCAGCATGATAAGGACAGTAAAATAGAGAGGTTGTACAGTCTCCCTCCTTGGAGGTGTTCAAGACCAGACTGGACAAAGCCCTAAGTGACCTTATCTGACCTCAGCTGAGCCTGCTTTGACAAAGCAGTTGGCTAAAAGACTTCCTGAGGTCCCTTCTGACCTGATTTATCCTATGATCCTATGTGCAAGTTGGCATCATAACACTGAGGAAAGGTTGGAGTGTAGTTGTTCTGGGTTTGGCTGGATCAGAGTTACTGCCCTGGTTATGCCCTTTTTGTCGGTTGAATTCTCTCTTCAGTGCAATATAGAGAACTGCTGGTGATTCTGCCTGAGGATAAGCTTTACATCTTGATTATGCGTTTTGATTTATCTTTTCAGAATAAACTGTAACTGGGTAGAGCAGCAGACAGTGTAGTATATAGCATAATGTTATGCATAATGTTACATAAAACAGTAAAATCCCTGCATGTGACATGTACTCGTGTGTAATATGAGTACTTTGGAGCTTTGTTTACTTACTGTCATGCATTTTGTTAACTGTGTACTATCATAGCATATTCATGCAATGCTATTTACTTTTTTTAGTTGAGAGATGTTTCTTAATCTTCTAGATATAAGAGTCCAAAGGAGATATAACTATGGTCTTTTTTGTCTGACTGGGTTTTTTTGAATTCATTATGACTTGAAAAAGCAGTTGTTTTGGAAACGTATTGATTCATGCTGTTTTGTGTTGAATTGACTACCCAAAGTTTCATTCTGTTATAACCTGTAGAGTTGTCCATGTTAAATGTTTATGTGTACTGGTTAATTTTAGCATGGCAAATCTAATTTCAACATGTCAATTAATGTTTGAACAGCAATCGATGACTCTTCCCAAGGAGACTCAATAAGGTAAGACTTTAAAAATACGTAACACTTACCTGAGAATGATTTGAGAGACATAGTACTCATTTTGCTTTGCTTTTTAAGAAGTTCTGAGAAACCGGGGAGTGATGACAGTTGGCATACTTCTGAGGAAGAAGAACTTGATTTTACCCCCAAGGTATGGTGTGTTTATTTTTACAGGACATTTTTACTATAGAGATTTGAAGGCAAGTTTTTCTCTGGGATTGAAAGAAACTGCAATTCCAGCCAATATTGTTTTCTTCTTAGAAGCAGTCTCTGGCCTGCCAGCCTTTCTTCTGCTGTGAGTTTTTCCTCAAAGACCTGTAGCTGTGGCAGAGCATGCAGTAGATTTGTGGTTTGGGGCAAAAGAGCAATAGGTGACGAGATAAACAGCCACATTGTTCCATTTGTTCTTGTTCATTTGAGTCAGATTTACAGACCTTAAGTTTGTAAGTTACTATTATAACTTACTCTGTTCTCCAAACATTGTTATTGTTTCCTGTAAATTTGGTGATAGAATCCTAACTGATAAAGAAAAAGGGCTTTTTTTTTTTTATCAAGAACTACTGAAATCCTTCATCACCTAGTTCTCCTTTCCTCCTTGTCAGGTTCCTCAAGAGCATTTAATGGATGAGTTACTCAAATAGGTCGTCTTTTTTCTTCTGTGAGATGGCATTCCATGCTTACATGTAATCTCACACTGCATGTTTTCCCTCTTTTTTTGAATGCTCGGGTAATATTCTTGTTGTCAGCTACAAGCTCTCACGCCTACTGTTTTTACCAGTGTTCTGAAGAATTATCAACTCTTGCAGTGATGTCTGGAGCATCTATTCTGTTGCACCGGGATTCTGCAGTGATGAGGAACCTGAGTGTGGTAGTTCAACCCACTCTGTAGTGCTGGAGATGCAAGCGTGTTTAGTTTTAATAGTATTTAATTTTCTTGCACTGATTTAAGTAGAAATGATGCATTTTCTGGCATGATTTTGAAATGTAGGGGTATTTTGTTAAGTGTACTTGCAAGGACTAATTTGTGGATTAAGTCTAGGGATCTTAACAGTTACTTGTGCACATTTGCAATAAGCATCCTGAAAGTGCGATCTTAAATATAGCTGAATTTTGCTTAAGTATAATAAAACCAGATTTTTAGAACTGTTATGCATGATAGTTTTTGGAAGCAATTTGCAGAAGGGTGCTTGCACAGTGTTTTGGGATGTATATATGAGGAGTGCTGGTGTAGTTAGAAGTATAGGATGGATCCAGCACACAAGCACTATCAAAAGGACACCCTGGGTATATTTACTGTTCAAGATTTGATGTGAACAAAGGATTTGGTGTTATTACTGTTAAAAAAAAAATGACAACCTTTTTTTCTTAAATCTTTATTTACAGAAGCTGCAGAAGCCAAACTTGATACTGTTAATGAATGCTTCCCAGCAGTTCAAGAAAAACAGTAAGCTATTTGGAAAAGATTGTGTGATATACTGATGTTTGAAAGTGGACTTGCTAAATAGTTTTTTTTATAAATTGGGTTTTTTGCTATAGTAAATGATAAAAGTAGCATTTTGAAAACACAGCACTTAGTCATTTCAGGGAAAAAAAAAATAATATCATTAAAACGAGGATATAATCCCCTCCTAGGACTTGACCAACGACAAAGGCTTTCTTCCATCTGCCCATCCTTTACCTGGCTCCTTTTCCAGACGTTCCCACATGACTCCTTTCCTGTATATTAATCTGATAACGTGCCTATTGCTATTTACGTAATTCCTTTTGTTCACACACATTTTTCCTTTTATTTTGTTTTAAGATGATTGTGATGGTTCTAGAATTGAATGTCTGAAGTCACCAAAGAAAAGCCTCAAACAGAGAGCCCTGTTAGGTGCAAACCTGAGCAAAAGAGAATGTGGGGAATTGTTGAATCAAGATGTCTCAGATGCAAGCAACCTGGAGGAAGAAGAATTGGAGGAGGAGGAAGATGATGATGAAAATGACAATGAAGGTGAGAAGGAAGAGTATGAGGAGGAAGAGGAAGAAGAAGAGGATGATGAAGATCTTACACAAGATGTAAAGGAGGAGGAAGATCTCGAAGATGAAGGAACTCAGTCTCATGACATACTGGAGGGAAAGCAGGAAGAGAAAACAGAACCTGAAGGGGAAATTAATCAGAAATTGGAGTATTTTAGTAACGCTAAGCATGAAGGGGAAGATTGTTGTGGAACTGGAGATGTCTATGATGGTGATAAAATAAGTAAAGAACTTGATGAAAAGGTGGAGGAATCTGTTGATACTCCTGTGTCTTTTATTGCCGGGTGTTTTGAAAGGTTGCAAGAAAATGTAACTGCCATGTCTCCAAAGGTAATGAATAACGAAGTGTCTTGCAAGTCAATACCAAAACAAGCTGTCTTTCAAAATCTAAATAATTTGCAAGATACACAAGAAAGCTGGAACAGGAAAAGCATGATTCAGGAGAAGTTTCACAGAAATGCTGACTCCTGTTTTGCAGGCTCTGAAAGGATAGGCTGGAAAAGAGAGATACCTCAGCCTTTCTCAGATACTCGTGGTCTTAAGGAGAAAAAATCAGGCTTTGGTGATAGCTTTGAAAATCGTAAAAATCCTTGGTCAGCAGCAAAAAACCCAAGGCTTGAAAGTCAAAGACCAAACTCAGTCATTCTTGAACATGTGGATGATGAAGATTCTGAAGAACAACATGAAGTAGATGATAAAATCCGTGAAGCACTGAAACAAGAAAGCAAAATCTTGCAGTTGAATAGGTGTGAAGAAAATCTAAAAGAAGCATTTCACTCAAGCACTGAAGTAAGTATACAGAGATAATACACGGGTATTTTCTAAGGGTAATATAGGTAAGAAAGAAATGGTAAACTGGATTTCTCTTAATACTTATTCTTCACTTATATCCGTATTTTTGTCATCCTTTTTTGATATTAGATAATGTCTTACTCCTAGCCAAGTTTCTTAGGTATAAGAATAATATCGAGCAGTATTTCCAATATTTCTTTCTATTGATGACATGTTTTTGCAGGAAAAAGGCAATAGACTTTTTCTGGAATTAAATTTATCTCAGTTATGTACAGATTTTATCTGTGAAGATTTACTGCTATTTAGTAAAATCCATGGTGTGATGGCTGGAAGTGAGGAAACAAAAATGTTTGAATAAATTGAGAGCAGGAAGCTAGTGTTTTTCCTTGGAGCAAAGTAGGGAAAAAGAGGCATGTGTACTGGAATTACGTAACTTAAATGAGGCTGGAGTTAGACTGACAAGAGGAAGTACTTCTTGGGGGCTTTACAGAACCAGGGGTGAGACTTACAACATTAGGCATTGCTGTCTACTTGTGTAGATTCCCTTGGAAAAACTGAAGCTCAGCAAAGTTTCCCTTTGTCTTACACAAGAAACGTTTTTTTCAAGTTGTTGATAGATGGCAAAGATGATGCATGTTTCTGCTCTTTCCAGCTGTTTTGGTCAATCTCTTTTAGGAAGAATCACCTGAACGAGAAAAAGGTGAGGAGAAGCAGGAGAAAGAAGACAGTAGTGAAGAGCTACAAACTGCAGTTGTTGAGGGTGTGAGAAATTCTGTTTGTAATGGTAGCCATCAAGTCCACAATGCTTCAAAAGACAACACTGGTGAGAGAAATGAGTTAGCACATACTGATCCCAGTTCTTCCTCTAAGAATATTAATGCCCAGTAAATGAACTAAAATGGTGATTGACTACTGAGATAGTAAATTTTTCCTTGTCTATGAGTCCTAGTGGGTGTTTGCAGAGAAGGAAAGCAGCTTTTGTTGATTTTAATTAATTCTTGAAGAACTGAAATGGTGGCATTGGATTCCAAGTGATGCTATATGAAGCAAGTGCCATTCTTGCTTTTGTTGCTGTGTTCGCCCTGAAGCAATCTGAACAAAATGTGCAGATGAAAAAGAGAAGGACTAGAGTGTCTTGGGTGTGACATTAGTAATCCCCTTTCTGGCCCCTACTGTTGGATTAAAAAGTTGTGATTACTCTTGGCTGAAGCCTAGGAAAGACATGAGTCAAGCTGAGAGAAAGCTGCACTGTTTCAGTGCCTCACCTTGTCCAGTTTTAAAATGCAGAAGGCCTCTCCAGTGCCACACTTGTGTGTGCTTGCAACCTTTACCAGCGTGGTCAGAGTTGGGACTTTGGTACTCGCCTCAGGTCTCAGAGCAGGAGGAGAAGGCACCATTTCCATTATCTGTCTCCAGAGAGTAGCTTGGTGTGGTAGATGGTACCAGAGCCTGTGTAGCTGCTGATTCAATGCTGCGCAGGGGGCCTGACAGAACCTGCTGTATTCGTGTTGTGCCTGTACATGCTCTTCTGTCCCTATGCGTTTTACCGTAAGCATGCGTTTGGCATAGTGTAAGTAGTTAGAGCCCAGGCTGGAACCAGCAGTTACCCTCTTCTGGTTTGGGTGCCCTCATTGGTCCCCCAACTCCTTCTCCCTTTTTTGTGTGCGTATCTCCACACAAGTGAATCCTGAATCAGTTTAACCTAATGGAGTAGCTTAAACCAGGCATGAAGGTAGTCGAATCTGGCCAGTAACCCCATGAGACTGAGCTTTACATACATCAGATAGAGAAGAGATTTAGATGTTAACCCCCCTGAGACAGAAATGGCTTTTGTGTGTTTGGGGTGAGTGTTTGAGCTGTGAGCCTCTACTCTATTTTTAAATGACAATACTTAAGTGTCTAGTGTCTGGGAAGGTGCAGGATAACAACTCTCTGTCAAGGAGGATCTTTCCTGGTAGCACTGCAAAAGAAGTGATTTTTCTTGCTGATTTTAGTGATGTTAGTGTGAGTATGTTTTGGATAGTGTATTCACTGTACAGGATGTACTGTAAAAAGTGGTAGTAATTGCCAAATTCTGGAGCTGTAGGCTGGAGACCAGGGGACCTAAACTCTGTATATCATAGGACTGCAGCATGCTGGAGTGTCTTCCTGAATGTTGCCCAGACGTGTTGGATGCGGCTTGTAGCTGTGTCATTTGTTATGCATAGCCATCTCCTGCTGGAAAGGAGGCAAGAGGAGGTCGCACTGTAAGGGAAATACCATGATGTGGCTGGATGTGAAGAAACACTTTAACACTTCTTAGTTTGTCCTCAGCAATATAACCATCTTTTGGATGCAGGGCTCGACTGATGGGGAAAAGCAAAGTGAAGGATAAACACTCAGTGTCTTACTTCTTACTTCATTTATAGGTGCCCTGCCAGCAGTGGGAGCAGAGGAAGATGATGCTGTTGAATCTCCTTGGGATTCTGAGGTACTTTCTGTGAAAACATGGGGGTTCCTATCAGAGGGATGTGAGGGGAGGGTAGGATTAAGACCCAGAAGAACTTGAGAGCTTGCTTTTTCTTGGGCCCTGCCACTGATGAAGCTTATTTCCTTTTCCTCCTTCTGCCATGTGTATGTAGCTGGGATCCCTCAGAATAATTCTGCACTAGGCCAGCTGTTCAGTTAAGATTGGGATGAAGTTAGATTAAACTAATGACTTGAGTCTCATAGCAACTGGCTTTGGAGTTTGGTTTCTAGTGTAATACTAAATTAGTGAAGTTTCCTGTTGCTTAGAATACTCTGGGCTTTCCACAGAGACTGGCAGGATTGGTCCTTTGTTACCATACAGCTCTCTTCTGCTGACCTGGCCAGTGGTTGCCCTTAGTGTCTACAACCTAGACGTTTAGCTGCTTCTGAATAGGCCCCCTCTACCTGTTGTAGGTGTACTTTGGCCCTTTTTGAAAGTCATGTTCAACAGAGGTACCACACATGCTGGCTGTGTTTGCTCTTTTAGTTCTTTCTGTCTGTGGTAATGGACTAGAAGAGAATGAGCAGGGTCTGTAGCTGACCCCTCTGGCTTTTCTTGTAAGGAAAAATGAACTCTTCCCTACCCCTTTCTTAAAAATACAAGACTGAAAAAAAAAAATATATATATATATATATTTAGGTAGCCTTGATTTCTGTAAGCTTTGCTTTGCTGGTCTTTGTTCAACCCAAATAGCCTTTGCAATTGGAGTGACGATGTGCTCACTCACCACTGCAGGGTACATGCTTAAGGAACATAAGAACAAACTTGAATGACAGGTACGAGTTCAATACAAAAGTTTGATTACCACAGACCTGCAGTTATTGGCTCACAGCCCACATGTTAAGTTACCATGTTTTGTGGCTGTCCAGTTTGTCAAGGTTTATCAACATGACAGAATAGATGAGTCGTGACATTTTTGTCTAAAATCTGAAAACACAACTGCTATGATTTTCCAATGTTCTATGTCTTGATGTGTCCTTTCCAAGGGTCTTAACAAAGGTTTTTGTATATCTAATATACTTTATACCATGCAATGCAAGTTGGCTTAGCAGGAGCTTTTTGCATAGAAATAAACTGAAAATGCATTTGTACCAATTCTCATGCATGTGTTTTTGTTTATACAGACAGATTCTGAAAGTCTTGGAAAAGTATCATCCGGTGTGTTGCTCCCAGCTGCAGACAGACATGGAACATGCTCACAGGGTGTTTCAGGGGAACGCAACAGCGGTAACTTCCTGCTGAACTAAATGTTTGTTTGTAATCTTTTACAGGCTGCAGTGAGCTTTTATCAGTGTCTGTCTTGGGAATGCTGTTATGCTGTGGGCGTGTGCTATAGCAATGAAGTGGTCAGGACTTGTTGATTTGCACATTACCACATTGCTTGCTGCCCAGTTTGTAAAGGAAGTTGTCTTGTTTGCATTTTCCGTGTTCTCTGAATGTCTTTATATTATTTTGGATTCAGGTTCTTGTTGCATAGTGATGAAAGTGTACATGGTTTAGAACTGACCTGTCAGAACACTTAAACATTCTTGGATGATAAAGCAGCAGAAGAAAGCTATGATCTGGCTAAACATCGTTTTGGGTTTTTTTTCCCCAGGTTAATTTTTTTATAGCTTTCTGTTGTTCCTTGCCTATGAGCTAAAATGTGACTAAAAGTTCTGGTTTTGTTACTAAAGGTTTCTGCCTGTAGTTTGTGACACAGTCTCTTGAGCATAGGATGACAGGGAGTTTGCTGTTGGGGTAGAAGTCTTTTCTGAAGGATTTCTCCTTTAACAAATGGTTTGTCAGTCCTGCTTTTAGTATAGGTACAATAGAATAGCTGAAGAAGCTAATCCAGGGTTAGTTCAGTAAGCTGGAAGCAAAACTGTACAGGCTTCTGGGAGCTTGAAAATCTTCTTGCTGTCACAGAAGTCTGCTTCGTATGATTCAACTAAGATAAGTTTAAAATCAGTGTGAAAAGGGGGTAAAAGATGATTATAGTAACTTTTCTAAGCCACTTCCATACTGCTAGACCACAAAATTTACTGAAATCAAATTGTGTTTGTTTTTTAATGATTTTTAAAAAAAAAAAAAAAAATTTTACTGTGGAGCCATTCTTAATAAAATTTTATCTATTTCTCTCATGAGAGAACTCAAAGATAACTTGACTAGTGCAGAGGATTGGAGAAATATAGGTGGGCCAGTAGATTGTGTGGATTTGGAAATGATTTAATGTTGGACAAAAACTTTAAAATATTTAGAACTATAAATGCAGATTACAACCACACAACATCTATTTCTTTGGTTTTCTCGCAAGCTAAACCAGAACAATCTGATGAGAACTAGCTTGATTTTACTTCATTGAATGACACGTGTATGAGGTTTCTGTGTCTGCACCCAGGCTTTCTCTGTCCCGTCAATGGAAAGGAAAATACTCCTCAATGTTAAACACTTGTAGGATAATCACAGTCATAGTGCTGTTGGACTGTTTTATGATCATTCATTATAGCAGACCAGCTTTGGCTTTTGAAGTAATCCTTTTAGAAAGCAGTATTCAGCTCCTCAAAAGGACTAAATATTTTGATCATGTTCTGCTAACAAACATGACCTTGTTGCTTCACATGAGTTATCCTAGTTCTGTGATCATTATTTTTTAGATTTAAGGTGCATGATGGAAAGTATGCATTGTCCATTTCTTGTATACTCATACAAATACTGTATGATGAGGTAAATTGAATGTTTAGGTATCATACTCTCGATGAAATAATGCTTGCAACTAGTAATTAGTTGTAGAAACTACTGATGTTGAATAGAGTAAAGGATACTTTCAATTAAATAAAATAACATTTCCCAAAACATTTTTTCACCTCCAGACTTTTCAGAGAAACCCAGCAATTCCCAGGTAAATATTTGTTCGTGTCAGACTGATTACTTGTTCTGCTCATTAGATAGTATGAGGTTACTTTGAATTTGGTTTCTTATTGTTGGATTGTGTCTTTCATAGCTGAAGACTCCCAAATCTATTTTGGAAATGAATGAAACCTCTCCTGAAAAAAGGCAGCAGAAATCAGGTAATGTTTGCTTCATGTGGTTCTGGGTTTAGCTTTGTAGTCTTTCTCGATAGGAGTATTTAATAAAGCATCTTATTTATTTGTTTTGCAGATCTGTTGGAGGAATTTGGCTTAGGAGATGCAGAGGATATTGAAGGTATTCATGACAGTCTCTTTCTAGTGTTCTTTTATGGACAGACAGTACTTGCAATTTTTTTTCCTAATATTAAATAAATGGTTCTAGCAAGGTGTTCTGGGATCAGAAGGTCTACCGAAATATGACTCTTTACATGAGTGTGCTCCCTCTAGTCTGCCATTCAACACTGTAAATACCCTTCCGTGATGTAGGCTTCCTCCACCATACCTGCTGTCATCTCCCCTTTACAGGGGTGATTCAGGATGCACTCTAGGTGTAAATAAGTAGTATTAAGTCATGCTGGTTATAAAAATATGTGGTATTCACTGTAGGTGAGTCCTCAGGATCTAGCTTTCATATGTCATCATCAGCTGAAAAAGACATCAATGATGCCAGTGAAAACTATGAGGTATGTAAAACTAAATATTTTTAATTAAAGTCTGAATTGGTAAATTATATTATGCATTAAGGTAAAGAAAACATACCCATCAGTGAAAAATGGGAAAGGAAGAGTCCTATGGATGAAGGTTGTATTGCAGTCTGAAGTAAAGTTGAATACAATCTTCTTATAGTGGGGTAAGATCTTTGTCATTATCTTGGATACTTGCTGTTACACTGATTTGTTTCCAGCTGACTTGCTTAAATTTTGACCAGTGTTTTTCCTTTTGTGCAGTGCTGAGAAACAGTGCAGTCAGATGCTTTTTTTTCCCTATGCAAGATGCACATTCAAGTGAAGAGGGAAATTTGTCTGGAATATGCTGATCTGTTTGATTGAACATGCCTGGTCTTCCTCTTCGTAAGAGAAAGATCAACCAAAAAAACCTTCAAATTTGGTGACCATTCTGGTGCTTTCTCTGCCTCTGAAAAATATGTGCTTGCTTGACCATGTTAATAAGTGCTTTGAAATGTTTTTTTTCTAGAGGAGAATAAGGCAGGCATCCTGTTTGTGTTAGGCATACAGGACAGAGCTTGATAAGAGGGGTCTGGAGTCTTCTGTAACACCTCAAGGGACAATGGAGCAAAATATTTCCACTCCACATCCAGGCACCATGAAAGAGCAACATGCTTGATTTTAACAGGCAGAGAACAGAAGTTAAACCTATTGGAAAGGTGATAGTAGTTGGGCAATGAACTTGGGAATGGAAAGGCTGAGACAGATGGTGACCGTTTGAGGTGCTCCTTCCTGTTGAAAAGAGCAATTTTTTGCAGAGGGAGAAAAAGGCCTGGCTAATGTCAAAAGAGAGAAGAGAGTTGGATGGTCTTAACCCATTGGGACACCAAGGCTGCAGGCCCTATTTACTCACCATGAGCTCAGGAGGCATGTGGGGAGGGAACATTTTGGAAGGAGTGTGACACATGACAGGAGCAGTCAGAATTGTTGAGGAACAGAGCATGAGGTTAGGGATGTGAGGAGGCCGGTACAGTTTTCATACAAGGTTGGGTTCCTGATTTTTGGAATGAGAGAAGAAATACACAGATTTCCTTAATAAATGCTTTTCTTTGGAGCTTGGAATGGAATTTAATATTTCTGAATCTTGGGTGAAGAAATAGTCCTAACACGGGCAATTTTCCACGTGGTGGACAGTAAAAACCTTGTCATGTTCATTCACATTGTATTAGCTTAGTTGGCAGGGACTGTAAAATGCCAAGCGGTAGAGAATGATGGAGGAAGAGGGTGAGAAAATGTAGGCAATTGTAATGAAAAATGGTATTAAAGCAATAAAACATGAAAAAATAAATTGCTTTGTGAGGAATGCCACCAGTTACAGACAGCAGGCAAGCTAAAAGGTAAAAGCAACCCTAATGTCCAGACAGTCCTAATCCAAGAAAAACTGTTATCTCTAAAATAAGTTCTTCTATTTTAGGAAACTGATGATTCAGTGAACCTTTAATTTAGTATGCCTTGACTTTTATTATCAAATTTGCTTTCAAAATGTCTAATTTCTATTATATGATAGGATGAGTTTGCAACAGAAATTATCTAGATTAACTGTAACTTCCTTTTTCTTGGTAATCTGTGTGTCTGTACCTGTCTACTTAAGGATAAATATATTTTAGAAACTACCAACTTGATAGAAAAAACAGCACATGAAAATCAGACTGACAAAGCAGAAATTTCACATCAGGAAGCCCTAGCAGAAAATGAGGAATTGCACAGTGGTGACAAGCAGTTAAGACCAAAACATTGGGAAGAAAGGTATGAAAGAATGTGGGTTGAAAATGAGAAAAGGGAATTGAAAACAAATTTTAAAAATGTTACAGCAGAGCTGAAGCAGCTGTTTGGTGAAATTAATGAAACTGGAAAAACTACTTCCCTTGTGCAAGAAATGTCAGGAGATGGCTTCAGTGAAGAATCGAAGAGTTCTCATGTTGTTTCATCTCATGCAACAGAATCAAGTAAAAACTTAGAAAGTAAAGGTGAATCTGGAGATAATAAACTTATGCTGGGTGGAAAAGTACCCAAAATGGAAATTGTAATTCCAAGTCTTGGTGTTCTTCCTGATCAAAATAATTTAAACGCAAATGTGGAAGATACCTGGAGTACAGATGAAGAAGATAACACAAGGGATACTGATAATACAAAGGTGCTTCTCGCAAAAGGAGAGGAGAAGAAAATGCCTACTATGGAAACGGAAGAGAATGAAAATGGAAGTAGTAGAAATGTAGAGGGAAGTCCTGAATCCTTCCTGAGACGTAGCTTAAAAATAAGTATTTTGGATGACATTTCTAATATTCTTCCTGAAACAAGACCTGTTTCTACAAGTGATGAAAATGCACTTTTTGTAACAGAAAGGAAACTCAAAAAAGACTCTGGATTTAATTATGATCTTCCCAGGGACTGCCTTATTGACAATAATAAAATAGAAGAAACAGAAATTGAAAGTCTTTTTGCAAACCCTCAGGAATCGTGTGGTGTGCTAAAAAGGAATCTTGATGAAGAACTGGAACAAGATATGGAAAGATTTAAGAGTAAGGTAGGAATGCTGCAAATGGTATTCCTGGCTTTGGAGAAAGAGAAGTTACAGCTGCAAAGAGAGGTAGAAGTTCACCTACTATTCCTTCTTCTTTTAGTGTTTCTCCATATCAATGATCCTGTTCACTTCAGCTATTCATGATTAAAGGACGATGCTTTGTGCAAATTGTTTATGTTTTAATGGAAATGCATTACTTAATGAATAAAGAGAGTAGTGGAGACATGTCCTTTTCCCTATTTTTGGAAAATACAGAATGCATTGTTGTTCCAGTTGAACAATAGGTGGCACTCCGCTCCAGTGTAAGTAGTTCTCACTTCGCTGCCATAAAAAGAAATGCGCACTATTACATCAGTTCCGATTCTGCATCAAAGAATGAAAATAGCTTCTGAACAGGGTCTTGACAAATCTATTCGTTTGCTGCGATTTCTGCATGGTGTGTCTTCATTGCCCTTCACTGAAAGTCCTGTTTGCTGTGAAACCATTTCTGCTTGTGGGTTTGGTGGTGGTTTTTTTTTTTATTTATTAATCCCTCATTAAGGAAGCAGCAGCTCAGTACACTTCCACTTGATTTTTTTTTCCTGTTTTTACAACTAACATTGTGCAGTCCTAATTCTGTCCGTCAATAACACTTCCACTTTTTTGTTGTTGTTCATGTTTTAAGATCCACTGTTGTTTTCTTTCTAAGGGCTATGTTTTTGTTATTTTTTTAATCATGAGTGAATTCAAAGTACTTTCAATGATTTAACATATTTTGTAGTATAACTTTGTGGGAATGCTTCTCTATATTAATTTCAAAAATTTTTTTTCATTTTACATTATTTCAGAGGTAAACCCTGAATTGGTGTTTCTCTCTTCTAGAAATACTGAGAAATATAGGAATCTTAACTTTCTTTTTGTAGGTTGAGAAGGAAAAAAGCGAACAAAAATGTTTCAAAATGCAGGTGGTGGCAAAACAGGAAGATTGTGATAAATTAAGTACACCACCAGAGAACGTTACTAATCAGCAAATGAAACAAAAGCTTACTCCAAAGAAGACTGACTCTTTGAAAATGGAGAATGAAAATGCTGTAGAAGAAAAAGACAAGAAGAATTTTTCATCTGAGCACAGATCAAAATTGGTTAAAACATCGATGAAAGGGTAAACTGAGGAAATAACCTCTACTTCTTATTTGTAGTATTACTTAAGTAACTTTCGGGTTTTCTGATATTGTAGTAGTTGAGGTAGTTTCCTCAGTGCTGAAAGCCATACTGAGTAGGCCACTGCTTCTCAAACATTTAAGAAAAAAAAGATACAGAAAAAACTTAAGCTTATAATGGAGGTTCAAATATATTGCCTGCTTTAAAAAGAAAAAATAGAAAGAAAAAAGGAGGGGGAAAAAAGAAAAACCAAAGTCCTGTGGATTTCCTTGTCAATACTGAGGCAAAATATGTCTTCAAAACCAGATTGAAGACCAGAAAAAATTGTTAATTTTGTAAGAAATGGCCATCCAGAGAAGAAAAGTAGGAGCTTGCAGTTTGCTTTCTCCCTTTTCTAGGTGATTTAATGATCTCCATGTAGTTGGTTGGCTAATTAAGATTAGCTTTTTCTTTGTCAGGAAAAGGGAAAAGATGATATTACCAAAATTTTGAATGTTTTTATGTACCCCTAAACAGGCATTTTTTTCCTGTCTGCCCTTGAAAGGAATCTCTGCTCTAGATACTTCCTCTAATGGGGCTATTGGATATGTTCTACCTTACCTGAATCTAGCTCAGATTCCACATTTCCAGCTCATTCCTAGGGGAAGGTTTTTTAAATACTTGGGTATCTTCCATGATCTTTGGAGTCAAGTCTGTGTTTTATCATAAGTACTTTCCATGTCAGTGGTTTCTGGACCTCATCTTAAGTGTGTCTGTTTCACAGAAATATTTTCTGTAAAGCTGCTCAATTGGTGACTTTTTTTTTTTTCTTTCTGTTTAATGTAGTAAATTTGCCCTGAATGCCAAAGTTGCAAAGAAAAATAAAAGACAGACTTCAAAGCAGAAGGCTAATCAGGAGATCAGCTCTTCCAGTGGGAATCATGTTCAAGTACTGGATGATAGCACTTTCAGTGAAACATCTCAAGATGAAGAAAGGTACTGAATATAAGGAATGTTAGAAATAAAATTTACTTAATGATAAAAATTGACCTGAAAGATAAAGGTAAATTTTGTAAACCCACTGTGTACAATGGTTCTTGTTCTTTTTCATGTGACAATACTACCTGATGCCCTTTGTGTTCAAAAACACTTCTTTTTTTTCCTTAGAGTGCTTTGAACATACTAGCCCAGTTAATGATAAGGTCAGATGTGCACAAATTCTGAATAATTACTGAGTGTGTTCATGTGTGTTAATATATATATTTTTTTTTTTTTTTTAAGGGAGAGGAGAGACATTTAAAAGTGCAAAATTACTCTTTTCACTGCAGGCATCTCATCTCAATTTTTAATTCCCCCCTCCCCCCCTTTTATTTTTCCAGCCATGTCCCCTCCTGACTTCTTGCCCACCCCAAACTTGTGTGGGAGGCAAAGTGAGAAACAGAAGGTGTTGACACTGCAAGCACCATTGGTGTGTTATCAACACTGTTTTGGTCAGAAATCTGACACATAGCACTGTGTGGGCTGCCATGAAGAAAATGTAACTCCATCCCAGCCAGACACAGTACACTAGAGAGTCAAAAACTATGGTTCTTGGACTTGTAAGAGAAGGAGTCTCAGTACTGTAGAGAGCTAAACCTCTAATATTAAACAGGGAATGCACGTAACTGTGTATCTGTACATCTACATGTCTGTAGCTGTAAGATTCCTACCACTAAGTAAATTGAAGAGAACAGTAATTTCAACTATTTGCTTAATATCTTTTCCCTTCCAATAGACATGGTAGTACACAAATTTTTATTGTCTTCAACTACATCTAACAAATTTATTATATTAAATTTTAGTTTAATTCACTTCTGAAATTAAGTTTTTAGAGCAACTTGTTCATAATGCAAGATAAGCATTCTAGTACTGAAATATATTCCTGTTTTCTAGACCTCCAGCAAAAACAGGGAGTGAAAAGAACAAGGTACTGTAAAATCAGTTTCTTGATAAATAATTTGTAGCAGCTTTTAATCACTTGTACGGGAACAATGTTTATGTAGTGATCAACCAGATGCACAAATTGCTGCTAGTATGAAACTTTTATTGTATTTGAGCCAAATCTATGGGCTGTGAATGAGAGGATGAATCCTTCATGCGTTTATAACGCTCTGTAATACTGTATAGTTTTATACAGAAAATACCGTGTTGTTTGTAGGTCAGCATACAAATGGATGTAACTGATGACCTTGATTTAACTCAGTCATCTGACACAACTTCAGAGGATGTCGAATTGCCAACTTCAAACTACAAAGAGGCTATGTTGCTGTTAGAACAGCTTAGTGTGGATCATACGGGTATGTTTTTGAGTCACTTTGTCTTCAGCTGTTACAAGTTCCTCTTTTAAAACATGATTTATTTGTCTGCACTCCTAGGTATTTTAGGTTTATATTTCAATCTAATATTTCTTCATGATTAGAGATCCCCCTCAAAAGATGTTAAATTATTTCACCTAACCTTAGATATCTGCCTGTATTGTCAGCAAACATGCATTACCTAATTATTGGTTCTCTGTCTAGTCAGAACTGCAGAATCAGGTTCTTGCAATGTGCAGTTCAGCTCCTTCTAAAGCAGTCATCAAAAAGTTAGCAAGATCTTCTCTTCTTTTTCCTCTTTATATCCCTTCAATAGCTAATGACAAATAGTGCAGCAAAATAGTAGCGCTATATATGTGTATAGCTTATATATAAAATCAACTGTCATAAGATGCTTGTGTATATATATTAAAAAATTATATAAACATAAGCATCATGTCACTCACTAAATCTATTAAACTGTGCTAAAATTTTGTTAGGCAAGGGTTAACTTTGGCTAAAGGCCAAACTTCCACCCTACTGCTCTTTCACTGCCCCTCCTCAACAGGAAAAATGGGATGAAAAAGCTCAAGGATCAAGGCAGGACTATCACTTATCAGTTACTGTCACAGGCAAAACAGACTCTAGTTGTGGAAACTTAGTCTGTTACCAATTAAAATAAATTTGGATAGTGAGCAACAAAGACCAAAAAAACCAAAAGGAAACCTCCCCACTGCCCCCTTCTGAAGTTCAACTTCACTCCTTCACTCTTGACTCCCCTATCCCTCCTGAGGCAGCACAGGGATGCTGGGGTCTGCAGTCAGGACACAGCAATTTCCCTCTGCTGCTGCTTCTTCATGCTTTTCCCCTGCTCCAGTGTGAGTCTTTAAGTCTTTCAGGGAGGATCTGCCTCAGCCTGGGCTTTCCATGGGCCACAGGTCCTTCAGGAAATATCCACCTGCTCTGTGATGGGGTCCTCCACAGCACTGCATTGTGGGGATCTGCTCCAGCTTGGTCCTCTCCAGGATAATATCTGCTCTGGTGCCTAGAGTACCTCCTTCACTGACCTGGGTGTTCACAGGGGTTTTTTTCACATTCTTTTCCTTCTCTTCTGCCTGTGTGGTGTTTTTGTCCTTTCTTAAATACGTTTTCCCTGAGGTGTCACCAGCATGGCTGAGAGGCTCAGCTCTGCCTTGTGGTGGGTCTGTTGGAACTGGCCGTGTCTGGCACGGGGCAACTCCTGGTTTCTTCTCACAGAGACCTCCCCACTACCTATCTAGCTGCTACAGACTTCCCACTACCAAAACCTTGCCACCCACACCCAATACAGCAAAGCATTGAATAATTTATACATTGGAATGTATTTGTGCATATGTGCCGTTTTGTGTCTTTTTTTGTCTCAAAATAGGTTCTGCTATTTTGTCAAAAATTCAAAACATACTTCTTGAATATGAACAGATAATAAAACGTGAAAAAAATCGGTATACAGCTGTCTGGAGAGAAGTAAGGAAATTGGAAAGTGAAAAGGAGGAGTCACAAATAATAGCGAAGGAGACTCAAGATTTGAAATCCATATTGGCTCACCAAGAAATGGAATGGAAAAGTGATATCCAAAGCCTTAAGTATGTAACATTGTGTTCTGATTACATGTTATCTTGTCAGCGTTCATGTTCCAGAAGATGCTGATGGTGTTACCGAAAATTCGGAAGAAAAACTCCTTAATACCAATGTAGCATTAAGAAGCAGGCATTTTCTTTATCTTATCAGCGCTGGGTGCAAGGAGGATCTCTTCCTCAAATCATGCACACTGTATGCTGCCCCAACCAAAGCTTATATCACCTGATTACATACATATTCATTATTTTCCCCCCAATAATCATACATATTCAAGAACTGATTAATAATTTTGCATAGCTATTATTACGCATGCGGCTTGAGCTTAAGAAGGTCCATTTTGTGTACTATGTCGTGTCCTACAGGTCGCCAAAGAAATAGCATTTGAAGATTTTCATGGGAACTCTCCCATATGCGGTGGATAATTGGCAAAGAAACTGTTATCAGAGTTTGTTGTGATTTACACAGGTTTCAATCAGTCTTCAAACAGCTTAGCTCACCTGTTAGCTCTTCTGTTTTGTCGTCTTCTGTGTCTCTCTCAGACCATGTACTTGTAGTTTAGATTTTTGTCATTCCTTTCCCAGACTGCCAAGGTTTTCGTATCTCTATTGTACAGACTAGTATTTACAAGGTAACATAACAATGGTACAAGATGATAGGATGAGAAGTTTCTAGTTGTTTAGGTTTTTTGAATCCCATGGGCAAGTTAAGCTATAAAGGATATAACGTCGGGGGAAAAAATGCCTGGTAGTTAGCTCCATATAAAATCTTCTGGTTGTTGTTCTAACTTTTTTTTTAATAGCAAAAGAAAAGAACAAGAGAGTATGCATGGGAAAATGAGATTTGTAAGGGAGAGATTTATGTGAGACTTTTTTTTCTTTTGTCTTTACAGCTACTGTCTGAGTGTAATATTAGGAATTCTGTTAACTCCACAGAGTGCAACTCAGAACAGAGCTTAAAGCATTTGTTTGCTTGCATGTTTTGTTTATTTGAAAGGTCAAATTTAGGATTGTCCCTTTCCCCATACTCCTGAGCTAGTCCTGGATGGTGTGAGGTCACTGTCACGTCAGACAAGAGTGGCCAGTAGGCACCATATGAAAATGAGCAAGGATAAATGCAAAGCCCTGCACTTTGGAAGGAAGATCCCCTTGTGATGACGTACCATGGAATGGCCTGGCTTCTGGAGAAGGCCTTGGCAGAGATCAAGCTCACCATAAGCCAGCTGAGAAGGCCAATGACATTGTGGGCTATATTAAGAGCAGCAGAGCCGGGAGGCTGAGGGGAGTGGTTGTCCACCCCTACTCAGCACTTGCTGAACTGTGTCTAGAGCACTGGGTCCAAATTTTGGCCTCCCAGTGTGATAGACATCTTAATTAATACATGTGAGTTCAGCAGAGAGCTATCAATCTGGGATATCAAGCAGGGAGTGAAAGCACCAGCACTGAAGAGAGGCAGAGGGAACTGAGCTTCAAGGAGTTGTGCTTCCCAGGATGTGCAAGGGAATTATGAGGAAGCCAGTCCTGGCTTGGATTTGACTCCAACCATTTTTCAAAATTCTCAAATATCTATCAATTACAAAGAATTAATGTTTTCATTCTAATTAAATTCTCAAAGCAATGTTAACTCTACACTTATAAAAGCTATACTTTTTGTGAAATTACACTAAAAACTATATGTAAAGCCTTGCAATATAAACCATTCAAATACAAATGTTACTGTCAGTCTTTCAGATAATTTGTTAGTGATGGCTGATCCTTGTTTTGCAGAATTTCTAAAGCAATTGGTGGCTCTTTCCTTCTGTTAATACTTAGGTTTTTTCTTGTTGACTGTTGAGAGGATATCAGAAAAAAATATTGAAAATAATTTTCAAATATAAAATTACTTTCTTGTTTGGGTACCATGAACACACCATGGACCATTTTTTACGGTATTGGTGCTTATGGCTGATTGTTTCAGTTAGTAAAGAAATTGACGTTCCCTAAGGCTTTCATTATAAATTCGCTTCAAAATTAAATTGCTGTTGTTTCTCCCAGATGTAAATCCATCGAGTTTTAAAACTATTTTTAATCATATTAAGCATAAACCCTATGCATTTCTAAATCTGTTTTTGAACGCTGACCTCATCCTTGAGTTTAGAGAAACTCCTTGTTCCTTCCTACGGTCAGCAGTTGTTTTAGACTTAGAGGAGGCTTGCTAAACAATTGTTGGGTCTGTCATAGATAAGTGGTGTGCTGCTTCATCAGCATTACTGGCAATCACTGAATCTGTAATATGTAGGCAATGCTCAGCATATTAAGAAAATGCCTATTAGTCATCGTAAAAGTTTCTGATGCTTTGATAAGACAACAAGCTCCTTTTGAATAAAGTGTCTGTAATAATAAGCATGATTTTTTTTTAAAGAATTTTAGAAATGTGCATGCTACTGTATATTTACCTATGTAAACTTAGAAATAAATTATATATCACTCAGTGGTTTATTTCCGTATCTTGTACAACGGATGGAATGAAGTTGGAATTCTTTAAAAAGGAAACGTTAGAGTAAAAATACAAAATCTGAAAAGATTTAACATTGTTATGGTTTAAGTTGTCTCTGCAAGTTTATAATGTGGAATATCTACTCTTTATATCAATGCTTCAGTTTCTCAAATAATCTGTTAAATCTCAGATATAATTTGAAACAAGAAGAGGAAAAGAGGCTCAGAGTAGAAATGCTATATGAGAAAACAAGAGAAAAACTAAGAAGCAAAGAAGATCAATACTGTAAAGAGATGGAGGAGAAACGGCAGCTTGAGTTACACTCAACGAATTTAGAAACAGAGTTAGTAACACTGAAAAAGCACTTGAAACAGGTATATTAAACAATAAGTTAAACTCTTGTCTCTCATTTTCTGATTCTTTTTAATTGGCATTGTGTGCCATTATGCCTAAAGAAGGAGGTACTTTGTTCATAGAAGAGGCATTGGATAACTATTGCCAAATTTTAAGGACAGTTGAGAACAGCTGGTTCACAAGTCATCTGGGTTTTTTGTTATGGTTTTTCTTTTCTCTTTGCAAGTTTGGGATTCCTTTTCTTTTTCAAAATTTAGGTTTCTTTTGTATTTCATGCAAAGCCTGACCTTGAGGTTTTTTCCTTAATTACTACATAACATTCTGTATTTATTCTTCATTTTTTCTTAATTTTTCAGAAGAAAAATTAAAATTTTATAGGTATATTATACCTATGGGGAAGCAAAAATATTTGAAAGAATATAAAGGAGAATGGGAAGATATTGCTAGTTCTTTTTTTTATTTTCAAGATGCAAGTAGTTTATTTGTATTACTGCAGGTTGAAGAAGAGCGTGATGAAACACAGAGACAGCTCTCTCAGGAAAAGAGTGCCAGGGCCTTGCAAGAAGGAATTTTGAACAACCACCTTTGGAGACAGAAGGAACTAGAAGAAGAGACAAGAAGAACTATAGAAAAAAATTCAGAGGTAAGCCTTTTATTTTTTCTAATTAATTAAATTACACGGTGTTTGTTCTAAAGTCATAATAAATCTTATATAATTTTTTGTGTTTCTTGATGGATTATTTACAGTTTGCCAATGTAACTTATCCATGTAAATACCTTTTCTGTTTTCCCTTATGTCTTTAAATGTTCTGGAAAGCAGCATCAGTCCTGTATGTACCTGAATTGCATGTGCAAGTAGGATGTGCACGTGCAACCCCATTTGTTAAGCTATCTTATTTTTCATAGACATTTTACCATCACTTTTTTTTAAGGTTTCTAGCAGTGAAACAACTAGCTTAGTCAAGGTCAACCAGGAATAAAGTTGTTTGACTCTCACTCTCTGTGTTCCCATTACTGGTTTTTTTTAATTACTTATTCCCTTAGCAAACTTACTAACTTCAAGTATGCCTTTCTTTTCCACCTCCACTACTAAAATTTTATGAAGGAATATCAGCAGTGAATTAAACTTTCTCTAGAAGTTTGAATAATTGGAGGAGAAAAAGCAGTCATAAACACTGTGTTAAAACAGAATCTTGACAAGTTGTCGCCAGTTGGCTGAGGCAAGCCAATCACGGGGACGAGTCCTCTCCTATCTCTAAACCCCTTTTTCCCCTGACCAGGAGAGAAAGGGTTAAAAAGCAGAGATACGAAAAGGAAAAGAAAGATTTTGTGAGACCTCTGAACATTTGGAAAACTGAAACAAACTTTAATAAAACTAGAACAAAATATATAATATGCAGGGAAAAACCAATGCAAAATCTGAGGGTTTATACGGGATGGAGCAGCGAGGGTTAAACGGGAGTGAGAGAGAAAGGGGGACGGTGCCGCGCAGAGTCCAAAATGGCGCCGCCACGTGTGCGCGCTCGTGGAGTAAACAAAGGATCCGCGGCTGTTACGAACGCTGGGCTCCAACATGCAAACCCCGAGCTACGCTGTTCCTACCAGTCTGGTCGTGCGAATTAAAGGAAGCAAAGCAGCAAGAAGCAGCGGCGCTGGCGGCAGGAAGGCGGCCCCGGGCACGGGTCTCCAGCTACCAAAGCAGTCTGTCCCAGGCGGCACGGCGGGGGCTTCCCCGGCACACAGCTCCGCTCCACTCTGGCAGCACGGGGGACCCGTAGCCGCAAGCAGGCAGGCAGGCAGGGTCCGAGCCAAGGGGAGACAGCCTGTAAGGTCCCCGGAGCCAAGCCACGAGTCTGGAGAAGCCTCTTCCTGGAGCGAAGCTGCAAGGTCCGCAGCGCCCCTCGCAGTGCAAAGCCGGAAGTGTCCCAGAGAGCGAAAGGAGCGAAAACCCCCAAAAGCCGCAAAGAGCCCGCAGCTCTTAAAGGGGCAGACGTGCGCGAGAAACTTTTTCAACCAATGAGATGTGTAAACGTAACATGGAAGGGAATAGTCCAATTGGTCAGTTTAAAACAAACTTTCAAGCGGGGTTTTTCCTCAAACTGCCACACAAGTTTACTGATTCTACTAAGAATGTCTAGTGCTTGGAAGAATTACTTGTTCGTGGCTGTGTCACCCAATAAATGTACAGTGAAGATGTTTGTGGGAAAAATGTTACCTATGTAATAAACAGGAAATATACAAGACTGTTGCGTTCCAGGGATGATTAAGTTGCATGGCTAACTTTCACTAATACAAAAGGATTATCGTTAAGATGACATTTGACAGCTGGTACAAGATGAAAGGTAGCACAGGAAGGAAAATACCCTTTTTAGCCTTGGTTTTTGCCAGATGTGTAACACAGCTAAATTAACCTTAAAGGGAATATTTTAAAGGCATGCATATACAATAAAGGACTGTGATTTTAAAAGCTTTATACTTGAGATATATTAAATATTTTTTTATTTGGTTGCTGGTTTAAGAAAAAAAAGGCATTGTATGTTTGAGATGTTCATTTAGGTTTTAAGAGTATGTCATACTTTCGTTGTGTGCATATGTTGTACATGTGCATGGGTTCATAGAGTAGCTTATGTATTACCTGAAATTTCACTCCCATCTTCGAAGCCATGCTTCAGTATTAGAGATGTTAAAATGCAGTTTGATGCTGAAGTAGTTTTGTAGATTCATTTTCCAGCTGGATATTTATTCATGTTCCTTCTCATTCAGGAATCCAACACAGAGAGAGAAAAGGATCTGTGGTACAAAAATAAGTTACTACAAGATGAGATTGCTATGCTAAGACTAGAATTTGATCAAGTAAGACTTAGGCACCAGGAAGAAGAAGGAAAATATTTAGAGGAAAATGAGACCTTGAAAGAAAAAAATGAAGATCTCAAAAAGGAACTTAAACTGAATGAGGAAGCCTTAACACAAACAGTTTTTCAGTATAATGGACAGCTGAACTTATTAAAGACAGAATCTGCAGTGCTAACTTCCAAACTTGAGCAGACAAAAGAAAGCAAAGACAGGCTAGAGACAGAAATTGAATCTTTTCGTTCCCGCCTGAACACTACTGTTCAAGAACTTGAACGTCATCAATCATCAAAAAGTGATGTTGAACGAACATTGCAGAGAGAACGTGATGAATGGCTTCGCTTGCAAGACAAGCTCCATCATGACCTCTCTGATGTGCGAGAAACCAACAAGAGCTTGTCTCAGCAGCTGAGCAGAGCTGAAAGCAAAGCTAATAGTCTTGAAAATGAACTTCACCAGTCGAAACAAATACTCAGGGAAAAAACATTACTTCTAGAAGTGACGCAAAAAGAATTAAGTCAAGCCCAGTGTCAGGCAAAGGAATGCGATCATGCTCGACAACTTGAAAAAGATCAAGTAAGCAAATTTATAATAAAACAGGAATCCATGCAGGAGCGATTGGCCCAGCTACAGAGTGAAAACAGTTTACTCCGTCAGCAACTGGAAGATACGCAGAACAAGGGGATCATCAAAGAAAAACTAGTGAGTGATGTGCAGGACCGGTTTAATGAAATATTCAACAAACTCAGAGCTGATACTGAAAAGCAAGTTTACCTAGTGGAAGAAAGAAACAAGGAATTAAATGCCAGATGTACTGATTTAAGAGAACAAGTCTTTAAATACGAGACTGACAAAGTAGAAAGAGAGGTAAAGTATATACTTTGAAAGACCAATTTAAAATTTGTCAGTTCCTGAAATTATTTTATGTTCTAAAATGCACTAGCTAGAAGTTTTATATGTGGGACCAAATAATGCTATTTGTTCCAGTTTGTCATGTTTCTCTTTGTCATATTACTGCTTGGATCTGAGCAGAAAATAGGAAAAAGGTATCCAAGACTAAGCTTTGATGGAGAAAGGTGATTCTTTTCTAGACCTTTTTTCATCTTTTTTCCTTAGACCATTTTATGCCCTATAGAATGGGTTTCTGTATTTGGTGGGTTTTGTGTATGTATTGCACTGATGAAACTAGTAAGAGTGGTATAAAAGAAAGAATCATCCAATATACAAGGGTTGAGAAATGAAGATGCAAACAAATGAAGTGATGGGAAGTTCGTTTCAGATATTGACTCAAGCTTCCTTCTCTTTTTTATGATCTGTAACCATATTTAAATGTGTTCTTTCTTTGTGGCTCTGTGAAAGACTAATTAACTGGACAGAAAGCTAATTGGGAAATCAGTTAAACTCTCTTTCTGCAAATTGACAGAGTACATGAGTATGAAACATGCTTCTATGCAGAGCAATAGCATAATTTTATGTCACTCAAACATGCATGATCCAAGTGTTGCTCCTATTTCTGCATTTAGATGGTTTTATCAAGAAAAAGGGTGGAAGAGAGTAAACATGGGTATAGGAGTGAGGAATAAGTAGACAGTTGAAAAAAGCTATAGGTAATGGGAGAATGCATTATTATGTGTGTTCCTAGGACTAGGTAGGGTCTTCTGTATTGATATTCTACCAGTTCCAGGTAGAGCAATGATTTAAAAGTTGCCTTACCCATTTTGTTTAATTTCCCTTTACTTTCTGGAAAACAGGAACTAGTCACGTTAAGTATTTAGACACTCTAGTTTAAGGTTTGTCTACCTTAACAATTTCAATAGTGACTTAAAACTACATTTCTATCTTCATAACAAATCTGGAATCTTTAGGTGAGGTAAATATCTGGATATGTCAGATAACCATCTTATTCTTAATTTGTCACTTACTTTAAGGGTGGAGAACCCCAACAGTGCTGTCAGTCATTTTAATCTCTGAATGGCTTTGTAGTCCTACTACCAAAATAACAGCTTCCTTTTAAGACACGAGATACATATGTGAACTATCCAGATTTTTGTAAATCTCCTCTGTCAGTATAAAGGCAGTTGTTATTCTAAAATGAACTCAGTAAGAATACTGCAAGAGGTTGTGATTCAACATATATTTAGAGTGAATCTCAAAAAAACTTTCAGATATATGTATTCATTTAATTATGTTTGTATAATGGAAGAACAGAACAAAGAATGATCTAATACCAAGTTCTGCCTTTGGTCATCAGAATAGCATCTTCAGTCCATCTATAACTCTTACATCACACAGATTTCTTTTGGATTTTGTTAGAAAAAATTACGTGATTGCAGTGTGTGCTTGTGTATTGTTCTGAGAATAATTTTTTGTGTATTACGAAAGAGGAATCCGTACCAACAGTTTCTGATAGTTTGGAGGTGCTCAGCTGAAAAAGATGAAGACGTCATTTGTGCAGATTTTGTGGCAGGCAAAATATCATACCTTTGAGTTCAGTCTGAAGACAGACCTAATTGTATAATGAAATAAGTTAAAATAAAGGCATATTTCATGTTCTTACAATTTTCTTCATGCTTATTTAACTGTTTCATTAGGGCATGATCAGACAGCTGCAGCAGGAGCTTGCTGATGCTCTCAAAAAGCAATCTATGTCAGAAGCTTCACTTGAAGTTACTACACGCTACCGCAGTGACCTGGAGGAGGACAAATTGCGCTTACAAAAAGAGTTGGAGAAGGCTAAAACCAAGGTATGTAACGTGTAACTATATCAATAAATCTTAGAGTGGCCGTGGAAGGTAGGAGCAAATGTCCTAAAACCCTAGAAAAAACTTTGACAGGATAGATTTGATGATGTATGAATGACTTGCAGTGTTTTATAAACCTGGTGTCCATGATTGGAAGCTCTTTAACATGAGGACACTATGTCCTTACTTGGACAAAGGTTTCTATTTGCTAAGGGGCATCCAAAGTAAACTGATGTGTGTATAGCTTACTGAGTTTGGTTTGGCCAAGCAGGTTGTCTGATTTCTAAAGAACAATAGAAATACTAGACTGCTGCCTTTGAGCTTATTAATGCTGTGTTTCTCCTCTCTTTCCCTAATCCCTTCCACCACCAGGTAACATGATGTCAATTCTAAATGCTTCTGTAAGTTATTCTGCATAGATAGATAGATAGATAGATAGATAGATAGATACACACACACACATGTATGTGTGTGTATGTGTATAGATATTTTTCTCTGCCCCCCGCCTTCTTTGACTCTGCTGTAATTTGCCATCTTTAAGCAGCTTTCATGCAAGTGAATTCTAAGCTACTTTCTTTTGCAGTTTTCTTACAAAAACTGAAGTAGAGAGGCCTCAGAGTTCTGAAATAGACATCGTCTCAGTCTTTGTGAATTCATTTTAGGAGAATGATGAACTTGTTAATTCAAATTGCAAGTGGATACAAAGAGAGTCACAAGTTACCAAAAGGGTAGGAAGGGCAGTGTCAGTGCTGAGAACCAGGCTGTAGGACATCAGTGGAGAGATGGGAGAGGCCAGCATGAAAGGTAGTGAAGCCACACAGTTTGAGTTCCACTACTAGCAGAACTGAAGGTTTGAACGTACCTGGAATTATTACAGTACTTTGGGTAGAGGGTATATGCAGACACACGCAGGACTTGAATTCTTCAGCAGCAGCTGACTCCTCTACAGAAAAGCTCACCTGACTACTGTGGATTCTTGCTGTGATTTTACAGTTGCAGGATTTGGAAGAACAGCGTCTTCAGTCTGAGCATTGTGTTCATGACTTGAAGGCTGCCTTGGATAATAAGGAAAGAGAAGTAACAGCTTCTTCCCAGAAACTGCAGGACCTTTTGATGGCATCTTCTGGGACTAATCATACTATAAAACAACTGGAAGAACATGTGCAACGGTAGGAGAATAACACAGTGAATTCAGCAAGGTGTCTGTTGCTTTCTGGGACTGCGTGAAAACAACAGGATGGCCTTGCTGCATCACAGCAAGTTAATACACAATTTGGAAGCATGCTTTTGTCTTAGATTATGGTATTTCACACTGTCCTTTCAGAATTGGGGCTGGTGGATTTCTGTAGCAAGACCTGTATTTCTTTTTTAGCCTTGAAATTGAAAATGCCAGATTGGAAGCCACAGTCCAGCAACAAAGCAAGAGGATTGAAGCCCTTCAAGGAGACCTGCAAGCCTCTGCCTCGGTAAGCTGGTCATAAACTTCCCTCCTTGGAGATCTTGAGCCTGCTGACCTATTTCTGTGGGAAAATGGTAAGATGAGGTTTTCCTGGAAAGCCGAGGGGAGCTCATCAGTTTTTGTGTTGTGTTGAATAGAGGCTGCTCAGAAAGCAGCCTGGTCCATTCTCCAGCTTTCTGCGTTTGAGGGTCTTCTCATGCTACTATAGCAAATTCCTACTTAATGCTCTAAAAGGTAAGGATTTGACACTAATTCACTGGTGTAACTATTGTCTGCTTTACACCTCTCATGTCTCATTGTCCCCTTTAGACACCAGATGCTGCTTCAGATACTTATTGCAGTGTGTTATCATTAAAGGCGTTCATCAGGTTAACCCATGGAAATTCTACAGGGGATACAGATGCCAAGCACTTCATGTTGGAGGACTGACTGGCATCATCAGACTAGAATAAAAATTATTATCTCCTGAGGTTTTGGTGTGCAGAATTGGTTTTTCTTTGGCCACTTAGTGTGTGTTTTGTTTTGATGAAAGTAAAGAGGAATGCCCATGGTATCATTTGCAGAACTCAGCGCAAGCCTTGGAATTTCCCCTGCCTCTAAGCAGTGGAAACCTTTAGCTCAGATAAGGGGCTTTCATCTGTGGTATGTACGAAGCAAATTATTTTTGTATTGTAACCAGTGAACTAGGGTTCGTTTTATGATTGTAGTTGCTAATTAGTTGCAATTAGTACTGAAGAGATTTTGAAAATAGCTACATGTCAAAATTGAACTTTGTGATGTACTGATACTGACAGGAGAAGGGAGGAGGCAGTCATGATGCTGGTCCTTCCCCCTTGGTTAATCAGGAGTGGTTTTCAAATGTACTGTGGATGGGAGAAGCTAGTCCTGCCTGTTTTCACTGAAGATTCTTTGTATCCCACATGGTGTTCTCTCTCCCTGAAGCAAACAGCAGAGGTGATGATTGCTAAGAATTTTACAGTGGCATCAAAGTAAGGCTGTTTGATCATTGGTACTGGGTGTAAATACTGTAGGAATGAAGAGATGAAGAAGTCTGTGTAATGTCATACTTATTTTTGGAAATGAGGTCTAAAATTCAGTCCAGAAAGTCATAGTGTGTCTTGCTTTTTTTAATGCTTCTGTAGGTTCATAAGCGCCTGGAAGACTTCATAACTGGTTTACAGACAACCCAGGCAGCTGCAGAGGACCACCAGCAGCAGCAGGTACATGGCTGGCTTCTGGGAATGACTGTTTTAGGCTTTGAATTTTTTGTGTGCAAGTAATTGATAAAAAGATAAGGTGGTCTGTGTAGGCACAGTTTAGCTGACAAATACCATTCTGGTTTTAGGGCAAGGCACCCTCAGGGCAAAAGGCTGTAAATTTCCTCATTCCCTTGCTGTTATGTTTTGTATCTCTGTTGTGATGTGCAAGATACTTGTGTTCATCAGCATAATTTGTCTGATGAATTCTCTCCCCCATCCCACAAGGGGGAAGTGAGCAAATGGCTGTGTGGTGCTTAGTTGCCTACTGGAGTTAAACCATAGCAGGTGATGGATAGGATGGATGTTGTGGGCAGGAGGGAGATCCATGATTGAAAGCTGAGAGAGTAGACTGGACTTGGGACATTCCTGTTACCTTTGCAGCTTTGTCACAGCTTGCCCTTGAGACCATGTTAGCTTCTGTCATAAGACCCACCATTTCTGCTCTGTAAGAACACTTGAGAAAGTTGTACATCGTGAGGACTTTCTGTAGAACGGTAGGGTATGTTCTGTAGTGGGCACTGAAGGAGTTATTGTAGTAGAAAGTGTGTATCATTATGAACTCCAGAGGATCTTTGTGAGAGAGTTGAAGGGTGTTTTTTGTCTGTGTGTGCATGTTGTCTTAACTCCCCAAGTTGTAACCTCATCTTGTCACTTCCCGAGTGTTCATCCTTTCCACCACCTTCAATTGCTCTGGTTTTGGTTACGTTTCCCAAGGTGTGTCTTACAGTCTGTGTTAACCATAGATCTTGGATGGGAACAGGATGTTTCCATATAAATCACTATTACAGTGCTGGCTTTCCAGTCGCCTTAGATTTTCTTCTCCTGCCACTCTTGCTTTCACAGATGCAAAAGCAAAGTGTGCTGGCGCTGACATCAAAGGACTTCCACAGCATGTGGGAAGAGCAGCTGAAGTCAAGATCCCACTTTGAAGAGCGTGTTGCTCAGCTTGACAGGGAAAAGGCTGAACTCTTGGAACAGGTGAGCCCAGGAAATGCTCCAGACACCTAGTCAATACCCAGGAGAACCAAGTCCACCTTTTTGTCAAGGTCTGGCATACACAGATTTTTCTGTCATCCTGCCGTTCAGGCGCTGTGTATCTTGTCATTTGGGGGTGATCATCCAGGAAGCGAGTAAAGCAAGGTGGCTATCTTTGTGTAAATTCTGTAGTGGTTCTGTTGGGAAGAGTTCCCAGTGTGGTTTTCTATCAGTTGAGCAGTTGGAGCAAGGCTGCAGTTCCCAGTTCTTTCCTTGGATTTCTTCTGGTCGTCTTCTGACCCTGTGGTTTCTGGGTAGGGTTAAAATGCTTCACGTTTCCAGTGCAATATATGGAGGAGCTGCGGCATGTTTTCAGGGTACCAGGAGATTAAAAACCTTGCAGAAAAACATACTGAAGGAGTGCTGGCCAGATGAACTAGTGCTTGGGAAACAAGAAATGGCTGCCTGTTTCCAAGGGGCAGTCTTTCCCGTTTCTCATTTTCTGTGGAGGAAAAATGGAAGTACAAAGTCAGAACAGCTGCCAGCTCTCCTCTGGTTTGGCTGAGAAAACACCAAGAGGAAGAACAACATGTGAATAAGTAAATACCCACAAAGAAGAGATGGAGGGGAATAAAACATTGAAGAATTCCAAAAGATCAAAATCCTCTGCATGCCCTTGCCTGCTGATCATTGAAGATCCCGTGAAAATTTTAGATTAACCTATGCTCTCCCATGGCGTGCATACCTACGTAACCCCTCCTGTGAGCAGAACAACTGCTGAAAGTGTTCTCTGGCATCTTCTCCACCTTTTTGCCTTGAAGCATTAGAAGAAGGTGGCCTTTGCTTTAGTGGGAGCATCCATTCCTGTTGTTAGGTATTGGCCTGTGTGATGTGAAACCTGAAGTGATTAAATGTTCTCAGGTATTCTGTCCCTTGGCATTATATGGAACGTGGCTAACAGATAGAGATGCATTGCAGCTTCTCTAGAAAATGCTAGAAGCACATACTGAATGGAGATATTGTTTCTGTGCTCTCTGTGTCATGTATCCTTTCTGTTTTGAAAGTGTGAGAGTGAAAGAAAAAAAGTGAAGAAGCTGGTAGAGTTGAAACGCCCAGTTGAACTGCGTCTGGACCAAGAAATGAAACGAAACATCGAACTGCAGAAAGATTGTAAGAGGTACAGCTTTTTAGTAGGGTGAATAGGTATCCCCGAGAAGAAGTCAAGCTTTATTGAAATTTTAACGTAAGAATAGGAGGACATAACTGCTGGCAAGCAAATTCCAGCCTCATGTTAGCTCTTGCAAGGTGTCTGTGTGCAAGAGCCTATAGTTTTCAAGAGCTGCCAGAAGAACTGCAAAGGCACGTTGTCCTGCAGTTCTCCTGGGGGAAAGGAAGTCTTTTATTCCTCTTTTCAGGTGAAATTTGGAACCCTCCAAGTGATTTGTGGTACAGGAATGCTGGTTTCTCTCAGGAATTCCTGGTGTGTCAAGCACATTAAAGATGGAGCAAGCCATGTCTGTGCTGCTAATGGGAAAGTATGTGAAAAAGGCTGGATGTTCCTTTGCTTCACTGTTTTCCTGACTAATTTGTTCTGCAGGCTCAAGAGGCTTCTGAGCAGAGCTATGAAGAAACTAAGGGTGTATGAGGAGAGAGAGTACCAGCTTAATTTGCGGGGAGAAATGAAGAACAGGTATTCTGAAATGGTCAATGAAGTTGAAAGATTAAGAACAAAGGTGAGCTCCAGTTTGTGGGGATGTTTTCTCTTTTGAAACTTGCGTTATTCTCTCCCTGTACTACTTTTCATGCTGTTGACCTTTTTTCTTGGCTATATTTTGAAATCGACTTTTCTTGACGCTCCTTCTACTGTTACAGTAGTAGATGTCTATAACTAAGACTATACCAGTGTGGTTAGAGATAAAAATGTTATGAGAAAAGCAGTATCTGCAAGCGCACATTAAGAGCAAGCTGTCCTGTAGAGGAAAGGCAGAAGAGCTGGCAGGGTGCGTGACCTCACACACCACAGAGCAGTCCCACAGGCTCTCACCAAGAAGAGCAGACAGAGGAGGTCTGATGACAGTAAGTGGGATCAGCCAAGAGTGCAGATTGCCAGGCCAGTGTGTAGGGACCTGCAGGTGTGCAGTCCTACCAGGATGTCACATCCGTGGGCGAGGGTCAGGGCTGAGAGCAGGGAGGCCCAGCACAGGTCTGACAGATTAATTCCTCCTCTGAAGGACAGGGAAGTAACACTGCCATAACTCGGAACAACTGTATGAAGTTGCATTTGCCGAAGATCACCCACTGAGCCCTGTCTTAGGCACGAACTGAGCAGGAGGCAGTTCAGGTTTTGCTTTTCTAAAAGGTGTTGTTGCTTCCCAGGGCACAATGCGGTGAGGTGATGCAGAAAAAGTTCTGTAACTTATTACTCACTCGTAGCTGTCTCAGCCCATCTTTCCCTTGTCACAGGGACTCAGAAGTAGAGTTCCCAGAGGTGCTCTTGAGATTGCTTTGGCTGTTCAGTCACATGTAACCTTTTATCTGCTTCTCCCCTCATTACTCAGGTATGTTGCTAAAGCAGCCATATTTCAGAGCTACATTTGGGTTTAGAAGGTATTATTGTAGAACGAGTCAACTGCCTTTGCATTGGCTCATTTTCAATCCAAAAGTTAGTAGCGTTTTTGTTGGAAGAGTTACTCTGAATGATGGGGAAGCGTATTACATCTAGGCGGTTTTAAATAAGTCTAAAATTTCTATTTTCTGTTAGAGACTCTTTCAAGTGTTTATGAGGCTAATTTCTTCCACTTCTTTTATTAAAAGGCAGGACATCTTGTTTTATGTTCAAAGGATATAGAAAAGGTATGTTTCTGGTGCAGGGAGAGGAGGATGGAGCTGTAGTTGATGATTGGGACCTACTGAAAGTGGTACTTCCTGCAAATTTTTGAAAATAAACTGCAGCTTTGTCCTAGAGAGAATATGTCTTCCTCCACCACCGCTGTAAAAACTTGTTATAAACCACTATTTACAAATCTTTCAGGGTAATGAAATGTCTTGTCAGTTCTGTAATAAAGCTTTGACTGTTACAGCATGTAAAAATTCCTCTAATGGGTGATACATGTTGTTTCTGATGAAGCCAGAAGGTGGCTAGGTCTGAGTGTCATGTTCCATGAGCATATGAGCATCTTGCAGAAGAATAGCCCTAGAGCTTTTCAGTCCATCCCTATGGGTGAAATGCTGCTAGTTTGGTACCTCTTGGTCTGTGATCTACTGCAGAAGAAATGAGGAATCCTGTCAGAAAGGATGTGAAAGCTGTTCTTATTTTAAAAGAAGAGCCTGGTTTCACTTTGGTTTTAATACTGAGCCAGCAGGTAACAAATATAGTCTCAGTGGCCATTGATTTATGGATTGTCATAGAACTGACTAATGTTAGATCCCTCGGAGTTCATTCTGGATTTTTTTTCCGCTGTCTACAGGTTGGTGAACTTTCCCAGCAGCTGGAGATCGAGTCTAAAAAATGCATGGAGCTAGAGGCACAAAATCAGGATTTGCAAGAAGAGTTGTCTACTATGCGTGGTAACCATGAAAAACTGGAGAAGAGCAAATGCCAGCTGAAAGAAGAAGTGGCTAACCTCAAACTGCGTTTGGAGAGTAGCATGGTGGATCACAGCCAGATGGAACAATATAAAAGAGAGATGGAAGAACGAGCCAGCCAAGAAATAAGACAAAAACTACAAGAAGTCAATCTATTTTTGCAGGTAAGTGAATTTCTCACTTGGGTCTGTAGTCTCTATTGTATAATTTTGTTGTGCCTTGTAATTGTTTAGTATTTGTTGCCTGATTCTGTGTTAGCGCTGTACTTTTGTCTTTCCTGAAGGGCAGTGGGAGAAGGGAATATGGTTAGGCAACTGCTTTCACTTGTGTGTAATGTGCCTGCAGGACCCTTGCCCCAGGTGGATTTCCATTTTGCAGTTCCTGGGGGGGTATCACTGTCCGCTGGTCTTGTTCTAACTGTTCCTCCTTGAACGGATGTTGCAAATTATAGTTGTCGTGGCCAGACATACAGCTCCTGCTTTGTCATTGTACAGGGGAAAGTGCTCAGAAGAGAAGTCACTGAAGTTGGGGGTGGGAGGAGGGGAGGAATCCTCCTAATTTCTTTGAAGGATCCTTTCCTATATGCCCTGTCCTACAGAGACAGTGTTCTCTCATTAGATCTTTGATGAAGAATAGTGCTAAGAGAGGGGTTCTTTCTGAACGAAAAGAATTATTTAACGTGGTAGTTCCAGGGTTCTGCCTTGAGTGCTGATGGGAGTGAGGAGGCACAGTTGCCTCACTGAGTAAGGCTGGGTCCTTGAAAGCAGGTACGTGTAATGAACTGACCAGGAGAGTTCTCTTGTTCTTTGCGGTGGTTGAAAGTGTGTTATCTGCTTCAGATGCAGGCAGCCTCCCAGGACAGATTAGAACAAATCAGAGCCAGTCATCATGCATCACTGAGAAACCAGGTAAAACACAGAATCAGAGATCTCGAACATGAATTGGACAGGATCAAAAATACCCAACAAGACAGTATCCTTCAAAAAGAATCCACACAGGCAGAAGTGGAAAGGTACAAAGAGCTGTATCTGGAGGAACTGAAAAGTAGAAGACACCTAGCAAATAAACTGGAAAGGTAAGTCCATGCTTTTTTGGAGTGGTAATAAGATACTACCTTTTCCTTATGCATTTTCCTCCTAAAATCCCTCTTCTACCTCTGGTCAACGTTATGTATGTGAGCATAAAATGGCATATTTGTGAGGAAAGTACCTTAAGATGCTTCCTCTTCCTGAAAACTGTCTTCGTTTCTCCTTAGTGTTACAGCAGTAATACCACTGCTTATGGCATTAATAGGGTGCTTTTTATGTTGATTTTGTTTTAACAGACAGCCTTTTTCAGTCTCTAATAATCTCCTCCTCTTACTCTGTATAGGGCAGAAAAGATAAATTACATGACCTTTCCTGCTTGAATGAGGGCAGGCCCTTCAGAGAACAGAATTTGATTCTATGAAGCAAAAAAACAACAAAAAAAATCTTTTTTGTTTTCCATTTTAGCAGTGTGTCTGAGGTTTGAGTTTTCCTTGGGAAAGGGAGGGTAGCCCAGAGTTCTTAAGCAGGTGATGTCTTTCAGAAGAGGCTACGTAAACACATGACATTCAGAGTTGGCTTAATGATGAGTCCTAATGCTGAGAAGTGTTGGTAACTCTTGCTGCTACTTGTGGGTAGCGTGACTTCTTAGAAAAAGGCTCTCCAAGAAAACCTCAGAACAAATTATGGTTTTGTTTTGGATGCTCTTAATTCCTTCCTCATTCAGAAGTTGAATAATAGTCAAAGACCTGAAGGGTAACTGCGAAAATGTTGCTACCAAAGATAATTCTTTGTCTGCTTCTCAATATTTCAGAGCTAATGAGAAACTCGCAGAAGCCAACGCTAAGCTCCTTCAAGAGCGCCATAGAAGCAAATCTTTAATCACAAGCAGCATTGTCAGTGGAGGTCTGGCTGCAAGTCCAGTTCTGTATTCAACTGAACTGGGACATCTTGGCAACAACTTGGCACTGAAGGGGAGTCTGAGTCTAGGAGGAAGCTTTCTAAGCCCAACCGGGAATTCACTATGCTCAAGAAACCAGGTTGAAGCCTATGTGGCTAAGGTAAGCTTTTTGAAATACTGTTCTCAACTACCGCTAAAGAGTATTCATAAGCAAGGTTATGCTTTTTTACCCTAAAGTTAGAATCCATTTCTAGTTCCAAACTATGCAGTCTAATATGCTAAAACAGCTGCTAATCATCCAAACAGTACACAGCAGCATGTGATGGAGTGAAGACTTTTGGTCATCAGGGCTGTCCAAATTTCCAAGAGTGCTCAAAGACCAAAAAAATACTGAAATCTACATAATGAACTCTGTAATGAAATTCTTTGGCAAGAGAAACTGTGATAAGGAATACTGTGGCATAGGGAGTTCTCAGCTAAGCTCTTCATTATATTTTAATGTATAGTAGGATGACCTATTTTAAATGGCTGACTTAATGATGAGGGCAAAATCCCATCAGACATCTTTATTTGCTTCCTTGCTTATCTTCATTCTACCAGTTTCTTCACTGGAACTTGTTTTAGTACATGAATACCAGCAAAGGGATGATTCAAAAATAGGATGATATGAACAGAATCACGTAACTCACTTTAGTCTGGGATGTATACTATGCATGGGAGGCATTTGGTTTTATATGTGTTCTTACATGAAAAGGTAAAATTAACTACTCCTGAGGAAGTCTTCACAGCTTTCTAATTTTGCAGCAATGCTGCAACCTCTGCCATACCTCTGGTCAAACTATGCCCTGTAATTAGCAGTCGGTGTGATAGCACGTCCCTCACAGAATGGTGAACACGCTATCATGAGATTTGGAAACCAGATGTCGATAGTTGTAATCAGTTTCTCACCTAGCATAAGGACGGAGGCATGAACAAGCTTCTCTGTTCAGGGAGTGTTCTGTCCCTTGCGAATTCTGTTGTTGAATTAATGTGAGCCGTATCCAGGTGCTTTTAAGTCCATCTCAGTTCAGTGGTCCCACCAACATTGGAAAGAGCCCATTTAAACAATGTGTCTACATACTGCACCTGCTTTAAGAAAAAAACCAACAAAACACAAATGGACAAAGTAGTGGAGGTAATGCATAGCAGTGGTAGTTAGAGAGATATACTTTTCTGTGTCACTGTTGAATGTGTTTCTGAGGTCAGAGAGATGGATTACAGTACCTTGGTCTTCACAGGAACAAGTATGAGCAAGAGCCTTTCTGCACACCAATCCCTGGTAGTAACTGTACACATCCAGCATTACCACTTCTCGAAGCAGACACTGTCTGCAAAGATATGCCATTAACTTAAAGTGCAGTGATTTAGAAAAGACTGAGCTGGAAAGTAAAATCACTGAACAGAATGAGTTCTGTTCTAACCCAAACCAGGACAATGTCATTAACAGTGTTTGAAGCCATACCATATCTCTGAGGAACTGAAAGTACAGGATTCCTGACACGTGCATCTGAAAAAAGAGGATTGAATTGGGAAATAAGGATTTAAGTCAGGAAGTAACAGAAGGGAAAAGCCACACATATCCCTCTGCATACAGTAGTGGGTGGTGAATCTTGATTGGTTTCCAAATGCAAAATTACCAGATGCAGAGTGTGCTGTCATTTCTGCAGGAGTCCTGTGCCATTCAGGAGACAAGTTGGAGCGTGAGGAAAGGATTCAGAGATGACAGTTTTAATCTGTTTTGCAGTGCTTTGCCAGTTGTGCTGCTTAGTACTCTGCCTGTTCATGAGGTTACTTAATGACAGAAGAGTTTCTCTGACTCTAAGCCTTTTCTTGACCTCACTGTTTGCTTCAATTATGCCTCAGATTTTTCCAGTAACCTGGTTCCCTTCTACAGAATTCGTCTTACCTTTAAATTCAAGCTAGGCAGAGCCTTCTTGGAGATTACAAATGCTCTGCCACTAAAGCTCCTAATGAGAGTTAAGGAGCTTAAATTACATTGTGCCTCAGGTAGTCGTCTTGCACTTCTTTTTTTTAGTCAAAGCTCTCTGTGCAGATTTGGTGTTTCTCGTGGTAGCTTCCTCAAGGTGAGAAAGGCTATTTGAAGTAGAGGACACGCTGTTCTTAGGAGGAGGATGGTCATATAAATTTGGTTTGTGCAAAAGCTTTGAAATAGCTTCAGGAGCGAGGATGTCAAAATACTTCACATTGCTATTATTCAAAATGCTGGTATTAATTGTTTGTTCATGCAACTGTTGGAATAAACATTGGTAAATGATGCTAGTTGCAAACAAGAGGGCGAAGTGATCCCCTGGCCAGTAGACACAGTTGCCTCTTTTAGACATAATGAGTTTGTAGTTTAAAGGCTTGAAAGATTCACTACTTAATGTGAGAGGCAAATGCCAGTGATTATGCATATAGCCTGACATTTTTGGAGATGATCATGTTGCAAGCTCAGTAAAAAATGAGCATTTTGTTCTTAAAAAAACCGAAGAAATGTATTCAATTACAGTATAGCCCCCTTTCCCCTTATCAAATATATTTGCTACAGAAATTAATAACCTTGAAATAAAAGTGCAAAAATACCTTAAAAGTACAAAAAAGTGCATATTGACAGAAGCTCATCAACCAGTAAAATCCCAATCACATGCGAATGTCTTTGAGGCTTTTGGTTTTCTTATTTTTATCTTTAATAGAGCTCCAGTAGTGAGGAACAAGTTAAAAGTCCTTGAAAACGGTTTATAACCAGTATTGTTTAATGTGGGGTGGTATTTTATACTGAAAATGTTTTGTCTATTCATGCTGTTAGGTTTTGATTAAAACTTACTGATGCATTCATGTTTTCCTAATGCTGAAAATATTTTAAAGTTGTTAGTTTGTCCAAGTGAAAGAATGACCGCTGCATTCTTTATGTATTTGTAATGTATGGCTTCTGTGGTAGTTAACTGTCTGTAAGGTGTCAGAGTATGGATTTTGTCTGTTATAATGGAACTTTGTTAAACTATAGGAGTGGACCAGTTTACCCTCCTTGCCAGTTGTGATATTCAAAAAAAGTTCTTCATAGTAACAGTAGTTGTGTCTGGAGTACCAGTACTGTTCTGAAGAGTTCCTAGACTCTGAGTATCATCTCATGCAGTCTTACAGGATTGAATTTACTCTGTGCTCAAGCAGTCCTTGTGGGTAAGTAGGAAGTCAACACCGCTTTCCAAAAAAGAATTCCCGAGAAGGTGACTGCTTCGAGTATGTTACTGCCTCAACACGTGCTGTGAGATGAGAAGTACCTGCTCAGGCAGCTTGGGATAGTCAGCTGTGATACCTTTTCCAGGGAGCTGTGGGGAAGAACAGTGGAGGCCATTTATAGTCCTTGAAGGTGTATTTTGCCTGGCTCTTCATTCCCTTTTCAGAAATCACTGTGTTGGCTTTATTTCCATTTATTTCTCTTTCCTCAAGCGTGGATGAGAATCACAAAGAAGTTAATGGAGTGAATAAGAGGAAAACAAGATCTCATTCTCTTGATTCAACCACTTGTGTAGCAGAGGGTCTTCTGGACTTTCTGGTCATTGTGAAGTTTCCAGAAACCAGGGAAAATGGTTTATTCCAACACCTCAACTACTACTGCTTTGCTTAGGATTGGTCCTGGTTTGGGGTCATCTTTTGGTCTAAACAATAGCTTTCCTGCTTTTTTCTGTTACCTATGTCTCACTTCATGTGTTAGGGTGTCCCTTCTCCCCAGGATTTTGCTGCTGCTTGTACCTGCTTGAAAACAATTAGAAGTTTGGGGGGTCCTTTTCCATTGTTCCTTCAACTCCATGCTCTGCTCTTCTAGGTGGGAAGGCTCCCCTCTTCTTCACACTCTTCTAGGTGTGAAGACACAGCCTATTCCAACAAAGTACTACTGAGTGGTGGTTCTCCTGGAGGAGCTGGTGAATTTGGTCACAGCTATCCCTGTAGTCCTGGAGAGAGGGCCCTTTCCTGCATGCACTTCATTGGTTTACGGCCCCACTTCTTTGGCCCTTGGTGTAACTGCCTGTTACTGCTTCTCTTGTGAGGATATGCAGAGTGCTTACCTTCCTGAGGCTCTTGCTCTCCATGGCCTGTTAAGTACATTGGGGTTTTTTGCTTTTTTTTGTTGGTATGTTGCTAGGTGAGTCTGCTTGTTTCATGAAAAAAATGCTTATTCCCTTATGGATTCACTACTAAAATAAGAGAATCACAGAATGGGTGAGTGTGGAAGGGGCTTCTGAAGATCATCTAGTCCAAGCCCACTCAAGGCAGGGTCAGCCATAGCAGGTTGCTCAGGGTTATGTCCAGCCAGGCTTCGTACATCTCTAAAGATGGAAACTCCACAACCTTTTCAGGGCAATTTGTACCTGAATTTGACCATGCTTACAATTTAAAAAAAAAAAAAAAAAAAAAAAAGTACTTGGCAGCACTGAGAAGAGTCTGGCTCTATCTTCTTCACTTTCCTGTCTAGGTATTTAAACACACAGATGAGGTCCCCCAGAGCTTTCTCTACTCCAGTAAAGACTCAATCGCAGCTTTCTTAGCCTTTCCACATAGCTCACATGGTCCAAGCCCTTCAGCATCTTCATGGCCATCATAGGCATGGAAGCTGTATGGTATCTATTTTGAAATTCACCATTCACAGACTTGATGGAAAAAAATGTAAGAGTCACAAGTATCATCAAATGTAAATGACAGCTTGGACTATGACTCTTTTATGAAGACTTTGCAGTCATAATCATGTGAGAATACCTTCATTAAAAGCAATAACAACCTTCTAGGGAAGAAAGGAGTAAGTGCTCCTTGCTGGTGATCCAAGCTGATTTCGGTTACATTATACCACACTTGCTGTGTAGAAGCTGTTGCTATTTTTTCTTAGTACAAAGTTTCCAAGAAAAATTTGTGTGTTTTTTATATTTGTGTGTGTGTGTGTGTCATGGTATTTGCAATAACAATAAAGACAAATCTTGGCATGATTTGTAGAAGTGCTTTCAATTTTCTATCTTAAGTTGGAGAAAAGAAGAATGTTGTCATATTCTATACGTTACATGTCAATCCTGCAGCAGCTGCTCTTGCACCTCATCTCTGAGGAAGTTGCAGAAGCCAGCCTCAGCTGCGTTTGTCCACATGGATGGCATTTGTGCATGTCTCAGCATTTAGCTGACATTCTGCTCATGTATTAGATGACAGACTTCAGCCATACCTTCACTGTAATAACTCCACTGTGCTTTCTGCCTGTATATTTTTAAAATGCCCAGTTATAAATCCAGCTGGTGAGTTACAGATTGTTTTGTGCTACAGTTAATGGTGCTGATGAGCAATGAGATTGCTACAGCCTGGCTGACCCAAGACTTTCTCTTCATTAAAAATTAACCCTCAAACCAAGATGTCTCTATTTGGGGTAATATTTTCAGGTTTTATCACATATTATGTAACATGTTTTAGAAGTTTCATATTACAAAAATTTAAACATTAAATATTAACTGTATATTTTCCCTGTAATACTAGGTACGGCAGGAACTGGATGAAAAAATCACTAAGGAACTTGAACAAGGTAATGTGTCATTTTGTTGGGGGTGTGTTTAAGGAAAGAAGATGACCGTTCCTAACTCTTGGAAATAATGGCTTGAAAGCGGTCAAGTTCCTAGGCTAAGCACAGGGGGTTTTCTGCTACTTTTCCAGTTTAGACTTGAATGTGAAAACTTCCTGCTTAACAAATATTGTGTAGAATGTTATGCAGTTGCCTGGAAAATAACAACCACAAAGAAAAATTAACCATTTCCCCCCTGCCCTGCCCAGATACACCTGGCTTAAGCTGAAGTCACTTTCACTAGAGTTAATCCTCAAGCACAAACTTCAAATATAAAAGAAGCCCTGAGACAAGATTTTTACAGACTTCAGCCATCGCTTCTTCCATGTACACCAATGGCATTCAGCACTAAACCATACCATACACATTCTCTGCTTTTAGTTTGTGATTTTTGCTATGTCTCTTATTCACTGCTTGTATTTGTAGCTGATACAGTCTTTTGCAGTCTTTTTTGAATAAGCATGAAGAATGTAGTCAGTGACAAAAGATCTCCTTTCTGTAGGAAAAGATCACTCGGTAGTGTTCAGGCTAACATATGATGAGCTGAATGCTTGTAATACATAATGTAAAACATGTTCTATGAGGCCAGGTGTCCAAAGAGGAATTGCACCTATTGGATGATAATTAGTCCTCCGAAGTCACCGCATTGCAGGGACTGGTGCTATTTCAGAGCAGGAGGCCCCTGAGAGCACTTCCTCCTGTTCCTGTACGTTCCTGTTTTAGTGACATTGAGAGGTCTCAGCTATAGCTTTGTAGCTCTTCCCATGCATCTGAATGGACGCAAAGCCATTGCCCAGCATCCATGTGCATTTTGAACATAACTGTGTGTCTGCCAGGAGCCATAGAGTAAGTTTGGTTTGAGGACCTTCTATGAAAAAAGTAGCTGGAGAATGATGGTAAAGGTGGGTCTGCGTTCATTGCACGTGTATTTTCATGGTGGAAAGAGGGTTTTGCCAGGGCAAGTGACAAAGATGCTCCTCACAGAAGGAGTCAAGCTGGGAGAAGGTGAAGGCTGGGACACCTGTCCTGCTCTGACTGCAGTGCAGAGGTGTTTGTGTTTTCACAGGCAGATTCTTTTAAAGTTTGTCACAGTGAATGCAGAAGCTGGTTTTTAGGAGTAGTGCTGCAATAAATCACTGGTTTGAACATTTCAGGAGAACAACTGCTTTAGGTTGAAGAAGTCTGCAGGGGACTAAATTTAGCACTGGTATAAGCAGGAATTGTTTGTGGATTCCCTGAAGATGTTCAGTGTGCAGCCTCTGGAGTTTCTTTCACTACCTTTAGAAATACTGTTGACTGATAAGCAAATGTGGAAAAAATGTGTTTCTTCCTTTGTGCCTTTTTTCCTTTGTGACCTTTCATTGTTATGTTCCCTGGCAAGGTTTTAAATCTTTCTGGATTGTTGTCTCTCCAGTTACCTGCAGTGTTTTTACAGTGACTTACTTGGTCCTGTCTGCTGTAAAAGTAACACCAGGAATCTTGTCTCTTTTCTCCCTAGCCACTGCTGAGCTTGAAACTGGATCTGCTGGAGCTTCTCCCATGGTATCTACTGACGGGTCTTCAAAACATTTCCATGCTGACCAGGACCCCATTTGCAGGGTAATACAGGAGTACCGTGATGTTTTAACTAAAAATTACCTGATTTGAATGCTGGGGCAAGGCTCTGGAAGTCACTGTGTTTACATCGTGTGTCTGTGGTTTTCCGTCCCAGTGCTCAGATGTGAAAATGTGTTTATTGCGTCTGAAGAAAAATTCTAAGTCTTTTAAATGGATGTCAAGCGCATTGCACTTGCCTGTTGGTTTATTGATGCGCAGTTGTTTTGTGTTACATGGTTCAAATTGTGAGTGCATGTTTTCTGACTAGCAGATTGACTCATTTTGATTCTTGAGCTTGACAGAGCTGTCAAAAGGTTTTATATGAAGGTAGATGCATTACGTTTGTCCACTGATGTTCTGTGTTGTAACAAATGCATTCCTTTTGTTCTGTTCAGTCCTTTCCCTCTGAGTGTTTTTAATCTTTCCAGTGTTATTTTAATGCTTAGGATGTTATTTTTTGTGCTTTGAGCCCGCTGCTTCAGTCCTGTTGCAGTGAGTATTTCTGCTGATAAACTAGAAGTTTTGCCAGTGTTCAAGCTGGAGAACAGGGCACTTTACATTGTTGTCACTTTATGCACCTTAGGTTTAAAATTACTATGAGCGTGTAGTAGTGCCAAGAACATCATTCTGTGGTCTTTTTGGCACAATAGTTTTGTATCACAGAACCTCAGAATGGGTGTGGTTGGAAGGGACCCCTGAAGGTCATCTGGTCCAACCCTGCTGCTCAAGCAGGACCACCTAGAGCCGGTTGCCCAAGACCGTGTTGGCTCCAACAATGGAGACTTCACAGCCATGGGCAACTTGTTCCAGTCAGTCACTTTCACAGTAAAGAACTGTTTCCTGATGTTCAGATGGAACCTTCCATGTTTCAGGTTGTGCCCACTGCCTCTTATGGTATTCATGTGGATTTTTGTATTAAAAATTGCTGCAGCTTTAGACATTCGCAGTTCCTACATCAGCACCTGTGGTGCACCTGAAACACTTCATGTGGGGGGAAAAAGGAATGCTAATTCATGAACTTTGAGTCTCCTCAGTACTTTCCAAAACTTGTGTAATAGGATAGCCAGTCTTTTGCTGCCAGCACCTGATGGTGTGGTGGGTATAGCCCAGATGTTAGCCAGTGGTGTGGGACATTTGTGTCAATAAAACAAGCAGTTTTACGTATTCCAGGGAGTTACCTGTTGTTACTGAAGACCAGCAGTTGTCATTTCCTGTCTGCAAAAGTCAGTAACGATGAGGAGATTATAGAACAAAGTCCCACTTCTGGAAAAGTGCAAATGTTTGTACTGGGATGAATTAAGACTGGAAGAGAATTGGGGGTTTTACCCACTAATTAAAGGACTTAACAGGCAATGAGGAAAGCAATGAATGCTGCTATGACTCTGCTCCTTTTAATATGAGTACATTTTTGTGAAGGTAATACACTATTTAATTCCAGGTGTTCTGTATCAACTTGATATTTAATAAACTTTGTATTCTAGTACATGCCTTTGCTTTATTGTTCCCCTTCTTGACTTTGTTTTCCACCCTCTTCCCTGCCCATGTAACTCTCCAGAGCTCTCCTCTGCTCACTGCAGCTCTGTTCACAGCTGCATCTTCAGCCCGGCCAGGAGGCCGGGCAGATGCCCAGCATGCATCTGTGTCCTTTTCCTCAGGAGCGGCGTGAAGCACAATTGTGTTAGATTGTGGACTAGAGCTGAGGTGTGGCTAATAATAAGTTTTCAGACTCTTCCTGTATTTTATAGAAATCCTTCTTATGGTCTGGGCAGAAGGCAGTGGCTGAGCTTCTGGTAGCCATGAAACTGGCAAATCCTGCAGGTTTGATCCCATGCGAACCTGACTGATCTGCAGCCACAAAGGGAAAAGGTGTTAAAATTCTCTGGCCTGCACCAGAGCGGTCAGCTGTTGATACTTTCTAGTGTCTCTCTGCAGAGAAAGCAGGTGCAGAACATACTGGTCTTCACTCTGTGTTGTCATTGTGATAAACAGACATGACCTGGTTTCCAGTTTGTTCCTAACTTCCTCTGTGCTGCTGGTTGTGTGAGCGGGAAAATTTCTTGCCTGGTGAGCAGCAGAATGGAAATTCAGTGTTGGCATCTGGCATAACAGGAGCTGATCGTTGTTATGATGGGGTGGGAGGTGAGGGGGTAGCGTGGGTGGCTGGGTCTTGCTGCCTGTTAGAAACAGCCCCAGTTACTCTGAAAGTGGTGCTGCTACCATGTTACAGGACAATACACAAGGTCACTATTTACCCTGAAGCAGAGCTGTATCCTGTTCTGTAACACAGGGAATCCATCTCCTGGGCAGGTGTCTATCTTCTGTAATTTCTGTCTAAGCATCTGGACCTGTTACCTAGTGTCTTAGTGCTTGATCATGTTCTACTGGCACATAGTTGGTGCATGTGGAGGGTTTGGGGGTTTATTTTTCATTTTGTTCATAGAGTGCAAGCAATAGAGGCAAATTACACAGGAACAAGGGAATTTCAGGTTGCTGCTGCATCCCACTGCCATTGCTCTTTGCACTTGGGAACAAGAGGCTTTTGGCTTTCCATCAGACGCAAAGAATGCCTTTCCTAAGCAAGGCTGAAATGGATCAGACTTTGAACAAGCAAACGCAGTGTGTGAGGAGATGGGCCAGGCTGGGACATTAGCCCATGCGTCCTCAGTGCTCATGAGGTGCAGGCTCGATACAATGATGAACCAACTGTAAGTCTATCAGCTTTTCTTTTCAGTGGCACCAACTCATTCAGTCACCCAGGATTCGTGTCACAAACCTCATTTCTTACTGCCCTGAACTCTTGGTTTAGGTACACTGTCCTTTCTTGTTCTTTAATTTGGAAGATCATTTACTTGTTTACCGTTCATCTCAACATGGCAATCCAGCTACTCAGTACTTACTGTGAGCAAGCTGCCAAATCCTGTGGCCTGACAGGGAGTGGATGGTACAAAGATATGTATAGCTATAGATACAAACATACATATATAGATACGTCTGTAGAGGTAGGTGTTTAGATACAGTTATGTACAGTGTGCATCCCTCCAGCAGCCAAGCACAGTCTGCCCTGTAGCTGAGTTGTTGACACATGTTGATGGTTTCCACACATTGACCATGTGACTGTGGCTCTCCTGGGACAGCCCTGGAAGCAGCCTGGGAAGCAAGTCCCTTATTCTGAGTCCCTAATTTGGGTACTGTTGTCGGGGGTGGGAGTGGAGGGAGAGGCTGTATGATGATGCTAAGTTGCCACAACACAGATTAACAATGCAAGAAATAGTGTGAAAAACTTCTTAATCTGCTGAATTATAATGTCTTTGCATGCCTTTTCCTAGAAGGCTAGTTGGAGAAGACTATGGAAATTGTCATTACACTAGACCTGGCTAATGGGGGAGGTACCAATTGACTGGAGGTTAGCCAATATGACACCCATATACAAGAAAGGCCAGAAGGAGGATCCAGGGAACTATAGACCTGTCAGTCTGACCTCAGTGCCAGGGAAAGTAATGGAGAAGATCATCCTGAGTGCCATCACGTGGCACATACAGGACAACCAGGTGATCAGGCCCAGTCACCATGGGTTTATTAAAGGCAGGTCCTGTTTGACCACTTGATTTCCTTCTATGACAGTGAAGCACTTAGTGGATGAGGGAAGAGCTGTGGATGTTCTTTGCCTGGATTTCAGTAAGGCTTTTGACACCGTGTCCCACAGCATCCTCCTGGAGAAACTGGCTGCTCATGGCTTGGATCTGTATACACTCCTCTGGATAAAAAACTGGCTGGATGCCCAGGACAAAAGAGTGGTGGTGAATGGGGTTCAATCCAATTGGTGGCCAGTCACAAGTGGTGTTCCCCAGGGCTCAGTACTGGGGGGGGTCTGTTCTCTTTATTATCTTTATCAATGATCTGGACAAGGGGATTGAGTGCAGCCTCAGTAAGTTTGCAGTTGACACCAAGTTGGGCAGATGTGTTGACCTGGTTGAAGGTCAAGAGGCTCTATAGAGGGATCTGGACAGGCTGGATCAATGGGCCAAGGCCAGTTGTATCAAGTTCAATAAGGCCAAGTGCCAGATTCTGCTCTTGGGCCTCAACAACCCTCTGCAATGCTACAGGCTTGGGGAAGAGCGGCTGGAAAGCTGCCCATTGGAAAAGGACCTGGGGCTGTTAGTTGACAGCTAACTGAATATGAGCCAGCAGTGTGCCAAGGTGGCCAACAGCATCCTGGCTTGTATCAAAAATATTGTAAGCAGCAGGAGGAGGGAAGTGATTGGCCCCCTGTACTTGGTACTGGTGAGGCCACACTTCAAATACTGTGTCCAGTTTTGGGCACCCCACTTCAAGAAGGACATTGAGGTGCTGGAGTGGCTTCAGAGAAGGGCAACAAAGCTGGTGAAGGATCTGGAGAGCAAGTCATACAAGGAGCAGTTGAGGGAACTGGGGTTGTTTAGCCTGGAGAAGAGGAGGCTCAGCGGAGATGTTATTGCTCTCTACAACTACCTGAAAGGAGATTGTAGAGAGGTGGGGATTGGACTCTTCTCCCATGTGACAAGTGACAGGACTAGAGGAAACGGCCTGAAGTTGTGCCAGGGTAGGTTCAAGTTGGATATTAGCAAAAATTACAGTGAGAGTTGTGAAGCATTGGAAGAGGTTGCCCAGGGAGGTGGTGGAGTCCCCCTGGAAATGTTTAAAAGACATGTAGATATGGTGCTGAGGGACATGGTTTAGGGACCCTGGCAGAGCAGGGTGTACGGTTGGATTCATGATCTTGAAGGTCTCTTCCAACCAGATGATTCTGTGATTCTTCTAAAGGACAGCCAGAAGCATGCCAGCACAAAGCGGTTTGACAACCAGTTACTCAGCTTTGACTGTACCATCAGTTTGACATACAGCTGCTCCCACCCTCCAGTTACGTCCTGCCAGCAGCCAGGGGTGGCCACTGTCCGCCCCTGTTGCATCTCTTTGCACTGTTTGCACCAATTGTATTTCTTGATAGTGTCAAACTTGAATATACAAATTGCTTGTAGCACCACCTTTCCTGAAGCTTAGGCTCTGCTTTAGCTGAGGTTACTGTAATAGCTGACCCTTCTACTACCTGTTACTATGATCACTTATCATTACATATTAATTTAGCCACTGCTCCAGCTATAAGCACAAGTACAGTGGCTGTTACACAGGCAAGCAGCACAGCCCATGTTTTATTGGGGGTAATATGGACCACATCTGGTTAGGCCTTATGAGCACAGCTGTGTATCGTAAATTATAAGGACAATTTCCACTCTTTATCTTCTCTTGCCTTTTCTGATTTAACTGTGGAAACAGAGTACAAATTCTGCTCCCACCTCATAGCAGTGCTTCTATGTAGTCTGGAGCTCTAGGCACCTTTCTAAAGAAACAAGAAAAAAAGTCTCCCTCACATTTGTGAACATGGGCATGCAGACAGGCATAAACAGAGAAAAATATGTACCAGAAGTGCAGAGGAAAACAATGGGTCACTGGTTTTGCAATTCATCTGTACTTACTTACACCTACATTATCTTCACTGATTAAGCCCCCCTTGATGCTGTAGTAGAACCTTTGTCATATTTAGAAGTTTCTCTTTTCATTAACTTACTGAGGCTCAGGTAGCCCATGGCAGAGGGTGGGGAAACTTCAGTGCTTTCATGAATAATTGTTAAAGGCCCATGATGAAGAAGGGCATTGCTCTGGGTACCTCTGTGCATTGAAGCATGGCATTAGCAGCAGGGTAGCCTGGCAAATCCCTTTCAGCTAAGAGCCATTCTGCTGGCACCTGCACGTTGCTGTTGAAATTCAGAACACACAAATAAGCGGTATGAGTCCCAGATTGAAGTTTATCTTTCTTACTGCTTTCTGCACTGGCCGGACTGCTCAAAGATGTTGGAATCAGGCATTAGAGCATAAAAATCAAAATTACTTGAAGGATGTTATAAATCATGGAAGATGTTAAACTAGTCTGTAGATAAAACAGGAAGCTGTCCCCATCACCCACAAAGCAATCATCACTCAAATTACAAGAGCAGCTAACCCTACCGTATATTTGAATTCCATTCCATTTCTCATCAGGGACTGTTTCCACTCATATCCTGACCATTTTAATTGAATGTGAGCTGACAACTTTTCAGGGAAGCAGTCTTGAAAATCAGAAGTGCAATTCCATGGAGCGATCCTACCCCATGACAGCTACACAAAAGAATCTTAAGCCTGCTTTTGCAAAGACCTCGAGCATTTGCACTTCCTAGATGTAAGCTGCACTTACGCCTGACTCTTGTATCCAGGATAGGAGTTAGGTCAAGCAGAGGATGAAACACGGTAAAAAGCAAGGCGGCCGCTTCCGTTTGGCGTGGATGAGCACGTGCTTTCACGCATTTTACACTTGCAGTTTAATCATGGAAATCCTTCTGCACACTCCTGCTGCTCGTCATCTGATTGTTAGGAGGAAGGCGGGCCCCAGTCCTATTGACTGTTTACACCCTGACATGCCCTGTTTTTGAAATCTATTTCCAAACCAACTGAGGTTCTATTGTGTGATATTTCCTCCGCAGCATCACACATTTTCAATCACCATCAGCTCCTTAGCCATAATCACTTCCTGCCTTGGCTTCTGTTCAGCACTGCAACTCACTGCAAAACAAAACTCCCATGAATCCGGGCTGTATACACGAGATGGTACAGATGACCCCGCAGTTAGGTGGCAGAAGCAAAAACCGCTTTCATTCATTGGAAATGCTATAAACCGAGTTTGAAATGGTTGTTGGTAGTGAGGGGTTGTATTGCTGCGTGGTTTCTCCTGGTCTCATGTGTGCATGTTGCTTTGAATACAATTTTGACAATCTGTCCCTGCCTCTGAGGACACTGCATCACCTGTTCCATCAGTGCAAATACTGGCAGATCCTTGCCATACACCACCAGCAACTCTGGCCAGTTTGCAGAAACATCACAGTGTTCATCTGCACACAGGTTTCCATCTGTTCTATAAGCAGCGTTGAAGTCTGAAATCATACAAGTGAAAATTCCCAACGATTTAAGCACAAAATTCCAAAGAACAAAACATAATTAAAAAGCCCACATTTTAGGATAAGAAGCTTCCATATGAAATTCTAGTGCCTTAAAATATTTCTCTGTAGAGAATGCTTTCTCACAGTTCCTCGGTACATCTCATAATGAATGACATGCACAATAATTGTACCCATGTTAAAAGAGAACTTTGCTATAAGCATCGCTGTAAAACCTAACTTTGTCCACATTCAACAGGTTTCGATCCTGCATACTTCTATTTTTTTATGGATTTCACCACTTCAAAGCTAGCTGCTTTGATTTCTCCACCTGTACAATTTCCGCTCTAATCTCTATGCAGAGTGCTGTAATCATCACTGCTAGAAAAATCAACATCAAAGATCAGATACATCTAAAGTATATAAAAAAAAGATGGTGGGACAACCATTAAAGATGTTTTAGTGGACAAAACCAGTACATGCACATGCCCTTGTGCCCCCTCGAGTAACAAACACCTTTTAACTAAAGGTGCAAGTAGCAGGCAAGGAGTTCAGCACTGAATGAAATTTCTTGGCATTCGGTGGCACTGATGTAAGGCTGAACGGCAGCAGCATGTTGTTCGACGCAAGTTCCAGAGTTCCTGGAACGTGCTGCAAGGCTCCAGGAAGGAAGATATTACCGCCTAGATAAGGTCAGGCATTTAGTGCTAGCAAGGAGCTCTTGGCAAAGGTCTGAATGCTATTGTGTGTTCAGCTTTGATTGCCACCTTCATCAGTGGAGCTTTTACTTTCTCCAGGGAAAACGCTGCTACTGATAAAAGGCCCCTAAGAGATAATACAGCATGCTGGAAGAAGCTGTCAAGAACATGATTTCCAGGACAGATGTCTGGCTCTTTATCATCTTGTCATATGCTTTTAACTTAAGCCTGGTACAAGTTTTCCCTCCCTCACCTCAAGGCTTGGTCTGTACAGATGTCACCTTCTTGGCACATCTGGCCTTCAAGGGTTTTTGTCTGTGAATATCTGATGCACAAAGATTATGTAATCAACAGGGAAGCCAACACTGATCGATAGGACACAGCTTTTCTAGATCTCCACTGCAACTGAAGAACTCCCTTCCACTTAAAAAAAACCAAACCATAATCCACAGATTTATTCTCATGATTCTAATCAATAAACTGCTGTTTCCCCAACTAGAAAGCAGAAATAACACAATTAGTAAAAATTAGTAGAGTTGAATACACAGGTGCCAAAATGTACCACAGACCAAATACAACTATCAAGCACAAACCATCTTGATGGTTCACCAACATCACTCACATTCGTAGTTTCCAAGTCTCTTCAAGTGAGGCTTCTACCTTCTTGAGAAGTGCCTTCATGGTTGTTGTCTTTTAATTCCTAAAGGAACAACAGCTCATGGCTTGGTATTTGTCACGTTGACTGCGGAATAAATTAAATCTGTTCTTACCTATGCACAGAGAACACAGTCCTGGTATTTAGGATCATTTCTGTAGGAATCTGCTGAATAAAATTCTGAGCAGAGTGCAGCTTTATGCAGCAGAGGGTAAGAGGTGGAATTAAGTCACCACATGTGCAAAGCACCTACTCAAGCGTACAAATCTGGTACATTTGCTATGAACGTAGTCTGGCAATGGCCTTGAGATAAGTCTATCATACAAACCAGCCGTACTTTATCTTCAGCTCTAGCACAGTGTGTTTCAGATATCTCTCAGCTGTTTTACTTAGAAAACGGTCTGAAGAATAAACACGAACTCCAGGGACTAAGGATAACAGGCTATAGTTACTAGTAAAGGTTGAGTCGTACAGCAATGACCATCAGCATTAAGTCCTCAAAACAGAACCCATGTTCTTTCAATCCAGGAACATACCTGTAAGTCACGCAATATTTAAAGAAATTTGATTGCAAATATGTGAAGTGGACATGGCGACACTTCAAGTGGATTGTAATTAGGAAAGTTGCCCTTGAACCACAGAAGATGGCTTCTGCATTGCTTCAAGCACACCAATAGAATTTAATTAATCTGTAAGCCAGCTCAGTCATTTTACTGGCATCCTTTGCCAGTACTAGTCAAGACTTGTCCTTTCACTCCAAGAACTCTACTAAACAAACAAAAGGAGGAAGTGACCAACCTAGGGCAATGCAGGAAACTTAATGGAATATGACAATTACCTCTAATTTAGCGTTACTTCCTTATGTCCTTAGCATCACCTTTCTCTGCCCTGCTCATTTTTGTAAAATTGGTTTATTACTCTGCAAGGACTCATTGGATTTTACCAAATATCACCTGTTTTTTATTGGATCTTTAGGCTCTTTGCAGGAAACAGCAGTTTCCTAGAACACTATGGGCTATGACCTCTTCTTCCTATCTCAGCAGGGCTCTTCATGTACCCTGAGTAACCAGTTGACAGTCATATGGCCACAATGGTCAGAACTTGCTGGGAGTGCCTTCAAGTTTGAAAAGAGTTACTCATTTTTTTTTGTTGTTGAGAGCATTTTTCCCCTCCAGCAAGAATAAAGCAAGGGCTTTTTGCAGACAATACTACTCCTCATCTCCTAGGAGACATTTGCTTTGTTACATCTCTACAGTCAGCGGGAAACAGCAAGGAGAACCTCCTCCTCAGCCAGCCGGCACACATGAACTGGCATATCCCTGCTCGACACACAAAAATGATCTGTGGTGCTTTTTACATTCCAGTCCTTTTCACACCTCCTCAGATGATGAGAACTTTTCCCCTCAAAAATGCAACTGTACCTTATTTCCTCTATGTTTTACCTCTTCGCTACTCTCGATGCTTTCACACCACTGGCTGCAGTGTGGGTTCACCTAGAATCAAGATACATAAACAGCCTTCACGCTTCCTGAGCTTACACCCTAGACTCTTCCTCGTCCTTCTCCTCCAGGGACTAACATTCTCTAGTTTTCTTTTTTAGAATGACTAATACATGGCCATCGCTCTATGTTTACTTTCTGGTTTCAATTCATTTTTCCTACCTTTATTAATTTTATGAAAGTAAATTAATGATATAAAAAATTACTAATTTTCATAGGTGACCTAATTTTTTTAGTTGGACTGCACTACAGGTTTGTTTCAATAAAAATACTGTTTCAGACTGGTTATAATTCAACTTCCTGCATCAAATACTGTTTTCCGAAGTGCTTTCTCTGCACCATATACTTACAGGGACCTAGCTACTCTGTGAGTTCACAAGGCTGTAATTTCATCTTATAATTTTTAAAAGCCTATTGGGACCTAGGTTCAATTTCAAGAAGCCCCTTCTGACTGGGTATCCTGGCTTCAATCCCTCCACCAGTACACCCAGAAGTGGCCTTTGTCAAATCCAGGCCAATACCAATGGCATGAAACTGAAGTAAAATTTGGTGTAGAAATTGAAACAATTTGAATCTAAGCCAAAAATCACAATTCTGAAAAGCTTTACATTGGTGCTGTCTAAGCATGAAGGTAAACAAACTCCACAGCTGCCAGTTTTAACATTTTAGATAGACTTCGCTTCTGAGCAGGCTCCTTCTTGGCAGGACTGAGTTACTGCCTACAGCCCCAGTCAGACCTGTGAGCTGGCCATCCTTTGCCTATCTCATTGCAAAATAATCAATTTGACAATGCACTGGATAACAACCCACTTGAGCTTTGTGCAGCCAGTTTTTGTTAGGATCCTTTTCTGAAAGGGAGTTCAAAGTTATCTTTCTCAGTCTCTTGGAGAATGTCCCTAACTTTAGGTCAGCCTGCGAGTGGAGACACAACTTCTTTAACCTGTAACCCCATCCACCCTGCACACACAATTTCACAGGTCCAGAAAGAGTGCATGCAAGAGCTGAGGTCACTCACCTGAAGGGAAGAGGTAGGGGTTTGCAATCTGTTTTAAATACCTAACTGTGTAAAAATATTTTTTTCCAGATCATATTTTTCCTGCTTCAGCAATTCCTGAACTACTCTGAATTCTCATCTTGTCAGTCTCTCAATTTTACAGATCTGCTTCACCATGTTGGTTCCACAGCTTTGCATCTGAAATCATCACCTCAAGGATAAAGAAAATAGTTTCAACTAACATCAGCAGCTCATCATATTTTAAGTCCTCAGCCAAACACAGGACCAAGATGTTGCATTGCAAATGATGTGCTTGAGGCAGATGGTCTCCATATGCATCAACATTCCCTAACTCAGCTTCAAACATAATTCCTATGCTATAAAGCAACAGATTTCCTTAGTCATTCCAGTGCTTCTACACGTATTCAATCTATGTATTTCAGCTATAACTCTCCTAATACATCCAAGGCTAAGCAGTGCTTTTAAAGTCAGCTCATCCTGATTCTGCTCTTTGCCTCGGCATTTTATTCCGCTGAGCCCTAAAGTAGATAATTTACATGATCTGCTTTATTTGTCCTTTATCAATACAATTCACTTTCTATATTTCTTCTCTAGTGCCAGTATCAATGTTTCAGTAGCAAAAGGGCTTTTCATTGTACATGATTTTGTTGACTGTTTAAAGAAACTGATCAATTCTTTTGACATAAGGAATTATAGACAGTTTTTACTGACTTTCAGTAATCATAGAAATCACCCTGCTTTGCCTTATTCAATGTCTGCTCAGCAATTAACTGCAGAAAGCTGGACAGAAAACTACAAGACATTACTAGGTCACAAGATGGATAAAGACAAAAAAGGTTTGCTGGGCTTGTCATGCTCCACCAGGAACAATCTCAGGAAACAAGCTGGAATCTACAAGAACTGAGAGCCAGATTTCATGGAGAACACATACCTTCAGTTCGAAGTATTTGGATTCCAGTGAACTTGCACTGAGAAGCACCAAATCCCACTTAATACTAAAATCAATATAAAAACCCAAATATACTCATTAAAATAACAGGGTTTTGTTTCCCCTCATAGCACATTTATATGGGGGGGTGTGAATATTGGACCTGTTTGGACACTGGAGGAGAAGAAAAACAGATTTGTCCAATAGTACCAACTTCCTCTTCCTGTCACCATACCGGTATTTGTGCTGAGTAGCGAACAGCATGGGGCCTAAAACATACTACACTGCACAGAACTTGTCTCACTTAACTTGGCTGTTGCTAATGAATAAAAGAAGTCTATGATGGTTACATGTGATCCACACATTCAATATCAAGGCAAATTTCATTCAAAATAAATAATTTATCTAAAGTACTCCTCTGTTTCCTGAACTACACTCTAGCATGACAATGGTTACACATTAGCAAACACAAAAGTCTCCTTCCATAGATCTTGCCCAAATTTTGAGCAACATGACAGCCTCTGAGAGGGGAAGACTGAGAACAACTTAGTCTGGAATTTAACTGGCTTCAAATAAATGTATTTAGTTTAGGTTCTGCATTCCTGCTCAAGTCTTTCTCCAATTTCATTTGTCTGCAAGCATCAAGGCACAAAGAATGCCCTGCAGGATAGTTTTGGGGTCTACAGAATGTTTGATAAACAATAAAAATTGTTTACATGCGTAAGTCATTACATGTAACAATTGTTACATGCATAAGTCATTAATTTGACTGTGAAAGCTTTCAACATTCTTGCTTTCTACACTTAAAAAAAAAAAAACCACAAACCACTAAAACCAGTTTTCTGCTTACAACCAGAACTACTTTTAGAGATGGTTACATTGACAGTTACACACTCTACCATCAAATAACCCTGAGTTATCACAAAAAGCCTTGATTTACCTTCAGAAATGAGATCGTATTTTAAAGAACAAAGCATACATCCACAACATCAGGACTGTCACTGATATTGTTTGCATTTCGCAGTATTCGTTTTATGGTGAAATCATGCCGCATGAAACCACAAAGTAAATTCAATGAAACCATCTTTAGTAAAACATAGAAACTTTAATCTACATGCAAAACTACAACATATTCATAATAAAAAACTGGTGACTAAACAAATTAAACACAATTTGTAAAAATCATCCATGTTGTTAAATAGGTCTGTACAACCAAAGATTTACAAAGTCCCTGTGCATTTTCACCTTTTCAATGCACAACTGAGTTCAAAGGTTCTGCTCGAATATTCCCCAAGTCAAGAGCTGAATCTGTCTCTTCATCAATTTCACCAATGACAGCACTGCAATAAAAAACAGGTTATTGTTTGTTGAAATCCCCTGGTGCAAACCTGCAAAGTCACAAAATTAACTTGCTAGTGAAGAACTTTTTTTAAAAAATTATAGAAATCTATCCTTTGAACTTCAAATCTTGATGGCTATAAGTAGAGTCTGAAGGAAATTTGTTGGGTTTGTTTTTTTTTTTTTAAGGTGCAGGTTATAAGAACCATATACTACTGGTCTGTTTTAGGCAGTAGGTTAGCCTCTTTGACAAAAACAGGAAACCTTTTAGAGAAAGAATAGCCTTTCAAGAGTAATGCCTAACTGTAGCAATTTGTAAGTGCATATGACATCAGGTAAGCAAGACAATTTCCTTCAACAAAGCCTAATAAACTGTTATTAATTTATCCAAGGGAGAACATACAGAATTTTACCTATGCCATGTTAAGACTTACCTGGACTAAAACACTAGTGGACTCAGTAAAACTGCTTTAAAGAGCAAAGAAAGTTAAGGTACTAGAAGTCTTACTAGCTCAGGATGGGAACTAACCCAGAGGGAACATAAGAACAAAGAGTCTAATCCTTCTGGCACGTCCTCCACTTCAAAGACTTACGAGCTAGTGGCTATATCCACAAAATTAATTAACAGCCACCAGAAACTATGTTATATTAATCCATCCCATAGCTTTCTGAATAAATTTCTATTTTTGGTCTTTGCTACATCCTGCAGCAAAGGAGTTTCACGATTAAGTTTTACACTGTGCAATGAAATACGATTATACAAAACTTGGTGTCAGATTACCTTCCATTTTCAGTAACAGGAAAAAAACAGGGGCATTTAAATGAAGCAATTATCTTCCCAACTCCTCCTACTACTCCCACTTTCACAGCAATCAATAACAACTATAGTTGTGCTTTTTCCAAACTGAAGAGCCTCTGCCTATTCAGCCTCTCCTTGACAGAAAACATTTCATACCTCTAGTTATTCTCATTTGTGCTCTTCATGCACTTTCATGTTGCACCCCTCTAAAGACAGCGGCATACCAGGTGTTTATGCTATGAGATGTCAATGTCTGCTGTTTCAGTTTTCTTCCTCATAATCCCTAGTATTCTTCCTTCCCACTGAATTGCTATTTACAAAATAATAGTCAGAGACCAGGGTGAGACTGAGCTTAAGAGTAAGACATGCCAATACAGGTGTCTGGGTTCCCATAACAGTCAGTAGAAACTAAAGAGGAATCTAATTTGCCTTAAACCAGAAATCTGGTCAGCTGAGTAGCTTGCTTAGTGCCATAACTGTCTAGATCTTCACTGTGCCGGGAGCTTAGGCAACACAAATGTAAACTTCAATGTAAACTGAATATGCCAACTGAATATGCAAGCACTGACCAGCATGAAACCTCATTTCAAATTTGAGTCCCTTCAGAATTCTTGTGTGAAAACAACTTGACCCTGGATGCTCATTACTATTTCATTTATAAGCTTTTTCTAAGAAGTATTTTAAACACCTTGTTAGATTAAAAACTGTCTATGATACCAAAGCATAAGTTTCTCTTTAGTTCGCATCAAGAAATATGGCCTTTTAATCAGAGATCTCATTCTCCTAGATGTCAGAGGAACAAATAAAACCTTCCACTCCTGATGTCTCTTCATAGGCTTTTTGCTTCTCATGCAGCAAATACAAATATACATGTATTTAAGAGGTTTGGGTTTTTTAACCAGCTTTTCTTCTCGATTTTTATTACAGTTTTACACATAACTTTCTAGTATTAGTATCTTTTTTTGGTTTTCCTAATTCACCACACACTTCTAAAACAGAAGTTGTCTTTTTCCTTCTAACAACATTTGCTTGCTGTTGAACCATACTGAGTTTTTCTGACTGATGCTGCATATTCACTGCAAGCTTCTAGTGAAGCACACTGGAATGCCTGGAAGCATTTTATCCCATGGCTGTTTCTTTTATTTTTCAATAGCTTTTCTATTTCCTGAGAGTCCTCTAATTTGAAGTTACTGTTACTTAGCTGTTTCTTTTTTCTGCTTCCTAAAAGGATGCTGAATTTCTGTATGTTGAGAGTTGCATGAATATAGAAACATATTCATCAGAAGGAATAATTTTAAGTTTGTTAAGGTTACAAAAAACCAGAATAATTTCTATAAAAGAAAGTTTGGACTATATTTGAGTAATGTAGAAGCCTGGTTTGGTGAAAAAGTGAAGTAGTCCACAATTATTTTGGCTTTTTATACATATTTGTACTATTTGAATGAAAAGTTACTGATAGACTAGTATGCTTAGCCCTACCTTTGTACCCTTGTCTATTTATTTTTGCTCAAAAGCTTAAAGCAAAAGTGATGAAAGCCTTCCACTTTCTCAATGTTAGAAAAACACACCTAGATATAAATTTAGATCTTGATATTTCTTTGCACAGAAATATCCATTAGAACTAGAAGATTGAAATTTCTATCCAGGCTCACATGTTGGTCACTGTTCTCTTCTGGTTGTAGTAAAAAAAAAAAAAAAAAAAGCTTATTCTTTGCCACAGGTTTCAGAATGCTGTTGCAGAAGTCATCTTCCTAGAAGGCCCACTTACCAGGCCTTCTTCCCCCTTTCTCTTGTAACCCTTCCATCTGTTTGGCACATCAGCTACCTCCCTCTGCATTTAAGGAGCTTTTACTCTCATTTTGTCAGGGTATTTTACATGAAATATCAACTCATACGTTTCACCTGTCACTGTCAGCTTCAACAGCTGTTACACTGTCAAGCCAGAACCTTCATGCATTTTCCAGATTATAAAATATTCTCTGTGAACACCTCATCTAAAAAAATCCTGTTAAAAGTACGTATATCAGATTGATGACTTGTTGCACACACGTTCTATCTTATCTTTTGTTCATTCTTCTTACCTTTTCCTCCACTAATGGATCCTGCCTTTCACAGACTGGAATAAAGAACATCTACATAGTGCCTAGACTCAAGAAAAGAAAACGCTGAGCTCCATACTGACCTTTCCTAGATTGCTATCAGTACATGAGCTGGTTAATTACAGCTCAGCAAATCTAGACTAACGATATCTTAACATTACAATACAGTAATTTCTGTAACAGAAACATAGATACTTGCTATTCAATATGCCTCAGCTTTGACAGTACTGTCAGTGCTACCCACAGACACAAAGATGCAAGATGTCTGGGACTATCAAGATGTATACAGATACATTATATATCTACACACACACACACACACACACACTAAATTTTTATTAATTTGTTTTAACAAGAATCTGCTATACTTTCAATGTGCTGTACTTACACGTTATCACCTCTCACAATGTACAATCCCAGCACTACTTGCTCAACTCCTTGTGAAGAACTGAACACTCGTTCATGGCTTTCATCCAAAATCAAGTTAATGGTCTGATCAAAACCTTTGAGGGTTCCCTGAAAAAACACAAAAATAAAGCACTCTAATTACCTTTTAAATTCACATTCTTTCCTCTCAAGGATATCTGAAACAGGGTGGTAATACTAAGGTACTAGAGAACAGATGCTCTCTTTAGGTTTTATTGTTAGGCTTAATCACAAACAGCTAGATAACGAAACTTCAAAAGCAATAATCAATTTAAGAAAAGTGTATTTACTACTGAGTGTTCATGCTAAAAGCTACAGTAAACTTTAGCATTAAAAGAAGTAACATTTCCCTTTAGCCAATGACAATTCTCTGAACAACTAATTTTACTGTTTCAACTAGTTTAGTCTTCCTTGTATGGAAGGTTCCAGAAATCAAATAAAGGATTAATTAAAACAAAGAACAGAAAAATTGGATTATTGTGGTCAACAATACCGAAACCATTCTCTATGTGCAATTTTAAGTGGTAGCTCTTCGAAGGAGATTAGCTTGGTTCCACAACATTACTCAAAAAAAACCACCAAAAAACACACAAAAAAATTTCTGTGCCACTTTGATATGTTTTTGGACAAATGATAACGTTATTGATTTCTGTAATTTACCATCAGTATCTGATTAAGAAATTTAAACTCAAGTAAAACACATTCATTCAAACAGTGGTAATATCCATTCACATAATCTAAACATGTAACAATATATCATATATACCAATTCCAGTCAAATGTTTTTGGTAGGAAGTATCTCGTATCACAACACAAAGTTTACCAGACTGATGTCAACCAGGCAGAAGATTTGGTGAAGCTAGTATTTTTCTGCTAAAAGTACTGTTTCCTCTTTCCAGAAGCCATACAAAGCTATGTACAGCCAGAAAGATATAATCTTCATGCAATGATCGTACTGTTAAGATAAACTCAAAACACAAAAGAATAAAAGATGGAAGGCAGAAATACAAGGAAAAAAAAACAAACACAGATGCAATAAAAGCAAAACTTTACACAGTCTACTACATAACAGTTTACCAGTCCTCAGCTTTTCAGGTTTAAACATAATCCCACAACAATTTGTCAGCAATTATCAGCTGACGTTTTTCCATAACCATATGGAAGCAAAAGTTTTTGCAGGAAAGTTTAAGAACTCACTGAACAGAGAGGACATTTTAGATGGAAACCAAATTAATGAACAGAAAAAGAAATGCATTTTCTTGCCTGTTTTTATAGAAAAGGCCATTTGACAAAAAGTCAAAGCATTTGCATGCACAAGATTACCAATGGACAAGACTGACAGGCAAGAAACAATAAGTGTTTAACTCATACAGTATAAAATAACAGTCATAAAGCTTTAAAAAAAAGTTTGTAAAATTGTGAACATATAGATGATAATAGCCTACAATGGTTTCTTTATTACCATGATGGAAATTATTTATGGAGGGAAATAAAATGTTAAAAAAAATACAAGTCTCACCACAATCATTCTTCCATCAGAAGTAATTACTGCAACAGTACCTGATAGTTCATTAAGGCAATGTTTAGAGATATCTGAAAATATATTACACATGAATGTTTCAGAAAACGTTAATGATTGTTAAGATTCAAGAACCATGAAGAGCCAGAAATGCCTCTTAACTTTTCTTTTTTTTTTAAAGCAGCACAGATGATAGTAACATTTGACAACATAGTATTTTTTATGACAATCTGTTTTGAAGTTTCACTTTACCCAACCATGGGGAGTTATATGCAAACATGAACACCATTAAAAGCAGACTATAAAGATTTGAGTTCGTTTCTCTTCCCATTACTAACTACACTGCCTCAAAATTGAAACTATAGAAATGGTTTTATAATCCTTCATACCAAGTCCTTAAAAACAGCTTAGCAGTGAGGATCCTCAGTCTGCCATTCCACATTCCCTCACTCTGAAGGTCTGACTACCCCGATTTGATAATCACACATCCATCACCCTGAATGATTTTGGGTTAATATCTTTCTGTTTGTAAGTAAAACTAATACCTGTGGCCATTTCCAGAAGTACCAAAAACTAGCAAGAAAAGGGTTCTAAGAACACAGACTCACAGCTTTTGAGCAAATGATGTAACATTGATAGCTAAACACCTGTGAAGAGCCCTTTAAGGGACCAGGTCCACTGTGAATCTTATTTCTCATCGCATGTCAAGCAAGGATTAGGTTTGCAGCACTGGAGGCTATAGGGGACTCTGGGTCTCCTACAACTTCTCTGGGTCTCCTTTAACTTCTGTTCTACCTGCCAAGCCAGTCTTATGTAAAGAGAAACCGACACAGCCAACCAGGAAGGACCCAAGCAACGCAACCGCCGGCAGGAGCGGGATGCAGGAGCCCAGAGGCTTTTCACAGGCCCTTCAGCAGCCTGTCCAGGGCTGGGGATGTCGTCGCAGCCCACACCTAGCCGATCCCGGAGGTACCTGATGCCCGCAGCAGCTCTGACACTCAACCCTGGGCCGTCCTAGAGCCACCAACCCACCAGGGCCGGGCGCCGCCCGCCCTTAGCCGGCACTGAGTCACTGGGCTCCCCGGACCCGGCCTCCCCTCATGCCCGCGGGCGCGAAGAAGAGGGAAGGCAGGCCCGTTCCGGGCTGCCCCAGGACACTCCCGCCCGCCGGAAGGATACGGTTGATGTAATTCTCCAAAGCCGAGGTCATGGCGACGACTCCCGCACTTCGCCTCACACTGGCGGCGGCAGCAACGGCGACGACACTCGTGGCGTCACCTCCGGCGCGCGCGCCGCTGACGCGCGGGCCGAAGCGCAGGCGCACAAAGCCGCAAATACGCGGAAAAGAACCGCTGCATCCTCTGCGCACACACGGGGTCACTTTCAAACGGAGCGAGTGCGGCAGCGCGCAGGGCTCTGGCGGGTGCGCATGCGCGGAGGGGCAGGAGGCGACAAGGAGGTGCGAGTGGTCTGTACCAAGTAGCGATCGCCGAGGGCCGCGCGGGGATAGATAGACTGCGCCCTCCGCGGGACGTGGCACCGTCCGTAGGGATGCCGGCTCGGTGGGCGGGGGCAGAAGGTGCAGGCGCAGTGTGAGCTGTCGGCCTGCACAGCCCCGTCGTCTGCTGTGGAGGGATCGGCTGGGGTTGGGGGGCTGCGCTTGGCGAGGTGTGGGAGGGCTGTTTTTGTGCCCAGCCTCAGGGCTGACCTTCAGGGCCTCACCTGGGTGAGGTGTAGCTAACACGGGAGCCACGTATCCCTCCCTTGGTTTCCTGCGGCGGCCGGTGTGAGGTGGGCAGGACGGGGGCCTGGCTGTTGCTCCACCGCACTGACTAGGGGAGCCTCGTAGCAGGGCTGTGGGCTGGGTGCCCGGGGCCTGCCTGGCAGTGCTGTTCATTGAAGTCCCATGCAGTGGTTTCTGTAGGAAATGGAGGGTGGCTGGGTGAGTGGAAGACGAGGCTTGGGGAAGGTGGTTTGGATGTGCCTGGATCCCATGCTGTGGTGGGCATGGCACCAAGTCACTTGCTTGGGCCCACTGTGCCGCCTACAATTGGAGAATTGTGCTGCTGCTTCAAAGAGGAAGGCAGTGGTCAAGCTCTGCAATTCAAGCAAAACCATGTATCTTTTTAAAAAGACGTGCAGTGCCAAGTGGTGACTTAAACAGAAGTTTGGGATTTATGCTTACAGACATCTTTCGCCATAACCTGTAAATGTGGGAATGACAAATAAAGATGTGCTGAAGGATTCATGGTCTTTCATTTGTGTATAACTTTACCTGTCACTATCGTTCTCTCTTTCCCTTCGGGTGGCCTATTATTTTTTCTCATGCGTCCCTAATTATTGCTGCCTTCCATACTTCCTGGTCAATCTATGCGATGCACACAGTGATTCCTCCAGAGTCCTGTGAGATAGAGAAGTGTATGAAATCTTCTGGATTCAATGGTGCCACTGGCAGACAGTTCTCAGGAGTGTAGGAAGCTGGACTGGTACTTCACACAAGAAGAAATATCTCAGGGAAATTAAGTTCAGACATTCAGTAATAGAGAACCAGTTAAAGTACAAAACTAATCCTGGTGCTTTATCCATCTTTGCCTGTGGGAGGTAATGTAATCATTGCAACTAGGCAGCAGGCTTTCAGAAACATTCAGACATCCTTCTGCATTGCAATGTATTCAATGTATTCATCAATGCATCCCTCTAATGGTGTTTAATAATACAGCAGCCCGTTGGTGATACCTTAAGTCTTACAAGGTATGACATCTTATAGCAGTTTATTTACCAAGCTTCGCAAGGCATGAGGTCAGTGCTGTTGTTTCAGCACCACTGCTCAAATAGTCTTCATCGAGTCACATTGAAATAAATTTTCTTCCACCTGCTTTTTTGACAGTATTAGCTATTTATTGCACTGAATGCCAGCCTTTTCAAATGTAACTCTGTGCAGGAAATACTCCTTCAAAGTATAAAAACAAACTGTGGGCTGTTTCCAGTCCAGCGTATTGTGAAATAAAATGTTACATAAATTCTGGATTACAAAAATATTTATTTTATGTTCATGACCTTTGGTAAACAGAAAATTAGCTTGGCACTTAGAATAGGGAATTCCCCTTTTTGTCAGTTTTTGGATGACACTGAGAAAATGTAATCTCTGTAAAGTTTACCAGTCTGTCGGTGAAGATCGTGATTGTGATGGACTTCATAAAATGGTCTAAAATAACATTAGATCTGTGTATATCAGGAGATCAGATTTGCTGAAGCACCAAGTAGACATTCATAGTGGAAAGCTCTCACAAATAATACTTTGAAAAAATTGGGGTGAATTAACTTTCAGAATTTTTTTTTATAATTTGTCTTCTCTCATTTTATAGAAGAAACACTGATTAACTCGACACAGATGAGGTACCAGCCTTTGTTCTCTTTAATGGATGGAATCCTGTAAAAAGGAGCTCACATCATGTAGCAGAAGATGCAGACCCAAATGAGGCCAAACTGATGTTGCTTAAAAGATCTCAGTTCTGCATTCCCTGACTTCCGCGTGTCTTCCTTTCAACTGTAAAAGTACTTCCTGGTCTTTTTTTTAAATTTTACTATCTAGATGCTACTTATAGTTTAGATCAACGCTGTCAATACTAGTCTTAACTTTCTTTAATTTCAGTCCAGGGACAAATTACCAAGAGGTGCATACTGGAACTCGGTGTCCAGGCCATGGTTTAATTCCCATGGGGAATACCATTTCTCGACAGCAAAATGCTATTGTTTCATCCCTTTCTAGTGTGCCAATTGTTTCCTTTCACATTGTAGCAATCACGACTACAGAGAGAGCAAAATGAAGTTTTTTAAGGCAAATTAGCCAGAAAGAATGGGTAGATATTTCCTGGCACCTCGGAGGGTAACTACACTAAAGTAGTCTCTCAGGAATTTGTCTAATAGCTCAGCCTTTATCATAAACATGATTAGAAGTAATTACTGTATATTCAATGTGAGAGGCTGAAGACTTTATTGTATGTGTGGTTTGACATTTTCCTTTTCATACTCCTGTATAAAGACAGACATTTTCAAGGGCCAAGAATAGAAGATCATTAAGGTACAAGGATGTAGGATAAAATCTTGCACCATGACTATACCTCAATATCTGATCCCCTGAGAATCTCTGATCAATCTGTTTATTTTAACATTGTCCCTGAAAAGCAGAGAAGGACTTTTTATCTTATTTTATAAAGGAGGACTAAAACCCAAAGTATAAGGCTTAGCTCTGGTGTCCTGAAGTCAAGTGCCTAGGCTTTGCCAAATTAGGTGCTTAACAGCGGTTAGCACCCTCAGTATAAAGGAACTCTGAAAAGAGAATTCCTGGCTTCATTTGTTTAGGCTCTCTCTGGCTTTTCCTGAAGGCAAGCAGCTGTGACCTTCTTCTCATAGTCCTAACTGAAGTTCAGTCTTCCGTTGGAAGCCACCACTCCTATTATTCTCTTATGAAGTAAACCTCCACATAGGAAGTGGAAAACTCTAATTTAATCCCCGCATCTTTTTGAAGAAAGAAAAAAAAAAAAAAGATATATTGCCTGCCTCTTCCCGTCAGTACAAGGTTTGGTAGATTAAGCAGGTAGACCTGAGGCCATAATTTGCCCTTTTGTTGAAGCTGTGCCACACGCATAGAAAACATGGATTCATTAGGGGAGGGTCTAAAACCGTGGTTAAACGGCTTGTCCAGCAGAGGGAAATCTTAGCCTCTGGTTGCTGTTACAAGGTCTCTTCAGTACAGAAAGCCGGTGGCGTTTTAGATGAAATGAGTAAGCAGCCTTGAGCATCGGTTCTCTGTAGCTGGTTGAGATCACTTGAGTCCTAACTTTAGACATAGAAATTCAGTATCTTAAGTCTGAGCAAGTCACCCTGGTCTTCTTTACAGAGAAAAATAATTAGTTTTCTATCACAGGATGAGATGCTTTTCCCACTAAAAATGTCTGTGTTTGTCCGATGCTTTTCCCACTAAAAATGTCTGTGTTTGTCCAATACTTAAAAAGTGAGCCTTAGGGTGACAGACACAGACATTTCACAGGTTCGCACTTATGTTAGGTCAGACAAATTTTATTCCTGGTGATCATAGTTGCCAGCATTACACTGGGTTTCGGATCAGAAACCTGCAGCTAGTTACCCATTGCCTGTTTCTTCCCTTCAGTTGCTGCAGAGCTGCTTGTGAGGACACACTAAATAATTGAATATGAGCATAATGCCCATTAAGCTCTCAATTAATTGAAGGAACAAAACAACTTTGTAAAAAGGCTTTCCCTTTCTCTTACATTGTCTAGATGTAGCTTACTTGCTAATTACATTTACCCCTGTAATTAAAATCAGTTTATTTTTGCAATTGATTCTCCATATGTTGAGGTTGCTGTGGCAAGTGATTACTGTATGTTATGCTTTCTGCAGAATATATAGCCAACAGAATATATATAACAGAATATATAATCATGCCTTGGAGCATCTCTGCACATTTTCCTACTTCCTCATAGTCTTCCAGGGCAGGAAGGAAACCCTGCAACGGTAGTTGTAGGGTGTATGTGCAAGGAATTACTATGTGTAAACTTGTTACCTAGCCTAGGGCTGGTGGAAGACTGTTGTTGCTGTCTCTGTATATGATGTATCAGTTTTATGTCTCGTAAAACATGCTAGCTTCTGGTGGCGTTGCTTTCCTTGGTTATTAAGAAATAGCCATGTTTTATAGACCCAGCCATGCTGAAGGGTGAAATGGCTTTGTGGAGTTCTTGCAAGAGGAGAGGCATGACCAGTACTCCTGTGCCATGGCATGTCAAGCCACGCCCCAGACAGATCAGATGGAGAAAGGTGTAAGACCTACTCCTCAGGCTTTCTTGAAAGCTGAAACTCTAATATAATCATCTGACTATTGGAACAGCAGCTTTAAGAAATTTCTTGTAACAACCCACCCCAAATTGGTAACATCTGTCAGCCTGCTCAATAAGAATTGCAACCCCTGGTTGCTGCTCAGGAAAAAACAGCACCTGCAGTAGGGGGTGAATGGAGTGGTACATACTGAAGCAGAATAATCAGACAATACATAGTCCTGAAGAGAAATAAGCACTCCCAAATCCCACACATTTAATTTACTTAATCCTTCTTAGAGTCTTTCTCATACTTTCTGGGGTCTGAAGATTTAAATCTCCCTGTTCTTCACCTACATTCCCAGAATTTCACTCCAAAAAAGAGCCTAGCCCTTTAGCTTGTCTTTAGTTTTTACACACCAAAGCTGGCTGAGCATGATTGGTTTCTCCTTATGTGTTCAGGAAAAACAGAAATATCCCTTCACCTCTGCTTGGTTCCTCTGAGTCTGTAGATATGCGAGGGTCCATTATCAGCAATGAAAGGTCACAGATTTTATCTGGTAGCTGGAGAAAAGTAGGAATTTGCTCACCTCATGCATGACTAGCTGCAATCTAAGCTGAGATGTGTTTCATGTATATTACTATACCAAATGATAGATGTTTGCAATGAAACAACTTGAAAATATTATAAAAGTTCAGAAAATTGCTGGTAGTCTTCAAATATAAGTTACAATGCATTAGGAACAAATCTGTAGCAGGAGTAATCACAAAGTGCTTTTTATTTATCTTTATAAACTCAGTGTTAACAAACACCTGATCTAAATGTTTGTTATGATAGCAATCATGGGAAACATTACAAAAAACCTAATTTTACTCAAAAAGCTCCTTTATAGGAGAAAGTGTATATTTTTTCCAGCAATTTTTGCTAAAATATGCAAAATATTGCAGCAATCTTAATGACTACATCCCTACATAATGTGTAACAATAAAAAATAACTTTGCATGTTTCCATTTGCAGGAAAAAACCTTTTCCATTTTCCCCTTTATTTTTTCTTTAACAGAGGGAACTGAAAACAGCTGTAGAAGTTCAGTACCATTATCCTTTTAGATAATAACGTTAGGGGATGTTGTGAATGATAGGTAAGAAAAAATACCATTGCAGGGACTTGTACATACAACTACAGGATTACAAAGCAAATGGATTCTTGTTTTCAGCAGCTCTAAGCAGCGTATTAAGACAATGCTGTTGTACATAAAAAGAATAATAAGCTTCAAGTTATTGACATTTACTAGCATGTCGGATTCACCATTTTTTACAGTCACAACTAAAATTGCATTTGCTAAATTGCTCCCATGAAGCCGGCTTTTCGTTCTGATAGATTCCCTGCTTCTCAAAGTATAATTCATCTTCCTGTAAAAGGACTGATTCTAATCTTTAGCCTGTGTTAAGATGACTAGATCTTCCAGTTTTTAGTATAAGGTCCTTTATCTTAATACTCTGCAGGGGTGCCCATTTGACCCCATTCCAATTCTTGTTTCATTTGCTCTGCAGCACATGATCACCATGTAAAAGGAATAGCACATGGTCAAAGGGCTCTCTTCAGTGGTGACTTACACACTGCCTGCTGCCAGAGACAATGTGGATTGCTCTAAAAAAAATCAATATAATTTTGCTTTGTAACTTATATGGCATCATTATTTTGTAAGTAGGTTATTCACTGCACCACAGGGCAGTCTTTTGGCACTGGGACCTTTAAACCGATTATGGAAGTGGAGAAAGAATATACTGTGGGTTTGGTCCTGCCCAGAAGAGGTGCTGAAATCCTTCTTGTTATAAATATGTCAATGAAAAATGATCAACAGGAGGAGAAGATAAATAGGAGAACCTGCCTTTTCTTTAACAGACGCTGAACTGTGTTTTGTCTAATAAAACGCATAAGACCAGAGGGCAGGGAGGAGGCCATTTTTTTATCAGTAGGCAATGCTATGAAAGGCAATGCTATGAAAGGCAAAACTTGAAGCACAAGCAAACAGAATTGCACCAACACTAGTGACGAGAGGTGGTACATGAGGATGGCAGATGCTATTCTTTCTTCACAGCCTTGAAGAGGGCTGACTGTTTTGTCATTATTTCTAGCCTCGGATTTTGCAAGCTACTGCTCCAACTGGATATTTTCTTTTGCAACCCCCAGAATCTCCTTGGTAATCTCAACTGGCATCCTTGTTCACTGCTGGCTCTTTCACTTGATACTTTCATGTACTCTCTTCACATCCTCTGGTTAGTGTTTCTGCTGGCACTTGAGATTCTTTCTAGTGATGAGTCTTTTTAGCTGTTAGTGTACAGATACTGAGGTTGGTTAACTTATGGGGAGAAGGAATAGCTTCCGAGAGCTTGTTTGTTGCAGCTGTGGTAGCTCGTGATTCACTCAGGCAGGCAGATGGCACCAACGCTGGGCTCAGTGTTGAGGCCTTTGTTGTGAAGAAAATAACTGTATATGCTTCGCCCTGGAATCTGGGCTGCAGCCAGCAAAAGTGTATCTGGAGAGGAAGGAGAGATCACAATTACAGAGGTTAATAGGGGTAAGGATGATTTGCAGCAGAAGAAAATTTGTCAGTTGACTTACTGTTTGCACTGTTGATCTAAATTAGGGGACACCTTTGCAGACTTTAAAAAACGCCATGGCTTTGGGTCATGACAAGATGTATTCCTTGTTTGAAGAGGTATCCCTAAGGGTAAAGCTTTTTATTTGAGGCAGTTCTACTCCACAGCAAGAAGTTGTACTGTGCTTAGTTTTTTTTTTTTCCTTTTAATCAGATAAAATATGTTGTCTTCGGATTAACACAATTGTGTGTCCAAGGCCTAATTGCCACTCTGGGGTGATGAATGGCACAGATAAACTCATGCCCTGAAATTTCTGGGCTATTTGGATGGGTACGTCTAATGCTTGAAAGTACAAGTTAGTTTTGCTACTCTGTAGTGCTCTAGTAGTTGGGCGGGAAGTGATAAAAGGCCTTGAGAAATGTCTTTCTGTTGGAGCTTACCTGGCTGTGGTGTAGAAAGGTTACCATCACTCCACAGTATCTCACATGAGAGAAGATCAGTGCCTTAGCGAGCACAGTGCTAGCCATTAGTTACTGCTGCCTTTTCATTATCAACCACTGTGCTATTGCATTATTGATTAATGCTGTTGAAAGCCATTCCTGCTGGTCCCTTATGTTCTTACTGAAAACCACTTAACTTATCAGCCACGTCTAATTGAATAGCAAGAGGAATGAGTGAAACGTCAATCATAAGCACTCCCTCCCTTCATAGTCATTGGCAAAAGTATATATGTCACTGAATATTGAAACCATCCTGAAGGCATCAAATTTCCAAATATAATGCTTTTTTTAATATATATTTTACTCAACCTGTGCTAGACATGCTGCTGCTACTAATGTTCTGAAGACTCCCATGCTTCACTTATTGTAGGGACTAGTAGTATTCTATACATCTTAGTTAAGTATGTCTCAGAATGATTGGTAAATATTCTAATTATTTAATAAATCTGTAAATTGAATTGCATAGACATTCACTTAAAGAGCAGGTTTTCTTCTCAAGTCAGTGGTGGAAGTGTAAATAGATTTTAGCTAATTTTTAAGTATTGGTATTACAATGACACCAGAAGGCATCAGTCAATATTAGGGCCTCATTATGCTAAACTCTCTACATAAGCATGTGAAGAGAGACAAAAGGTCTTGGCTACATGGAATTTGTACAGTGAACAACCAAGAGAAAGTGCAGAAGGAAGAAGATGTTAATATCTCCATTTTAATACCCTTAATATCATGCTTTAACTTTTGGTCAGCCCTGAAGTGGTTAGGCAGTTGGACTAGATGATTGTTGTAGATTCTTTCCAACTGCAAATGTTCTATTCTATTTTATTCAATTCTATTTTACAGACAGAATGCAAAGAAAAGTGATTTGCCTAAGGCTGCTGTGTACCATGAGTAGAAACCAAATTCGTATTTCTGAAATATATTCTAGGCAATTTCTCATATTTTTTTTTCCAACACCCTTTTGGTCCTTGAGGAAGGTTTCCCTGCATCCCCTTCAGCAGGTAATTTGGTACAGAGCATTTTAGAAAATCCAGTACTTTGCTAATAAGCTTCATTCTTTTTCAGCCTCAGGAGAAGTTCCAGAGTGGGCTATGGACCACAGTACACCACACGTGGGGTAAAGCACTATTATCATCTGCCTCACCTGCTTGTCGGTCTTAATTTTAAAAGAGAGAAAAATAGAGAAACAAATGCATCTGAAAGAAGATAATTAGAATGGAAATAATATTGCTATTCATGATGACACTGACATGACATATTAGGGTGTTTCTATATCTGTATAAAAATGATCTATCTTCTTTTATGTCAGATGAGATGAGGCAGGTGCATCTCCTAGGCTAAACAGGCCACTGCAAATTGAAGCACAGTATCAAGATAGGACTGTCATTGTGCAAGTCTCTGCTGCCCCGAAGCTAATGTGAACAATCTGTTTTTGCAAGTGCTTTCACATTTTTGTTCTTTATTATGAACATATACAGCACATAAGTGTTTTTAGTATTGGCTGACTCTGATATTTTGTAGTCACGATTGTGGTATTTAAACAGGAGGTGATCTGTTCTGCACATGGAAAAGGGGCTGTGTTATAGAGGAAATAATTTAAAAAAGGGTTGCTATTTTTTGGCAAGAGGGTGTTATGATTATTTCTCAAAGAATATTCCCAGTGTTCATTATGTTCATGTACAAACCCATGGTGATTTGAATCTGATTTCTAGTCTGTACCTAGGGAGCATTATCATTGCATTAGAAATGCAAGTATGATATTAAATTAGAAAGTTCTTATATATAGTCTCATCTATTTCTTTTTTGCTGCTGTATAATATTGCTTTCCAATCTCAGCCTAAGAGCTGTGATTACTAGGATTAAATGAGCAATGTCACTTGAATAGCAACTATTGTAAATAATGGAGATCTTTTTACAAAACTTCATCATATTGTTAATATCCAAAAGGCACTTGGTATGATAAAGCAGCACATTGCTCTTGGATAAGAAAATTCCTCTCAAAGAGTTTGCCTGGCAGTGATTTTTAAAACACATTTCAAGACATCCTGAAAATCTTGAAATACAAGCGTGACATGATTGTATTATGAAAATGTGTTTGGTGGGGGACACATAATTATCTTCAGTTTCCAGATGAAGCAGGGCTGGTAACTTATCTCCAGTCACTGCTGGCAAATTTGTTTAGACACTTATTAAATGCAGGCTTTTTTTTTTCCTGCTGCACCACTCTTATGCAGAGAGAAGTTATATTTGCAGGAGGCATTGTGTCCACGATATACATACCTAGCAGAAAGTTTTCTAAAAGTAAGAAAAACTGCTAAAACGTGCATCCCTCACACCTCGGGGATACAGTTGTTCCAGGAAAATGCTCAGCTTTAGAAACCGTACATCACGGCACCATGTCTGTATATTGGAACACACAATGCCAAGTGTAATGCCAGGTTTTCTGAAGCAGGTCTGGTTTTTAGTTTAAAGCATTGTTGTGCTGAATTGGTGCTTAATCAGTAATGTTGCAGCTGAACAAAGCCTCAGTTCAGAAGGGTGCAATTGCTGATCTGGGTTTAGACTTTGTCCAGCAAGAGGCCTCTATGCAGCGTGAGGATTCCAAAGGCAAATGTTTGAACACAGAAATAAAAAGAGTGTGGAGGAAGCTGGCAACAAGATTATGCCAGCTAATGCTCTTACAAACAAATTTTGAACAATGCTAGTGCATTGGATGTAGGGGATGGGGGGTTACAACCCCAGCGTTTTGTTTCATATTGGGTATTTTTTCCGCACTGTATACAGAAAGGAAATGTTGTCTGCAGCATGGGAGTGTGTCTCTGTAGCACCTCACAGACTGAGGGAAGTCACTGCCTGGGAGTGCAGGACACATTATGGGTTGCAGGGGAAGAGCATTTGGGGATTACGCCAAACTTGTCATAGGATGTTTAGGGGAGAAACCACAAACAGGGAAAGGGAGGGATAGAGCTGGTTTAGGGAAGAAAAATCTCGGGAAAACGGAGGCATAAGAGACTAAAAGGGTGCATGTAAACAGGTGGCTGGTCAGTAGGCTTGTCTGGCCGTGCTCAGCCCTTGTTCAGCACATTCTGTCTTGTCTTCTCGTTAAACTCATTTTTATTTTCCCAGGTGCAGGGCTCCCTTCTGTGTGAATGGAGGTCTGAGCCACCAGCAACTGGAGTGGGATCACAGGGTTCTCTGTCTGTGGTGTTAGCAGCTGGCGTGGTTGAGGGTATATAAGTCAGTGTATGATCATTCCTGAATATGAACCTGGGCTTGCAAAGTCGTTGAAGTGACCTGCGAGCCAGGTGTCTTCACGTGTCTCTGAGAGTGAGACAACTGGAGGAGCTGGCTGTGGTGGAGAGTGAGGGTCCCAGCCATGTGGCAGGGAGACTGTAGGATCTGGGGTTGACTGAGAGATCTGACGTACATGTGTCTGTGTGTGCGCGTGTATGTGTTTCTCTATGCATGAGGTAACTGAGGACCAGGTCAGCTACTGGTGGAGGGACCAAATGACGAAGCCCAGGTACTGGAGGCAACTAAAGCAAATCCTTCTCATTTTTCTTGGCAATTTACACCTATGCAGGGTAGGCCTCATTCTGATCCTATAAAATCAAGAGTGCTTCAATTTACCATTTCTTTCTTCTCAGCCTCCATAGAGAGATGTTTCTGTGCTCTATATTTGTAGTAATGGTGTAGAGAGTGAGATGCAGAGATTGCACATGATGTGCAAGTAGGTAGAGAATTTTGATCTTCCTCCTTTTTTCAGTCATTTGTTCTCACTCTACGCAGGTATCGAGTAGTGAAAAACCAGACTCTTTGTGTGGGGAATACTTAGCACCCCTTTTCTATACCTTTTCTGTAAAGCAGACCTCTGTTCTGCATCCAGTTTACTTGCTATAGTTGTTTACCCAGGAAATCTCTGGACTGAGAGTCTCTAATGCACTGGTTTAGGCAGACAGCCGTGTGAATTGTAACTAAGGAGTCCGGATGAGGAGAGGAAGTACTGACTGATTTCTTCCTCACGCTCTTTGGGAAAACACCCTTCATAAAGAGATGCGTGAAATATCTGCTACCTATTGATATGTCCTGCAAATAATAAGTCTGTCACAATGGCCCTCAAAGACTGCTTCAGGGTTCTGTCACACAAAACCTCACCACTTCCATGTGATTAATTACTGCCAAGTCCAGTCTCAAGCAAGAACCAGTCATGCATGGATGTATTTGTATAAGGTGTGGCAAAACATATAGGCAGATGTATATGATGTACGTAATACAAGTTTCAATATATGGTAAGGCTTCAAGATGAGATTTGAACAGTCTCTTAACAAGTGAGAGAGAACATTTTGACTTAGTGTGGGCTAACAAATTTTTTAACATTTAGTCTAGTCTGGGGAGTGGCCCTCGTTAACAGGCACTGCTTGCAAGAAGGAGAGGGATGCCTGCACCTGGCCTCAACAGGCATACAGGCTGTTTGAGGAGGTGAAAGCAGTAAAGATTTCGGGGGAGTGAGTTTCCCAACATTGTCTCCTGAATAAATTAAGAATGAATAAGTCTCTTGATGAGGAGCAGGAGTCAGGGTGGACGTGAGAAGGACAAAGCAACAGAGGCTGTATAGATGAGAATAATTCCAAATAAATGCTAATGGAGGGAAGAAGCATGGGTTCCCTGGCTGAGGTCTTCTTTACATTTGCTTCCACAGGATATGATGGACTTTCTGCTGGATAAAAAACTGGCTGAATGGCGGGGCCTAGAGAGTGGTGGTGAATGGAGTCCAATCCAGTTGGTGGCCGGTCACAAGTGGTGCTCCCCAGGGTTCAGTCTGGGGGCCTGTCGTCTTCAACATTTTTATCAATCATCTGGATGAGGGGATTGAGTGCAGCCTCAGTAAGTTTGCAGATGACACCAAGCTGGGTGGGTGTGTTGATATGCTTGAAGGGCAGGAGGCTTTACAGAGGGATCTGGACAGGCTGGATCGATGGGCCAAGGCCAATAGTATGAAGTTGAATAAGGCCAAGTGCACTTGGGCCACAACAACACCCTGCAACGCTACAGGTTTGGGGAAGAGTGGCTGGAAAGCTTCCCATTGGAAAAGAACCTGGGGATGTTGGTTGACAGCCAGCTGAATATGAGCCAGCCGTGTGCCCAGGCGGCTGAGAAGGCCAACAGCATCCTGGCTTGTATCAAAAATAGTGTGAGCAGCAGGAGGAGGGAAGTGAGTGTTCCTCTGTACTCGGCACTGGTGAGGCTGCACCTCAAATACTGTGTCCAGTTTTGGGCCTCTCGCTTCAAGAAGGACATTGAGGTGCCAGAGCTTGTCCAGAGAAGGGCAACAAAGCTGATGAAGGATCTGGAGAGCAAGTCATACAAGGAGTGTTTGAGGGAACTGGGGTTGTTTAGCCTGGAGAAGAGGAGGCTCAGGGGAGACGTTATTGCTCTCTGCACCTGAAAGGTGACAAGTGACAGGACTAGAACTTAAGTTGCGCCAGGGTAGGTTTAGGTTGGATATAAGGAAAAATTTCTTCACCGAAAGGGTTGTGAAGCATTGGAACAGGCTGCCCAGGGAGGTGGTGGAGTTCCCATCACTGGAAGTTTTTAGAAGATGTGTAGATGTGATGCTGAGGGACTTGGTTTAAGGACCCTGGCAGTGCAGGGTGTACGGTTAGACTCGATGATCTTGAAGGTCTCTTCCAACCAGATGATTCTGTGTGTGACTTGTGTAAAGACCGCATTCTAAGCTCTATGGTCAAGGCACTGGTTTGACATAATAGAGTATAGGAAGCTTTCTGCATGTGATCTAAAGACAGGTAAATACAAACATAGTCATCTTTCATTTCTGTTCAGCTATTTTGCTAACTTTGGTTTCCATTCATCAACTTTAAGTGAGAAATAAAGTGCCCTAGGCACAGATGGGTCCTACCAGGAGGTGGTATGGATCTTAGTAGCTGTGAAAAATTAGGTGGGATGATTGAACCCGAGGAATCTAACACTCCCTCTCACTCCCCGCTCTCCACCAAGATCAATAAATCAGTGCACAAAAGCTGTTCGGAAAACAACCAATTCAAAACAAAACTTCATTTGTGATGTTGTAATTATATGAATGCTAATCAACACCTACAAAGAAGCAAACTGTGTGGTGGTGGAGCTGTTCTGTCCTTCAGAAACGTTTAATAGAGTTCCATTTATAAAAGAGAAAAAAAGTCTTTGATAACAAGCCTAGTCTAGAAACTTTACACAGCAACTTTCCATGATGGTTTCAGCGTAATTTATGATGACAAACTCTTTGTTATCACCATAACCTGTTCTTGCCATAGGTATAGAGTTACTCAGTGTTATGTCGCGGTGAAAAACCCCACAGGATCCTCTGTTACGCATGTGCCAGTAGGTGTGCAGAACCAAAACACCACTGAGCTTCAAAGACATGATTCTATCATAGGTATTAACCCATTTGGCCTGAGATAATGACATAAAATTGTGTATTGTCTTTTGATTTAATCTTTTGATTTAATATATTTAATATATATGAAAAATACAGTTTATGCTTTCTGAAGCTGTGTGCCAACCAGAATATCACCCTCTTTCAGTTCAATTAAGTGGGAGATGTGTAAGATCCATCACCCTTCCCATGTATTCTGGCCCAAGCCTGTCCCAGAGAAGACAGTGAAATATGTGCACATTAGCTAGCCTGTCACCCAGCAGACACATCTCCAGTGACAGATGGTAATCCTTATCATGTGTACATCAGTAATTCCTTTCTCGGAAGTGAAGTTTCACTGCTGCTGTGAGGAACAGCTATAGCTGCAATTCCAAAGTTTTGGAAAGCAACCAGAAATTTGGGTTCTATAGATAAAACAATACTTTAAAACAGCGGTAGTTTACCTCAGATTCACTAAGTCTATGAGTATCAACTGGAAGCTTGATGTATAAACCCAAGTTTTATTGCTTTAATCTTTATAATTTTAATGTAGCCTTATTTGTAACATGGATTTAGTTCATGTAACCACTGTGTAGAAATGTCTTACAGGCACTGCTAATTCCTTATCCAAGAATACAAATATGTCTAAGAATAAAATGAAAGTAGATGCTATGTATTAATTTATGCATTTTTGGAAAATATCAAAGTCACATAACCTTATGCCTAATGATTTCATTTAATTATACATTTCTACATTTTTGTCTTCAAAGAAATCTACAAAAAATGACTAATTAATACTTGCAGCAGCCCTTTGGAATAGGAAGATAGACATTATTAATCCCATCTAACCGATTCCTTGCCCAAGGCAATACATTGAACCAATATTTAAGCCAAGATTAAAGCTCAGTGTTACTCTGTGGTCATTTCACTAAAATAGCAGTTTCCAGGTTTCCTGAGACCTGTCTGTGATAGTTTAGATAGACACATGCCTTGGCCTCCACCAAGCCTTCATTCTCTATCTTCCCCCTCTTGCCAAAATGCTTCGTCTCCCACTACCCCTCAAAAATTGCTTCCACTCCAGTCAGCCCAGGTATGGAAGGTTTAACTTTTCCCCTCCAAAATCCTGCACCCAGCTTTCACTTGCTCATGCCTGTCATTGCCTGACCAACTCTTTGGACCCGCAGTCCTTCTCCCACAAGTTCCCTGTCCTCCAGATGCCATTGCCCACCCTGCAGAGCCCTGCTTCTGTGCTTGGTGTGCACATTGGCATCCCCCAGGGGTATCGCCTCTGTTTACCCAGCAGCTGGGAGGAAACTCTGCTGGTGGAGTTGGTGTAAGCTGCTTTATATCTTCTAGTTGGCTCACTCTTGTACGGTGAGCAAGATGAAAATTGAAGGTAAGCATTCCACCATTAAATAGCAGACACTGCTCTCACAGACCATGGCCCAAGGTACAGCCTGCGGTCCACATGTCTGTTATTGTAGGTGGAGATTCATGACAGGTTTTGCAGCACATTATGAGTAACAAAAGCACTTTCTAGGATCAAGGGCAGGTATTGTTGTTCAGGTAATATTGAAGGCTAAGGAATTTCATGAGTGTGGAACCAAAAATCAGCTGATGTTGCTTCAAAAAATATTACTTGCCTTGAAAATGATCTAGTGATAATGCAGACTGGAGTGAGGCGGTTCTGAACACCATAGCAATCAATCAGCAGGATTGCAAAGCAACAACAGTTGTCTGTGGCAGACTGTGTTAAAGTTCTGATTTAATAGAATAAACTAATTCTGCATAGCATGTAGTGATGGATGCGGTACCAGAAAGGATATAAAAAAGCAATGGAAAAGGAGATTCCAACCTCATGTCATCAAAGAACGGCACCAGAACCTGAGAAAGAGTGCCTAAACCTGGACTTGCCACCATGGCGGTGTTTAAGATCTGTTTAAATCTTACTTGGCTATAGCTTCTCTTATCTGATAGTAATGTGATGTATCCTGTAGTTGTTGATAACAAAGTCACGCTTGTATTTGTGCTTTGATATAATACAGCAAACCAGAAAAGATGTTTGCCCTGACTGTAGGTATTCTTCTCCTCAACAAATTAGTGAATAAACCAGAAATATTCCTGCAGGCATATCTGACTGCCCTTGGTTGACATGCCACACTTTCCTTTTACTCATCATTTCCTTTACTTCATAGAGAATGTTATGTCTTCTTGTGACTGCAGGAGAGAGAAAAGAAGAGGATACACAGAGGGCCTGAAATTCTCCAGTAGCATTGCACAGTATCTAAGGATATACTCCAAACACAGTGCTGCTGCAAAAACCGTGATTTATCTCAGCATTCCCAAAAGTGTAATTTTCTGTGGTTGAGATTGCATAATTATGTCTGCTGCTAGATTTCATTTTCTTTAGAAAAATGTTTGATGCTCTGCCCCATACTTTCAGGCTCTCTGCATCTGAGTAAAACGGCGGATATCATCCTAAAATAGATAGCCCGCTTCAACCACAAATTGATCAGGCTTTGACTAGATAGAAATATGTGTGGTGCAGAAGGTTAGATGGATGATAGTAATTGTCCTGCTTGGCTTTAGGTCATTGGATTTACCTGGCTACTAAGTCTCTCCATTCAGCATGATTCATGACACTAAAATCCAGAGCTCTATAAAATAGGAATTGTACATTCAAACAAATGGAGAATGGCTGAGTATAGACATATGGCAGATTCATCTTTTCAGGCTGTTGAAAATCTCAAAGAACATGTAGTAACAGAACAAATCAGCGTGTTGGTGGAGGTTCCCCCGCCACCCACAGTGAATGATATTTTGGGGCATATAAATAGGAGTCAATTACAATAACACATCCCTTTAAATCCGAGTAATTTCTACTGAGATCCAAGATGACTACTGTCAAAAGGAGTTGTACAAAGGCATCTTGTTCTTGCTGATTTAAAATAATTATATAATGCAAATACATGCAAGGGAAGGCAAATCACTTAAGGAATCTCTTGGAAGAAGTAACTTAGTGAAAATATGAATGTCTGTCTGACATAACTGAAATGTTAAATAACAGATAACCTGGAATCACCCAAACTAGATGGCAAAGCTTTATGGTATGATACTGTCTGACAATGAATTCCTGCATCTTGACAATTGAATTAAAACATTTCTTTCACAGCCACATTGAAGGTCTCTGTTCTGGTATTTTCTCTTGCACTTACATGACTCTATAAATGTTTAACTTATGCAGAGCCAGTGTAGCAGTGAAGATTTGCTGCATAAAATCATGAAGGAGATTTTCTTCTAGTCTAGGAATATATTTTTTTGATCTCTGGAATTAAGAGCCTGAGGGCAGCTGATGAGCACAAGGCAAAAGTATATCCCCACTGAAGGCTTACCAGGTACTTCCCCTGTGGTGAACAGAATCCTCTTAAGATGATGACTGCTGAGATATATTCAGTGGTCTTTGTCTCTCTCAAACAGAGAGGAAAAAAATGAAATGCCCTCTTTCCACTATGCAAATTTTGCAGGCCGTTTAGTGCCTTTAATGAACTGTTATAGCATATGCAGATGAACACTTCCCACCCGCTCTCAGCAGATCTGGCACACGATAATCACTTGTCCTATATTTCTGTGCTATATAGTGGCTTCTTCTGCTTATAGAAACACAGCCCACAAAATTGAAACAAAGGTCCCTAAAGGCTTCAGTTTGCCAAAGGTTAAATCTGTTTCCTCCTCTCAGGCCAGGGCATGAGAGACTAACTGGTGGTGTCTTCTCAGCTTTAAACAAAGCTAAAGGCTAGGCAGTAAGCAGGAAAGTCTGCTGCCCTTTCTGTCCTACAGCTCAGAACAAGGAAGACAATTACTTCCTTTTTGTGTAGGCTTTCACCTTTAGAGCCACAGAACTTGTCATGGAGCTTTGAGCTCCACCTGACTGTGGCAGCTGTGCCAGGGTCATAGTGGAATTGAGGTAGTTCTAGAGAACCAGTGTAGGTAAAAGGAAACGTGTTACATGCTTTCAGTGAAATTCAGCTCATTGCAGAGCCTTTAGAAGATACATCCATCAATAAAGGTGCCTCTTGAGGTCAATTATGCCTTTTGTAGATCTCCTTTTTGCCTCTCCCTTGTTAGGCATAGCACTCCCATTCCTTTATTTTCCTTCTTTGTTAATATAAAATTATGCCCACATTTGTTCGTTCAAGAATATTTATTATCCAGAGCCTGTGGATAACTGCATGATAGCATAGTTAGTACTAGTGCTGCATAGGTCGTATCAGAGTATGAGCAAGAAACTTTGTGATCAAGTCAATGGCTAGAGTGCTGGGGTCAAATGCTTATGCTGGGGACTGTTTTTCTCCACTTATACAGCTAGTCGAAACTTCACTGCAGGAGTCATTTTTGGATAGGTCTTTGAAAATGTTCTGACTAGCCTAATGCTACCTGATAATGAAAGGTGGACCTGAGCCTTCTCACAATACATTTATCTTGTACCTAGGGAAATTGTTCATTTATATATAAAAAAGATTATATATAACAGGGACATATATACCTTATATATAAAATAAGTATATATACACATACACATATATAAACTGTGTACACTGACATTGCCTCCAATAGAAATGTACTTCAGTTGCTGTCCAGACAAAAATTTTAAAAGATTTTAAGGAGTCCTTCATGATTTGAGTTGCCAGCCTTGTGATATGTTATACATGCATGCTCAGTACACTGTAAAGATCAGACTGTTTAACTGTCTTAAATTCAGGCTGTAAAAGTGAAAATATCCTAGAACAGTAGACACTCTTGCAAGTTTTGGTCTCATAGATTTTAATTCTGAAAGCATAAGCTATTTAAACTTGTATTCTGAAGCGAGTATCTGTATCTGTTAAGTAGGACATAGTTCATTGGAAATTTTAAGAATATTATCTGTTTGATCAAATAGTATTTTGAAGCTTTTATTTTCTGAGTCAGGGACAGAAATACAGTTGCTAAGTTTCACATTCAATAAATCACCTACCAGTTTAGTAGCTCGATTGATTCCCATTTTCTAGAGTAAATTGCTTTTATTAATCTTTGAACTACTTTTAACTAACCAAGTAACTTATTTCTCACTTAAAGGAACTTGTTTCTGCCCCAAATCTCAGTCAGAGCCTTTGCAGCTCAAGCTGATCAAAGTCCAGATTTCCAGGAAAGCTCTTCCCTCTCCTGATCCAGTCTTAGTATTTCCCTGGTGAACTGGAATAGGAGAGCTGATCTAGCTGAGAATATATCAACTCTTCTTGTGCTGGCTTGGGTTTCAGGTAGATCAGCTCCTCAGACCTCTGCCTGATGGTGCTAGTCCAGTGTAAAATCAGGCAGAAATGCATGACAAGGCTTAAGAAGGAGATTTAAGTCCTAGGTTGGTGTAGGATTTTACCCTTAGTTTTCTGTGTCTTTTCTGCCTAAGAACAACTTGTCTTTCTCTTGACTTGCCCCCAGCCTCTTCTGTTTTTACTCACAGAACAGTGCAAGGAGATACCAAATGTGTGGCAAGACAAGAAGCATGTAACATACTGCAGAAACGTCCTATGAAATAGACGAGATCAGTACAGCATCCCTTTATTCTGCTATGAATCAGCTTCAGCACAGCCTGCCTAGAAGTGCTTTGAGAGTATCAGGCCTTCTTTGCCCTGCAAGCATGAGAGGACCTCTGTCTTCTTCACTCTACTGGAAGTTTCAGATCTCAGCATTTTCTCTCTGCATCCTATAAAGAAGCCAGAGAGACATCTGCAGAAAATCACAGGTAGGAATTCCCACAGTCATGATGGTTTTTTAACCTTTGGTCCCAGCCCTCGCAAAACTGGGTGATATTTAGTGATCCAACGAGTCTGACATCATAGCCCCTGTATGGGAAATAAAATGTCAAAACATTAGTATATTCTTATCAGGGATGAACGACATTGAAATGCTGAAGAAAAAATTGAAAAAATGGAGGTATTGGTGATGAACAAAGTAAATCAAGCTACCTGAGTTGCCTGACCTTCAGTTGCAAACCCTCCTATGAATTTCTCAGAGCTTTTGTAATAGCCTTATCTTGCCTGCTGTGCTAGGGGAAATTAGAATAGTTAGGCATTTTTTATACCTATTTGCTTCTCCAGCTGCAACATAAGTAAATTTATATTTTTTATAAATTTAAAATACTCCAGGCCATCTGTTTTTTAATCAGTGGTGGCTTTAAAGAAATACCACTAGAGAGCAAGATGACAGCTGTAAGCTGATTGAATTTTGGAACTTCAGTCCTGCAGATGTTGAGGTTGATGAGAAATTACTGACTCCAGTGGTGCTGAAACAAGCCTTAAAAATCCATTCTCTTCCTCAGGTTCTTAAAAATTCTCCCAAAGTCTTTAAGTATGAAAAAGAAGCTATTGAATTTAAGCTAACAAGCTGTGAATAATTGTTAAATGTAATTAACAAAAATTATATATATTTTCAATCAGTTTTATAAAACAAATTGTGATACAAGTATCACATCACATGTTCTTCTGAAACTGTCTGGAGTTGCCCAATACAAACAGCAGATCTTACCAATTCTGTGATAGTTAAATAAAATATTTCAATTTTTTTTTAAAAAAAAAAATATATATATATACGCACGTGTCCATACCTACACATACACAAAAATTTACCTCTACGTAAATAATATAACTGGACTGCTGAACAAATATGAAAGCACCAAAGTTGATTTGTAATACTATTTTATTGTTCCCTAGAGCTTCAAAAATGCTTTAAAAAAATACCTAATGCAGTCCTACAGCCAGAGGCTTTGAGCTTGTCAGATGCCATAAACAAAGCCACAGTGATCCTGGTCAGTACTTGAATGAGAGGCCTCAGAGGCAAGAGAGGAGCCTGTGGGATGCATGGATTTTCTGCTTTTAATCCTGCTGCTATTTCAGTCTCCCACATAAGTTCTTGTATTTCAGTTTGTTCTCATCGTGAAACCTTTGTTTCCTTTTCTCCTTATATTTTAAAAATAAAATTTTATACAAACAGTGGGAAAAATTCTAAATTACCAGCTCATTTTTTATTCTAAACATTACTTGAATAAGGCTTCAAAGAAAATAATAAGCAGTGTTTGAAATAAGGCCTTTAGCATTTGGCTCATTGTTTAAAGGATGCTGTGGTTAACATTTCAATTACCAAGTTACTGTGGCCTTGACCTGGAAACATTTCCCTTTAATTTTGTCCGACAAGAGCACATAGCTGTGATAGCACTTTTTATTACATTTATACAGTATTCTTTGCTTTACAAGTCCCTAAACACACTTCATCAGGCATACAGCACGTTGATAGAGTAAAGGGGTTTCCTCCTGCAAGGACTAGGCATTAAGCCTTGGAAAAATAAGGCTCTATTAACTGAGTCAATCTGAACTTCTCCAGCCTGGTTAGAGTCCGAATTTGCCATGTCTTCGCATGACTGTGCCTCAGAGATGACCAGGGAACAAGGACGAGGCAGGGCCAACTCTTGGGTTTGAAAGAAAATCTCAGCTCAACTTGCATTTTGGATCAAGTTGAAGCATCTATTTTCCAAGAGTGACTAGGTCCTGGTGTACCCTCGTGGAACAGAGCAGTCTTACACATATTACTAAAGATGTTCTTGGAGAGGAAATCTGATTTTCAACACAAGTTTTGAGGTTTCATCCTGGTGAAACATCTTGAAGATTTGTGCTCTTCTTGCATGGCAGGGTAGACCTGTAAGTCATGCCTGTCCCTACACCAACACCCTTTAAATACGCAGCCTGGTGTGTCAGGCCCAAAATCCATACACTTTTGTGTTCTGATAGGTCCTTGGTGTCAGATCCCGTTAGCCACAAACCCAGCTGAGAGGGTTGTCCCTCCTCTGCACGACTCAGGTCTCGGTGGAGCTCTGGAACTGAGCCTTCAGGGCTAGCCAGCTCCTGCACAACACAGATGTAGCGACACCACCTCGCAGGGAGGTTGTGTGAGAATCCATTTGTATCAAAGTGACACCCCTGAGGCTTGGAAAACTTAACGATGAGCTGTTTAAGTGAAGGTGGAAAGTGAGACACTTTCTTTTAGGACAGGAGCAGCTGTGGAGATGTTATTTGTCATGTTTTCTCTTGCTGTCCATCCCTGAGCTAATTCAGCTGCTGGTAACAGGTGAGCCATCAGAGGTACAGGCAAGGGATGAAGAGGAGAGCATCATGCTAGTGATCCAAGAGCAGGAAGGGGGATTCCACTCAAGAGACTCCTGTTTGTGAAATCCTGAGAGACCCTCTGTACTGATGAACCTACATGTGGCAATTTCAGTGCCCCGTGGGGTAATACTGGCATTTGAGACCAGAAAGCTCTTACAAGCTAGCACAAACCACAGAGAGGCCCATTGGTTTTGGTTGGCTTCCACAGGACTGAGTCATGCATTTGATGGGTAGTTGCACAGCTAATGATTTTCTAAGGAGCTAGATCTGTCATGGGCAGGGTACAGCACAGTTATATGGCTTGAAATTTCCCAAGTGATTTGGGGAAAAGTTTCTCTTTTGTTTCTGTGAATTTGAAATATTCTGTATAAAAGTTTCCATCACCACTGTTAATCTGCATGTTTTAATGTGTGCTATGTGCCCAGTACATTAGGTGCCTACATAGGATAGCAGTAACTAATGATGACCTTTGTAGCCAGTTGGGTGCAGTAAAGCCACTTGCGTTTCTCGAAAGAATACCTAAACACAGCTACACACACACACTTATTCTGTGAAAGTTTTTCAGTGACTATTGTATTATGTTATTTTGAAAGTAATAGTTAGTTCTCTTTTTGGTCCAATTTCTTCATTTATCCTGTACCTGATGATCTACTTGTTGCTAAATAGGAGCATCACTGGAGTTCCTGATAACAGTGCACCAGGGGAAATGTGCTCAGGAAAGCAAATGAAGAAGATGATGGAGATGGGGAGATAACAAACCTCACAGGACATGTGCTTGCATTTCCAAACATAAACTATAAGATTCAGAGAAAATATTTTGTCTTTCAGGTTTTCATATTTCATAGAAGAATCAAATGGAACGTGAAAAGCGGACCTTGGAAAATTAACCAAAGCCCTAATTTTCTGCAAATAAACTGCTTCAGTAAAAAGATTTTCATCAAGCTGTTAAAAGCATAAAACTCCCTGCTGATCTAATATAGTGCTCTGCTCTGAATTGTAAAAATGCATATGGACTCTAAGACATTTGCATATATACTAAAGATACAAGTAAGATTTCCAGCAGAATTTTGTCTTTATGCAGGGTATCAGTCCCTTGAACTCCACCCAAAGCTATTCCTCCCAGGCAATGGCTGGGAGATCTGCTTCTGACTCTTAATTTTCCTTTGGCTAATCTCTCTGTTAGTTAATAAGAAGTTATTTACCCTTCATTACCAAGATACTACTGTCAATATTAAAGTATAATTGATCCTCAAATTCACCATGCACATCTGCTGCAAAGTGAAATGTACATTGTCTTTTTGTGACACTTGCTTCAATTGGGAAGTGTTTTGCATGATGTTCTTTACATTTTCTTATGCTAATGATATTCTTGCAATTCCCTTCATATATAAAATAGTTAATTATCAATCATGACAATCCTGCTATGGGTTTGTATAGAGTGTTTCATGCCTCTGTTTATTAACCCTGTTTTCAAACAGCGAACAAACCCCATGACTGGTTTCTCTTAGTTACTGTTGCTTTGGAAACTAGTGACATGTCTTGGTTTGTAAATCACTATTCTTTCAAAAAAAAAGAGTTAAAAGATTCTGGGGTTTTTTCCTTCCTTCCTTCCTTCCTTCCTTCCTGCCTTCCTGCCTTCCTTCCTCCCTCCCTCCCTTCCTTCCTTCCTTCCCTTCCCTGGCTCCCTCCCTGCCTCCCTCCCTGCCTCCTGCCCTGCCTGCCTCCCTGCCTCCCTCCCTGCCTCCCTTCCTCCCTCTCTCCCTCCCTCCCTCCCTTCTTTCCTTCCTTTCCTTCTCTCTCTTTATTACAATTAACACGCTATGTCTAATAACTCTATTTCAAATTGGTGTGCTACAGCTTCTGAGCCATCTGAGTCAGCCCTCTGAAAGATAATTAACTCATAATTCAATTTAGAGCAGGCATTTATCAGCAGAAACTTAAAATCAGAGAGGAAGGATAGTGTAACGACTAATGAAGTCTTGTTCCAAGGTCTTCACCAGCCTTCCTCAGTGACCTTAGCAAATCTCTGTGCAAATACAGTTATTCTCTTTTCCTGTGTCTGGTTTATCTAGAGAAGTATTTTGAGCAAAGACTACTGCACATGAGAATGACTTCGAAGTGCTGCTGTCTTGACAGTGTTCTTCAAATATGCTTCTTGTTGCCTTTGAGTCAGTTACGGGTCTCTGCAGTTTTCCCCACATAACCGGGGTGGAAGGGTCCGGGGTGGAAGGGTCCGGGGTGGAAGCTCTTGCAAGTAGGAAGGTAAAAAGCATGGAAAAAATCTTTCAGATTCCTTGATAATAGAGTACCCATTATAAAATCTTAATGCAATGTATTTGTGATTATTTAATTGTAGATTGGTAGTTTTGTTTGTTTGTTTTAAGTTGTATCTGTCTAATTCATGAGACTGAGAAGGAGCTTACATGGATATCAATTAAGTCCAAATGATTTTTTTAATAGTTGTTGTGAAACAGGAAATGTGGAACAGGTACACATCCATCCAATGACTTATCCCCTAAATATACTGTGGAAACACTTCTTTATCTTATCAATAATTCTAAAAACTGTTAGGGTGCTTTGTCTTCTGTAGTGTACTCAGAAGTACTGAGTTACTTTTACAATGGAAGGCAGCAGGGAGTCTGATATAAGTTCTGTTCACCACAGTGCAAGATTTCTGGCATTAACCTGAAGAATGCTGTTTTATGGGAATTTTTGTCAGGGATTGAAATGCTTCTGAAAGTTATCAAGCTGACGCCTCTGGAGACTGTCATCTTGTGTTTTTCTGTTCGATAGGTGCAACATGGTCAGTGAGTGCTCAAGCTGCCCTGTGCTGTTCCTTTGCCATCTACTCCAGGCAAATGTAGCAGTTTCAGCCTTAGGGAGGAGGAAGGAAGCCTTCAATTCTTCATACTGAAAAACAGTAACAATTCTGCAGTGCTTCTAGATGCTAAAATCCTCTATTGGAATGACATTTAATTCACCACATTTATTTTCATCTAAGTCTTGACTGGTACCAGTTACGCTGTTAACTAAGTCCACTAAAATAAGATATTTTCTCCCAACTTTTTGTTTAGTCAGTAGTCAGAGGTCAGTTCTGCCACAGAAAAATTCATAGCAGGAGCCTCAAGTTAGGCTTGCAAACCTCAAGAGAAACGTTATCTGGATAATGTTGGTCTTGAGAATACAGTCTTCCATTTCTGGCTCCCAAAACACCTCAGCAGAGGAATTCCTTGGTACTTTTTTAATATTCTGGAGAAAAGTGTTTACAACCCTCTGAGTATTACCCAGGACAGTGATACTAATGAGTAGTACATCCTTATAGGATCGGTACATTTTAATTTTACCTAGCTATTCTGAATCCGTAATACAGGAAAGATTAAATTTAAAGCAAGCAAAAGCACTCATTTAAAAAATGCCTAATAAACACTGTTGTTAATATTTAATAACAGCCTGCTGACAAAAGAAAGAAAACCACCAATTGATCCTAAGCATGTATCTGAAAGTCATTTAGCTAACAAGCTGTAGACACTAACGGTTATCTAGTCCATGTGATCAGGGGTTCAGAATTTGCACACGGTATCTGCAAACAGGTTGCATTGGGAGATGGGATATTAATGACAGACTGGGGAAGAGTGGATGCATTTCTGTTTAATCCCTTCCTTGAGATCCCTTGGAAGGGAGCAGGAAGGGACTGGGACTGGGGTTTCCATTGAGATTTCTACCTTCTTTGTGACTATCTATCCCAAATTTTTCAAGGCGGAGGTAGATCCCTATACACTGCTTTACCTTGTATGGAAATGTTAATGCCCCTTTTATAGTCATCTCCTCTCTCAGTGGCTTGTGTATCATGGCTTGTCTAAACTACTGGCAAATATTTACTGTAGTGAGAAGTAAAATGCTCTTTCTACCCTGGTAATTTGTAGAATTCTCCCTGAAGCCTTTCTATACAGGACACCTTATGTTTGCTGCAAATCTCTGTTCAAACGTGGAGTTAGAGGTGTATCTCATTACCAGGTCTCTCTTGGGACTAGTGGGTTTGATAATCAGTTTGGGACGGCTAATTCTCAACCCTTGTCCTAAACACTACAGTGATACTACTACATTTGCATTCACATGCTCATTCCTTCCCAGCAAATAGCCCATTCCCTGCCTGCCACACTTCTTTGATAATTAGCCTTATCTTTCTTAAGAACCCCTTTCAATTTACTACTACAAGATACAGGCAACCAAGATTATGAATCAAGATTTCAGAATTCTGGCTATTGGATTGCAGCTTGTGACATAGAAGCATCAGACATTGAAGACAACAGGTTAAAGTCGTAGCAATCATAATTACTGTTCCTTTCCCAAATAATAATTCTTGATTTCTGTTTAGGATCTATATACCCACATGTTTCACAGAGAGTATTTTGTTAGTCTTTGAACTGCAACTCCTCAGGTTTCCAGAGGAACGTACATTAAAGGATGAAACTAGATGTTCTTCTGAAGCTGAAATCTGCAGTATTTTAAAGATTTACTTTCCTAAAAATATGCTTCTTGATCTATTATGTATCAGATATCTCAGTCTATCCACTCCCCACTTACTGCACTAATAAAAAAATAAAAATAAAAATAAAAAATGCATTCAAATTATATTAGAGACTTCTTAACAGAGCACAACAGAGTAGACAGTATTAAGTTATTCTTTTATATGCATTAGCTACAGAAACTTCAAAATTAAAGAGAAAAGTTACCTCCATATTAGTATTCCAAGCAAAGGTAAGGAACAGCATCCTGGGGATAAGAATATATTGACTTCATCCACATATAAGGCCCCTTTTCACCTCAATCAGCTTGGCAGAAGAGTCTTTTTTTGTTGTTTAAATTATCTCTTTTTGTTCCCTTCCAAGGACTAGCATTTACTGTTCTGGGCCTAAATTCTGACTTCCTCAGAAGAAAGGTAATTATAGTGTTTTGGAAAGTATTTAGCACTTTATGCTTGTTGCTACAAATGAAAAACGTGCCTGGATACACCTAATCAGGTGAAACATGCAGTTATACACAAAACCGTTTTGCATGCTGATGGTGAGGGAGCTGTAACATGTTGAAAGCTAGACAAAAGTAAAAAAAAAAAAAAAAAAAAAGGTTGTCCCAGAATAATCAAATGACAAGGAATGAAGTATGTGTCTCAGATTTTCTCTTTTGGCCTGTGTTTGACCAGAAGTCACTGGGTAGCAAAAGATGCTGAATGATACAGAATGTCAAAGGAAAAGGCCAAATGCTGGGAAGAGAAACCAGAGAAGTCTCAACTTCCAGCATGATCTGGAGCGTGTAAAAAGTGCAATCAGAGCCTTTTTTTTTTTTTTTTTTTTTTTTTTTTGCTGTGGCTGGAAAGATCTTTGAGAAATGTCTACTCTGGTTATATTTTGCCTCTTAATGATGCACTAGGACTACTTAATTGCTCCAGCTGCCAAAAAACATTCTACCTTCCCAGCACAACCTAAATATCACAGTGCTCTCTCCAAAACAAAAGGCCTAACAGGTATAGAAAATATTAACTTTTCACATGTTTTTTGATTATTTCTAGCCAGACATGAAAAAAAAACCAAACCCAAACAAAGCCACATCTGTGGAAAGAGCTGTGATCTCAGTTAAGATCCCTGTCAAGAAGCTGTGTACTTATTTATGCCTAAAGTCAACTGCTATCTCACAAGACCGTTATGGGAGCCACAGATGAGACATCATGTATCACTGCTTTGGAAAGCTTTCTGAAATAGCATCAAACTTTTCAAATTTTAAATAAATATATGAAGAAACAGTGTGCGAGTAAATAAAAAATATTATTAATTTATGCTTGTAAATTACTTTTGTTTCCAAGTAGTAGGTAGTGAGGTTCAACTCCCAGTGAGTGGAGACGAAGACAACACAAAGGACTGAGACCAGAACCTTACAAATATCCAGAGTTTGTAGTGTTAGTTTTTTTTAATCCCAACAATATACTTTCCTGACATTTAATGGCTTGTTTTTGTAACTATAACTACTACTTCCAACTTCACCTCCTGAAAGGTATCTTGTGTCTACTGGGTTGCAACAATATTACTTCAAATTAAAAGGTGCTGCTTTCACCTAAAATCTGTCTTTACAGAGTTTTGTTTGTGGTGATGTATTTTTCTGAGGTTTAATAGTACCACATTTAGTTTGTTGTTTTGAAATATGATTCATATCACCTTTGTACAGTTAATCTAAGACCGTTTGATAGTTCATCAGCAATTAGAAAACAGAAGGCTATAGGCCTATGTTAAACAAGTGAGTGATGCAAGTATGAAGCAATGTCACCATAGCAACTCGGCTTGCACACAGGATGCTCTATTTAACCTTGGGGAGCTCTTAAAACTCCTCATTCCTGAAATAGCTAAACACTATGTGGTAATGGGGATGTGCCTTCAGTGCTACAGCAGTAGATCTGTCTTAGAAATGTGCAAACGCTATGGCCCAATATAACTTCTCACTAAGAAACCAATAGTGTACAAGCATCAGATTGAGGTACCTCATGGAAACCATGACTGGCTGTTATAAATGTGCAAGATTGCTTGCTCTTTTTTGGAAGTGGGAGGGATCTGTCTGTAGAACTTACTGCAGTAAGACAGAAGCATCTTAGCAGGAAAATATTTCCAGAAATTACAGAGTTTTATTCAATTTTCCTCTTGCTAGTCCACACACACCCTTCTATCTGCACAGTCACTGTGAGCTTTGTCAGCGAAAGGAGGAAAAACACATCTGCTTTTGTGTTTGTCTTGCAGGTTTGAATTTTCCAGCTCCTAGTAAACTAGCCATGTGGATTAAATTCATTAGAAATGTGAATCTATATGCCCTCAAGTCCAATAGATGTCGTGTGAATAAGCCTCACTGTAGGGTTGTGCTGCTAGTAAAAAAAAGCTCTAGGCAGCCAATTTTTGCTAAAACCAACATTTCAACAACCTTTGGTAAGGAAACATAGGAGTTTTATAGGTGTAAGACCATAAGATCAAAATGAATTCTTAGAAGAAACAAACTGGTGGGTTCAAATACTGTGTGATTACTACCTCAGGCTAATGCATCACTATTTCCCCATTCAGCTTAAGATTGACTAATATGATAAAACACCTAGGACAAGAGCTCATGTTCACTTGTTACCTAACTACCTTTCAGGGTACCCAAGTCACATATCATGAAGAGTTTCACAAAACCCTCCTGAGCTACTTTAGGTGTCTACAACCCCTTGGCACCTCAGTTTCCAGTGGTTCTTACTTTTCTGCAGAAACAACTGATACTCAACAATCCAGTGTCCACCTCATACCTCTGGCAAGACGTGCAAACGAGGCCTTGCCATCTGTAACTCACTGGTAGGATAGAAGTGCTGATGTCTTTACATAAAATTATCTTCTGGGGAGAGTCACTCATTTGGGACAAGGAAATGTGAAGGTCTGTCGATAGAAAAGACACATTTACCTAAATTCCAAAGGAAGATTTAACAGAAAAGCCCCATTTGTCCTTTTATAGGTTTACCAATAAGTGAGAAAACAACAGTGTTCATAACATATGAGAGAAAAAGAAGCAGCACTGTTACAGAATTATATCATAGATGACATAGCATGGATTTCAACTATATAACTAAGAGAAATTTATAGGAGTTGTGTTAAATGCTGTTTTTTCCACACCCTGCCATTGCACTGCTGTTTAGGAACATCTGCTTGTAGTACATTTTAGTAACCTGTCTGAACAGAGAGTTTAAAACTCTCCATTATAGTTAAGTGAGTTTTATGGAATTTCACAACCAGAAACTCTGGCATGGAAGTGGAAAAATTCTGAAAAACAATCTGGTAAATAAGAGAGCAAAAAGAAGCATGAACACTTTTAAAACTTCTGCCAAGTAGCAAAAACAGGTTGCAAGACTAGCTGGAAGTATTTTGGCCAATCCACCAGTTTCCACATCAGTATTCTGTAAAAGAGTCAGGTCCTGTGCCTAGTGAAGTCAGAAGCCAGAGGTTCCCCACTGACTTCAGCAGGGAAGAAAGGTAAACCTCTTTTAGGAGGAATAAATGTTGAAAATTTCCAGCTTCAAGACAAATACATTTTGGCCCAGCTCTTCAGTAATGTGCAATCCTGGTTTTTGCTGTGCCGCTCCAGTGACAAACTTCTCAGTGAATGGCTGTGATTAGAAACTCTCTTGTAATGGGGCCAGAGACGTCCATCTGCCAGTGTGACTGCCCTGCTGGGACATGGGCTTCTTGACTAATCCAGAAACCTTAGGCACATTGGAAAGACTGTTGAGGCATATCCAGCCCCTGACTGTGACTCATGCTATTCGTGTTACTCATCCATGTGGGCACTAATGAAGTGACTGTGTGGTTCTGGGAACACAGGGGACGGAGTCCAGGTCACAAGCGATGCTTGCCAATACTCCCATTTGACTGCGGAGGCCTACCCTGGGTCCTGTGAGTCATGAGTTTGAATGTAGGTCTTTACTAATAGTGCTGGCATCGGGCTTCAGTTTCCTTAAAAATGATATGCTGCTTTTTAAAGGTGGAATGGTGGGAAGAGGGGAGCTGTAACAGGGAAACTGTCTGATACCAGTGCTCAAACTTTGGAAGAAAGACTTTGATCTAGGGTTAAAAAGATGTACACTCAGTCTCCAGAGGAGCCAATGACAGAGTTTCAAATGCTGTTTGAAATGTTATGTGTCATTCACAGTATTGCGGAGACTGGCAAAATGTCTAATTCCCCAGACTGAGCTTCAGGTTTCAACTGCAGATCAGACCATGACTTCATGCTATTTAAAATTATTATTCTGAAAAAGTTAAAACTGGTTGCAAAACGCTGTCTGAATTCAAGCAAGGATGTATAAAATAAATAATGTTGTCTAAGGTTGTCCAACCCAAATCATTCTAAGATTCTGTTAAAAATTCATGGAATCACAGAATTTTTGAGGCTGAAAGAGACCTCAGAAGGTCTCTAGTCCAAGCCCCCTGCTCAAGTAGGGTCAGCTATAGCAGATTGCTCAGAGTCATGTCCCTTCAGGATTTGAGTGTTGCCGAGATGGAGTCTCCACAACATTTCTGGGAAACTTCTTACAGTGTTTGGCCACCCTCACAGAAAAAAAGGCCCCACAAGTTTTGTCTTGTATTTAAATGTAATTTCCTGTATTTTTGGCTTGTAACCATTGCCCCTCTCAGCCGGTCAGTGGATACCACTGAAAAGAGTCTGGTTCCATCTTCTTTATTACCTTCCATTGCATGACTTTCTGGAAAGGTGGATGTTGTGAAAAGGGGTCATAGATTATAATGCTAAGAAAAGTCTTGTTTCCCTGGATAAACCACCCTACAGCCACTGAGGTGGTTTACCCACACCCAAGTAATAAAAGTGCGTGCTAAACCCCCTCCTCTGCCTGTCACTGTTCTTGAGTGACTACCAAGAATAGTTTTCAGTGATTCACGCTAAGCTGGAGGGGCACCTCATGTGGAGTCACATTTCTTCTAAGTATGTTTATTAATGATTGAACGATGAAATTCAATTAGTACATTTAGAAAATCTACAGACAATATGAAGGGAGAAGTTGCTTCTACTTTGATGACAGGATCAGAACTGGAAATGAAATGAGTCTGAAAAATCAGACATCATCTGAAATTAAGAACACATGATATTCATCAAAGGCAAATGCAAATAGACAAACATAGCAGTAATGACTTTACACAGAAAAGGAATTAGGGGTTGTAGTGAATCATAAACTGACTGTGAGTAACAGCATGGGTTTTTTTTAAAAAAAAGAAGTCTTGGTCAAAGATACATTCATAGGAATATTGTACTCAACCTTTGGGAAGTAAGTATTCTGCTCTACTTGGGAGCCGACTGGATCTCCGACCACTGTGTCCACTTTTAGACACCACATTTTAAAAGTCACGATGACTTGGCAAAACTCCAGAGGAGGGTGCAAAGAATGCTAAAAGGTTTAGAAAACACAACCCAGAAAGAAAGGTAACTCCATTCCTTTAGCCTACAAAAGGGAAGATTAAAAAAGGACAGGATAAGACTTCTAGTGTGTAAAAAAAATCATTACAAAAAGAATAATGATCAATTGTTTTTAAGACCAACGAAGAAGGACAAAAGAAATTATTTCAATTAAATATAGTCTGCTCTAAATTACACTATTAGTGGAAGTTTTTAAGAAGGAACTTTTTCTCTGTTAAAGTACTGGCATAGCTCTCAAAATTGTCTTTTATTGGATGTGTTTAAGGACACTTTGTACCAACACCTGCTGGGGTCAGTGCAGGGGAGGGACAGGGCAGCCTCCTGTTGTCTCTGTGGTTTTAGAACAATGAGTTTCAAAGCAAATTTAGTGCGTCCTTTTTCATAGCATAGACAAATGTAAGGTCTTGTTCCTATACAGAACACATGGGTATCCTTGGAGAGGTAAATGTTCGCATTCCCCAGTCTCTAGATGCGATAAGGATCTGTAAGCAGGAACAAAAGAAATATTTCCTAGTGAATAATTGCAGTGTATAAAATCTACTAATGCTGTGCTGAAGGCAGTCCCAGAGAGTTCCTGAGGTAGACTAGATTTCTGCCAGCAGACCAAAAGCTTGGGATGATCTCCTTCCACTGATGTAATCCTCTCCCTCTACCTCTTCTTAAATAATTCTTGCTAGAGATGTTTTCTCCCTGGGCACTCAGAAATCTGTCTTTTGGAATATGAGGGCATGCCAGGCCCCAGATATTTTTTCTCAAGTGTCCTGAAAAATTATAACCTAAATTCTTCTTACATAGTCCCCAGATCATGAGCTAGCATAAATCAGCACATTGCCATCGGCCAGAAGGTGCTCTTCATGGAAGATAAATGGCATAAAAGTTCTGTAGGTAAATTAAAAGTATCAAAGCAGTGGTCTGAATCTATCAACATTTCTTAGAGGGACAGAAAGCCAACTCTAATTTACCAGTCTGCAATGTTAAGAAGAGGTTATTAATCTGGTGCAGCCAGTCTTTATTAGTAAAACTTAATTATACATCAAAGCTCATGTGAAGGCAGTGGTTGCTGCTGCTCTTCCACCTAAAATGAAACTGCAGTGCTAAACCAGCTACATACATGCAAATGGAAGCGAATCTGCTCGTTTTTGTCAGCCAGAGGAGGTAAAATGGACTTTGACTAAACTGAAAAGGCACAGGCACCCCTGGTGTTCCTTGGTCAAAACTGCACTCTCTTGCCAGTCGAATGGGCCACAGAGTAAGCAGTTCCTTCTCATTAGTAGAGCTGTCACTGATCCCAGACAGTGTGAAATGGCCACTCGCTCTGTGGATGCTCTGTGGTTCCCCACTAGAACTAAAATCATTTAGGAATATAATGGGATTTTATTTTTTCAAATATAAATCCAAATGATCTAATAGGTAATGCATACAGATCCCATAAAGTGTTTTTGTTGCTAAATCTTAAAACAGTGTTGTTCCCTCTTGTTAAATTCTCTAGATTTTGTCCATAAAAGAAGCCATGCCCAAATACCCTTCTCCATAGCAAGGTCATGTCAGGGCAATATACAGACATTTATTTCTTTACCCTTACAGCTTAACTTTGTCAACACCTCTCTAATTTCACATTAAACTTTGTGGGACAGATTCATTCCTGAGGAAAGCCAGCAGAAGTCAGTATAAACAGGCTTAACTGAACACCTTTTTGCCAGAAATTTATTTATCACCCAATTCACAGTTGAAAAGTTTGATCCAATAAAAAGTTACGATAAGACAAAAGATACCATCACTGCCTTATAAAAACTATGTTAAAAATGCCGGTGTTCCTCCAAGCCCAATTCATTGCAGTCATTGAAGCAACAGTCTAAAGGGAAAAATACCTTCACAGAAGAGTTCATGCGAACAGTTACTTAATCTGCTTTTTAGTATATCTGGATGAAGGGCTTTTTGCTGAATTTAGGACAATCTATTATCAGATCTTTGCAGTCACTTACCTAGTTACTTGTCTGCCAGGATCATTTACTCCTAGTTCTATATATAAGGGTAGTTTAGAGGGATAAATTTTATTCTCGCAGCTGTAGGAGGGTCATTCTCACCATTCTATGAGAGGTTTCGCACTGTATTTTCCTCACATTATACAGCACTAAATAGACAACTATTAACTTGCAGGTAGCCTCTTCAGTACTGTGTCTGAGGGCTGCCGCCACAGAGTTAGGTATTCACGTTCTGTCTTACCACCGGTGTGAGCACCTCATTCGCAAACACAGATTGTGATCATCCTTACTGTGTTGCTGCTTAGCCAGGTATAGTCTCATATTCCAAAGCAGTATGTTCCTCTTTCCCACCTTTCCTGCTAAAGACCCTAACGACTCAGTTATAGGCACATTTTTGCACTTTCATTCTCCCAGGAGCTCAATGAATATTCATTCCATGCAAAGAAGAACAGTTTGAACAGAAATAATGGGACACCTCACCCTTGTGCCTTAAAATAGCTGACCTTTTGTGATCAGTATATTCATGTTGAGGTGGGAGATGTTAGGTTAGACTCTCTCAGGCAGCAAAAGGAATTTAACCCAAGCCTTCCACAGTCTTGTTGGGATAGGTAGGTTTTATTCCTTGCTGTATCTTCCTGGTTACCTTGGCTTGTGTAACTGTTGATCCCTTAAATATTGTCATTTATGAAATATTAGTGTGATTGCCTCTGTGATGCTCAGCTGGGCTTCCTTTCGGTGGAACCCAGGGTGCAGAGAGCTGACCTTATGCCTACTCAGCCAGCCTTGCTAGACCCAGAAATATGAAAGTCCTTACTCTTCTCGTGGTCTGAATGCTGGTGTCAGGTAACCTGACATGCTGGATATGCGGGGGGATGCATCCCTTTCCTCAAGTGTGGAAGGCAGAGCTTCACAAGCTTTTTAAACTGGAGAAACACTGAACTTTTTGAAAGGAGCTCTGTCTTGCATTGTTGCCACAACTGTTTTAATTTACAAATACCTACAAGTAGTTTAGGCTGAAATGTTTGTTTACACCTTTTGCTTTCCTCAACTCTCCTTGTTTGTTTGCTTGTGCATGTAACACTATATATACAAGTGCTGGGAGAAGGGGTTCAGTTTTTGCACTGGTTTTATGCAAAACCTTTTGGTGTCTTGCAGACTACTAATTCGGAGTTGTGGACCCTGTACTATGACAGGGCACCTGAGAGCTATCTGTTCCACTACCCAATCTCTGCAGATTTGCTCTGATTCACAAATGTTAGTGAACTTGTCTTCACTGCATTCCTGTAGAAATCATTTGTGCTAATATCCCGGTGTCAGAAATGTCCACTGCTTTAAGATAACCAGCATGGAATTCATGTTTCAGAGCACTTAATGTTTCTATAAAGTTTTATGCAGTGGAAACCAGCTCCAGCTGGAGTTGTGAGTACTCACTATGCCTGCAGATTCATCCCCAGCTGTTTCCTATTAGATACCCAGAAAATGAGGAATGCATAACTTGTGGCCACTTTTTGAACACTGTGGTTTGGGTGACCTTCTTAGCATCATGCAGGACTTGAGGGGGAATGCGGGGACACAATCCCAGCTATCCATGGCAGCACTCAGATTTAGAATTAAAGAGGCAGGTGTTTGGGGGAGAGTATTTTCCTCTGGTGCACAGCCTTCATGTGACATAGGACAACGCTGACTGCATGCGCTGAAAGTGTCAGAACTCCTGTGGAATAGTGTTTGATCATCAAAATAAAGACTTCCTTGTAACACCTTTTTATAAAATAAAAATACTCTTTAAAAGCAGTAGTAGTCAAGGAGTAGCCCATCTTGTTCCTCCTAAATGCTGGGGTTTCTGATCAGAGCGGGTGAAAGGAGCTGTGGGCACACAGCCAAATGTTGGTTTATCTATTGATCTGATAATCTAGTTTGGTTTATAGAAGTTCAGGGGATGTGAGAGATGAGCCTGGCCTGAGCGTAGTTTATGCAGCCTAAACCTTAAGAGGTGAAGCAATTATATAATGAATATATACTGCATGGAACTTTTTTTCTTTACTAGGACGTGTTACAGGTTAACTTACAGGAGATTTTATTAGAAAAATAATGCCAACATTCTCTCTAAAGCTTACTTCAGGCTCAATATAAAGAGCAAGTAGATGTTAGACAGTAAAGACGGATAAGAACTGTGACTATTGCTGCCTGTAGAAGTGGTCTGTCAGTAACCTGGGGCTAAAACTGGGTACCAGGGTAGCTCGTCCAGGAGCAGGCTTTGTGTGTGCATACACATGCATACATATGCACGAGTTGAAGGCAATGTCTGGAAAGTACCGGTAAACTGACCCAGAGATGGAAAGTGAGACCTTCTGATGCACAGAGGTAGGAAAACTCCCACACTTGTTTATTCTGTGTCTAGCAAAGCAAAATTCCCTTTTTTTCCTTTCTTTCTTTTGTTAAATAAAATTGCAAAGAAAATTTCCCTTTTCCCCCCTCCTTTTTTCTTTTGTTTTTCTTTTTTGGTTTTGTTGTCTTTGTTTCTTTTCTTTGTTTTTTTTTTTGTTTTTTTTTTTTACTTATATTTGAATGCTGTGTAGTTAATCTGATCAAAGAAGCAGCAATGATAAAACAGACTTCAGGCCTGGGACAGTATTGTGAAGAATAACTCCTTGGAAAGGCATCACACTGAAGCAGTAGTGGAAGCAGAGGTCACATCAGATAAGCTTCTGAATTAAGGTCATATGGTTTTTTCTGTGATTCTGATTGCTTCTGTTCATTTTTGTTTATACTTACTGTCTTTTTTTCTTTCTTCTTTTAGGAAGCGCACAAAAATATTCATCTAAATTTGTTATCAAAATATACAAATTTGATTTAATTTTACATTCTTCTTCATCTTCATGACTTTTAAGAGATGGTGTAAACTATGTAAATTTAAATAAGGTAGTGCAGTTGATAGAAGATTTAGAAGAGAATCAGTTCATTGGATTTTAGGATTTAGACCTGATTTTAGGTCTTTGTGAGATGATATGCTTTAGCTGGCAACTAGACTAAGGCAAACCTTGACCAAAAAAAATTAATGTTGGAAAAAAAACACTGTTACAGATACCACTCTATAAATGGGGGAATCCCGTGGTGATTTTATATATCACAGGCTGGTCCTCAGTCTACCAGAATAGAAGTGGCTGAAAATAGTTTCAGTGAAGGTGCTGAAAACAGCTTTTGAGACTGGTTCTGCTGGTTGTTCTACTTCAATGACATCCCTTGAAAAGAGAGATCCCTGCAACACAAGCTGAAGTCCAGAAGAAGCCTCATGCCCTTGTTTCTAGTGCAAGTAACCCAGCAATACAGAGTCGGAAGTTGCTGCTGGTACAGCAGCAGATAAATGAAAATGCAAAGATTTTGTCCGGAAGTGATGGCTTCTGATAACTATGCTAGATTATGCAGAGAGAAGTCATGGTAAAATACTGTATGCATAAAAACAGTAACTCATTTGCCACTTTCATGTCTTTTTATAGAAAAGAAGTGCACAGCTAACATGATTAGGAAAAGTGCCTCTTATAATTTGTGGCCCACAAAAATGCTGTAGTAATTTATATTGTGGGTGTTTGTGTTCATAAATTATTCATAAATAATAAATAATTAATCATAAATAATTTTGTACTGCTTCTCTTGACATAGAGATGGACGAGATGCCTCATGTTTGAGAATTATGTAGTTGTCACCTTTCGCAATATGACTTTAAAGGGAGGCTAGGCTTCCGCTACAGCAGTATCAGCTACCAATGGGGCTCAGCAATGAATGGGGGTCAAATACCTTTAGAAGAGGCAGTTTGTTCTTTATACCTGATTTGACTAACCTCAGCCAAATAAAACAAGAAACGTAAGTAAACCTATAGTAATAAAACAATAGCAAAAATCAGACACGCAGTACTTGATGTTGGTATAGCGTAGCTAAAACACAGCCAGGATGCTACATTACAACCAGTACATTTCTTGAGAATTCCTCCTAAAGCTTGATCTTTAATGCTATTAAGATGATGTCTTAATGCTATTAAGTCTTGAGAAATCAGGAAGTAAGAATTACAGTTGGGAAATCTGAAAAAAAAAGAAAAAACAACCCACCAACAAAAAGAGCAAATATGTCATTTAATGCAAACAGTGAAAAAGTCACTAGTGCAAATAATTATAAAGATAGGACTGTAAAACATGAAAAAGGGATGTGTTGTTCACCATCAGAACAAGTGCTTTGCCTTGTTTTGCCATAGAACATTACATACAGACTAAAAAGAGATGGAGTAGCACTTTCGGTAGCAAAATATATCCTTTAGATCCTGTACATAGAGAACATCCTTTCACTGACACCACTAGTAAAAGGTTCATAAGGTGACATGTGATCCTTCTTCAGCAGTAGTTCTTGTTTACACACACAGAAGAGATAAATTGCTTCTATTTTTTTTCATTGTTGATTACTATTGGTGAAGAAGCAGCAGACAATGAATCCACTACTACAAAAGCTAAAATGAGCTGGAGAAGGTCTAGGACACTTTGGGTTTTTTGTTGGCTCCATATAGAAGCAGACTTGCATGGAGCTCCATACAAGTAGGGGATAACTATTTGCTTAAAAGAAAGATGTCTAATGCTAAGTTAGCACAAATATTAATCAGGTAGAGGATAAATCCTATTTTTATTTTGTCTTTTATGTAGTAAATATATTATTTTCTTAAATTATTTTCCATGGATAATCCCCAGCAGACATTGGTGAAGTGATTTGAAGAAAAACAGAGCAGGACTGAGCTTTCATCTTCCTTCTGGGAGTTCCTAGGCAATACTCCTGAGAGATATGGACAAACTGGCAAAGCAAGAGATACTGGGAAACCTAAGCATAAAAGGATATAAAAGATAAGGCAGGAGAGATATATTTTTTTAAGTGGAATACAAAATTATGCAGAAATCGTGTGGGTTAAATTCTCTCAAAGCTGAAAATTACTCATCCCTTTCAAATGCAAATGATGTAAAGATGTCTTGTATCTAAAAAGGTAAGAGTGCACACTTACTAATGACACATAATATCAAAGACATTTTAATTTAGGCTATCTGGAGTGTGCTAGTCAGGAAATTGATCTAGGCAGCAGCAAAAGTCTTTAGAGATATTTACAGAGGTTTCAAAAATAGGCTATACATTTTTTACCTGAAGTCTGTATCTGAGAAGGTGGTAGCTAGAATGAACTTCAATTTCCTTGGTGACAGTAATGACTCAATGAAAGTTCTCCTGTAGTGTGGTGAAACCTGTGCTATGAAGCCATCCCTCAATTTAACCTAGCGCTCAAAACACCTTAGATTTTAAACGAAGCGAAGTTCCAATATGAGGCATTGCAATTTCTCTTGCCAAGATGTTAAGTGAGGGTTTGGGGGCTTTTCTGGCATGTAAAATGATTGACTTGCACATGAAGAGAAGAAGGGCAATTGGGGCAACAGTCCAATGAAAAGATCATTTATAAAAAGTTACGGTTTAAAAATTCAGTGGCTGATTTGTTTTGGCACGTTCTCCAGTGAATCACAAGTTTAATTCTATCTGGCTACAAAATTAATAAACACCTCAAGTTCCTGTTAGGATACATTCAGCAGGGTGTTTAAATAGCTAGTCTACAGAATTGTTTGCAATTGTCAAAATGTTCAAGTGAGCTATAAATAGCCAGAAATAAAGTAAACTAGCTTTCTTCTTCTGCAAAGTTGTATTATTGTTCCCTATGGTACTTCATGCATATCAGGAGATTCCTTTGTTATAATAGGATCTCTGCTCCTCGGCAGTCAAAAATAACTGGGAATAATTGAGTTTGAAGACTACACTGCACAAATGTGTCATGGCTGCACTTCTTCCACTGAGCTGACCCACCACCTCCTCCCTCTAATGTCACCTGCAGCGTAAATGTCATCAGCTTTGGCAGAACTCATATTGGCAAAGAGATACATGCATGTCAGGCTTTTCCATGGTCTTTCTTCTGAAAGATTTCATGCATGCGTGCTGAAATTTCTCCAAGTTGACAAAATTTCAATGACTTAAAAGAACTGCTGGCAGTCGTAAGAGATCAGTGCTAAGACTGCAAGTTTGTGGATCTTGTCCTCTGTAGTGGATCTGACCACTTAAATTTGTCTTCTAAATTTGTTAGGATAAGAGCATTCATAACAGATTTTGGTAGCAGCACAAAGTTATACGCTGCTGTGTCCCTTTTCCAGGGTACCACCGGTTGGAGGGAGAGGTGGGGGAACAGGACACTTCCTCAGGAGCAGTGACGTGCTGCCCAGCATTATTCCTCTCTGTCTGCCTGGCCCCTGTTGGCCACAAATCCTCCAGATCAGCAATTTTAAAGTCTGATCCAAAGCTTGCTGAGGTCAGAGGTAGGACTTCCACTTTGAGAGGCTGAATGGTATCTTTTAACATATCAGTAGTATTTTGGTGCCCTTAAAATTATGAGGAATTTTGCTAAATTGAGACCACACAGAGGTTTCAGAGGCAGGTCATCATCGTTTGAATCTATAACCAAGACAAATTCACTGTTAATACCACTATGATAAATTTATTTCCTTTTATGCTTTTTGGGGTGCTCCTCATATTTATGTGCTAATAATGCAGCAAGTCAATGTCATTCAGTGCAAGCGTGTAGGATTTTAATATTGAGAGGATTCAGGCTGTTTGCCTTCCCCAGTGAGACTGAGTCACGGAAGGAAAGGTTCGCTACAGATCTTGCAATATCATTCATTATTTAACTCGATTCCTTATTTTGTTTTGTAACAAAAAGATCTTGAAAAGCTTTAAGTAAAGGTGATCTCTGTTTGCGTATGGAAAGGTGTGGAAAACCGTTTGACAGGCTGTGACTAATGCCGAGAGAAGCTGTTTTTGTTACTGTGTTTAAGGAGGATTATCCAGTACAATTCTTTGATTTTAGCCATCAGGAAATTTTAAAAGAAGCTGTCTGGTCATGGCAGCTCTGTGTCTCTCTGGAGTTATGATATCTGACAGTAAGACAGGCGTTGCTATGGTAATTAAGCATTTTTCAAGGTTTTGGGTTTTTTCTTCAGTTATTAATAATTTTCCTAAAACAGTTTGGAAAAATACTGGTACATTAAAATATCACTTGTTCCTCATAAACGAGCTATTTAGAGTCTAATCCTTGTCTTTTAAAAGTCTGTGGCAAATCTCCCACTGACTTTTGGGGAAACATGACTTGACCTTAAATGTTTGGCAATTTCTGTATTATTTCCTCCAAGTATATTTTTTTTTAATTGGAAATGTTGAAAATTGCACAGTTTCTGACACACTAATTCCACCAGGGCTTTTGCAGGTGCATTGTTTCTGGCAGGACAGTTCATCTAACTCAGTAAACCCCAAGGCTCATTCCATATCTCCTTCTGGGGCAGAATTGTCCTCTGTGGTACCATAGTAGCCGAGCATGGCCATTCTCAGCACACTATATCTGAGAGGCTGTGAAACTATAGGTTCTCATTGTGGCCATAAGAAGGAAAAAAGAATATATAGGCAAAACCATGTCATAGTCTGACAGCTTTCACCAGTGGTATTCCCCACTTGGCCACCTCTGCCCCAGGGTGCCATCCCCCAGTAATTCACTGTCAGGATGCAATGGAGCAGTCCCTCTGCAAGGAGATCCCTCTACAAGGAGGTCCCAGACTGGATCTGAAGGCTTTTTGACCCCTTGCTGCATCACCCAAAGCGAAGGCTTCCTGTTCCTGGGGGAGCACAGACAGCCCTGAGCTTGGCTGGGAACTGCCAGGCACCTCAGAACAAGAATCACAGTAGCCAGGCATTGGGTGAGGGGATGCCTGCCTCGCCTGCTTGGATGAGGCTGTCCTTTTGGATGTCCACCCTTTCTCATAGACCGAGTGGTTCAATCCATCAGAAATACAAACTGGGGCTGTCTTCCATCTCTTTGATAATAGTTGAGTGGTTAAAAGTAGGTTGGAAGGTGGAAAATGTGGAGCTGTATCTTCAGCCTCCTCTTTATTTGGCAGCTGCCTTTAATAGCTAAGGTATTGTATAGACAGTCATCAGTTCTGCTGCCACTGCCGTTAGTGGCAGTTACTGCTGCCGTTTCATTAAATTCACTCTCTGTGTAATATGTGTAGGTCAGGCCTCCAGATGGGTCTCCTAAGAGGCATGCTTAGTTCGTGAGTCCCAAGGAACCTTAGACGGGAGGTGGATTCATATCAGATGTTCAGGTCAAGCAAGAAAGTAGTATCTCTGGCCATTTGTGACAGCACAGCATTTTGCACCCAAGTAAGTTTTCTGGGTAAGGCTTAGGTACAGACTCTCAGGCATCAGTGCGGGGGATTGAATCACTGTCTTAGATCTTCACCTCTTGTGCTTGAACAGAGCTTCAGACTCCTAAATGTTTTTTTTTTAACTTGTCTTTAAGGATTTTTGTGAGACGGATTGTCATCTCAGTTTTGCCAGATACATGGTGTCTATGTCTTGTGTACAGCACTGGAATCTTTGTGAATCTACTGAGGTAAGTTGAGACAAATATAGAAAAAGTTTTCAGTCTTATTTTTACTAATTGAAAACTCCACGTATTAATAAAGAGAAAGAAAACAGATGGTTTTGTGCATGGTCATTCCTCAAGTGAAAGAAACAGCTTCTCTTTTTCTGTGATAGAGTCACAAGATCTGGAGCACATCATCCTTGAAGAGACTTACCCCAACACGATCATTCCAGGCTGTCCTCTATAACAAAGGGCAAAAATGATTCCTTGATACAATATTCTTTCTGGTCTTGCATTTTCAGGTCTTTGATATTTAACACGGTGCTCCTGCAGTATTTCCCTCCTTTTTGCTGAGATAACCTGTACAGGTAAGGTGGGTAAGTACCAGTGTAGGTCTTCTCATCTTATCCGCTCTTCTCCCAGACTAGTAATTTAATTACTTTGATGTGGTGTGCTTTACAGTGTATCTTCTCATTTTGGATTGTCCCCTCAGGTGATTGATAAAAAGCACGGTAACCCAAAGTTTCTATGGATTATATGGTAAGTCAGCAGAAGACAATCAGACATAAGAGCATCTCATTGACCAGTCCATGAGTACATGTCAGTGATACAGACTGACTGGCTTGGAGTTCAGGAAGTTCTTGCATTTTTTTTTTTTTTGGTCTCAATAGTTTCCTTCCTTTTTTTTGTAAGGTGTGGCTATTGAAAATGTAATCTGTAATGGTCTTATTAGAGCTGTTGTTCACAGGCACCAGTACTTTAGATAGGCTGAAACTATTAAAAGTGTAGCACAGTTTGCCAACAATGCCAGGTCAACAGTCCTTGTTGTCTTGTTCATCTTCCACTGCATTTTCAGGGAAGTTATTGATCTCTGGTTAGATGAAGCTCCACAAGACATGTTTAAAACAAACCAAATAATCAGGGGAAAAAAAAAAAGAAAGAAAGAAACCAAAACCAAAAAAGTTAATATACATTCTTGTGGGTTATCTTATCCTGAAAATATTTTGTGTGGTTGATAAGCATTCACAAAAGTTCACTTGTGGTCTTTTGAGCTAGCCACACTCGAAAAATGGCCAGAAACTACTGATTTTATTGACCAGTTAAAATAAGTCAGTTCCTGCCAAGAGCATTCACTGAAGGTCTTCACTGCAAGCAGTTAAGGATTGCAAGAATGGAGCAATGGATATGGTATGTGATGGTGAACAAAGGATCTAGGACAAAAGGTCTAGTTACTTGCCAGCTTAGACTTGATGGGAGCCTTTGGAGGTTTTTACAAAGGTAAATTGTGATTCTCAAGGTAGCTTCCTGAATTTTACAAAGGATGTGATAAGAAGTTTTCTGAATGAGGAGGATTTGCCAAACCCCTGAACTGGCAGTAATATTTTTTCAAGATTTCAGTTACTTGACCTGGTATGGCTTGTCAATGGAGTCTTGACAAGTCTTGCTCCTTCAGGAATCATGCAAAGGATATGCACTCAAATTCAGAGTTCCTGAGTGCTGAAAGCACTCGGCTAGTTAGCAGGAAGGCTTTGCCACAGTGACCATGGATTAGCATCCCTTGGCAGGTTTTAACACAGTAAAATTTACAGTATTCCTGAAAGCATACAAAGCTCAGTCAGCAGAAAGAACCCTTTGGCCCTTGAGCACATAGACTGTTTTTCCAGCCCAGTAAACATCTTGAGAATTCTTGGACTCATTTGAGCTTGAGATTTGACCTTGATCAGTTTCTGATCAAGGACTAATTTTTCATTTACACAATAGCTCAGCAACTTCCACTCAAGGTCTTTGACCTTTACAGATCCTGTCCCACTTTGTACTGCAGCAGTTCACTCACCATTCTTATGGTGTTCAGGGACCCATTCTCAGATAATTTCTGATCAATGGGCAAAGCTTGAGATGAGCCAAAGAAGGCGTGGAGGAATTTCCTGAGTATGAATGACAACAAACCTAATGTCACTGTTAAACAGAGCTAAGTGTCTAATGACTCACTTAAAACATCAGTTACAAGTACATGTACTAGAAGAGGTGTGTCAGAGTTCCAACTAAACACCACACAACGTATGTGTTCACAGGAACCTGGTCTTTATGAAAACTGATACATGTGAGATTCATCACATGAATGGCTGTAGATAACTCCAAATTAGATGCATGGAACAGATTACTGAGGAAATATTGGTCATTTTTAGGAGGTTCATTGTAATCTTGTGACAATGACTATTATTGAACGTTGACATCAGATACTAACATGATCATTGCTGTCGTTGGGTTCAGCAGGACTCTGTCAAATCTCTGCTGCTCTAGATGATGCTAACTTTCCAGCCTGCTGTAACTGTGTTCATAGGTGTCAGACTTACAATTTTGGAGGAGTATTTAAGGAGGAGATAAAATATTTATCGAACTTCCTAGTAAAGTACTATGTTACTTCTTCGCTTCTTCAGATATTTTGTTAAGGACTGTATAATATTTTGGGCTTCTCAGCTGATGGCAGACAGCCAGTCAGTTCCTTTCCTGGCTTATTTTTTCAGTTCTGATGCTCACACAAAGCCCTCAGATTTTATTTTCCACTTGCTTCAGTTAGAAACAGCATTAAAAATAAATGGTTCTGGGGTTTTTACATTATAAGCAGGAACAAGGGAGCCCAAGGCCCTGCTTTTTACTCAGCTCTTTCATGGATAGTGCAAAACTTACTGTTATCAGAGCTTCCACTAGTGCCCCACGCTAACACCATGTAAGGGATTTATTGTATTAAATAAAGATACCTTCTATATAGCTGCTCCGTGTATTCGGGGCTGCTTCTTGGAAGTGGGAAGGATAGTTGCAAACAGGGAATTGGAGGGTCTGTAATTTATTTTTCTATTTAAAAAGAAAACAAGTTGTTTCCACATAACCATAGCAGAGAAGGAAGACTCCACTTAATAAATTAACTAACTTCTATTTACACTTCATTCAGATAAGATATACGGAACATGCTGGTGGTGTTGCACAATGTTTAGCTTGTGTAGTCTGAACTTTTTGTAGACTTTGTATGGGGCTCTGGCATTTCCTTTCTGATGATTTTTAATAGCTTACAGTTCATGAAAGTTGGAGCATTTAAAAACTCTTGCACCTCATATTGTTATTCTTTATTTGACTCAAGGGTCTCAAATTTGAGAGATATCTCTTTATTTGACTCAAGGAGGACTCAAGTTGTCCTCTACAGGAGCCTTCAGCAATATCCAAAGGACAAGTTGTTTAATGCCTCTCTTCAGAGATGTTCAGCGACACTCAGGTATTCCTCTTCCCTGGAATTCCTGCTAATTCAAGTGCAGCTGGGTGTTACTCAGGACGAGAACTAGGAAAGGCTGTGGGGGCTGATGCTCCACTGCCACAGGACTGACCAGGAGGGAGCAACCAGAAGTCACTGCCTGCAGCAGCTCAAGCCTCAGGAAAACACAGCAGCAGTAGGCAGACTTTGGGTTGCCAAATCACCCAGACACTTTCCTTACCAGAATTACTTGAAGAAATTAAGACTATTAATAATAACTAATAAGAATGTGGTGATTGTAGAACCTGCTATTTTCTCAATGAAAGCCCTGGCACGTCCTAGAGCAACAGTCCCTTGGCACTCATCGATTCAGGCTGTGTAAAACTCAGTATTTCTGAATAATTATTACAGTCAATGCATTGCTTTTGCTAACTTTCCTTGCTAGCTGCATTATTTTGTGAAAAATCAGCTGCATAATTCATTGCCTCTGAAATCTAGGAACATCAGACTATAGGAAAACATGAGGTTAATAGTTTCTGCTTAGCCAAAAACTTAAGTTTAAATCATGTCACATCGTGTAATGACAGGTAAAAATGTTGCTGTATGAGAATTATTGATCTTCATAGCTGGTGGTATTTTATAACCACTACTTGACTTCTGGAAGGAATAATTGCAAGAAAAGGTAGATAAAATCACACTTAATCTTGATCCCAACCCAAGTTTGAGACCTGAATTGAAAATCATAGAAAGGCATGAGTGTTTTTCTCTTTAAAAATATCTAAATATTTCTGTTCATTTTTAACAATACAAACTCTCTGAATTTCATCTCACAAATTCACAAATCAAAAAAAATCAAAAACTGTGATCTTGAGTTATATCTACACTTGAGCTGACTATGAGTTATTGTAATTCCTGAAAGGCTAAGGCCTAAAAGCATGATTTATTTCTAATGATAACACTACGACCGTATGTTGCATCAATACTGTTGATGTTGGCTCAACTGTCAGCTGAATTAGAGAAATAGATAGAGGATGGCTAAAATAAAATAGGTCACATGAAATTAATGGGGAGGAAGATAGTCTAGTCTGCAAGATGGGAGCAGAAGTGGGGGAAGCATGTGTCAAAAGTTAGAAGGGAAGGTCTTAAGACAGGAGAGGAGGACAAATGAATCAAGGCTGAGGACAGGAGCTGAATTAACCACTGAAGTTTCAGCACATCAGTAGGAGAGAGGATCAGAAGGTGAGAGAGGAGGGCACATGAGAAATCACCAAAAATAAAGTCTGAGAAATTACAGAGAGCTGAAGTGATGAGACGCAGAGGAGAAGGAGGAAGTCTGAAGTTGAACTAGGGAAAGGAGTAAGAGAACACTGGCCAGTGCAATCCGAGTTTGTGAACAGAAGTGTTGAACTGGGGCTACCTTTTCTCAGGGTAGCTTCTCTTAACTGTATAGAGTTGCTTTGTGAAGAGTTTCCTCTTTTATGCAAGGGAACATCCAGTGCTGAAATTGTCACACTCTTTTTTCTCCTTCTATTGCTTCCAGAGGTATTGTGTGTGTTCTCTAGAAATCATCCTTCTACTGTAAGATATTATGCAGCTTGATAAAGAGCTGAAACGAGCTGTTTCAGACTAAGGTATTTTTAGTGCCTCACCAGTCACTGCTATAATAGGCTTTTATGGCTCAGCATGAATTCCCTGCAGGTAGATACTGAAAGTCTAATCCGAAATCGCATAAAGGCCACTAAAACAAGTAACATAATATTTGCAAGCAGATCTGCAATTCCTTTGTCCTGCAGGAATGCAATCAGCGGTCCAAGTTAAAAATACATTTGTTGAGTATGCTTATCTTAGCCCTTTGAGAGGAAAGCTACAAAAGTATAAAAAATAGATATAAAAGAGAGAAAACAGGAAATAAGGGGGGATTGGAGCTCTTGTTGCCTAGTATAAAGTATAGCAGAGGGTTGTCAGGGGCTGCTAAATGTATCCTCATTGTTAGATAGTTTATAAATGACCATTTATTTTTGGACAGCAAATCTAATGATTCTGAAGTTTCAGTCTTAAATTTTATCTTGGGCCACATTTGGGCATTTAATAGCATCGGGGAAAAAAAATGAACCTTAAATCGTGAAATGTCCAGATGCAGCTAACCTAGTTTAAACAGGAACTAGATGACGAGCCACATAGTCACCTCCTTTTCATTCAGCAAACACATTTTTTTATTGAAACTTTCAGAGGCTGCTACCAGCTGTGTGATAACTCTTCCAGAACATATTAGGTTCCTAATGGACAAAACTGGTCAACCAGCTTTTTAAATCATCAAACCATGGCACCTCCACTAGCAAGAGAGCACGGGCAGTCATGGATCCCTACTCCAGACTTGTTACACACCCCACTGCCCACACTTTGCCTTGCTTTCAGTGTTAGATTCTTGGCCACCAAACAGCTGGTGGGATCTGGCACAGTGATGCTCCTTGCGACTAATCAAAGCTCATTTTTCCCTTAAATGTACACATGCTAAGTCTATCACTCAGCCTCAGTATATATGTTACAGGAGGTGATCAGGAGCTTCCTTATGAAATGAATTTTCATTGAAAAATGCCAGTTTGTTGGAAAACAGTTTCTCAAGCCAACTATTCTGCCAGTTCAACCTTCCCTTTGACTGTCCTGCCTTATCTATCTGCTTGTTTCTGGTGAGCTTGAGGTCAGCTGGGGTTTCCAAGTCCCCCAGCTGGTGGTCGCAGGCGATAGCTGGTATCTGAGCAGTGCATATCACAGAATCACAGAATCACAGAGTCATTTGGTTGGAAGATACCTTTAAGATCATTGAATCCAACAGTTCACCCCATGATCTCTAAACCACGTCCCTCAGAACCACATCTACACATCTTTTAAACACTTCCGGGAGTGGGGACTCAACCACCTCTCTGGGCAGCCTGTTCTGATGCCTGAAAACCCCCTCTTTAAAGAATTTTTTCCTCATGCCCAACCTAAATTTTCCCTGGCGCTACTTGAGGCCATTATCTCTTGTCCTGTCACTTATTACATTATTACACCACTTATTACACCACCTCATTACAACCTCCTTTCAGGAGTCAGGGCTCCTGGGCTATCAGCTGGTTGCCTCCACAGCTCTCATCTCAAATGGTGGCTTTCCTGATGGCAGCATCCTCTTGGTCACCAGGATAGTAGATGGCTAGTTATCTGGGTATCTGCTGCCCAGGGTCTCCATATCAGCCCAGGGAAAGGAGAGAGCAGCAGTCCCTTGGTCAGTCTCCTCCTGGTAGTCAGCAGGCTTCAGAGTTTCTCCCTCATGCTCTCTAGCTGTCTCTTTCTGCCAAGCAGGCTTTCAGCTCTGTGGGAGCCTGCCTATGTAGCAGGCAGCCAGAGGAGCTGGGCAGCCCAGGGGACAAGCCGAAAAAATGTCTGCATCCTTCCAAAGTGGAATTTTTTCATGCTTTTCCCTCCCACAAAAATGTTCTGATTGTTAGCCTTTGTGTCCCAGCTCCACACAGTTTTGCTTTTCTTTCAAGCATAAAGCAAGTCGAAATAAAAGACAGTCATCTAGATAGCCCTGGATATTTTATTCTCCTTTTTGGTTCATACCTTGGTACACACCAGGATACCCTGACCTAGGAGCCAGAAGCAGGCTCTTTTGGAAACTAAGGCTGAGATTTTAATCTCTGGATGTAAAAACAACCCAGAGAGAATTAAAATGACCTCTCTGGATCGCAGTGAAAGCCTGGACTAGTGGCTCCACAGCTCTATATGAAAGGAGAAAGTTAAGCCAGAGGGTGTTTGAGAGGTGGTGTAAAGCTGTTTTGGTCACACTCCCCTTTAGCTAATTTAATGACGTTTGGAACAGATAATTGCTTCAGCTATTGTCATAACTATAGGTACAGGAATCCATGCTCATAACCTCAGAGAGGGAGGGAGAGAATGAGAAAACAGTGAGCCATTGAAACAGCAGAGCTGTAATTGATTATTGTTAATGTGCAGGCAGAAACCGTGTTAGTGGAGCTCACTGATAATATTCAGCAACAGTAGAAATCCAGTGGGCATCTAATAAGCTTCAAACCCATGTAAAATTAATGCTGATACTGTAGAGTTTTGGGGGTTTTTTCCTCTTGTTTTGGTTTGGGATATATTATTTAGCTTGTGGGGCTTATTACATGATGTATATCATAAAGAGATGCTTAGTGCTTAAATATTTGAGATGTTTGAGATTGCTCTTTCTAGATTTGTCATGGAAGGGAGTATTATATATATGCAGCTATGTTTTAACAAGATTAACTAGAAAATAATACATGCCACACTGTATTGCTTTTTTCTGAGTTTTGCATTTCTTATCAGTATGATTTTTTTTAACTTGACAACCTTAAAACTGTGATGAGCACATTCCTTTAAATTTAAATTCCTTTAAATTTCATAGCAAGTTTTTTTCTTCATAAATATAGCATTAAGATGTTTGTAATAGCTTTTCAAAGATCAGACCTCAAAAATGGGAAGGAAGTTTGGAGATTGCTAACTGTTCTGATGAGTGCTTTGGTTGAAAAATGCTTTATTTGACCAAGTAAAGAGGAAACTGAATATTATAAAAAATAATGTATACATCAATGTATTTAAATGCTTGCTATAGAAATTTAATAAATATACCCAGCAAACAATCTTCAGGAAACTTTGCCAAGTATTTAACATTTTGCCACCTTAAATATAGGAGCCATTATTGCAAAACATGTATAGAAGTAAACGGTAGCCCATTATATTGAAAAATAACTGTCAAGCACCTTCCACCCACTCTAGGTGGTTCATAAAATGAGCAATCTCTCATTTCAGTAGAAGATCACATGGGACATCTTTTAAGGGGCTAGGAAGCTCTTCTATTGAGATGCCATTGCTTAAAAAATACACCATAATTGTATTTTGGTGACAGATTAGCAACTCCATAGTATCTTAAATGACATTAAACAAAAGTTATCAAATGAAAATAAGTATGTTTTAGAGACATTAATTTCTGCTGTTCATGGCTTTCTTGCTCATGAATTTGAAAAACTTAGCAACTTTCAGTGAGTCACCCAGATTTTAGTACAAAATAGGAAAGATTCAACTGTTCTTGAAGAATTAATTAATTCTGTGCTCAGAATAAACTTGAAAGAAGAGAACAAAATACCAGTCTGCATGTAATTCTTTTAGGATAAATTCAGACTTTGCAATTGTCTAAAAGCTTTGGTTTTTCACAGTCAAGTCTTTTTACTCAACCCTGAAGTGAAAAACGTAATCTTATGTTTCTTGTAGAACATAGCAGGGTAGAAATGAATGCCACTAATTCATCTCGAGATTGGGTAGGAGGAGAAGTGGTCTTACTCCTCAGCCATCTTATTTATATAAATAGTAACGCTACCTCCTTTTTCTCATGGTGGTTTTTCTTCCTCCTCAATCTAAAATATGTACCAAGAAGCTGAGCAATCTACACCTGCAGTCAAGAAGAGTTACAAACAGGATTGCTGTCCTGCGCCTCCCACTGCCAATGCTTTGAAGCAGCCCTGGCCATACGCTGAGCTCTCCCTCGCTCCCCTTTGACTGGCAGTCATCGGCCCCCTCCCACTGCCCCCAGCTCCTCTCGTGCACTCCAGGCAGCAGTGCATCTCCTTCTCCCCCATACCTCACATCACCTCCTTATCCCCTGCTTACATTCATGGTGTGAACAGCTCAGGAAGTGTCTGTGCTGAAGCACTACGTGTACTGATAAGGAACAAACCAGCTGTCCTCCCCAAGCCCGTAAATCCACAAGCCTGGTAGAATCAGGCCTGACTTTTTCTCAGCTTAGAAACTTGCTCCCATCTCTAATTATACATAATAATTCAGTGCAGTCACTGGCATACTTGGCCATCTGTCTACTTTCATACGTGTGAAACAAATACTGGGAAAGGTTACACAGGCTGGTACCAGTAATGCTCATGGAGAAGTGATGGAGACTAATCTTAAGAGCTGGATTTGAGCTAAGATCCATCTTGGAAATTAAATGTGATTTTTCTTGTTGCCTTTGAGGGTTATGAAAGGACCAGGCAGTATGACAGCAGAGCCTGATAGCAGGTGGAGAAGCAAGGGTGGGACCAGAAGGCTTGCAATTTATTTCGGGGAAAAAACCAATTGTGTTTGTCATACTTGTTGCTCAAGTTTTGATTTACTCCTGGACAACTTCCACTATTAATGAAATAAAAGACAGTGTTTCAAAAAGGCATCTGCCGAACTGTCTCTCTGAGTAACCGCAATAACAGTCCTTACTACCTATTAGAAACTTTCCTAAAAACAAAAAAATAGGATGGGGAGGCTGAACAGGGAGGGAAGAATCCTCATCCTTGTTTTGAAAGACTTCACTGTATAAGAAATCACTGCACAACTCTGCCAGACTCGGAAAGGTTATAATTGAATAATGATGCTTTTCTTGTGAGTTAATGCTTCATGAATACAAATAGAGCACAATCACATCAGAGCCACGTCTCCATCCACAAAACTAGACATAAGCACTCTTTTAAAAAGCAAGACTTCTCCCAGCAAAAAAGTCTTGCAGAATAGTCCAGTTTATCTTTTAACACAAAGAGGAATATTGCTCAGGTATAAGGGTAAGAGAGCATGGGCAATTGAGATGTCTTTCATAATTCTGTAGCAGGACAAAGAGGAATTTTTGAAGAGCTCCTTCCTGGCATCCTCTGCTTGCTGTTTGCTCATGTGCATTCCCAGGAGCACGGCTCAAACCTGCCAAAGGTTCAGAGGGAGAAAATTGCCCATAAAAAGCAGCATGTACACTAGCATAATGCACGCCTACACCAACCAGAGGTGTCTGCTTTGTGGTCCTACTTTTATTGTGATTTCTCAAAGTTTATGTATGCATTATATATATTCAGATCTCTATATACATTTAATATACGCTTCCTCTTCTTTGAACTCTGAAGTCAGAAAGGCATTTTGATAGCAAAGTCCAGCCAGTGAGGAGGATGAGCACATGCTCACACATACACACAGGTGGCCAGCCTCAAGGACACAAATGGTGCCTTACTGGCACCCACATAAACACACAGCACTCACAAAGAGGCCTGGCTGCCCAATACTGTTCCTCCTCTCCAGCTATTTAGGATTGAAGTCCACTAGTGGAAAATGTGTGTAACTGTGTGTGTGTCTGCGTGTATACTTTATATATATGCATGTATCTAAAAATACAGTATGGATCATTCTAGCAGTGGGTCCCAGATTCCCTGTTTTCTCTAGGTGCTGGCATCAAGATATACTATGTTTGGAGGTTCACAATCCTGCTCTTGTTGCTGGTCCACCCACCTCTTATCCTACTTACCTACAAGTCCATCTCGAAGCTCACTAGCATTCACACGTTCCTACCGAGAACAGGAGATCATTATAAATAGGATTTAACCAGAATATCGATTAGACTGTGGTGATGAGGCACAGAACTCAGTCAGGCAAGTGCACTCTCTAGCAGCCTGTTTACACACAACCAGATCCTTTTGTCCCCTTTTACCTCTATTCTCTCTTGCTTGTTCCTCCCCAATCCACCTTGATGCCTCCCTTTCCTCACCTTTGTTCCATGCCCCAAATATCCCATAAGTCTCATACATTCCCCCAATCTCCTTAAAGCTTGACATAGTAAGTTTTATACCATCTCCAAACGCCCTTCGCATCCTGCCCTAGTGAGTCCTGTGCCTATGTAGGTGATAACTCCTGGCAGTCTGCAAGGTGTTCTGGGGAGGCAGTTTCTTTGGTTAAGTCATCTTGGTGGGTTTCACACCAGACATTACGGGTGAATACCTCTCCTTGGATAGTCTTCAGAGCAGCCAATTGAGTGCGTGCCATTTTCCCAGTTATTGGGTTGCTAGGGCTCCTCTGCTCTGTTCTTCATCTGCTCCTTGCCAGGCCTTTGTGATTCTGACGATTAGCATTTAATCACATAACCTAACAACCATCTTCTCTCTGCCTATCCGTGACAGAAAAGCCAGAAGCATCTGATTATAGACTGGATGTGAAGATGATAGCAATCCCATAGTACTGCAGGAAGACGTGCTACAGAACCTGAGAGTGCTGGTTTTCTTTTTAAATTCATTTTGATTTTATGCGCAAGTACAGCGCTAGGGAATATTATACTTCCTGGGGGATTATTTTCTAAAGCCTACAATGTGGAGTGAAAATGACTGTGTGCCTATAATGTGACAATAATGTCATTGTTTTATCAGGTCCCAGGACATACTTGGTTTAGAGGAGATGCCCTACCCAAATTCCAATTTGTCCCATCAGTAAAAATTATCATCTCCCTTTTCTAAAAGTCAGCATAGGAATTTATTGAAGATCTCTCACATTTTACACATGCTTATCAGAGATGCTGAAGATGGAGCCAGGGTCTCCATCATCTTTCTAAGGGACAGGCCAGGATCCCAGCCAGGCAGAAAATATTGAGGGCGCATGGACAGGACTGTAGTGGTTAGAGGCCACCCCCTGTAGCTTAAAGATACCCTACAGGAGGCCATAGTGGTAACACTACTGTGATGTGCCAAGCACTATGTCACGGCTCAAGCTACCCTCAGAAAACTGCAGGGATGATGAAATAAAAGCATGGAAAAGCATCGCTACCTTTCTTGAAGCAGAAGTAGATGTATGCATTCTTGAATAAATCCTTTCTATTTGGATATCACCCCTATATTTGTCTCTATACTAAGCTGCAATTAAAACCTTTGCAACTGGAAAAATACCAAACTGGAGCAATGTCTTTTTTCGATGCTAATGTGGAATGCTGAGATATGAAAGCAAATTATTAGTTAGAAATTTGTGGGACAAAAGTGACAGTGCTCTTTTCAGGTAATGATAAGCTAAAGATGGAACTTGTAAACCAAGATGGATTGTCAAATGATCTTTTGGAAATCATTTCAAAACTGAGTCCTTTTAGTGACTCACTACAAGTCACATTAGTGACACTGAGAAAAATAGTCCTTAAAACACTAAATAGCTTGGCTGGGAGAGAGTTTTCTTCTTAAGAAGCACTATGGAATTTAATATTTTGAGATTATTTGTTTACCATAACCTCTTTTTTAGCTATATTTGCATTTTTTTATATACAGTTGTATTTATTAGAGTATTTATTTCACTTGTTGTCAAAGGTTAGGGTTGGGCTGGCCACTAGGTACATGACAGATGCTATTAACCCCTCTCCTCTCCCAAAACTAAAACTGCTTTAATGAAAATTATAATAATAAAGTAATATACATATGCAAAAATATAAATACCAATACTGAACCCAATCCCCGGATGGCAAACAGGTCACCATCACCACTGATGCTGTGGGCAGATGCTGGGGAAGTCCCAGACTGGACTCAGTGACAGATGGGAACCAGATTCAGGAGCTGAATTCTGGAACTGGATTCAGGAATGCACGGATTGGGATAGAAGGCAGAACCGACGAGTACCCCTTGGGTGCTGGCCATTGAGGAAGAGACCTGACACTTGTGATCCCGCAGCTTTATACAGAGTATGACATCTATTGGATGGAACACCTTGTTGGTCAGTTTAGGGTCACCTGTCTCATCTGCTCCTCCTCACAGGTGCAGCCTCTAACTTACTGCACCCCAACATGGCACACAGGATTTAGCAGTGACCTTGGTCTGCACGGGAGCAAGTGTAAGCAAGAGCCTTTCTGCAGACCAATCCCTGGCAGTAACTGTGCACATCCAGCATTATCACTGCTAGAAGCAGACACTGTCTGCAAAAATATGCCGCTAACTTGAGAAAGTGCAGTTAGTTAAAAGAGACTGAGCTGGAAAGTAAAATCACTGAACAGAATTAGTTCTGTTCTGACTCAAACTAGGACATCTGTTTTTAGCATAATTTAAATGTAGGCTCTACCTCTTTAATATAAGCGTGAGCCATTTGAAGTATTTCTTTTTTTCTTTAAAAAAGCACACATTTTGACCAACACAAAGGGCATAGTAAAAGTATGTGGCCTGATTCAGCATTTGTGGATCTCTGCGTATCCTTTGGATATGGAGAAAATGGCTTTTGACTACATGAACAGCAGTTTGTGCTAAGGCTGTGTTTGGGCCAGCTCCTGGTAATCCTGGGACACTGCAGATGCATCAGAATCACCACACTGGACTGCAAGTGTGTGCTTGCACATGCAAAAGTAGGAAATGGCAATTCAGGACTGCCTCTGGAGAGGTGAACTGGGACCTGATCCCCCCCTTCCTCCAGTATTTAGCATAGGGCACTCTGAGAGAGCAGTTCAGCAACTTGCACTGAAGCACCACCTCTGTGGATGCTGGTCACTCATGTTGTCTAGCATGTGTCTTGCCAAGATTCAGGAACATCGCGTCTGAGAGGCTCTTTATTCTGCATTATGCCAAAGTTTTGAGTGCAGTCAGATCAGCTCCAGACCACTCATTACTTTTTCCTTTAGAATCATACAATAGAATGTTATACATAGAATGCTTTGGTTTGGAAGGGACGTTTAAATGTCATCTAGTCCAACCCTGCTGCAGTGAGCAGGGACATCTTCAACCAGATCACGTTGCTCAGAGCCCTGTGCAGTCTGACCTGGAATGTTTCCAGGGATGGGGCTTCTACTACCTCTCTGGGCAATCTATTTCAGTGTTTTTACGATCACTGTAAAAAATTTCTGCCTTATGTCTCGTCTAAATCCCCCCTCTTTTAGTTTAAAACCATTACCCTTGCCCTATTGCAACAGGCCCTGACAGTTTGTCCCCATATTTCTTATAAGCCCTCTTTAAGTACTGAAAAGGCCACAAATATCACCTTTTTATTTTAGAATGTTACTTTACATCACGCCAGCTGGAGGTTTAAATATTTCTCCAGAAACCAGAACAAGAAACCAATGCACCTTGTGATGACTAAATTAAGGCTACAGAGCTGCCACTTTGCCACATGCATTGTCACCTAACTGAACGCTTGTACAGATTCACCACCAGAGCTGAGCGAAGAGTGTAAACACATGCCTATAAATAATTACCTGAATCACAAACCAAGCTCTGAGTTCATGACACTCTCACACTCACATATAAATGAAGACAAGCTATTAACTTGCACATGATCTAGAGAGATGCTTCAGCTGGCAATAAATCTTCAGCAGTATGTTTGATGATGGCAATGAGAGCTTGCCATTTGCACAATGTTCTCTAATCCTGAGACAAACCCAGCAATGCATGAGTTACTCAACCAATAAAGCTCAGATAACCAGCACTTTGTTACAAAACACTCACAGGCTCTGCACTTGGGAAGTGTTCTGCAAACCAATTTGAAAATAATTTTGAATAACGAGCATATCTGAGGATGTCAAAATCTGCCTGCACACGTTTCTCAAACAGAGGAAGAAATGAAAGGCATCCATTTATACATGATGGATTAAAGAAGGAGAGTGTCAGGATTTAACTTGCTTTAGTGATGCGTATGTCTGCAAGCCCTTAGGTATGTCTCCACAGCTGACTTTGTGTCCTGACAGGCTTGGGATGTGGATTAAATCTGGGCAATTTTTCCTGTCCTTAATGCAGATGTGTGCAATCTGCTTTCTGAATCAGCTCTTGGACTGACAAAGCTTCAGTACAGTGCATGAAGATAAACCAAAATGAGAACTTCTTTACCTTCATTGCTGAAAACTGCAACAGATGAGAAGCTCCTGCCCGGAGAGTCACCCTGGCCATGAGGGAGAGGGATAGGTGAGGGCAAAGCACTTTGAGTCGATCCTCCTGCCTCAAGTGCATTTGGGGCCCTTTGCTTTCTCAGCTCTCGCTCCTACTCTTCCATTCCCCCCACTGTGAGGTGCTTTCACTAGGTGGCACAAATATATGTATAAGCTTGAGGCCAAGCATTGCTTTTCTTTGGACTGGTAATTCACTGTCCCAGTTTGAGCCAAGACTTCCTTGTTTTGGAAATGTGCCCAATAGAGTATCGGAATTATTTCATACAAGCTCCATAAACCCGGCATCCCATTGGCTAAAAGTGCAGGTCAAAAGATTTCTTCCGACAGATGCTCCTTAAAACCTGCAGCCAGGAGGAGTCTCCTCCTCTTTGGACACCGGACAGTTTCGGAGAAAGAGCCACAGCGAGAGGGCTGGCTGCCGTCCAGGCCGAAAGCCTGCGGCCTGCCCCCCACCCGGGGCCTAACTCAGGACTTTTTCTGTCTATCGGCCCAGCTCTGCTGTGAATTGTTGGGTGACTCAGTCAGCATCTCTCTCGTATCGGGTAAGAGAAGAGATATTTTTCACTCAGCGAGAATCTACCGCTGGATTCGGATGCGGGGGAAGCTCACCCCCCTTCGCGTTCCAGCCGCGAGGGCTTCTCCTTTATCCGCATCTGAAGCCGCCGCCGCTTCTGTCAGGTAGACACTGAAAAAGGTCTCCCTGCGAACTCGTTAAAATACTTCTCTAAGCTGTTAAAAACTTTTAATCACTTGGCCCACCGCCATTTTGGATAGACGCCGTCTTCTGAGCTACCATCCTCGCGTGACGTCATCTCCTGGCCTGTGGCCAATCGGCCATAATTGTAGTTTTTTTCCCTTTTCCTCCCTTTGCAGTGTTTTAACTCTTACTGTATTATTTTCTTGTTTTGCATTTAATATATAGTGGTGTGATATGATAGTATTTTAGAATTTTTATTAAAAGTTTGTTTCAGTTTCCCATCCATATATTCCGAGATTTGAGTTTTGTTTCCCTTTCCACTATATCAATAAGGGATTTAAGGAGCGTTAGGGACCTTGAGTTTTACTCAGAAACTCAACCCCTAACATTCACCCACCTTGCAGAAATGTTGTGGGCTAAGTCACACAGGTGTTGATAACCCCCTGCCCACCTTCCCACAACACTTTTTGTACCCAGAAGGACATGCACGATCATTAGGGGAGTGGTATGGAGCAAAAACTCTCTTTATGGCTGTAGAAAGAAAAGCAGACCAGCCCGAGTGCTACCAAGAACTGCCTTTTTGGAGAGTGCACAGTGAGTGAGATGTGGAAACGATCCTGTTGACACTGGTCTTACCCAGGAGCTCAGAACTGGCTGGCATCTTGACTCTATAGTGAAGATCCCCACAGATATGGGCGTTATCTGCTTGAAGACCCTGCCTCTCTGTGCAGAAGTCCCTGTGATAGGTGTCTTTGGTGGTTGCCCTTTCTCAGCAGGGGAGCACACCTAGCTTCCAACACCTAGCCGAGGTTCCTGGGTGAGAGGTGTCATCCTCTGCTCTCCTGGTCTCCTTCTGAGGCCAGTGGCTAATGTGTAGACAGCTTCAGGTGGTGACTGAGGTCCCAGGAATACTGAACGGTTTTCTGGTGACACCTTCATCTCCTCACTTACACAGGGCACTGCAGGTGAGCAGGTATTTTAGGGGCATCACTTAGATGGCTAAACTTAAGTGACATTGATCTCCCACTGCTCTGTCCCTTCTAATTCCCAGCTGCCATTTCTCATGTCTTTATATATATAGCGGCCTTCTAAAGAAAACAGTGAGATATAAACTCAGAGAAAAAATAAATCAGGCTGAAAACACTTTCATAACTAGCACTCCCACAGAGAGGTAAGAACAAAAGAAGAAAGGCCAAGACAAAATATCTGCAAGTGGTACCAGGGAGATGGAGGAGCGAGTCACATGCCTATAGTTCTATTGCCAAGCAACCAGAGAAAAAAGTGGGTATAAGGGTATAAGGGTATAAGGGATTTGTACTTTCTGGAGGTTTGGTTTTTTTTTTTTGCTTTGGATCTAAAGCTTGCAAAGTAGCAATATATTTGCAGGAAACTTGAAAGCTGTAGCATAGATCTACAGAAGGAATAGCTAGTTTAGGAAGATATTTTTTAAAAAATCTCCATGCAAAAAGTTAAGAAAATTAACTATTGGGCAAAAGAATAGAAATTATTATATAAATAATGGAAATAGTCCAGGAACAGGCAGACAATACTTTGAGTTAATCTACAAAATCGTCTACTAATATAATCCAGATTTCTGATCTATCAAACTGTTGGCAAGTGACATTCCACCCTGTACAGCTCAGAAAAATCTCAGATTGCAATCACTGTAAGGAGGAAGAGCTGTCTCATACCAAGATTGTGTTTGACCTCCTCTCTTTCTTTCTCTTTGTTTTTCGTGAGTAGATAGTGTCTGACAAGAGAACAAATCATCTGTGTATACTTGATAGTAGATGCAGAGGTTTTCTTTTCAAAGTACGTTGTGTCAGTGCATAATTTGTACAGCATAACATACTTTATATATTACTCCTGAAACCCAGGCCAGGAGTATATATATGCACAGGGTTCTTTTGCATATCTCTACAACATGAGAAGATTAGGACATCTCTCTTGTCTGAACTATTCTTCAGCCTTTTCCATGACAGAGATAGTATTTACTGGACAGTATTTTCCAGGCTCCACAGCCCCTCAGATCTCTTTTTTGCCCCAAAATGTAACTTGAGTCATCGACTGCAGTTTTGTCATTTCTACTACAGACACGCGGCATTTTACATCTCCATCTTTGCAATTGTTTTTATGTACTTCATCAGCTGAACTTCATTTTCTTCCTTTATTTTCCCTCGCAGGTCAAATAAGGTGAATTAGACACCTGATTATTCTCATTGCTTGCCTGGACTGTGACTAATTTATTGAAGAGTGGGACCTCTTGCAAGACACAGCTGAGCTGCCCAGCTAAGGAGCTTTCAAAGCAGAAGAGACATTACTCCTTGTTTTTTGTAGCTTATATGCCTGTTTTCACATTCTCAGTATGGTGTTTGCCCACTTCTCAACATTGACATTTTTTTTTCTGATATACAGCTGTTGTCCATGACCAGCTATTAAATTATATCTTAAAACTGCAGAATATAAAAGACAGGCTGACTACCACGAAGAGTAACCCTCACAGCTTCTTGGAAAACTTGGCACAGTAAGCATGAAGACTTGCAGAGTACATGGTTTATCCTGAATGTCAGATGTGTGGTAGGAGAAAAAGGCAACCAAACAAACCAATGTTCAGCTTTGTTCTACCTTGGATTATGGTATGTTGAGCTACTAAGGCTACTTTTAACAAAAATACTGAAATACTGAAATAAAGTGATGTAGGATCCAATATTAATCCACGTTTCTTATTTTAATGGGTATTTAAAGGGATATAAAGGCAGAGAAAATCGATGGCCATAAAGAACTCTTTGAATACGAATCCACCAAATGAGTGGCTCTGATTTCTGTAAAACCTGAGAAATGCTGTTTCTGTCTTGCACTATTCCTTACACTTCCATTTCTTTTGCTTTCTGTTCTCTTCCAAAGCAGCTCCCCAGTTTCTCTTGCCTTCACTGTGCCATCACCCTCTGACCTTGCTGCTGTGAAGACCTCTTTCCAGTAAACACCTTAGCTGCTTTTGTGCTCTCTCCTGCCCCTGCAGTCAAGCTTGTTCATCTCCTCCAAGCCAGCCATACTACTGAGTTTATAGTTTTAGTTCAAGATCTCCCACAACTTGATCTCACAAAGTTGCGAGACCCTCTGCCCCTCTGCCACATATCCATTCTCCTTCAAAGCAACAACACTGGGTAGTAACAAACTAAATATGATGCAAATTTGGTGGCAAGTCTTTTTTCCACAATATATATAAAACACTAAGATCTTGGGGTGGAAAATAGGAGAAGGATGCTTAATTCTAGATGTGGCATCATTCTTCTTAGAAGCCTGAACACTAGGGTAAAGGAACTGGTTCCCTGCCTACGCTTTTCTGGCTCAGTGTCTCTGTGAGAATCATTCCAAACAGTAGTGCTTGCCTACAAGCTATACCCCTGCAAATAAACAAAATGCTGCTCAGTGTCAGCAATCTCACATGTGAGGACCTGAACCTAAGAACAGAACTGGCCAGCACGTGCTATAAACAATGCCTCTAGAATATAAGAAAAAGGCTCAAGGACAAGCAGCTCTGAAAACTGATTTTTATTCACTCCAGGGAAGGCCAAAGCTGAGAAAGTAAAAAACTGACAGCTAAGCTGGTAAGAAGGAGTCAATACTTCGGATATATCACAAAAAAGGAAAACAAAATAGAGAGACACGGGTGCACTTACAGTGCATGCAGTCATTCCCACTGCAGAGGCTGTTTGCACATACACATTCCCTAAGAGGTTGCAGAGGCAGCTTGTCACAGACCTAGTTGCCACTCAACAGCTGTGCCTTTCCTAACATAGATTAAGTGATTTGGAACAAGGGAGAGTCTGATTAATAAAAAGTCTGATTAATTGGAATTTTATAAGGCAGAGACTGTTAAAAACTCATTCATGACAAAACATCATTATCAATCTCCGTTTTGGTTGTAGTGACAGGGTTAAAAGAGATTGTGCGGTCTAGAAGTATAACGATACCCTACTGAAGAATTGAGAAGTAGTAAAAAAGATTTATAAGGGTATGACTATGGGACATACAAGTTATTAAATGTGCACCATAAACTGTTTACTTTCCTCACATAGGCATATTCAATATACCCCAATCAGCACCTAGATGACAAAACAGAGAGTGTACTGTCTTGAGACTTTTGCAGGAGCACAGATTGTGTTAAAAACTTATATAGCTTGCAGAATTGTTGTTCTGCACATCTGAGGCCCAAAATGGCAAACTCATGGCATGGTGACTTGGATGAGAGCATGTCTAACAAAAGCTCACAGCCTAGCTGTTTTTACATTAGAAGTCTTAATCAAAATAACTGCCTGATCAACAGTATACAGTATTTCCACTGTATTCCAATGATTTAGTGGTGTGTATTTTTAAGACCTTTTGGGGAGAGAAAAAAAATTTATTCTTAACCAGGTCGTGTCTCATTTTCCTGTTGGAAGCAAAGCAAAAAAACCTTATGCTTAAAATTTAGGAAATGACTAATGGGGTTACTGCAAATTTTTTGCATTAGTTATTTTCTTATGATTAATAACTCTTCTGTTTCCCCACCTATAGTTATCACAAAGTAATATCACAAAGAGAAAACATTCAAAAAAAATTCCCTATAGTAGAATAAACAAGTAAACTAAAGCAGCATACTATTAAGATCCCCAAACCTGTGTTGCTCAGGCCATCTCAAATCTTGCCAGCATTATTATCTAAAATGTAATACTGCACAAACATGGAGCTATTGCGAAATGTCCCCATGCATTCATGTAGTACTTTGAACAAATAAGTCCTCCTTGAATCAGGAGCACAGAGCAGCGATAGCTCATCGGGGCTGCAGCTCTCTGTAAATTACCCTGCTCGACATTAATGTGGATAGAGGAGAATTTACCTGAGTTTATTTCTGTCATTTTGTTATCGTCAACAAATTATCAGTCCATATTTGAGGCACATATGATAATACTTACTTTTATTTAGCTCATTTCTTCTGTCTAGCCTGAGCAGTGTCTTGATTCTTTCTACATGTATACAAAAAGACACTATTTTCCACCATTTCCTGTCTTTTTGAACTGCTGCATTGTGCTGTTGGGAAGAAACCCAACTTCTCTGGCGGTCTTAGGCCCTCAACATTCTTTAATCACCTTGCTCCTGAAGTTTCATCAGTGTTGCCAGTCAGAGTGTAGATGTTTTGAGCAATATCATTGGCATGCAGCCACCTTTCAACTGCTTCACAAACATTTTCATTGATTTTTTTTTTTTTTTTTTGGTCTTTCCTCCATTTTCTGCAATGCTTCCCATTCCACCGCTTCATTTTATGGCCAAGACTTTAAATAATTAAAAGGCAAACAAGGCATGGTTGTTACCGCAATTAAACACAAAAATGACCGATATGCTCATTCTTCCTTTGCAAATGCATTACAGAGATCGCTTTAATCTCTCCACAGGCAAAGGCGGCACTTGCAGCTCTAGGTATTTCTATTTTTACCTTAAGGTGGGGCTTTTTGTTCAAAGAAAATGTATTTGATATTTTACAACTGTGAAATATTAATTTCACTCCCAATAGAATGACAGTGCCTTTCACAAAATCAGGTAGCACGTTTGAGGTGAAAGCTTCAAAGAACAGCAAGCACCTCTGGAGCCACAGGTATAATACAGATGCAAGTGTCTGGAATTCAAAAGTATTTCTTGTTACCTACAGTCAGAGTGCACACGTATGAGTAAAATTACTTTATCAGCTACAGATAACAGACAAAGAGACTAATAAGTCATCTTTCTTTGCGGCTTTACTGGCCTTAACTTTTAATACAATTAGTGTGCTTTTATCAGAGGGACGCTATGCTGGCATATGTAAGACAGCTATGATTTACATTGCAGTTCACCACTACACTGGTGAAAGAAAGGTGGTTTACATCTTTTTGCAGGTTTTGGGATCTCATCTGTACTCCATAGGTTAATGGGTATCGTTTCCCAAGACACAAATTTGTCAATCAGGAGCTCCTTTATCACCCAGAGAACATTGCCCCATTAACATTTCTTTTCAAAAATATGAATAATTGCTATAATATTAGCTGAAATATACCTTTTCATTTTACTGAGGAGCTGTAACACTGCATAAAGTTTATTAATAATGTCATTTGGAAATTTAAGTATCTCTTACAGGCTGCCTAAAAAAGCTGCCCAGCTTCAGGTAACGTTAGCCAAACGGACACCTTTATTTCTGACTGACTTATACAATCACACACGCAGCTCTTCATCACCTCTTGAACTAATTTTTTAATGTGTTCTAGTTTTCCTTTTTATTCTCCTTTTGGCGAAATTAAAAACATCTGCTTCTTCCATTGCCCATAGCAGGCTGATTTCTGTTTAGATTTGGTCTGTTGACAGTTTTGTATAACAGCACTGGATTACAGAGAAGCAAACCCATGAAAATTGTATATGGCCCGGTCAATGAAAAGAAGTTTTTAGACTATACGACTTTCCTTTATGAATTTGTAGTTCTGGCCTAACCGGAGGTTATGGTCAGTGGGGAACCAGGGGCAAAAGAGGTTGAGAGCCAACCTTCAAGTGACAAGGGAGGAAGAAATTTATCACTCATACTGGAGGTCCTACCCAAAGCCAGAGAGCTGTTAGGCCTGGGATTGAAAACTTCAGAGCATCACTCTACAGTTAATAACCAGTAATAACACAAAAAAGGAGGTGCGGGGTTTTGCCGGCTTAGGGGAAGAAATGCAGAGAGGATGTGTAAGACTGCTTTGAGGCCATCCTGAGCTACAGTTGAGATAGGAGAGTACATATAACCTATTTCGTGACCTGTTTTCTTAAGAAATAATACTTGGAGTCAGTTGGCTGGTTTTAATCGCTCTTATAATTACACCTGGAGGGAACAGAATTGCAGGCACTGAAAATAACTCAGCCCTGCCAAGGTAATCACTCTTAGTGCTGCTCTGTGGGTTAGTTAATCAGGTGACTCTGCACAAAGGCAAGTGATGGTGATAGTGGTGAGCTCTGATGAGAGCTGGGCTCAGAGGCTAGTCTGTAGTACCTGCAGGGTAGACGGTGCCGTCCTGTGCACCCCTATCACAGCAGCATGGACACTTGCAATTTGATGGCCAGAATACCAAGAGACTACTCTTAAATTGTCTTTCCATACCAGAACCGAGGCATAGCGAAAAGTCTGGCATGCATCCTGACCATTCTTGTCATGTCAGGACTTTTTCACCTTGGGCACCCTACACATCTCATTTGCCATTGCAGTAGGTGACATCAGCATCCATCCCAGTGACAGCATCACAGGGCAGGGTAGGAAATGTTGGAGTTGCTACCAGCCTATCTGCCTGTAAATAGGACTAGGTGTGTACTGTAGCTTAATTATATGATATTTGCCTGAGTTTTCTTGTTCAGGACTGTCAAAAGTCACCTCTAGCCTGTGTCCAGCCACACACTTGCATCAGCATGATGTTGCAACAACACAAGAGAGTTCCTTCTTGTTACTCGGAATGGAAAGGAGACATCCCCAATATGTGCTGAGATGGACAGTATAAGGCCATTCTAGGAAAGATCCAGAGCATTATCAGCCATGGAAAACGCCAGTGAGGCAGTCCTGGGCATGTGCCACAATCAAGGTCATCTGTGGTATCTTCTCACTGTGGGGAGTGATGTGGCTAAATCTGTGTTAACAATTACAGAAACAAATCCCTCCTTCTCCTCCTTCCCCAGTGTCATGGAGCTCATCTTGGAAAAAAGCTGGTGTCCAGATGGGACAGTCTTACTTACAGGGGCTAAGTAAGGATTGACCTCTCTGAAAAAGTTAGAGGAATGAGAAATATGACTGATCTGATAATTGTGACAGATGTTTCTTGTTACAGGGCTTCTTCCATAGGCATTAAGTAGCATACAGTAATTAGCCTGCCTCGGGACCTGGGAACAGCAGGTTTCCACCAGAGTGGAACTCCAACTGACTTGCTTCCCATTGCGGAATTCAGTACTGTCAGAGACAAACACAGTCTGAAACTGTCAGCTTTGAATGAAAAATTTCCAGGACTATTCCTCAGAACAAATCATTCCGGTTCAAAATTTTAAAATTACCTTTTAGTTAATGTCATTTACCTAGACTTTACTAAAGCCTTTGACACCATTTCCCACAGTATTCTTCTGGAGAAACTGGCTGCTCTTAGTTTGGATGGGCGTACTCTTAGCTGGGTAAAAAACTGGCTGGATAGCAGAGCCCAAGGAGCAGTAGTGAATGGAGTTTAATCCAATGAGTGGCCAGTCACAAGTGGTGTTCCCAGGGATCAGTGCTGGGGCCAGTTCTGTTTAATATCTTTATCAATAATCCGGACAAGGGGATAGAGTGCACCCTCAGAAAGTTTGCAGATGACACTAAGTTAGGTTGGTGTGTCGATCTGGTTGAAGGTCAGGAGGCTCTACAGAGGGATCTGGAAAAGCTGGGTCGATGGGCTGAGGTCAATTGTGTGATGTTCAACAAGGGCCAGTGCTGGGTCCTGCACTTGGGTCACAACAACCCCCTGCAATGCTACAGGCTTGGGAGAGAGTGACTGGAAAGCTGCCCAGCAGAAAAGGACGTGGGGGTGCTGGTTGACAGCCGACTGAATATGAACCAGCAGTGTGTCCAGGCGGCCGAGAAGGGCAACAGCATCCTGGCTTGAATCGGCAATAGCATGGTCAGCAGGAGGAGGGAAGTGAGTGTCCCCCCCGTACTCGGCACTGGTGAGGCAACACCTTGAGTACTGTGTCCAGTTTTGGGCCCCTCACTTCAAGAAGGATGTTGGAGTGTGTCCAAAGAAGGGCAAAGCTGGTGAAGGGTCTAGAGCACAAGTCTTTTGAGGAGCGGCTGAGGGAACTGGGGTTATTTAGCCTGGAGAAGAGGAGGCTCAGGAGAGACCTTATTGCTCTCTACAACTACCTGAAAGGAGGTTGTAGTAAGGTGGGGATCGGTCTCTTTTCCTAAGTAACAAGCAATAGAAGAAATGGCCTCAAGTTGTGCCAGGGAAGGTTTAGGTTGGATGTTAGGAAAAATTTCCTTACTAAAAAGGTTATCAAGCATTGAAACAGTCTGCCCAGGAAAGTGGTTGAGTCACCGTCCCTGGAGATATTTAAAAGTCGTGTAGATGTGGTGCTTAGGGACCTGGTTTAGTGATAGACTTCACAGAGTTAGGTTGACTTAGGTTGGACTTGATGATCTTAAAGGTCTTTTCCGACTTAAATGATTCTGTTGTTCTATAATTTTCAAAAATTTACTAATATTAGTATATTGTTGCTGCAGAGTGTTATATCTACCAAAATATGAGTTTTAAGAAGCTGAAATTGAAGGAGAACACTGGTCCACTGAAATGTTTTTGCATAAATTTCCTCCAGGGAGGATTTGTAACTTTTTGAAAGGAGGAAGTATTTCTAAATCAGAAATAAGGTAAAATTTCAGGATTTCAACTTTCTCCATGTGTTAGGCTTCCTAGTCGTGCAAGAACATGTAGCTCAGATGGTGAAGCACAAAAGTGCACTTATTCTTAAATGGAATAGGATCCACAAGGTAGATAGTCCCTTTCTGATGTAGCTGTGTGATACTGCACAAGAAAGACAGCTGGCATGACTCTGCTTTACTGAATATCTAGGGGTTCATCTTCTCACTCATTCCTGATTGAGCCACAGCTGACAAAGCAGGTTTGCATGCAACCTGTCATGGCTGTGGGTATAAAAATAATCTTAAGGAAGAAAAATGACATGAATCTTGGTCCACAGAGTGCAGCAGCCTGAGCAGGGCATGTATCTTGCATCGCAGACTAGAACTGATCCCAGGTTCCCCTAAGTATCACAAAGATAAAGGCATATCTGATTCCTTTGTGCCAAGAACTGAATAGCAGAGCACAACATCCAAGCCAGTATTTTTAAGACCAAGACAACAGTGTCGTGTTAAACAAGGAAAAATGTACCTGCCTGAGCTATCAAATGACACCAAAGATGTTGAAGTGTAAGCCTGATGAAGCTCTTCACTGGGAAGTTTTGCACTTACCGCTACTCCAAAGAAAAAAATTCAGAAAGGCATTCTCAGAAGAGAAATAGGCTGTGGGTCTCTGTCTAGGTGCTATACACACAGTGACATTGTCTATGTAGTGATTACCAAGCATGAATTAGAGGTCTGTAAGTCTTTGTTCAAAAATCGGGTTGGACCAAGAGCAAACCCTTCAATATAATTTCATTTATTTTACAGTCAGGATATTGTTTGAGCAGGAGGCTGCAATTAATGACTGCATTAATAGGCTTAGCACAAACAGGGAACATGTACTTTCCTTCCCATTTGCAGAGCATCTGGTAGCAAAATTAACTGACCTTCTGTGATGCCTATGGATTGTCAGCGAGCGCAGTACCAGTCTGTCACTTCCCTTATGCCTTCTGAAAGCCAGACAGACCTACTTATTTGTAGTCATTAGCTTTCATTTAGAAGGCAAAAGGTAACACTAAGATGACATTCACAGTATTCAATACCTGATTATCAGATTTCTGCAAACTTTGGCTTAAGTTTAATATTTAAAAGGTTATCAAAGCCTAGAAAGAATTTTATGAATGTCAAGAGTATTTTTTTAGCTTTGCAGGTGCTTCTTGCAAGCACAAATATGGCATGAGAATCCTCATTCGTGAGAATCTGAGATTGTTTCTCAGCAACAACAGACTAATGTAGACAGTAGTTCTGTAGCCATTCTTAAAACAACGTCTCATCTAAAATTTTAATCAAAACAACAAACATTTCATAGAACAAACACTTTCTCTACAAGTCACTTTGAAGAGTGAAGTCCTGGCTCCATTGAAATTTCCTATGGGAAATCATCAAACAGGTTTTCTTATAATTCTCATTTACTAATATATATGTATATCAGTCAAGTAAGTAAATGATCCCAAGTCACTCTAGGCACATTAAAACCATGGAGTAACTGGAAAACTGAGTTTCACTAGAGCTGATAAAAAGCATTACTGTGAAAAAGAACAACAAAGTATATCTGGCTTCCAGCAACTGGATTAAAATACCTCGCCAACGTGTTTATACAGGAGGTAGCATCCGTAGGCTTGTTCCTGGGAATGCGAGGCAAACTCAGAGCTTCAGTCTCCAGCCTGAGACACAGAAGCAGCTGATGTATTACTGGGAAATGCTTATCTGAGCACAGACAACAGCTAGAAAATTTTTCCAAGTGAAGATTAAACTTCAAAAGCTTAAATGTTTGCCATGTGCAATCACTTCACTTTGTAGCTGTCAGAAAGATTCTGTTTCTCTGTTATTTCTGGAAGACAAGCAAATCTCTAGACTGTTAACTTTTGTGGTCAGCTGGCCTTGAGATGTCAACTTTTCATTTGTCCCAAACTTTGTTTATTTGTTTATATTCTTTCCTGGAAGAAGAGATATATATACCCATCACTTTCACTGAAATCTCCTTTCAATGAAGCTGGCACGGATCAAGTTTTCCTTAGCTCCTCTTGTTTGCCTCAGTATAGAACTGGTAAAACTGAGAAAAGAGAGAAATCCCTGTTCAGGTGAGAGTTTTCTGGATCAGAAATGTTTCTTCAGCCCTGTTACTAAAATCAGAATGTAACTTCTTCCAAAAGTTGAGTTAAATAATGATCAATTTTTAAGGAACGCTTTTGGCATACCTCTCAATTTCTGAGCCTCTAGGTTCCATCTATTTCATATTTTCAAACTTTTCTGGTTTGCTGGAAGGGAGCATTTAGGTCTAGCTTCCTTGTATTTGTGTTTCGGTTTTCTTTTCTTGTCTTTTTTTTTTTTTTTTTGCTTTCCTGTTTTTCTTCTTTTTGTTTCTTCTTGTCTTTCCTTCTTCCTTCTGAAATAGGAAAGGCATGACTCTCATAAAGTTTCCTAGTTTAAGCACCTGATACTTTTAGAAAGATGTCTACAGCTGTGGAACTCCTAACACAATAGTAGCAGGTAGCCCTACTGTTAGTGACAGTAAGGAAGGCATGAATACCAAGCCAGTATCAGAAACAAAACTGGGGGCAGAGGAAACTGGGAAGAGCAAATTGCAGAATAGAATAGCAGAATCAGGACCCAGTGCCAGAAACAGAGGCTGCAATTCTTTTAAAGATCCTTGGGGCCTTTCTCTGAGGTCAAATGGCACAGAAGAACCTGCATCCATATTACTAAACTTTTTTCCTGTCCAAAACAGGGTAGCAATATGCATATTGTCTATTACAGATAGACCCTGGCTTGTGCTAGTTCCTGAACCATACCTGAAAGAAATTTGAAATCCTTGAATTGTTTGTGAATTATTGTTTACTCAGACCAACCTGTGCAAGGGACTGGTGTAAAGAATTAACAAGAAAAACTGTCAGGTTTCCAGATCCACCTCATTTACGGATATCGACATAGCAGAAGTCCTGGAGCAAAGGAGGTATCTGAGGGCGATGACCATATTCCTGTCTCTATCTACTAGTACGTGTCCACCTATATAAGACTAGGGGAGGAGAAGTGTGACAGATGAGGATCTATTTAACACTTGATACCAAGTCTGGACCCCCGATATGCATGAAATTCTTTCAGAGGATCATTTCAAGTACAAAATGGGAGGTGTAAAGTCTCTGATATCTGCTCCTTCTATATCAATGTGATTACCAGCCACTAAGGTTGAGTACATCTGATCAGCAATCAATAACACAGCCATCATAGTTTTGTTCCCTCAGATGGAATGACAAATCACTTGAAAGAAACTTGCCAGATATTACAATAAGGTTTCACATTCACACCACAGAGTGGTAGTAAAAACCAGTGAAGCTGGGATAGAGACTCTCACAGTGGCAGAAGGGACAGACTGGAGACTGCTGCTCTGAGTAGGGGACCAAGGCTTTGGTTTCATGATACAGCGGTTTTGGAATCATTGGGGGTTGTTTTTAAAGCTCATTGTCCTTAGTGCAATCTGTTGACTGAGTGCAATGAGGAGGCAGCACAGCATGGCAGGAACTGAGCAGCAGGCAGGACAAGGGTGCCTGGAGCTGGTATGGCTGCTGAGCACTCTGCGTTGTGAAACCACAGCTGAAGCTCACTGGAGGGCAGAGACCTCTGTGGTCACCCCAGCTGTCCAAGCAAGAAAAGAGTTGAAAAGTTTGCTTTTACCAAAAGATACAGAGTTAAGTGTGTAAAACCAACATGCCTAGATGCAAACCACAAACTGTGTAACCACTGCCCCTGGCTCTGGGGGTTGTACATAGGAAACTGGGCGAAGCTTGGCTATCCAGAGGCTGTGCTGGCTACAGTCCTCACCAGCAGCCATCAAACAATTCATCCTGCCTGTCTCAGTCAATGGAGGTTCACCTCTGTCCTCTCTCTTCACGGCCACCCTCTTCATGTCACCCTTTGCCTCCCTTGCCATCATGCCAGCTGTTTGCCTGACCTGTATGCAGACCTGCTCAACGTCAGTTGACAGGTCGTTCCTGAGCCTCTTAGACAACTCCTGCTTTGCGCTGGTAGTCTATACCTTTTTATGCACTCTGCATTCATTTGACTACTCTCCTAGTTCTCTGGAGATAATTTATCTGGGGAGATTTTAAGTGGCATATTCTGAAAGAGCACTTTTAGCTGCAACCACATGGGGTTTTAACTAACAGCTGGACCTTCAGACAGCCAACATTAGATCTATTCTTTTAAAGTCTTTTGAGACGGAATGAGCTCAAAAAGGAACCAGACACATGGGCCAAAAGATTAAATGACAGCAAAATGGATATGATCTGCCGAGCAAGCCTAGTTGATAGAAAAGGGAACTATGCTACAGAAGGGCTAGAAAATATGAACCTGGGAATTGTGAAACGATCCTGGAAAAGAACAAAAACCTTTGCAGCTCTAGCAACATCCTTCTGGAATCACAAGCAGGACAAAGAACTGTTCTGTGAAACCTATTGTCAAATCTACCTCCCTCACCTAGGCAAGCAAGTCTGTCTAACCCCAGCTTCTGCTGGGACTTTCAAGAATACTGAGATAAAATTCTGGACAAATTGCTTATACATAAGCTGAATATATTTGTACAGTAGTTGGCAAGTAAGTGGCTTTGAGAATGGTTATAAAGACTGATCATTCTGCTCCGTTTCCTAACCGTGGCTTGAAGACATTTCAGAGGGCAGGCAGCAGCAGCAGATGTCTTGTGTGAGACTGCAGCTGCTTTCAAAATCCACAGCACAGACTAAGCATGTCAAAAAGTGTGAAGATTATTGTAAGAGGTGAAGAAACAGATGTTATCTGCAGTGATGAGACTTTTTTAGCAAATTTTTATTAATTAGTGTTTGCTTCAGACCTCAAACACTAGAACAGAAGAAAGGGTAAAAGCAGAAAAATCACAGGTTAATAAGCAAATTAAAGAAGAAAATGTATGAAAGAGTGGGGTGGGGGGCAGGAGGAGACAAAAAATACGTTTTTACCCATACCAGCTCCTTCATGCACAATCTTACACTACATAATCCCTGTAGGCTTTTATCAGCCAGCGTTTGAACTCCCCCGGTGATACTGATAAGCCACCTCACTTGGCAGCGTGTTACACTGCCTCACCGTTCTCTCAAATCAGCCTCAAAAAGCAGGAGTGAAAGCAAAAACCCAGGGTTCCTGGTGCAGCGTGTGCTTAGGACAGGTGTTTTTGGAAGGGTGAATGCTGGCACGGGTGGCAGTGCTGCCCAGCCTTGTGTCCCAGCAGGTGATCCAGCTCTCCAGGGCCTGGGTGCGCAGCCACATGCTGCCTGCACACCTCCCCATGTCACTGCTGGAGACAACCTCCACCACCCTCAGCTGCTTCCCCAAACGGCTGGGGTGGCTGCACGTGTGCCCCATAGCTCGAGGCGGAGGTAGGTGCCAGCAGCTCCCATGTTGTCCTCGGGAAAGGTAGAGGCAGAAAAACCACTGGCCATCATCAGAACAACCCCACTGCCCTCCCTTAGCCCCATGGGAGCTGGACTGTTGCGCCCCAGGGACATTTTATGATGCTTTTATGCACAAAAGGTGCTTTCTATTCTTTAACTCGTATCAGTCCTGTGCATTGCAGTCTCCTTCTATGAGCTGGCAACCATTTACCTTTCCGAAGAGCAGTAAGATACTCAGAGAGCAGAATGTTGTTGCGCTGCCAGGTAGTATTATTATTACTTAGTATTTTAATCGTTATCGTGATGCTTTAAGCTGCTGAAAGTGGGATTTCCAACTAAAACCTGTGAACAGAGAATATACTGAAAAGTATGTTGCATAAAAATGAATCCCACTTCAAAGGCCTTACTCCAGATTAATACAGCTATAGCTGAGAGCAGAGTTTAGTCCCATGTTATTATCTCTGAAGGACGATTAAGGCTCAAGACGCAATTAGTTTAAGTTTAGCAAAAAGGGCAGGATGGATCGAGTATGCTTCTGGTAGAGTATTTTCCATAGGAGCCCAAGGAATCAAAGACCTTTTCTGCTGCTGTCTGATTTATGTATGTGTCAGAGTTTTGTCTTAGCCTTTAACAAAACAGTCATGAGACAAACGATACCTTTGCATTTCAGGGTTTTTTTGTATACTGAAATGATTACCTTTGTAAAATTCCTGGTTTAAACACAGAAATGTTGGTATGAAAATGGTTTTAGGACTAAAGTCTATTCCCTTCCTGTTTCAGAATATTCTCTACTTATACAAGCACACTGATAGTGGGTACAAACACTTTTCCCCAGTTACAGCTAATACTACTCAAACCTTTGTATGAAATCGAGCCTAGCTATTTTCCTAGTCCTGTGTAGTCCCTCAATCAGCGTGAGGAGGAGGAAGGATATGAGTCACTACAAATGTGTGTTTCACTCTCCAAAAAAGTTAGATTTAGGAAGCCTAAAAAGTACGTTTCCTTTCAACGCAGTGCTGTATTCTGGCCCGGCACTTTATTCAGTGACATTTTTTAAACTCCAGCAGCTTTCTAATGCTTTAAAGCAAGAATGAATCAGGACTCTCTGTTCTTTTTCTGCTGCAACTGATCATTTCACTGTGGTCAGTTCCCCTCATCTTTGTGTCACATCAAATTAGAGAAAATCTTGAAATGTAAGAAAGATTTTAACGACTTTGCTAATACAGACTGTACACTGCTGTAACTACAGGGTTACTAAATTTTTCAGCACTGAGCAATGACATATTTAGTTGGGATCTGTACACATTACCGTAGTCTACATGTTATGCAATAAATGTTTGGTTTGCAAGTCATTCTGGAGGATATTTTTTCCCTTTTTGAGAAATTAACTTAATGGAATCGGCTAAGGAGAAAGTAGGAATGCTGAAAGGAAAACAGAAAAGACATTTTAAGAAAATTTCAGTTTAATTGTAGTAAATATAATAAAGTAAACTTCATTGAATGCAGCAAATCATGCTTGAATATAACTTCTTACAGGCACTGTATTTGGATAACAGACTTTGGGCTTACTAAAACAATAACTGGTTGAGAGTAGCAAAAGCAATAAGGAGGAGAAGTCTTTATCAGAAGAGTGTTCATGGTTTAAAATTCAAGCCCTAGCCACTCTAGAGATCAGAGGTTCCCTTAGAGACTTTAAGATCTCCAAGGTCCCTAGTTTATGAAAGATGAAATGTCTTCCCACTGGCCTACAGAGAGCATGCAGAATGTTTTCTGGAGAAAACTTCTGAAATAAAATCAGTTTTCTCATAATCACCCCCTTTCTTATGCTAAGGGGGAGAGGAGTAATAGTTCAGCACCACCTATTTCACCGTAGCCTCACTGATGCTGAAGTTACATGTTGAGGAATTATGAAGAAGATTGCCTTTCTTTCTGGGTATGTGAGCAAAGAAAAGGAAGACTCTGGAAAGTTATCAGCACTCATATGATTTAGTTTGCATCTCAATTTCAAAGCATGCAGTCATCACCACCTGAAAGTGGCAGCCAGTTTCCAGCCCGTCCCGGGAGTTTGGTACACCAGCCTGGTTTGAGATCAGTGTCAAGCTCAAGTTCTTTGATTTTTGGCATATGTGATGGATGTTCCAGTATGTCATTACAAACCTGAGATACATCCAGCAAAGACATAAGATTTTGAGAATAGCATATTAATTGCAGCCTTTTCCTTCCTCTATCAGCATAATTCCTTTTATTCCACAGCCCATAATTTTTCCTTGCATTAAAAACAGTAAAACAAAGTAAATAATATTTCTGACTGTTTATGAAAATTAGAATCACTTTTCTGTATCCTAAATGATCAGGTATACCCTTTACTTTATGGCATCCAAACTATGTGAAAGCATTAGTTCTCAATTATCATTTGCCAGCTCTTCTCAAACACATTGGTGCTTTCTATTTAGCTCTGTTTAAAAAAAAAAAACAACTTTTGCATAATTAAGTATTTCTATTTAGCTCTGTTTAAAAAAAAATCTTTAGCGTAATTAAGTAGGAAATAGGATAAAACAACAACAGAGTTGTTCAAACCTCTTGAGAACCTTGCAAACCATTATTTATCATCATCATGGATATAATTTGTTCAAGATTCTAAGTAGAAGTATTTATAACATTAGAGTAATTCAAAGCCAGAACAAGCAGTTGTGTTAAATATCCAAAGATGGAACTTGGAAAATTGGGAGCAGTGATCAGCCAAAGGCTTTCATGGAGCTGAGAAGATTTCTAGAATGACATACATATAGTCTGGTAATCATCAGTGAAAAGTCTTTGTACAAAATCTAGAGCCTTAGCTGTTTGCACGCCTTCACAAATGCTGTTATTTATTTATTAGTTATGTTTAGTGCAGCTGTGTCTATCTCAGGACTGACTTGGGAGCATTTGGATGCAGAAGGATACATAGGATCTGTCTTGAAGAGCCTTGAAAGTGAAATAGGTGTACCGAAAGCATGTAATGTGAAAATCAACAAGGTAATGCTTGAACGTTTTTAGCTCTCTTTAAGCATTTTCTTTCAAGTGGATTACACACCAGAGTAACAACTAAATGGAAAGACAAAAGTGGTGTACTGGGTAGAGAAGGGCAGGGGAGGAAAAGAGGTTGATGTGCAAGGTTGTGAGGAGAATGGAAGGGTTAGGCAGGCAAAGAGAACAGAGGAGGTTTGTTAATGCACAGAGAGCTCCTTGTCTTGGTGCAGTGAGTCCAGTGTCCCAGCACAGGTGCAGAGTCCTCTGCATGGACACATACACCAAGCCACCAGGCTGGATGTGCCAAAGGACATATTCCTCACTGACCTCACGTCTCTCTCCTCAGCCTCCCACGCCCAGCAGAGAGGAGACCTTCAACCAGATGTGTGCTGGAAGGAGGGCTATGCCCCTTGGAGGTGCTGGGACTTCTCCAAGCACCATATCCCTGCCAAAATCAGCCTTTGGTTTGCTCCAGATCTTGATTTGACATCCTTTGTAGATGCACCAACGACTCAGACTGCTTGTATGTAACATGAAATGAACTTTCCCCTGGGCAAAGCAGAGAAGGATGCATAGCAAAACCCTATTAAAAGTGACCAGTTACTGGGGCTATCGTAGATCAGTTGTTAAAGGCAGCTTTGCGGGACACAGGTGCAAGTCATCAGTATTAGCAGGATAGGATACAATTTTTCCTCAGGAAGAAAGTTAAAAACTTGTACAGTTATTTGAAGCAGTGTCTGTGTCTTAGCTCAGGTTTAGTACATTGCCTGCTATTACAGGTCCTCCCCCTCAGGAGGTGGGACCATCTTGCAATGCAAGTAAGAAATATAAATACAAATTTATTATACTGTTGGATATGGTAAGGATCAGAAATAATAAATGCATGTTGATTAAAACATAACCCTAAGGAAAACTCAAACTTGTATAGCCTGTATGGATTTGTGTCAGCCTGGCAATCTGAAAAATGCCCATGTCAAGTGCTATTTTTGAAAGGTAGAATAGCATACTGACAATCCAGATTTAAATGCAAACATGGCCCTAGGTTCATACCTGTAACACTCATTTATGATGAACCTGGGAGAATATCATGTGACTGAATGCAGCTTATTAATTACTGGAATAAATGATGTGTCACAGGTGAAGAGATCATGGCGGGATCAGCTTGAGATGCATATATTTTTCTGATACATTAAGCCAAGGGACTAACTACAGTGCAGTTTCTCATGCTAAGGTATATTTGACGTATTCTTTCCTTAGGTTTGCTTGTAAAGACAGAATAAATTGTCCTTGACATTCATAAACATATTTCTTCTGTCAGTCTGTGCCCTCTCCTCTCTGCGCGATACCCCATGGAAACAGTGCATGGGGGAAGCTGTGCTTAGTATTTTGCAGCACCGAGTGCCTGAGAGCTCTGAAATGGGAAGCTCTCCCCTCCAACAAATCACTGCAGAGAAAATAGACTGTGTTCACTTTCAGCCTACAAATATTTTGTCTTTGTGAAGTGTAATGCAGTTTGGGAAAAAAATGCTGATGGCATTTTCATATGAATCTGGATTTCTTATAGTACTGAGTAGTGAAGAAAGATTAAGAGCTGAACCATCCAGATTATTCTAGGTAATAACATATTCCCTGGACTATATTTGTCTGCATATGTATATGTATGCGATGTTCTTTGTACATGTATGCAATCATGCACGTGTACATTATACAGCTTGTTACCACCAGGAAGAAAAGATCCTACTCCATCACCTAATGATGCTATCTGTAGTCCAGCCTTCCTCCTTTTCCCACACTCACTTTACTTGAAGAGCTCCTTTGAGATAGAGATTGTGTAAAGGCCTGATGCTGGTCCTTTGCAAATGTAAATCCATTTCAAAAATTTGTCAATGTGAATCTGTCACACAGGTCTTTCCTGCAAAATTGCCTGTCAAAGCCTCCTTTGCGATCCTGCCTAAAAAGAACGTAAGTGTGTAGGCTAATGGTGCTCTAAGACCCCTGCCCATCATGCTGACAAATAGAGTTGCAGTGTTTCTTAGGATTGCTCTGCTTGTCTAGATTAGTCTGCTGTCTCTCGTCTTCTGCTTCTATCTCATGCTTTTTTTGTTTTGCTTTGTTTGGTGATTTATACAGCTCTTCAGACAAAGGAATGTTTGTCCTTATGTATTACGATAATGCAAATAAATAATAATAAATGAAAATTGAACTCACTAATAGTGCACTCAATCAGGATGAGAAATGAACAGCAAAGCCTGAAGGAATTAAAACAAATTAAATCAGACAGACAAAAGAGAAAGAAACTCGGGAAAGATACCCTGCTTTTTTTCAAAGGTAAAGAATGTAATCTGTTTTCTATTTGAAGAGTAACAGGATTTTCACAAGGTCCTTATAGGCTAACTTAGACACACTAAGGTACCAGAATTCAATTATTTTTCTCTTCTTTCAAAGTAAGCACTATGGCAACAAACAGGAGATTCCTAAGCAGCTGCCTGCAGGGATGGTTCCACATATTCAAGCTCTTTGCACCTGGAAAAACTTGGGAATTCAGATGAGATTACAGCACTTGCAAAACAAAAACTGCATCAGAGGACAGGCATTCTTTGTTCACTAAAACTATTGTGCTGAAATGTAACGTGTATAGCTGAGCTCTGCGGTCTGGCTTGCAATGCTGAATTGCAGCTAAAAAGGTTGAAACACTACCCTGCCTTTGCATCCTCCCTCTCCCTGTTAGCCCAGGCACTGCAGAGGCACTACGCAAAGGGCAGCACGCGGTTCAGCATCCCTTAATTTCAAACCCACTAAAAATAAATTCATTGATAAACAGGCAAGCAGAAGCTGGCAGCTGGTGCTCCACAGAGAGCATGGGTGGGGCAGAGCCTGCGGGAAGCGTGGAGGTGGGAGTCAGTGGGAGTGCTTCTCGTGGAGCAGTGTGCGGGGAGGTACCGAGCTCCCAAAGGAAGATGACTGTCATAACACAGAGATTGGCACTGCATATTTGCAGTACGTAATCAGTTTAGATTGTGTGGAAAGTGGGACCCAAACTCTGCTCCACTTAACCCAAAACACTGCATGTAAGATGCCTCTGCAAGCTCTGTTTCCATGGAAATGAACATTAGCATTAGCTTCCCTCAGTAAAGCGAATCTATTAGACCAAATTCAGTAAAGCAGGTATTTTATTCCGTTTCACTCACGGAGAAGATAAGGATTAGTTTGAAATCTGCACGTGGCATTATAATGGCATGATTTGATTATTCCTTTGGGGCTTTATAAGATTGGAAACTACTAGGCTGTATTACGTAGGTAGAACAATACCCATTTATGCTGAGGCTGACTCAGACACGTAACTCTGCCAAAGCCTTATATATCTTACACCAAAAGGAGGACAAAGTAAATCTGAATGCATCTGCCCTCAAATTAGACTTTATTACTGACATGGTCTTCCAAAAATAGAATGATTCTGATTTCAGGAAGGAACGATGGTGTTTTAGTTATTCTACTGATTTTTTTAAGGATTGGATCTATTTCCTATGAAGAAACCGTCTTCCTTACCACACCCATAAATTATTAAATCATCTAAGTCAAGTGAAAAGCAGACTTTTCTGTAATGATATTAATTAATACGTTAAACTCAATCTCAAACATGGAAGAAAGGCAGGATTTATATGGATTTGTTCTCAATATACATTACCAGAAACTCTGATGGACCTTTCTCCAAGCTGTCAAAGAAATGGTAAATCTCCAAGGAATATTCTGGAAAGGAAAAGTTTTTAAATAAACCAAAAGAGGTTTCAAAGGTATTTTCAAAGCATGGTAGATCACTGAAGTTTGACAGAATGAGTACAGTGTTTACTCAGTTTAAATGTTGTAATCTTATTTAAAGTGGTCAGTAAAACCACAGCTAATGCAGAAAAAATAGAACAAATTTTCTCAGTAGACCCATTCTCTTGTCAAAACTGTAAGCACTGGAGAACCAGAATATCTCTGCCACAGGGAGGGTCATGTCCTAGCCCATGGATCACTCATATAGTTGGTAATTAGAAATTCAGCTGCAGAATCACAAGTTTCCTTCATTCTGTGAGAGAAACCTAATAAGACTTCAGATCCCAGGCTGGACTTATGGAACTTGGTACACATTTAAAGGAAAAAAAAAAATTAGTAAAACCAAAGATAATTCGGCCCCTGAGACAGAAAAACAATTAAACTTCTATCTAATTTTAAGTGTTTTCTCAGTTCTTTTGCGGTAAGGTCTTGATATAAAATAAGAGAAGACTGTACATGGCCTATTGTGCTGACATATGTCAGTTTGACTTCTGGAGTTTAGGATACATTTTAGCAGAAAATAAAGTAAGCGCAGGTGAGGATGCCTCTCCTGAAGTGCAGGAGTGCTCCAGTGAAACCAGAAACACCTGCCCCTCCTACCAATCCTGCAGGGTAAATGGTGATTATTATCCCATCCACATTATCAGCATCTTACAGAACTGAGCCTCTGACAAGCCATGCCGTCCTAGCGGGGATTTGCAACAGATATTGAGAGAATTAGTGTCTTTTTAAAGCTGAGCAAATTTTTCCACCAAGTCAAAATTTTTGGAGGCCTTCTGTGTAACACGCGTATCTGTAAAGTTTTCAGGCAAACCTACACAGTCTTTGTTCCATGTCATTATTCCTTCCCTTGCAAACCTCCAAGTATAAAATAAACCTAAAATCCTTAAAAATGTGTCCTTCTGTCATAGAAAAAACAACTGTTTAAAAACTTCACATTAGAAACAGAATTATTTCTAACACAAATGAGGTTATAAGAGTGTCTTAGTCTAACACAGCTAATTCTATTGGGGCATAACCTGATATCCTGCCCTGCAACAATATACTGTTTATAACCTGCTCTTTTAGATCTGTTCCTGATCAAATCCATCCCCAGTTAATTAAAAATTACTCTACAAGAGTAGCTAATAAAAGAACTAATTGGGACACAGGCCAACATCTCCCAGTTTCTTGATAGAATTCTGACATTTTAGTACTTTTAATTAAGTGTATGTGCTGGTGATATGGTGTGCAGTAAATTATTCAGTAAAAATATTGAATACGTTTCAGAACTCTTTTTGGGGAAAGGACAGATTTTTATTTTAGTTTGAAACAGATGGACAAGGTCCTCTTAAAGTTCTGTTCTTGAACTAATGCACCAAGTTTTGGAAGCTTCTCTCCTCCTTTTGTTCTCATAATCCTGACAAATCTTATTTCTGTTTCTCAAGTTTTCTAGGTTTCATTGCCCGTAACAGAAGCATAAGACTGTCCTTTTTTCCTTGGTCAGTTTTATCTCATTAGTGATACTCTGAGCAGAGATCTGCAAATGAGAGCGAATTCTGCAAAAACATTAAATTCCTGTTTCATTTCCAAGATCACTTCATATTTTCATTTCTCCTCACTGCCAGCAGCCCACTGTGTTTTGGATGCAAAGTTTATTCTTCTTATGGCACTTGCTGAAATCTCTGTTCCCATTGCTGTTCAGGTCAGTAGAAGTTTTGTAACTGACCTCTGAGCAAGCAGAATCAGCCTGGACCACAGATACGTGCAGGTACCGGGACAGACCATATACATGAAATAGCAGGGACCTAAAATCACTAAGGACATCGCAGATAGGGATCGTGCTCATGTTCTTCCTATCCACACACAAAACCTTGTTGCTTGACATTCCAGGGGGCCTTCCAACTGACACAGCTGGAGGTTGGGCTAAAACTTGGGCTGGGGATTCACTTGGACAAGTAAATCAACCAATTCACAGCAAAGACCACAATACCACATATGATCTGACCTGCAGCCTTCTCACTGTTCTCTCGATAAGCCAGAAGAAGAAACAGGGCTTTCTGTAACTCCACAGCCAGGAAGCACCAAACAGCTCAGGCCAGGCAGCACAAAGACTTGTCCAACATGTTGCAAGGACTCCTAGCTGCACAGAAGGTCTGCGGTGTGGCTCTGCGTATCCAGGTGGGATTCAAAGAGCAGGTTGCTCACGCTAGCCTATTTTCAATACAGTTATAGTCTGAAGGCCATTGTCATGTAATAAATATTTCCTGAGTTCAATCAACTAAGTGACTTCAATCCATTTCCATTTCAATTCATTTATTTTGACTGTAAAGCCACCACAGGTGTTTCCTTTTGTTTGACCTTCTCAGCTGAGAAGCCAGTGACTGGGTGGATAATAAGCAACTTCCATTTCACCCTCGTAGACTGGGTCTCAGCCCGCTCCCTTGCCTCAACTTGTAGTTTAGAAGAAGTTGGAGGAACAATGTGGGAAGTTGGTTCTGTGTCTGCATGTATCTTTTTTAAATTGCTAAAAAATGTTACTTCATGTCCAGCATTGCCTGCAGGATGTTTTTTTATAGGCACATAAGTCAACAAAAGGAAATTCAGTGACATTTAAAACAGATCTTGATACTTCATATATCAAGGGTTTAGCCATTTTTGTTTCTATTCTGAACAAGGATAACTGACTGTAATTACTATATCACAACTTGTAATGAAACCATAAACAAAAATTATGGATTTGAGATACATTTCTCTGTTGACTGTTGTCTGTGTCCACTACCACAGTAAAAATCCTAGACAGCAGCAACAAAATTTAGGTTAAGGAAGAGGGTAAAGCAATTAGTATCTGATCAGGAATCTATAAACACGTAATGTAAAAAAAGCTTTTTGCACATAAAGCCTAATTACTCTGGGAGAAAATCCTTCTTTGCACACAGAAGGACAGATCATGTGCTAGCCCTAATTTATGCTGATCCTTATATATTGTACAGCAGGGATCTGCCTTATCCCTTGGGGCTCTCTACATGACATGGAATTTTTCACAGTACTTCCCAGTGATTTTCAGAAACCAGGAGCAGTTCAGCATGGAGAACAATGGCAAGCAGGACATGGTGAGTTGTGCCTGCTCATGGCAATGCAATTGTGTTACCTTCCAGCAATATGAAAAGAGATTGTATGTACCACTTGCTCTTGTAACAGCTGTAAAGCAGAAAAGAATTTGTACCGTGTCTTTCACAACCTAGCCATGTTCTCTTTTTAAAGTAATTTCCATCTTTTACCTCTCTTCCATCATTTCTTCTGTATCAACATCTTAATTCATTAAGGGGATGAAGCCACATAACTTCACGTACGATGGCTAGCAGACTTATTCTATCAAAAAAATTTCTTTTCTTCATTATAACTGTTATGTTTATGATCTCTCTGAAAGTACTGCAATATCCTTGGGTGATATTACCAGTACAGTAAGCATGGCTATTTTAGGTATATGTTCATATTTCAAGATTAGCAGGGGAATGTTTTTTAATATGGCAGTTACTATAGTGACAGTGACAGTTTCAGAGAGGAAAGATGGTAATGTGATAAAGATATTGTACTGAGATTCAACTCAAACTATCAGGAACTCTTCAGAGTGGGTCACTTAGAACTTTTTATTTTCCAGTACTCTTCATTGTTGTGGCAGTGCTCTGGTGAAGAAGTTGTTGACCTGAATTGCAGGAGTAGATGTGGCTGAGAGTTGTTCTTTCATTCTGCAGAACTCTTCCACATTTAAAAAATGTGCTTATTCTGTACCAAAACAAACCCAAATCTCTTGAAAGCTATTTTGCGTAAGTAAAATAAACCATCACAGCAAAGTCTAATGCTGAAGACCCATGCTTTCTGCAGAAGGGGGACTTGATCGTAGGCTGCCAACTTGTCCCAAAAAGGCTAATATTGCTACAGTATTGGGGAAGTTCTGTGTTCTTCCTCACTTTGAAATGGAATTTCATTCTGGATTTGGAAAAAAACAAATTAAAAAATCACCCAAACTTTTTGTGGCTAGAAATCTGTTGTGAGTGATATGTTCCTATGAAAAGTTGAGTTTCTAATGATTGATTGGTATTTTTGTAAAAATTTTTTTCTTTTCTTAAAAAACAGCTGTAGCCTGAACAACTATGTTGGTCAGTTTACAGATATCTAAATGAAAGATGAGACATAATCATCCTATCAATTACCCAAAGTCTACGTGCGCGTGTAATTCTACAGCTCGTGAGGCTGAGCTCTATTTCAGGCTTGGTCAGAACACGCCTCTTAAGACGTCAGCTTTTTATCCATAACTAACAAGCTGCGATAAGCCTGTCCTCATAGTATCAGCCAAATATTCTCCCAAGAAACAAAGATGGAGCTCTGTAGTCCAAACCGCTCCGGCACACACCATGTGAGGAGGGGGCTACCATCTCACACTGAATTGCCAATGCCCATGATAGTTGTCAGAGTAGCCATGGTATTATTGGTGATGGCCCAGGTGGGCCATTCTTGCCTCCAATGCCAGTAATACCCTTGTTTTAAAGTGTGACAGAGCCTTTGACACGCTAAATTTACTGTACATATGGAATCATTCATGGCTGTTGGCAGCTGAATTGTTCATGGCTAAAGTCCCAGTGACAGCTGAGGCAAGGTTCAGGCTGCTGATCTTTACTCCGTTTCAGCAGCTGATTGCCAACTTAGAGCTGGTAATTAGCCACATGAAGCATTGCTGCCTATGGCCTGCAAGTGTAAGCTATCAGTGGAGAACAGCCTAGCAGAGGAGTGCAGGATGCTGGTTATCAGCCTCAGCTAGGCAGTACCGTAAGTCATTGATTTTTCAGTTGCTTCCTAAACAAGACCAGCATCCAACTGGGTGAGCTGGCAGCCAAGTTTTAAGACAAGATTTTTTCCTGGTTATAGCTGAGAAACCAGTTTCTTATCTCCTTACCTCTTAGTTACCTGTGAAAAGGAAAAGTCTACCAGCTCAGTTTACACCACCATGGTGTCCATTAAACTGTTTAACATTGCTCTGGAGTAACTGGAAGTGTTAACATAATCAATTACTGCATCTCAGGAAGCAATCACAAGGATGCATTCTAGGTTACCTCTGTACTGAGGTCTTCAGGATAAAGCCTCTGCCTGTTTCCTGCACACTCACACTGCAAGAACAGTAGGTTCCAGAGTGTTATATCACCACATGGTAATCTTCTGGTAATACCACTGCATCCAGAAACATCAGGATCTCCTGTGACAGAGGTGTTGGTCTTTGGCAATGTGAAGAGCTTATTTCCCATTTATTTTTTCACCTTGTGGCTTTGGTAACCCTGCTTCTAACAGGAGAACGCTGATAGACTCTCTTCCAATGCGACATAAATAAACTTGTTATGTGTTATTTGGAGGTGATTTGACTCATGTGGACAGCATTGGCATTTTTGCCATTCGGCATGGAGCTGAAAGGCCTAAAAAGCTGATTATACTGAAGTGTTTGAAGAAGGGATTCAGGACACAGCCCTGAGAGCCTTATAATCCTGCTCAAGCACAATGTGACTTAAAAGCCCACTGTTCCATTTCAGTTGTTTCCTCCATGTGCCTGGAAACCTTCTCTACCCTTCAGACCAAAGTGTACGTCTTATTTTGAATAAGGTAACATGAGGTCTGAAAGAAATATTGTCGTCACCTGAGCTTACTCCACAAATTAGCTTTTCAAAGGGCTACAGAATCAGAGCAAGTCTCTCTTGTTTCTGCTGGCAGGAGTAAAATGAGAAGTATTTAGGTCTTGAGAATATAATTCCATCCGAGCTGTTTCTTCGACTGGATGTGTAATGTTTAGTAAGATGGGTTCAAATGGGTCATGTTACTTTGGTCGAGCTGGTTCACAGCGAGGCTCTGCTCTGGGTACAAGCTCTGCAATCCATCAACAGAGGAAGATGAATGCTTGAAACGGTCAGCTACTTCGTAACAGACTAATGATAATCTGCTATAAGAGGGAGGTGAGGGTCACAGTGGGAAGAAAAGGGTAAAGATGATTTATAGTGCAGTAGTTTTCAGAGACCTGTATCATCTTTAAGGCCCTAGAGCAATGGGCATGATAAAACACACCCAGATACCATCTTGCCCTGAAGACCCTGTCTGCTGTAAGTGCCTTAATGTAAAGTTAAGGCTGTAAGACAAACACCCTAAAGCACAAGCTTCACAGTGTGTGACTGAAGGCACAATCTTACTGCCATTAGTGCTCCACAGTGCTCTCTTGGGAAATGCGGTGAAGAAGCTTAGGGTTGCTCCTTGAACTGCCACCTCCTCTCATTGCCAAACAGGGGTTCTGGGAGGTGTTTGAATGCACCAGAGGAGCTGGGCTCTAAACTCTGGTTGTTGATTTTCTTGGGACTGATTTCATTCCATTGCCTTTTCTTATATTAGTATCTTTTGGATCATTTTACTTATCTGACAGGCTGTTATGTATAATGGTGCGCTTCTGGGTGGAGTTATTTCTTTTCTGAAAGGTTCCAGGACATTGTTTCAAGGAAATTTCTTTCCTGGTTCCTCTGTTATCCTAAAGAATCTTTTTGAAAAGTTCTCTTTTGCCATGCATACAAGGCCATGGCACAGGCTGAGGAGACTGTCAGGGCTCTCACATGCCTCTTTCCGCAGAAACAGATGTTACAAAGCTTGTGTGCTCCCAGGGCCAGACCTAGAGGAAAGACAGGATGAAAAGTGGTAGGCTAGGAGAAGACTCAGGCAAATGCAGCTGGGGAAGTTTCACTACCCAGTGATGCGGGTAATTCCCAGCTTACTGAAGGGATTTGTGTGCCAAAACCACACACGTCTAACAGGGTCAGGAAGCACCTGATATCCCTGTTTCACAAATATCATTAGCGCTATTGTCAGCCCAGCTGCTGGACCCAAAGTGAGTCCTCAACACAAAAGAATTACAAGGAAAAAGCGTTTCTATCAATTCTATTTGAATTTCACCAGTTCTGTGATAATCGTAATAGAATTTTTCTTTTTGACACCTTCCAGCTGTATAAAGAAAGTCTGAGAGGGCTTTTGTTTTGTTTCTGATCTTAGATACTAGACTACCAGTCCTCATCCAAGCTCCCGGTTCCATGCCTGTATTTCATCCACTGATTTAAATAGAAAATGCATGAGGACTCCTAGGAGCAGGGATGGGATTGGGTCTTAACCAACAGGACTGAGACTTAAGCATGGTTAAGTCAGCACTTCTCTTATTTAGGCTCTTTTTACACCTTTGATTCTTATCTTCACTGTGGCTCAGCTTAATAATGGAGTCAGAAAATAACCATCACAATTGTATCATTGGAGCCAGCACCCACAGTCAGGAGGTGGATTGGAAACTATTTAGGTTGAGGAATCCTTAGAATAGAGATCTCTTCAGACCAAATATTTATCCTACCAGGCTGAGTGATTGCTGCCTGCTATCCTCTAATTTATTCCTAGTTTGACACCTATTCCCCCAAGAGATCAGAGAAGAGCCTGTTCAGACACAGCCTGTGCCTGGGGTTTCCTATGGGTTAGTCCTTAGCAACTCCCTGCACAACATTCAGGATCACTCCATCATGCAACTTCCTCAGCACACTACAGAGTCGGGAGAAGGAACTAAAGATGTCATCTGAGGTACTTCTCTGTTTGTTGCACTGAAGTGTTTGTCTTTTAATCATTTCAACATCTGAATTTGAAGGCGAGGGTTGGATTCATCTCACCCACATAGGACCATCTGGTCCTGACTAATCATTTCATCTCTATGTGCAGTGATGGCATATAGGTACCTCCAGGGATCCGTTCTTCACATCTAGCTCAGACACCCGTTTTAGTGTGATTGGAATCTGCCCTTGCAACTGCCTGTGTCTCTGCAGTGATTTCTCAGGGAAATTGCATCGTTAACTCAGACTCGATCTCCACTTTTAGGTCAATTAAGCTGAGTGGGATATCATTCATTTTTACATTACTCCATCGGAATATGGTCCATTGTAATCCACACATGATCCACAGCACACAGTATTCAGTGCCTACCACCTATCAGATTGACAGTGCACAGCTGCTAATTTTTCTGAGAGCTTTCAGTTCAAAATTCTATCAGAATTGATTCCATATAGATATTGGATAATACAGTACTGAGCCCTGCCAGCATGTTCATATTCAAGTTAGAAGAGAGTTGAAAGGAAAGGGAGAAAATGGTGGTCCAGGATCTACACGTTAGTACACATGGCACAACAGACAAACCCTCCCAGAGGAGAAATGATGTGCTTGTAGCTTTTGTAGTGCTTGAAGTTTGAAACGGTGTTTTACAACACTTTCCAGACATAACTATGCATCTATACGTATGTAGGACACTGAAAGAATGTAGTGATTTACTCAAGGGCAAAATGATACCCCACTTGCATAAACCATTCATCCCTTGGGCACTGTGAGATTATGCTGTCTTCTCCACTGAACCCTTACTTGTGGCATTTAACCAGATCTAATACACTTGCTGTTACACAAACACTGGGAGTTACAGTACCATAAAGATGCATGAACCAGAGGGATCATACCATATAAGGAATAGTTGTATTTACTGCAGTTTAGCTTTTTGGACAGTGTTTAATATTATTAACAGATAGTTTTCATAGTTTTAAAGGATATGCAAAGGTACTTTAAAATAACATTTTTAATGTCTGAGGGATCATGCATGTAGTTTCTTTGTTGCTTTCAAATGTCTCTTTAATTATAAAACAATATTTTTAAGAATTCTTATGTTTGAGACAGGGAAGTTTATCTATTAAGCAGCTTGATTATCTCAGAATAGGAGCTAATGGCCCAAATCCTCTTCTGGTACCTGAAGGGCAAGAGCACAATTCAGAAACTGTTTGCAGTGGTGGCCGTAAGCCATGTCAGTGCTGCTTGGACCTAGACCAGCTGTATGGTGATCTACTTTCCAGTTTCCACACAATAGCCTCAGGGCTGCTCTTGCTTGTACCAGTTTCCCAAATCCCCAGCATTGCTGCTTTGAATTGCTGAGAGCACAGGGAGACACGTGGGAGGCATGGGGGGAAGAAAGGTGCCCTCACCAGAAGGGCCCAAATTCTGGAGCACTCCTCCAAGACCTGTGCAAAGTAGCAAAGTCACCTATTGAATTAGACTGGCAAAAGTTGCTTAGATTTTACAGGTTATTTATTTTGCCTTTGGAGTGCCTCTAGAGGCTTTTTGTATTAATTTTTCGTAACGCTATTATGCTTTGTATGTTTTTGTGCACAGCGCGGTTGTACTGATTAATACTGATCACTGTGTTTTCATATAGTGTTCCATTGTGATGGGAGAGCTGGGATATAAATAGTTTTCAATCATTATTTGGATATCTTATACATAAGATACTCTAAAAAATTGCTGTAATGAAATTGTTAAAAAAATCAGAGAAATGAAAGTTCTATTTTCCTTCTCTGAATCCCTCCATTTTTTTGTCTTACAATCATCAATTACTTTAGTTCCCTGCCTTTTGCAACAGGAGGTGAAATGACTATTCTGTCTTCAAAGAGGATGGGCACTGCAAAATCTTCATGCTCCTGGGCGAGTATCACTGGTGTTAGTGCAGGTCTTGGAACAGGGCATGTATATAAGTTTAGTGTGGATGGGGGATGTTTAATGCAGTGTAGAGGAATTTCTTTATTGCTTTTGGTAGAGCCTATGAAGCAAATTTGTATTAGAACTGGCTGGGACAGTTCTGAATAAATGACAATTTATCAAATGCAAGTGTTTGGCAAAGATGTATCATCAGTATTTTAAACAGAAAATAGGAAGATTTTAGCAGTATGGTCACTAAAGTCCTGGCCCTAGGAAGTGGGAGGTGCCCAGCCTAGGCCCTTTAATTGATTCAAGATTATCCGTGTTAAAAAACTTTCTCTCACTGCACGTAGATCTGGATTTGAATCTTTGTCCCATATCCTGAGTCATGTCCTAACCATTTAGACATCCATCTTCTTACTGTAATTGTCAAAATTTTCACTCAATTATGCTTTAATGAATCTCTTTGAAACGTTTTCGTTTCATTCTACTGTGTAATGGAACTAAGTTGTAAAACCCCAGTGGATGCCACAATACAGAATAATTTTCTTTGAGTTTGTTCTGTTTAGAGTGGGTGTAGGTGGGTCTACATATGGGACTAATTTTAAGGGCCTTTCATGGAGTCATTCCAAAGATGCATACCTGTAAATGTAAATAATATCTGCTTACATTGCAGCCTTAGTAAATATGAGAATCAAACATACAGCCACACATATATTAGTTTGTTTCTGGTAGTAGCTAACAACAACTGTTTCCAGAGCAAATGTTTTTTCCTACAAATGCACATTAAAAAGATGCTCAGCAAATATCATAGTCTTGGTAGTAGATTTTCTGGACATAGAATTTTAACAGTTTTTCCATTAATAAAGTGTAATATCTGATGACATTACAGGCCCAGAAATAGAAGCTTTATCCTTTCGAGTACAAGAAATCTGCAGGCTACCAATGGAACCCATTGGTTGTCTGCCTAGGTCTCGAGACAATGCACTCAGAATGTGTAAGATAGGTTGTTTTCAGCTATATTATGCACTACTGTTACAGATAAATTATGTCAGTTTATAAGGAGAAGGATATGAAAAGTAGGTCCACTAGCGTTTCTAAAAATCCCCTTAAATATTGCGCTTCCCGACCCACCGCCCATCCCACCCGCCCACCCCCAATAGCTGTAACATCTCCAAACATCTTCTGCAGAGGGTGTGAGAATTTTGCATACATAGGTTTTGTGTGAATTACGTAGCTGATTCATGGTTTGCCACCTACATGCAGATAACTAGCCAGAATCTTGTCAATATTATGTCTATGTGTCATCAGATAATTTAATACTGAACTACAGGTGGTTTTATATTGAACCACAAAGTCCTTAACGACTTCTTTGAAAGTTATTAATTACTTAAAAAAAACCACCAAACTATTATGTATAAATATATATGCATGTGCTTCCTTTCTTGTTTTAGGCTTTAATTTTGTTTAAGGATGTCTCTTGATAGTCACTGCATGAACATCTATCAGTAAAAGTTCTGCTCCAGATCACACAGAACACAATGTGGGAAACTTCCGCAATGGAATTGAGCAATTTGTACGAAGATTAATACTCGTGTCTAAATCTTGACAGTAGCCTTTTAATCACATTTGGAACAAAACCGTCCACCCGATGAGAAAAAGGTTAATGACTTATCTTCCCTGGAAACAGCTTGGACAAACATGATTCACTATATAATTTCATTTTAAAAAACCAGTTTTATGGATTACATCTCAGTGAATCAAAGATTTCTGTAAATACAGAGAAAATAACTATCTTTCCAACAAGAAGCAGCTGTGTTTTTCCAATACTATTAAAATTTGAATTAATACTAAAAGGAACATAAAATGGAGTAAGTGAATTATAGGCATTACTTGTTCCAAATGACATAATTCCACCACAGGCTCCAGACTAAGTATTTATGGTAAAATGATACTTCAGCTTTAAACTATTATTGCTGAGCTCTTATTTGTATTTACTGTAAACTCTTCTCTATGGAATTGGTAATCATTCTCATGAACAAAAGAAGCAAAACCCAACATGAATAAAAAGCTTTTAGTTTAAAAATGTGATTAATTATATCTCAGCTCTGCTCTTCACACGTTTCTATAATGTAGGTGATGGCCAGTAGGGACCAGTATAATCAGTTGGTCTGACCTTCTCTGTCTGCAGACTTGTGATTAGAAGCTGGATTAAAGCATATTTTATAGAAAGACACATAATTATTTCTTGAAGACCTAAGGTTGTGATGAACTTACAGCCTCCCGATAAAATGATCCAATGTTTATCTACCTTCACATCTAGAAAATCACATCTCATTTTAGGGTTTAAAGTTGGCTTTTTGCCCCTTTATCTTCAGTTCCAGCTGTTGGATGTTCCAATGCTTTTGCCTGCAAGACTGGAAAACCCACCACTACGTGAGCAAAAGCTTTGTTCATGGAGCATATCTTTTAAAAAGCCAGTAGTCCTCCTCAGTCTCCACAGCATAAATTGTGTCTTTTGTGCCCTGAATTACTCGTGGGCCCCTTTGTATGCTCTGCAGTTTCCACATTGTTACTCAATGGGACTGTCAAGAGTCAGAAACAAGGTTCTAGTAATGGTCCTAGCAATGCTGTGTTCAGCGGTAAAGTGCCTTCCCAGCTTATTCGAGTATTACCCTTGGTGCATATGCAAGCATCTTTTTAAATGCCATGACCGCAGCATAGAAACGGGTCAGTGAAGAGGGACTTGGGTTTTTGTAGTGACTACTGCAACACGTCTCTCACCCTGTAAGCACAGCTGGTGTTCTTTGTACCCAAATAGACTACACAGCACGTGTCTGTATTAGAGTGCATTTTGCTGGACCGTGATCAGTAACTTGTCCCTAATCTAATTATTTACTGCCTAACCCATCTTAGTGGCACCTTTATTCTATAGATACGAACTCTGTGTTCTATGGCTCATTAATAAAAACATCAAATATCATTGGAACAAACTCTTCTAGGAGGTTTCAGGAGACACTGTGGGTGCTGGATCTAGGACTAAGTATGAGGTGAAACTATTTCATTAATATATTAATATGCAGTCCTGAACGGAGAGCAGCTTTTTACCTCTCCATCAGCTCTCACTGCACTTTCAGGAGTCCTTGCTCCTGTCAGCATTTGTAGAAGTTTTTGACACAAGATTTAGCTTCCTCTTGACTTATCTGCATAAAAGTGACAAATGGGTTGAATCTTTGAACCTACCTTAATAAGTAGCTTAGATATTTTCCAGTAATGACGTACTCTACAGAAGGCTTAATTGTTTAAAGCCTTACTTGAATGCAAGGTTTAGCAATATAACTATTGAACCTGAAGGAAAATATGTAAGCAAAAGACAAGGGAATGGCACCATGTCCCAACTACCTTTATATCATTCAAATAATCTCCAAATACTATCAGAGACATGACAGAACATTTTCACACCATATTTACATATTTACAATTATTTTTTAAAAGTCTGTTAGGACCTTATATACTGTGAGGACTGTAGAGGAGTTAAGATGAAACCTGTGAGCTGTGTTGTACACTCTTGGAGGAGGGCAGTTGTACCAGGATGACTTAAAGATGAACCCTTTAAAAACTGTAGTGGTTAAACTTCTCCAGAACATGAAAGATCCACTAAGTGATCAATGGGATCAAAATGCAGATGGATTTAGCTTATCTGTAGTACCATAAAGAAGTGTAAGAATCAGGCAAGGCACATTCACAAGCCATCATATACAAGGGTAGAGGAAGAGGATGAAACCATGAAAACAGCTGAAAATTCAGGCTTGAGAAGAACAAAGAATTCAGTTTGTTGGGAAGAGTTCTGTAAAAGTCTGCAGGAAAAGATGGAGTACTACTTGGTGAGTGGTTAAGGACAGTCGCTGAATACAAGCAGCAGTACCAACGTCTTTGAGGGCGAGCAGAGCATGGAGAGAGTGCCCAGTGAGCACAGTAGTTAGCCCAAGTTGTTAGTCCAAGAGATATGAGGAGAGTTGCAATTTATCACACATGGAGTACGCTACTGTTGAACTTCAGGCCCTTGATAAGTCAAGATGCATGTTTTACAAATAGCTGTGCCCTGTCCTGCAACGATCGATCAGATGTTTTCTCAGGCATGTCCGTTCTCTGTGTCGCAGGTCTTACCGGTAATCAGGCAAAATCTCTCGTGAGGTGAAGACTACGGAATACTGCTGTGAGAAAGTGCACTGACTTATCATCAAACAGCCAAAGGAAATAGGCGCACCATGGGTGTTGAGAAAGAAAATGTGAGCAAGGATCTAACCTAAGTTGAATGGTTGCTGGAGTGCCTCTTGGGTCTGAGTAACCTGTGGTTTAGGCTATTCTTCACATTCATTACATAGGCTAAAACCTACCTCTCTTTCTAATACTTTGTGCTACACATATTGACCATAGGGCAGGATTTAGACATGATGTTGTCCTTGAAGCTGTGATTTTGCAGCCAGAAATGCAGGAATTAACTTCTCCAACACAGAAGCCTGTGAGGCATTTTCCTCCTCTACCTCTTAATGACACAGATGCCTAAAGTTCTTAGCCTGAAAACCTGAATTTACCTCTGCTTCTCTCTCCATGTAGGATGAATGATTCATTCTGTTCTCTGATGCTGTTTCCAACTGGAAAATTCTTACATAAAGGCATTCAGGCCTTCTGCTTTTTATTCAGCTTTGGGAATTTCCCATGATCACCTCCAAGACCTAGGTAGAGTGAACTTCAGGATGATTTTGAGTAAAGTGTCAGCAATGCACACGAAGTGTATTTTTTTATATATTTTTGCAATTTTTCCTTAATAATGCACCTTCTGATATTTAACAGAGAGTCATCCTACTTCAAAATTCAATAAGTTTAAATTAAATGCCACTTCCTCTTGTCCATGAAAGATCTCACTTCATATCGACATGACATTTACTCAGTCCCGGTTGGGGAAGATTTTCCTGTTCAGAATAGAACTCGGGCATCTGTTTAAGTCACAAGACCATCAATGAGAAGAATGTACAAAGGTTTAACTAATGAATAGGACTACACTGGGAATAGGTTACTCCCCAAAATAACTAGATTTATTCTTCTTCTCATCCATATATTTCTTTTAATTATGAAGTTCTTTTTCTTAATTATTTTCCTGGTTCTCATTGATATTTTTTTATTTCTATTTGTGAGTTTTACAGTTGCCTAGAGATTCAAAGGTATTTAAATCCTCTGAAAAGGCAGGCCCCACATACAGGCATCATCTGTTCAACGCAGTGAGTCTTCACAGAGCTGATGGCTGACCTGTGCAGAGATGGGTAATGGGCAACTGAGGTCTTCTTTTGCTTCCTGACCCAGGATTCCTTTCTTTGTAATACACTAAGATGCTGCTTTACTCCTACCACAATGATGAACCATTCCTGACAAGGTGATTTCCAGCACATGAAGCTTTCCAGTTATTTTGACTTTGGAAAACTGATAGTCAGGATATGCTGAGATGGTATACCTGACACTTTCTGCTATCACCTCTGAAGCAGGAGGGAAAAAAAGCCAGGAGTAATGGAACACTATTAAATTTTGTTCAGGAAGTGTTATTAATATGCTTTATATAAAATCAAACAGGTATCTCAGTGCACTGTAAGCTGTTATTGAAACAGATTAAAGGCACTCCTCACAGCATTCTAGATACCGAACTATTCTCTGTCAACATGTTATTAAATAGCGTTTATATATAACAAATGTGTTCTCTAAGCATTGAAATGCTTTGTTTTGTTTGGGGAGGAGGGGAGGGGATATGGAGCCAAACAGAACTATTGGGCCATATTTTTAGCTGCTGCAAATTAACATAGTTCCACTGGGAGTAGTGCCAGGAATTTCAAATGAGTGTTGAACTTACAGTAAAATCAGCTACTGTGGTTCTTCCATGATATGGAGGGTTGGGCTGTAGGTAACCTTTGAAAGAAAGCATAACAGATTATCTGGGGATAAGCCTTGCTTCAGTGCCAGGTGAACTGAATAAAATATTTAAAGCTGCAAAATACTGAATGTCTGTAATATGCGTCAGTCCTAGCATTATAAATGTCCTATAGAGGAAAAGCTGGTGCATGCAAAAACCACGCCTTTCTAATACAGTAAAACTCCCTGTGTGCAGCCTCTGAAGTAATGGCTAAAACCCTGTTGTTTATAATCAGCATGGAGATTCAGATATTCTCTAATAAAATCCCTGTTAAATAAGCCATATGGTCATTACATTATGGTTTGAAGCAAAAGGAAGAGTACTCTCCTGAATCAGAAATCAGATAAGAGGCATAAGATGAAACAGTCAACAAATTTCCTTTTTCAGATAGCAAAACGAGACAGCAAAACTTGTATTTTAAAATCAGATAATTTTAGGAAAAAAACAGTTTGGAGCTATAATATTTTTAAAAAGCTAAGAAGTGAAATGCAATATACATTGAAAGGTACTTAACTATTCATTCAGTGTGGCCAAATGAATTGTATCAGCACTGAAAAAAAAGCATTTGGCACCATGGAGGACAGGTCAGTGGAGTCATTGCTATACAATGTGAGGTCCTAAAAGCAAAGTCAGAATAGTGAAAGAATGGAGTAGAAAATACAGCTGAAAGTAATCTAATATTGTGTAAATCAATCTTTCCTGGAATGCTGTGTTCAGTTCTCCTCAGCTTGCCTCAGCAGAGATATAAACAGGAAGAAGAAGGGTTCAAAACTGGGTCAGTGACACCACGAACATTAGCGGAACTCATCATCACCAGTCGTAAATGAATGACCAGTGGTAAATGAATGATGAAAACATCAACAATTACAGCAAACAAGACACCATTACAACTCTGACAGGGGCGAAAACCAAGTAAGGAATTATCAGGACCAACAAGGGTTCTTTTCAAAGGACATAAGCCATTTGCCCCAGCTGCTTTCAGTTCACTGGATGCCCCACCAGCTGGCTGGATAAGCCCCATCTCTGTAAAACAGGCACAGGAATTGAGTCCTTCGTGACAATACCTAGGTCTGTCTGTAAATCTCACAATGAAGAAAATTATTATGGAAAGGGAAACAGAAGTGCTGAAGGAATTCCTTGATTTGTGAAGGGGAGGATTCTTAGCAAAAAACATATGGAGGGCATGATACCTGTCAAATAGCCTAGAATTAAAAAAAAGCAAAACAAAATCATAATCTGGAAAGAAGAAACAGAACCTACAGCCCACTAGCTGGTTCAACTGCTGCCAGGTTGGTGTGCAAAATCCATTCCTATGGGAACTCATCTCAGGCATTACTGGGAACAGGATCCCAGTAATGAAATGCAAATAGTTTTTATCTATTTCCACCCCAAATTATGGCCACACCTTAGGGTTCTGGTTTTAACACTTTAAAGAGTAGAAGTGAAATGAAGCACTTCTGTCATTTAAGACGTAACATTACTGCGCAGCCTTTGCTGGTTTCTTTTAATACACAATTATTTCTTCCTTGATAAGATTCAATTGGTGAGATAATGAAGTAGCTATTCCCCAGGAATTATTATGTAACTTACATTATCTTGTCTTAATACAATGGAAGATACTAAAATTAGAAATCTTGTGTTTCTTTGCTGTTTTCCCCTCTTTTGCACGTTTATTTCACGCTCTAAGTATTCAGTATTGTAAAAAAGTTCTAAACCTCAGGCATGTGGTGTTTTAACAGCACATCACTTCACTGATTTGCTCAGTGAATGTTTGTTTCGTTTTTATTAATTACAAATATGAATGTAATGATACACTGGTTTGATTTCATTATGTGACACAGGCTTTCTAAAGCCATTGCCTAAGGAGTATAATACAATCTGCTGAGCCCTGGGCAGAGTGATTTACAGACTGCTTTACAGTAACCTGTAGTTCATGCATCATTGAGTATTTTCCTTTCCTAATTAGAGACCAGCCAATTGCACTATTTATAATTACTTAATATGATGAGGATTTATGTAGAGAGAGATTACATAAAGAAAGATTTAACAAAATCACAGAGCACAGACCAAACATTTAATTAGCAGAGCAGTAAGTTTCAGGATATTAGGATCTTCAAAAGGTGCTTTCTATCAGGTTGTTCTTTTGTTGTTTGAGATCGCTTTCTCCAGGTGAAAAACACATTGGCATAGTCTCAAAAACCTCTCAGATTCTTATATAGAAAACACTGACACAAAATCTTCATGATTTGAATAAATGTGTTGATGCAGATAACAGTATTTTAAGCTCTACTTCTCAAGAAACAGGAGTAATTGCTCCATATTCAAAACTGTCACCAAATTCTGTTACAACATAGGATTATGGAGTGGGGTGGTAGCATAACTCCTCTTCAGATTACTTTACATCAGTTTCTCTGAAAGTAATTAGACTATTTATTTATACTGAAATTTGGGAAAAAAACCCAAAGCTGCAAAAAGTGGGTTTACCATTATGAGATCATTGCTCTTGCTATTTTCCTGTGGAGCAAAACTATTTCTAACCCAGCCTAGATCAGAGCTGAGCACTTCAGTTTTCTCAGCTTTTTTATCCTCTCCTTGCCTCCAACAGATTTCCTATTGCAGGGGCTAGAGCAACTCACATTGGCTCAGTAAGCCCCATTGCTTAAAACATTCCTTCTATAGCAAGCTTGGATTAAACTGTTAATGATACGATTATGCGAGTAGTTGCTACCTTGCTCTCTGATGCAGTCTACCTGGATGGTGTAGGTTAAAAAAAAAAAAAAAAGACAACCCAAAAAAAGTGCTTAAATATACTGTTTCTCCTAACTCAGTCATACTGACAGAACCAGGTTAGGGTCCAACTGTCGCTGACGTTACACCAACAGTTCAGAGCTGAGCATCTGTGAGTGTTGAGGGGAGAGATGATACCCTGATCAGATGCAGTCAAATGCATCTTACCAAAGCAAAGGTCCCAGCAAAGGAAAATGTTTCTGTTCCGTTTTGAAAATATTGCTAACTTTTCTGGGCTCATCATATCTGCAAAGTAAATCAGAGGATAAAAGCTATTTTGCATAAAATCTGATCTGGAAGTATCTTGGGAGGGCAGAATTCAACATTCAACAGCAGAAATACAACATATAAACAAAGCTATGAAATTTTAAAAATTGGAAAGAAGAAGCACTGGTTGCTTTTGAAACAGCTCATCATTTGCCAGCACCGTTTTGGAGTGCTTTCAAACACTCCTCTTTAACATTGCTCAACCTACAACACTTACACAAATAAAAATGGATAAAAATGTACCACCATGAAACTAGTGGCCGAAATCTCCCACATGTCATGGCTGATCTGTGCTCACCTTTCTAGAGATGAGAGAGAGATGGGGCCCTGGGTGAGTGCCTCTAGATGAAAGGGCATAGAGGCTCACTATGGCCTCCTTCTTTATGCTGATTCTGCCGGTCCCATCTGCTCCCTGAGAGACTACTGTTCACTGAGACACCAACACACATTACAAGTGAGTAGTGGTTACCTACCAATTGTCCAGTGTAAAGGAACAGCAGAGGAGAAAACCCGTGTTCAGCAAAGGCATGGATCATCTAGAAGAAGTACAAATTAAGCTATAGCAGCATAGGTAGTGTATTTATTTTTGAAAAATGTATATATAGGTCTCCAAAGACAAGAGATGAAGCTTCAAGTGGCAGTGGGCAGACTGTGGCTTCATCTGGGCAGCATCTACCCTTCAGTTTTGTCAAAAAGAGGAAGGTGTGGCGTTGTCCTTCTTCTGGTGAAAAGAAAAAAGGTGACTGAGAAAAGACACAAGGCACTCAGTTAGCAACTGTGTCATCTGCCTACAAGTAACTGAGAACTGGACATAGGTATGTTGTTTGCCATGTGATGTTTTTAAAAAGATAAGGTTATATGTTTAACTTCAAAGTTACACTGCCATCTAATCAATACATTTCCTAATAATATCCAGCACTGTCTGTGTTGAATATTTGTAGTCTAATAATGCATAGCATTGTGAGAAACATTCATATATTCTGGCCTAATTCAACACACTGTAACAGTGGACTTCTTTCAAACTCCCTAATGCACATTCAGCTAAGAAAATATACAAAACCAGCAGTGACTTGCTAACCAACACAGTTCTGTTGCAAAGCAGAATGAGGGGACAAAACCAAAGACAGTTGGAATATGTCAGTCCTGTGGACTGATGGGGGCTGTTGGAAGGATACACAGCAGGGAGGAAGTGAAGGAGTCTCACACTCAGGCTGCTGACTTCCAGATGTCTCAACAGCTGGTCTCTCAAACAGTATAGCTGACCTGAATGAAAGGTCTGAACTGGAGTTTACTGAGGTATGCTTTCAAAATAAAGACTTGTATTTGTGGGATATAGAAAATGTAGTGACATTAAGGGGGAAAAAAAAAGCTCTAAGCTCTGCTTTATGCTACTCTTTTCAATAAGGTGGGATCTTATGAATGCTTTCACTTGTTTTTGCCACTCTCTCTCTCCTCTCAAAATGAGGTTAAATAACTCAGCTCTGGTACAGATGCTATGAAAGGCTGATGGTGAAAGTTGCTATATAAAGTAAAACTACTAGTTTCATAAACTGTTGTGCAAGATATATCAGAGACTTTGGGCTAATCACTGCTCCTGTTTTGATATACTTCTGAAGTCTGTTATGTTTCACAAGATCAACATACAGTTTCTTTGCTTCATGCTGTGTGAAATGCTTATGCTAGAAAGCTGAGGGTTTATTTCATATACTACAAATATCACAGTGATCACATGAATACTGCCTTTGACATGAATGATTTTCCTTAATAAAAGATTATGTGTTTGGTGTGTTAATTTTGTCATCCAAATTGGCCTCTTGTAAAACATCATGTACCTTCCTAAAAGTACTGAGAAATTTGGCCAGATACTCCATGGTTATTAGTCTAAAAAGCAAGTCTCCTTTCTGAAAAGAGCATTTCTTTTTTAGAAGGTAAACAATGGAAGGGTAAAGTTATCCTAAAGGTAAAGTAAGGTCAAAGCTGTTCAGAACCATCACATAATTTATCCTGGAAAAATACTGGCAGGCTGAGCTAATTGAAGAGCTTGGTTGACTGAACATTGGCTAACACATTATGGCTCTCTATTGACTTTCCAGAACTTGTCGATCCCTGCAGCCTCCCCTGTATTATTGTAACCATGAAAGAATGACACACATCAGGAGCTCTGCTACAGTTCTAGCTGCAAACAAGGCAAATACTTCTGAAATACTGCTCAGTGCCCTTTAATCCTTAGTACTTCCTCACGCTGACAAAAAACTTTCTAAGACTAGTAAACTACTTGGAAAAAAAGTCTTTTTGTTTTCCCAAAGAACCTCTGGAAACTCATGTGGTCTTGACATGCCTGTGAAATAACAACTGTTGTAAAAAAATCTTTTTTTTTTCTTAATCTTGCCAGTTGTACAGTCTTTGTTACATGTTTGCACAAAAGGGAAGAGCATTCGTCTTCTAGGTTATATGAGATCTATGCAGCTATGTTGTTCCAAAAAAGGGAGTGCTTATTATCATCGGTCATTATTGCTTTACTCTATGGCTCCCCAATGGTTTACAATCAAGAATTTCAATCTCAGCTTGTGTTTCACCTTGACTTCCAAAGACCTTCCTTTGCTAGCAGTCCCTGGCTGCCACAAATCTTTCTCCTGTTCTGCTGAATTTAGGTCTTGTGGCTTTGTTTTCTTCTCTTCATGTGAGCTGCAATCAGTTCAACCTTTGATTTGTTGTCTTCAACATCCAGTCAAGTGCCGTACAGTTCATGAAGTAATTAAAATTTGTAAGAAAGGGAACATTGCAGGTAATGACAGGAATGGGGAAAGAAATAACTAACTGTAGTCAATTAAAGCAAGAAAGAACTCTAAAAAGCTCCTGCACTCTCAGAGGAACCAGATGGTTCAGGACTTAACGTGGTGCGTGTATCTGTCCTGGTATGCTGAAAACTAGAGAATTTATAGAGCTACTAGGCCAAATCCTGCACTCAGCAGAGCATAAATCTACAAAAATTCCATTAGACTTTCTGGATGTATGTCACTGCAAGGGAAGTCAGAATCTGACTCTTTGTTTTCCCTGCTTTATGTGATGAAGAATGTGCTCATCATAAATACGGAGTGTCAGGAAAACTCAAATGTTGCGTCACAGGGATTTAGAATACCTGTCCTTTAAAGTGGCTGATATCAATTAAGACAAATAGACGTTCCTGATGAATACACACCTTAACGTCTAGCTCCTGCTCTTAACAAAGTAGAATGCAACACTTTTTTCAAACTTGACTTTAATCAGAACAAAAAGAAACCCTGGTCATTTGCCTGTCTGTTTTTCTTAAAGAGTTTGCCCAAGGCAGTTTGAAATGACATCTTAGATAGTGCACAGAGGAATAAAGAATATGACATTTTTAACTTCCTTTAGCTAGATTTCAGAATTTTATGGGACTAAAACATCATAACCTGAGGATCCAACTTCAGGTGTTTTAAGTTTAAACAAAGGCAAAACCATAATAAAAAGTGGGACATTATATTGACCTTTGTTCATCCTCATCACAATTCTGGGTATTAAAAGTGATTTTTTAAGGTAAAGAAACTAAGTATTGTATATATGTGAACTCTGGATGCTCTGTGGTACTCATTACAGATTAGCTATATATGGGACAGTGTTTACAGGTGAGGGCCACAGTTAGTCACCTGTGGTTTGACTGAAGGCTGAAGTCTTGTATGAAGGTCACTAGGGTGGTCTCCGAGCAGGGAGCAGCTTGATGAAGCCAAGTTTTGAAGACGAGCTGTGGAAGGATTCAGCTGTGGTGCTGGTGCGGGCATCAGGCCCCTAGTTTGTACCTGGACTACCCAGTTTCGGCCTGGGAGCAAAGTGGGTCACCCTGAGACTCTATGTGCCGAAAGCAATACCTCAGTTCACAATCCAACGTGGTTCACAGACAGTGATACTTGGTGCTCGGCCTCACTGTGCTGTTTCTGGAGATCTGTGACCTAGTTCAGAGAGGAGCAGGGAAGTAAGGAGGGATGCACCTACTGCCTTGTTATTTTTTTTTAATTTAAACTAGAATATCACAAAACATGTAAACCTTGTCATTACCACCAAATTAGTCTGAGCTCTGGCTTTGTCTCTGAATGTGCATGTGCTGTGAATCATTAGAAATCAGTTCATAAGCTGCTGCAACTTCTTGTTTACCTATCAGGCAATTATTCCTATTAATCTTTTCTGATAAACATGTTTAGGGCTAATGACATATTTCCATAAATAGTATTCCTAGCAGTCATTAAGAGGCCAGAAACTAGCAATGATAATAGGCATCCTAAATCATTGTAGATAATATCTGCCATCAGCCAGGCATGGATTTACTGGGCAAATGCAGATTTATAGTGTGAGGCACCACAAATTCTGTTACAGGTTGCAGAAGGGGAGTGCCAGGCTTGCCATCCATTCCAGAAAATTCAGGAACTGAAAAGGAGATGTATTGTGGGTAGTGATGGTTTACTGAAAGATGACAGGTCATGGCAAATAGTATTCTGAAATGCAGACTTCTTCTGTAGCAAAGCTAGGGTGGAAATGTTGCAGCACCTAAAGGAGGAAAAAACGTCTTCAGGGCTCACACTGCACTGACCTCATGAAAAAGGGGGTAGAGGTTCCCATTTCCTGCCAGGCCAGCCTGAAGGTTCTTGCCATAGGCTAGAAGGGAGATCTAAAGCATATTTCTAAAAGCGTATGGCTCATTCCTCTTAGCATCAATCATTTCTCTTGATGTCAAGATGGACGGTAGCGTCAAAGGTTTCAGATCCCTGTTCTAACATGCACTTCTGCACTGGAGTATTAAGTGTCTAAGTGAGACACTTAATTGCTAGACACATCTTATACAAGACAGAAAACACACTTGAAGAATTGCCTGGATTAAATGTAATGTCTCAACAAACATGAACATACCTTCAAACATTTCTTTCTTAACTGCTTGGTTGTCTTGTCTGACATAGTGCTCGTGATCATTCCTTTAGAAAAACGACCTTCAGTCACCCTAAGTAATAATCTGATAGAAAGGTGATCAGCTTGGCTATTGGAGTTACACACTCATGCTTTGAGAAAAATATTGCCACATTGCATCTATGTATGGAGAGCCTGAATTCTCCTCTGCCACGCACTTTTGCAATAAATGGATATGAGATGAACTGTGATGATGCTGCTGCAAGTGGGATTCAACTTCTATAAGAACATCAGTCTGAAATGGCAACCTAAGTCAACAATTCCATTTCCCTGTACTAGCAGGCAGCTGCAGAGTCCTGAATGGGCTAAAAAAAATCTGCTTCCTGCTATAATATTGCTTAAGTTTTCATGGGGAAAAAGAACATCTACAACAAAAAAATACTATAATGATCTACATAAAAGAAACAGGATAAATCAAAGATATTGCTAATATTGCAGGTTACACCATAGCAGGATTTTTTTTTTTTCCCACATGGGACCTAGGACAAAGACTGAGCCCTTCAATGTAGAAAAAAACCCTAACCATTCCACTTGGATTAGGGGAAAATGTCTTCCTGATCCTAAATCTGGCTACCAGTTTAACTATAAACTTACTTCAAGTCTTCAAGTAGCACCAGGAGCAGTGCAACACTGTGCTTTTGCATCCTGTCTGGACACGAGGCCTATTTCCAGTTGGCTGGTCATTAGAGGAACAGAATAAAAGTCAAACAAAGAAGACTAGGAGCCAATTTACACATCAAGAGAGAAAAGGAAAAAAATAATACTTCTTGGCCCAAAGGCAGCCAATGAATGCCCTGAAGCACAGAGTTAATATAATATCTGTCTTAAGCAAGCAGGGATCCAATTTCCTTTCAAAACTGCTTGGACCCAAAGATTCATGTCTATCCAAGGCTCCATCGGGTATTGGAAGGCATAGCTTTCAAACTTCTCCTTCTGGAAAAGAGAGAAGGTTTTACCTCTGCAGAACTAAATACTGATCTAATGAGATATTTCAAAACCTGAAGTCAGCAAAATAAGTACCCTGTGCCCAGCACCTGCTGGTAGCTGGTCATCTGGGAAATGGAGATGGAGAGCAGAGGTGCAGGCAAAGGAATTGGGAGCAACGGCTCCACAGCAGCATACACAGTGCTCTGTAAGAGCCTTTCACAATAGGTCCACACCCTTCTGTCTCCATATCACATATTAAGATTCATGGTTTTGACACGCTATTCATTACTCAGAAGACCAGGACAGAAGAAGATGTATGAACAGGATTGGGTATTTGACTGACTTTCCAGGAAGTCTCATTTCATGTTCTAGGCACCATATTTAAATTCTGTTATAAGAGGCATTTTACATCAGTAGAAAGAGATAAAATTATAGTGGTGGTCATGGGGGTCATAGCAAAACGTGATCTATATGTATGTGAGGGACACAAGAGTTTTATTTTATTTCTGAGCCATCCTGAGCACTTTTTTCTGATGTATTTACTTTGTTTTATGGTTTATTAAGCTTATGCTTTCCTATCTGATTGCATAGATTAATCAAATATAGAAGCTCTGGAAGATGAAGATATTACCCTCATCTAGAATAATGTATTTGTGTATGTGTGTGTATCTATCTCTGTGTGTGTATTTGTGAACAGAAAAAAAACCCAAGAACAAATTGTTTTTATTTCTTCTAAGTTGGGAAGAAAACATCCATTATATTTATTGGAGTTAATATATGTTTCAAAGAATATTGTTTGTGTTGCAGTAGTGCTTACAATTCCAACTGGAGTTTAGAGCTCCTACTTGGCATGCGCTGTACACATCTACAACAAAAAGCATGCCCTATCCCAAAACCTTACCATCTGCACAGTTAATGGGAGATAACAGTGAATACAATAAATACCCCTTTCTGGTCATCATTTGTTGTCAGTGAGATCAACGACAAAAAGAACTGTTAATACTTTAGTAGGTACATATTACTAACAGAAAGGTTTACCCACATCCACATGGATTTTTTGTTTGTTTTTTTTTAATGGAGTCTTCCTGTACAAATAATATATTTTTATTTCAAAAGATGGTAGTGTGATTGGCAGTAGAAAAGCAAAGGTATTCCAAAGGAAAAGGGATGTACAGTCAGATTTGCTAGAAAATTACTGTATGTTCATTTCACTAGATAGGACTAGATGGTAATTTTCTTTATACATATTTAACACCGTCAAATACAGCTTAGATTAGTTATAGCTAAAAGTCTCCTTCAGTGAGCAAGATGTGTGAGAAATGTTGACTTTATGGTACCTTTATATTCACTTCCTTTTGATAGCAGATATTGTTGCCTTAAACCAATTTCTAGCAGATAAATTTCACCCTACCAAAATCACAATGACTGAGCAGAAGTGGTCCCTTAGGTTGTCTTTTCAGGCAGTTTGGCAGTTGCCAACCTGTTAGAAGTTGCATAAGTTAATATAATTTGTGATAAAAATTTTCTCTAGATAGATAGGAAAAAATAATTTGCCATAATTCACAAGCTAACACACTAATTTTGAAAGTATGTGTTGCATTCTTGAAAAATTTCTTAAAAACCCCAACTTTTAACTTCTCAAAAATGAGACAGCTTCTTCAGTTTTATAACTAAAAAATATTTTTCCACAAATATACATCAATAAAAGAGATTTTCCCTATGCATTTAATACATAGCTAGTGACTCATGAATTATAGCTCTTAAGCACTGACTTGGATAGCCAACATCCCAAAATAGAGAGGCAAGGCACAGAGTGAGAAAATGCCTTCCATCTCCTTCTGGACAACCTTTTCCAAGGGCTTCCTGATAAATGAGAAGAAAAAGGTTTCAGAAGATGTATTTTTTCCCAGGGGTTGGGAGTAGATTTTCATTGAATTAATGATTTCCTGATTTCATGTGCCGTAATGAACTGAAGCTTTCTCTAGCAGTAATACCACAGGAGCTGAGGTCAGGTACTTCATGCTCCCATTGTCCTTTTCAGGCTCTCCTGTTGCTCAGCCTGCTGCTCCTGAGGGCCCCCACCCATAGAGTCCCATCAGAAATGGATGCCATGGAAATATACTTTGAGCAATGATGAGGATATAACAGAATGAACATGTTGTCAAATTCAGTATTTCTTTTATTTATTGAATGTAGGAAATATAGCTACATATTGCAGCTATACAGTACAACAATATGTCATCCAGACCTCAGCTTATGTATGTATGTAGCAAATTCAAAACATCACTTAATCAGTAATCCAGTACTTGGAGTGCACCATACCACAGTACGAAGCAGGGGCTAATCTAGGTCCAAATGTGGGTGAGGTTTGTGTAAGAACATACATGTGACTGCAGAAAGCCGCTGCTTTCTGGCTATTTCTTGAAGTTGAAAACAATCCTTTCCAAAATATATAGTTTTGCATGTGTATTGAGGAAAGGAAGGCTTGTGCCATTCATTTGATAAAAAGATGGTCTAATTATCAGGCAGCCAGATGGCAAAATACAAACTATAATTCACAGGAGAGTATTCAGCACAGATCAACACCTCCCGTATGGCTCCCACACCCCAACAGCAGTAAAAACACAGAGCTACGGAAGCTAAATGCTGCAGGGGGTCTCAAGAAACCACCTAATTTCTCTTCTTGCATTCAGCAAGGAAATTTTGGGAGAGTGCAATACAATTTTATTCCACAGAAAGACAGTATGGACAAAAGGTTTAAGTAATTAAAAATGCCTTCATATGCAAAATGGGCAAGAAAAAACCAAAGCAAACCTCAGAGCAAAACCTTGAGAAATTCACTGAAACCCAAACCACAAAAACCCCAAAAGAGAGAGTAACCACAACACACATCCTGATGGCTGCAGACACATGTGCCTGTTTAACGTGGTTACAAGTAAAGCATGCAATGGCAACATTTTATTGCACATGGGATCATTCACTCACATACTGAGCAAACCAAAAAATACATTTCCATAACATGTGCAAACAACCCAGCGTCTGAAGCAGGCTGTAAAATAAGCTTTGCTGTAACGGGCTCATAGAAAGCAGCGTGATGGAGAAGTTACAAGAACCTGAACAGAATATGAACAGCATTCACCACAAATCAATGCCAAGAAAAGGCAACTGGTGAACCAGGTGAATCCTGAACAGGCAGGAATGGAGCTGCTGTGGGCTGGGTGTATGTGGGGTGATGGAGGTGCTCCTGCCCTGCCACAGAATGCAGACCACGAGCTGTCCTGGGCACCGGCAGCATGGAAGGGGGCCCAAATTATAAGAACATTTGTAAATTTAACTGACAGTAACTGATCTGAAACTCCTTTAAAGGACTGTAATTCCTATGCTCACTCTGGACTCAGACACCCACAAGTCAGAGGTCTTGCTTGTGTAACTCTCAATTTGCACAGGCGTACCTGAAAAACATTGCTGCAGCACCCTATGGTCTGAGGACCAGGTTTGGGTTTGTCCAACCTGCAGTGCTGAGTATGCGACACACCAGCTGCTGATTGCCAAGGACAGACGGGAGAGGATGGTGTCTTATTGTACTGTGTGTTTTTTAATTAATACTAATTTTCTGCACTAGGCTCTGTAAGACAGAAGAGGGTATGGTGGAAGCCTTCTCATGCGTTCATAATTGTCAACAGAGAATATATTTGGGGTTGTCTGCTCCGTGCTCGGAAGAGAAAGTAAGAAGTCAGAATGTATGTACTTAATTAGTGTAATTTCTGAACAAAATTCCTAATTAATGTTCATGGTAGTCTGATTTAAAGAACTACTGCTGCTTCTATTTCTTACATTTGCTGGGGGTTTTTTTGGGGTGGTGGTTGTGGTTGTTTTTTACCACTTTGAATAAGAGAAAGTAGGGCAGGAATCTAAAGTTTATTTCCTTTGAGAATGTTACTGGTGAACACTGACCAGAGCCCCTTCTGTGCTGGCAGAGGTGGCAGACAAGAGGTCCAGCTTTCAAAGAGCGCTGCCCTCTTCAGCAGCTCTCTGAGGATGCCCAGCAAGGACAGCATTATTTGCGTTCCTGACGGCTTCACCTGTGCAGCTTTTTGGTGCCCTTCCATATAAACTATGGGTGACAAAGTCTGCTCTGAAGTTGCCACAGTTCAGCCTCCTGAAAGCTCGGCATTCATAGGGGATGTGAAGCCAGAATGAGAATCAGGAGCACTGAGGGGACTGACTGCAGTCTGACCGCAGATGTCGTTTGCCTGGTTCTGCAATCTAGTAGGTTTTGCCTGTCACCTTCAGACCCAAATCCAGTGCAGTTACCTGGAAATGGTACACTGGAAAGGGTACGCTAGTGTAACATTGCAGCTAGATCTTTGCCTTGGAGAGATTATGAGGGAAGGGAAAAGTTTTAACCTTTGAAATTTAGCCTTTGTGCATTTGCACAACTCCTGTGGCTATCAGTAGGTGTTAAGGGTTTTTCTCCTGCCGGTGCTTTGAAACTTAACTTTCTATATGAACTGGAAATATAATTGGCATTTTACATTTACACTTACAAAATGACGTGTTTGGGATATTTTGTGACCGAAGCATATAATGAAAAAGCAACGTGTATCAATGAGCTGAAAACATAAAATGTGGAAAGTAGGTTTGTGCATGCGTATATATTGTGAATAGCAAATTTAACTGCATTTTCTACAAGAATTACTGAACTGCTGATAGCAGATTTATTTAAATTAACCTGGCTACATGAGATTTAACACTGGGAAGCAATAGGATGGAAATGTCATTTTCTCAGCAGATATATAGCTATCTTTCATATTCAGATTTGGTTGGAATGTTAACTGGAAATTTGAATTCCAGGCAAGTGGCACATCAATAACAACACTTTCCCCCTCCTCAATCTCCATCTCCTTCCTTCAGGTGGAGATGATCTTTGCCCAAGTTCTGCTCTTTCTGCAATATTTCAGATGAATCTGGATGGCCCAGAGGTTGGGCTGAGGTTGCACTAAGTCAAGAATCCAAAGGAACCAAAGTGATTTTGTTGTATAATGTGAAAGTGCTTAGTAAGCCTTTGAAGTGGGTGCTGTGCAATTAGGTTCCCTGGAGTTTCGTTTTCACCAGATTATAGAACAGTGTATTTCAAACGATAGACCAGACGGGCTGTGTTTCAGTGACTGCACAGATCCCTGCTCAGATGTTCCCAACAACTCTGCTTTCTACATGGGAAGGATTTTACTGCTCCCACCATGAACTGTCACTGCCTACCTCTAATGTGCAAAATCTTTCTGAGGTTTCATATTTTGTGTCGCAATATTTACATTGTGTTTGACATCTTCAAACTACTTTCATAATCTTAAGAAGTGTATTCTAGGCACTTTCTTCTGCAAGAAGCCATGTATAAATCAAAGAGTTTTTTTCTTCAGAATGAAGTGCCATTGATGTAGTAACAGCATCAGAATAATGTAGTGCAAATGACCTAAATAATCCAGTGCAAGAGCGGTTATTCCTGGCATTCGATACTTAGTACGGAAGTCCTTGATTTACATCTGAGGACAACACTACATTTGGAGCACAAATTAAAGATTTCTGCAGTCTTTATAAATTATTATTGTAGCTGTTGTAACTACAGAAGATATTTTAAAATATTGAAACAAGAGGCTTCTCCTTCTTCTGAGCAAGATTCTGTCCCGACTGGAAAAGTAAGCCAGAAGACAAAGGGTAACATCCCCCTTGCAGCTGACCGCTTTGCTGAGAGTAAAATAGAAAATGTATCTCTGCGATGGCTTAATGGCACTTGGGGTCTGGAACTAATCTCAGATACAGGCATAATTACTGTGAAATCATCTCCTTTGTAGGAGCATAAGCAAGAACTTATTTTGTAAAACCTTTTCTATGTATTTACTTACTGTGAAACTATCTTGATAAAGCAAAGGATCCTAAAAGATTAAGACAAATGTGAGTTGGAGATGGGGTATTTTTTGTCCAGAACACTCCTGTCCATATGAATTGTCAGTTACAAGCATGTGTGGTGTGTGCTACAATCATCAGAGTCATGACCACAGTGAGGCAAGAGAAGCAGCAGATGGTGACAGATGTGAAGGCCAGTACCTCGGGGTGCTCTGCAGGTCCAGGGCAGAGTCTGGAAGAAGCATCTGGCAGCTGAGAAGAGCCCAGAGGGCAGGGAGACCAGAGGGGGAAAGAGCTCCAGAGAAAAGAACACTGCGGGGAGTAAAGCAAACGTGTCTGGTGTACCAAAATGTCCTGCCCCTGTCTGAATACAAAACCAATTTGTGCGTGGACCTGCAAGCCCTGCATATAATTAGTGCTTGGTTAATTTATCTTATTAAAATATTTTTTATCTGGGGAAGAGGAAACTCTGAGAATTTACAGCATCTGAAATTCACTTGCATTAACAAAACCTCTAGTATTGCTTTCCATGTGATTTCACTTACCTCTGTTTTATACTACTGTAATCCCACTTATTTCAGCAGACATTTTACACCATAATGTCTGAGGCCAGAGTGGGTCCCTTAAAACAGACATTAAGTACTGTGGTCTTGGACGAAATCATTCATCTTGTGATAAAAAAATGTTTACTGGGAATATTCAGGTCATATTTTTTTGTATGCATTTTAGATGTTGTGTATAAGGGGCCATAAACAGCCTCTGTGCAAATTGAAGTTTGAAATAATTATTCTGAAAGTTTCAAATATTTGTGAGACTCACCATTCAGAGATTTATAAGATGTACAGTTCCACTAGCAAAAAGGATTGTTCTCTGCAGATTGCCTGTTTTTCCTATTTATGCATACGCCTTCTCATAAAGCATGCATTACATTTAGTCTTCTGTCTAATGTGGAGGTCAGTAATCTATAGTTTTGAGGTTTTATCTTTTAATTTCTCAGACCACAGTATCTGATGTTCGACCAAGATTAGTTTTTGCATATTTCAATGTGGGTGATGATTTTATCAGAATCTTAATTACAGGCTCCAGGATGAAATTTTAACCTCCGTCATACTTAGCTTGTAGCATTTACAGACAAACACAGTGTATACTGTGCAAAAGGAACTTCTTTTCCTTAAACTTTTGGCATTAGCAATGTGGTCCCCTGTTAAAACAAAAAGTCTGCACAGGAAATGTTAATTGTGCAACTCCAGTAGCATCATCCCTCTCTCGATCAGTACTGCATCCTGCTGCTCTTCATTCCACATCCTTAACTGTGTGCTGCTGGATGGTGGTCATTCTTCTGCTAAGAAATGTCCTCTGTGACGCTGAAATGTTGTTAAAATGTGGGGAATGCGTCTAAACCCACTGCAGCCAGCTGTAATGAAGTTAAGTCCATTAGGAACATTTCTCTTACTCTATGCTCCTCACTGTAGAACACACATTTATAAGACCCCCCCAGGCCCTGCATGACATTGTGAGGACACAGTGACTGAAATAACGAGTAACTACTGTGCAGTAACATGTCAGTTTACAGCAGGGAACCTGTGTATGGTAGGCATGGTGCCACACAAAGATTGATTAGAACCAGATGGTAAAAAATGCATTGCAACTGGCTCCCTGATGAGCTTGCTGGAGTGATTAGTAAAATGGTAGATCGCTCCTCCTGAAGCATGCACACACTCCCTAAGGCCCTTTCTGGTATGCTCTAAGTTCCAGATGTCAGTATTGGGCTAGAAATGGTTGTTGTTGACCACACTACTGAATAAATGTAATTATATTGGTGGTGTACAGTACAGTACAGAGGTCACAGGCCTACCAAACTCCAATCAAGACAGATGTTCCTATGGTCCTTTTTCTAGTCCAGAATTCAGAAAACCCGCATTCCGTTCCCGTCCCTACTATATGCTGCCTGATGATACTGCAGTATCACCCTTATGGCTCTTTCACGGGCACCCCCTTGCCGTGGGGAAAGAGCTTGCGTGCCCTTGCGAAGTAGAGAGCTATGCTGGTGGTGGCATAAGCCTCCGGTAGGGTCTCCCAAGCCTGACAGGTCTCAACTGAAGGGTCAGACGAAGTGTGTCCATGGGCAGGATGGGCTCATTAGCCTTTGGGCAACCATCCTAGGAGAAGGACAACTCTAACTCCAAACCCGGGCAGTCAGTGTGGTTTCAGAGCCAACAGAAGTACCACAGACATGGTATTCGTTCTCAGACAACTGCAAGAGAAGTGTAGGGAACAGAACAAGGGTCTCTATCTAACTTTCGTTGATCTCACCAAAGCCTTTGACACTGTGAGCAGAAAAGGTCTGTGGCAGATCTTGGAACAATTAGGATGTCCCCCCAAGTTCCTCAAAATGATTATCCTGTTACATGAGGGGCAGCGCGGCCAAGTCAGATATGGCGATGCACTCTCTGAGCCCTTCCCAATAGCCAATGGTGTGAAACAAGGTTGCTTTCTCACACCAACTTTATTCACAGTTTTCTTCAGCATGATGCTCCAAAGGGCCACGGCAGACCTCGACGAACAAGACGGCATTTATATCCGATATCGTCCCGATGGGAGCCTTTTCAACCTAAGGCGACTGAAGGCCCACACCAAGACCCTGAATCACCTTGTCCGCGAGCTGCTTTTTGCTGACGATGCCGCCCTTGTTGCCCACACACAAGCAGCTCTGCAGCGCTTAACATCCTGCTTTGCAGAGGCGGCTGAGCTTTTTGGGCTGGAAGTCAGCTTGAAGAAGACAGTAGTTCTCTACCAACCAGCACCACAAGACGATTACCATCATCCCCGCATCACCATTGGCGAGTCAGAGCTTCAGTCAGTCCAGCAGTTCAGCTATCTGGGTAGCATCATCTCCTCAGATGCCACGATCGACAAAGAGATAGACAACAGAATAGCAAAGGCAAACAGAGCTTTCGGAAAACTCCATAAAAGAGTCTGGTGCAATAAACACCCGAAGAAAAGTACAAAGATCAGTGTCTACAGAGCCGTGGTACTGCCTACTCTTCTGTACGGGTCTGAATCATGGGTCATCTACCGCCACCATCTGCGACTCCTCGAACGCTTCCATCAGCGCTGCCTCCGCACAATCCTAAACATCCACTGGACTGACTACGTGACTAACGTTGCTGTCCTTGAACAGGCAGACGTCACCAGTATTGAGGCCATGTTGCTGAAAACGCAGCTGCGTTGGGCAGGGCACGTCTCCAGGATGGCGGATCACCGCCTCTCTAAGATCGTGTTCTATGGTGAACTTGCCACCGGCTGCCGCAAGAGAAGAGCTCCAAAGAGGAGATATAAGGACTTCCTGAAATAACACCTCAGCCTAGGCCATATTGACCACCATCAGTGGTCCACCCTGGCCTCCAATCGGGAGATTTGGAGACACACCATACATAACGCTGCTGTCTCCTTTGAGAGCACGCGTAGAATCAAGCTCGAGGAGAAAAGACAGCGCAGAAAGAACCGTGCCTCGACTATACCACCCAAGGAGACCCTCCAGTGTGCTTTTTGCAACCGGTCTTGCCTATCCCGCATTGGCCTTTTCAGCCATCAACGCGCTTGCAATAAGCGTGGGCAAAGCCCTTCCCAAATCTTCGTCCGCGAAGCCAAGCCGTGATCACCCTTATGGGTAAAAGCCTAATCCAGTTGCTGGTACTGGCAAAATTCCCACTGATCTGCACAGAGAGAGATTTTAATTCTTAATCTTCTTGTTCCTCATCTAGTAAATAAAGAAGATATTTCATTTCTCCTAGTACATCTGTCTATTGTTTCTTTATTTAGACTATAGTCCCTTTGGACAAAGACTCCTTCTAATTTTGACTGTTCTGTAAAATTAATGTCAGTAACCTGTGTCATCCCCAAGTCAAGTAATATCAGCATGTGACAGCCCAAACATCAGTACCATAGGTTTCTAAAAATCAATCGTGCTCACCAATGAGTAGAGAAATACCAATAACAATTTGTCAGAGGCTAACATGATCATGCTGTGGCATGCAAGAGGTCCTGTCCTATGGCCAGCCCTCCGGTGTGTTTCCCACACCTTCACGGTCAGTGCTACACCACGTGCCTGGATATAATAAAGATGTTTTCCTGCAGTTCACTGGGAACTTAGAGCAGCTCAGCTGCCCCAAGCATGTAGAACTATTAGATCATTCTCTATAAACTGCTTTCACAAAAGGCTGATCATTGCAGCACAGCTGTTACTTTGTAAAGTGGCCATTCTCAGTTGAGATAGATTAATGGGGTTAAGAATATTAAACTTACTCTTAGATAATATCTAGCACAAAGACCCTCAGTCTCAGCTGAAATCTCTCTGGGTTACAGTGATATAAATAATACTTAAATAATTACTGTGGGAATTAAGTGATATTTAGCAATTTCAGTTTTATTACAGCACTTGCCCCTCAAAAGCCAAAGAGGAACTGAGAGATTCTATAGGAACACTTGATGCTTGTGGAACTGTAATTAATGATGACAGCAAGATCTATTGTGACAAAAAGGTGATGAAATCTCACAACAAGTTTTACATGTATTTAAAAAATTGCAACATTAGCTCACTTTAAAAGCATTTGTTTTGTTTGTTCTACGTGTTCAGCAAAAGTTTTAAATATATGAGTACTGGAAACATTTTTTTTTTGTCCAGAACTGCTGAATTTTAAATTTTATTTGTAGTTTTCCCTTCAGTGAGACAATCCATTCTACTGGTGAGACCATGTATTTCTACAGTCTAGTATTATCTTCTTCCAGTGTGATAGATTTTGTCTTACACTACAGAACAGAGTGAATAATTTTCCATTATAAGTAGGACTTTTTTCTCACTTCAGGAAAAAAAAAAAAAAAGCTCAATTTTCATCCCACCAGCATTTAATTCACTTTGGGTCTATTTTTCATTCTAGCTAGTTGTGTAATTCATGCCCATCTGTTTCTCTGCAAGTCAAGTGATCATTTTTGGTTTTGAAATATGTTCTTCTTTTGTGTATTGCAATAAATCTTAGAACAATATTTTGCTGATCGATTGACTATTTCCACTTGTTACAGAAGACATTTAAAAAAGGAGCACTAAAGAGTTTCCTTAATACCCTTAAGGTTCACAATAAGTGCAAAAATGTTCTTTGGTCATAGCAAAAATGAAAGCATTTATTGTCAGGAACACCAGGTTTATGCTGTGCATTCACAGTCGAAAGCAAGCTCTAATTTCTAAATGCAAATGATTTGATATAGTCTCTCAGCCCTAGAAGGAGATAAGAACAAGAAACAGAAAAATCATAGCTTAAATCTACATGGCAGCAATCTGCTCAGATCATGAATGGACAGTGGGAAGCAAAATACACACAGAACAAAAAGCAAAATAAAATGGAAAAGGAGATGCAGAGATTCAGCAGTAAAAATAGTGAAATGATTCTCAGGGGTCAATTATAATGGAAAATCAGATTTTTTTGTTTCAGATGAAAATATGAATATAACTCAAGACATTGTAGAACATCCTTATTATCACATATTATACTGTTTTGACCCAATTTGTCCTCACTCTTGTCCACATTGATGGGAAAAGACTTCTTTCTGACCTTGGAAGCACTTCTCAGCTTGGGCTCCAGCTACTGTACAAGGGTAAGATCTTATCACATTCCCCTCCCACGTGGGAGAAACCAGAGCGGCTACGAGATACAGATGTTTGCAATAATTTTCTCTGTCCTGTGTTCAAGGGGAAGAAAGGAGCATGGTGCATCAGAGACATACCATCTCCAAGGGCTGCTCCTGAAAGTAGTAGGTTACCCAGCACCCGTTGCCCAGAGCTACCACTGAAGGCACAGCCTAGCCTTTGGCTTTTTGGGTCCCGTGGCAGTTAGGCTTTCTCTTTTTAAACTTAACAGAAAAAATCAGTTTCTTTAATGAGACACTTCAAATAATATCCCATGCTGGTGAATAGCTCTCTTGGCAGCAGGCTACCACCTCACTGTCCTTCCATAAATGTAGAATATACAGAGGGGGTCTGCTCTCAGCCTTCTCTTTCATTTGGGAATAAGATATTGGCTCCCTAGATTTGTGTTTTCTACTGCAGGGCTCCTGGAGCAAAGCCAAAGAATCATTCCTAAGCAACTCTGAACACAAAGTAGACTTAGTTTTGTCTTTCTGAATCATCCTCACTTTATTTTCTAGCCAAGGACATAAGTTTACAAAACTGCACCCTTTATTTCTTCTTTTTAGCTGGCTGACAGGTGGTTGCCCCCTCTCCTTTCTCCTCATTATTTTTGGTACTCCTTGACAGATTGCAGCCCTGCACAGCAAATAGTTAGAGAGCTCAAATAAAACAAACCTCTACACTGAAATCTAGATACTGAATAAAGATGACCCTACAGGTGCTTCCTCTGAAGTAAAGGCAGAAAGAATTCAACAGGATCTTTTCAGCAGAATCTAGCTGGTCAAACAGCAGGCATGGTCTGACTGGCCAGTTAGCACGCACATTTTACCAGGCTACACAGCTAAAATCTGGGGAAAAAAAAGCTTGGACTCATAAGAAGTGTTTGTGAGGAGAGAGCTAGGTTAATACCAGTAGGCTGGAGGACTACGGTGGTGTGAAGAGAGGGTATGGGGATTTAGGAGGAGGCTGTGTGTGCTGCAGGGGAAGCAAGGAGGGCAATAGGTACCACAGCAGCGAGGCAAGGAATGGGTGAGCTGACAGGATTGTGCTATTTCAAAGGTTGTACTACACAGACCCATAAGAAATCCAGCTTCACCAGTTCCACTGGTTGTGGATTAACTGCTTTGGCATAGTTATCTCAGGAGCGAAAAAGAGTACATGGCTTGGAGATCCTGACAGAACTTAGGCAATTGAGTTTGCAGTATGGGCCTTCCTGCTGTCAAGCAGGCAGGACTGAGAAAGCCCGCTGACAACTTCAGGAGCAGCTCCAACCACTCTAATTGAAAGGGATCCAGAAACCTCAAATAAAACAATCCCTTTTTATTTTCCCTGTTCAGACAAGTCAATCTGGGACTAGATTGTGTACCTTTTATGTTGTGTGACTAAATTCTACCTGGCTCATTGCTTTTCCATTTCAATTTCACAGCTTGATTCTCTGCTATCTTAATTTGTGTAACTACATTAGTTCCTAATTTCCATAGATCTGAATTGAGAACATGGAACAGCAGAACATGAAATGATTTTCCAGTCTTGCCAGATCTTCAGCCTTCCACCACACCTTCTCTGACTGAAACTGATGTTTTTCAAAAACATCAGAGAAAACAAGAGAAAACCTATACCTTCATGCTAGAATAGCCCTGTGATATGAGCATTCACACAGGATCTGCACCACTACCTGAACATCCAGAGAAGTCAATTTAGAAGGATTCAGATCCAAGCTTATAGTTTGTGAATGCTCGATCCTTAATATATAGTGTGTGCATATAAACATACAGAATGCACAGACACATACCTATGGATCACTTATCTGTATGATGTCTGATACAGAAAAATCTGCAAAACCTGTCTTCCCAGATCTGACAAGCACGCTTTTTAAATTTTCACATTTTTTATGTAGACGTATATCACATGCATGTTTGTGTGTGTGTCTGTACTTATATAAATACAGATATGTGCAAAAATATATACAAAAAGGGGAAAATGTCATACTTGCAGGTATGATTACAAAACAGCTAAATCAAAATGAATACTTTTGCTCCCAGTGCAGCGATGTTGGACACCTCCTCACCTCAGCCACCAGTGAAGCCACAGGATTGGGATAGCTCTAGCCCCACTCAGTGAAGGTGCTTTACTGTTTATGAACTAATTGATTTTGCCAGTGAAGGTAATCTGTCAGGGTAGCTGAATCACAGGATGAGATGGAGATTGCTTCTCTGAGCAGGTCCAGTATCCTAGCAGGCTGTAACAGCTCTTGGTTGGATTCATCAGGAAAAAGAGAAAGCAGCACAGAACAGTTAGAGATAGTTATATTCCTGCTGGGTTGTACTGATGGTCAGATAAGCTGATGCATTATGCATATGTCCTTTAATAGATTAAATAATTAAGCAATAGGTGGACAACTCTCCTTAGAGCTTAAGATCATTAAGCAAATTTACTTGGAAGCATTCCTAGACTTGCAATTATTCCTATTAAATTTAACAGTATCACAGGATGATGTGGGCAGCCAGCATCTTTCCTGATGCTGTTCAAGTGATGGACTTCATGCTGTGTAATTTGAGGTCAAGTCATATTACTGCTTAATTTTTTTCCACAATGAAATATCTTGCTCTCAGCACTTAGTGCAGAGAAGCATTTGTGCCATCTGCTTTTCAACAAGCACTCTTTATTCACCAACATTTCACTTGAAAATTGCATAGATCAATAAAGCGACAAAGCAGTTGATCAGAAGAGTGGCCATTGCTGACTTCCTATTACTTGGTAACAGTCATCAGGCAAATATATAGGCATGACTTTTCTACACAAGGGATAAAAAGAAAGCTAACTCTACAGACTACCTATTTTAAAGATTATCCTATCTCCTTGGAAGAGAACTCAGGCTATAATGGAATAACAACACTTTATCTGTAAAATGACAATATTCTATGTAGTGCCTTAGCAATTTTGTAATACTGTTATTACATCAAATTAAATTATATCAAACCATTCTTTTTTCTCTACCAGTACTCACTTCACATTTAGCCAGAACTCGGCTGAGATCCACCTTTCTTGTGTGGTGAAGGAAGAGCAGAAGAGTTGAATCTCTAATTGCCTGCTCACACCTCTGTGAACTTCCGCTGACCACCTAGAAAGCTCCAGCCACATATAAATGCTACAGGTGCATCAATGTACTCTCCCTTTGAAAAGGGCTAACTTTCATTAAATTTGGAACCCAGATAAGCATAGGAGGGGGAGAAAAAATAAGGTGAAAGCAGTACAGTTCTGTCTCATAAAAGTCTATGTAGTAACAAGGCTTTTTGCGTAGCAACTGGTGATGGTTCCTTCACTGTCTCTGATGCATCTAAACAAGAAAAGGTCTTTGGCAAAGGAAGCTCTTGCTTTGTATTTGAATATGCAATTTTACCAGTTATTGAAAGTTATTATATGAAGATGGTGAAGATTAGAGTTTATCCACATAACAAAAGATTTCATTTTAATTTCAATAGTATTAATTATTGGTTTTCTAGTATTCCATTACTTAAGAAGTCAAGGTGCTTACAATGGAAATCTAACTGGAAAATACCTAGGTCATCTCTGTGCAAGTATGGTTCAGCACAGCATCCGCTCTGAAACAATTCCTTTGTGTCTGCTAAACCTTCTTACAAAAACATTTTGGTCCACATGCCCTAGGGCTCCAAAGTTATTGGTGGCTACCACTGACTATCCACTTGCTTTCCCTTTCTAAAAGTTTCTTCTGATGGGGATCCTGGTTTACAATTAACCTTTACTTGGCACTTACAATAAAGCAACAAAATACTAGGATGTATTTCTGTTCCTCAGTTTCTTCCTCAGAGTAAGCACTCTCTACACTTAGATCAGATTCCTTTTCTATTTCTAATATATGGTTTCACCTCTAGTCAGTCCATCCACTTCCCTCTGTGTTGTCCTGATTAAGCTTCCTCTGAAGCAATCTGTTGAAAATCTGCCTTGTATATTCGCTAAACCTCTATTTCAGGTGATTTAATGACTGGACAGATTAAATGATCAAAGCCCTTGGGGGAAAACACCCTTTGCTCTGTTCAGATTTGAAAAATCTTTTGGTGAGTAGTGACCATTTCTTTCACTCAAGGGCATCACATTTGAATGGATCAGCACAGAAGTTGCAGAGGCCACATATTTGCACCTCCATACAGGTTACAGGATTTTTACCATTACCTCATGTGACAGGGAAGCACAAGAGGCTGAGAAGTTCCTTGTTCAAAGCAGAACCTATGCTTTAACACAGAGGAACCGCACAAACTTCTCCAGATGATCACAGGAGAGATACAATACCTGCTTTGTGGTAGTAGAGCTGGAACAAATATAGAAAGGTGAGTGATTCTAATCCCAGCGTGAAAAGTTCTATATCCTTTCATTCCATCCACATGGAGCAATGGGAACCGCAAACATTCGTATGGCATTTTAAGTGGCAGGATTCCTTACTGCCTTATCAGTAGAGGCATTGGTGGCTGCTTTCCTTCTCCTCTGTTGCACTCACAGACTTTGTGCCTCTCTTCATTTGATTAGCATTTTGAATTTTGCTACAAGATCGTTCTGTTTCTATAGTGATCTTGGCACCACTAATGTAGGCTCATTTCCTATCGGTCGTGGTTTACTTACGTCAATGAGTTCATTGTTTTCAACTGCGTTTCTTTCATTCCTGCATCATGTAGGTCATTATATTTATATGCAGCCAATGAGACCAACAAGTTTCTAAAATTGCCAGAATATTTAGAAGAGTCTGACAAACTGTACTATGTTCCTGCCTGTTAATGTGCCATTATGTTGGGAAAACAGAGCATAAGTAAACACTAATTAGGAAAATAGGTAGAAAAAATAGAGAATTTCAGTGCAGAATTCAGAAACAAAAATCTCAAAAGATATGGAAGTTAAATAGTCAGAGCATGGTAGTTTTACAGAGATAGAGGTATTGAGTCCTAAAATTTACAAGAGCTTAGCAAGAACAAAAACAAACAAACAAAAAAAGAGTCTAAGAAAGTCTTAGAAAAATCCCTTATTGTTGTTTCTGCTTAGTTGAGATTCTGGCTATTATTTACCATAACATGCATATAGCACAGGGCAGATCTGTTCTGAACTACCTTATAAGAAGGCAGCTGTAAATCAGATAAATGACCTTTTCTAATTCTATTTTCTCAAAACACAACTGTCTACACCAATCTGTCTTTTTAGCCTTCAGTAGCCACTATAATGATTTTTTGTTCTCTTGGATTATGAGTGCGTATGATGAAGGAGGCCTCTGTTTCCAAACAAGGAGGGAATTCAAGAAGAATTTGTCACTGAACGGGACAGCTAGTAGGTAGTGACAAAACTTTGCCTAGAAATGATTTATTGTTCTTCCAGCACAAGTAATACAAAATGTACTGATGTAACTTAGCTATGACTGAGTATGAAAACAGGGATGATGTTCAGTTTTTTTAAGTGCATTTGACTTTCTCTGATTTTAAATCACATTTTCAATAAAAGTATTGGAATTCTACATTATATTAAGGTAAACCTTTGCAAAGGAAATTAAAGCAAGTAGCAAATGTTTTCATTTCAATGGAAGAAAACTAGAAAAATTTGAAGTTTTGTAGTGAGAATGGGTAGATACGAATGCAAGTGTATTCCTTAATGATCATTGCGCTCTACTTTTCAGTAACATGCATGGAGGGAAAAAAATGGCTAATAAGAATAAGTTTGCAGGGATAGAAATTGGGATACAGCTACTGAATGTCAGGTTTATATCACTTCAGTTAATATGAACCTGTGAAATCAACTTGAAACCCCAGAGAAGGTTATTTGACTTTGAATCTGAGTCCATCTCTAGCTCTGCCACAAATGTTGCTAGCTGTTTTATTAAGGGTACATCCATTAGAAACAGATTTAAGGACTTTACAAATCCTCTCTCCAAAGCAACATCTCTGATGAGAGGAAAAATATTTATTTCAGGATTTTCAGGGCAGGTACCAGTTATCATTTGCATTTGTGTTTCTCTCAGCTCTTGGAACAAGTGGTTTCTTTCCTGTTGCAGTCTTGCTGGTGAAACTGTGTGAGAACAGTTCTTCTTGTAAAATAACAATATAATCTTCAGCAAAGCTGTAAGAAAAAGTGAACTAGAGGGGACAAGTCAATTAAGCTCTTATTTCCCAGCACTGTGGAACACTGAATTGAAATTTTGATAGGCTTCTTTTTTTTTTTTTTTTTCAATTAAGTCACTGAAAAACACTGTACTGGGCAAATTGCAGGTTGGGGTCAGGTCTGCAGCAGCTGTGCATTGGCATTGTTTTGTTCTGTTAATTTCTTATAACGTCCAAGAATCGGGTCTCCAGTGAATATGAAATTTTATTACATTAGCTCTGACAAAGTTCAAGGATACAAAAGAAGGTGAAATCACTGTACACCTAGAACAGCTCCTGTTCATGTTCTCTAAACTCCATATCTACAAAATGTGACTGAGCCTTCAGAATCTTAAAAAGCCCTTCCATTGTTGGCTCTTCCCCCAAATAACCAGTTTCATAAGTGTAAATTCCTAACCCAAGGTAATTTTGTTGTTGGATTCAGGCACCTCCAAAGCTACGTTCTTGCAGACCACTGAGAGCCAGGTCTCTTTATGGATCCAGGCCTGAGAGAAAACATTGCTGAAAACAACTGGATTAAGCATAATTACATCATGGACAGACTCTGAAGTGGAAATGAGATGAAGGTTTTAGTTAGAGTCTGTAACTAAATCCAGTAGCTGACTCAGGAAAACTTCTGATCAAAGGATTTTAAAACAAATCTAAGCTATTTCTAATGAGAAAAATGAAGGAAATAAAGAACATACGTGATAGTAAATAAATAACTTGAGGCTCATGGTTCACTGTGTCAAATGACTAGAAATGCTACAGAGTAACGCAAAGTAATATAGCTACACCCCGAAACCTAAGAAAAATAGAGAACATCAATACACAGCTCATTTCCATTCTTATCTAATGTTTTCAAGTCAGAGAAGTGAGAGAAAAGTCAAATGCATTGATCAAATAAATATCAGGAAAAGAGGAGGAGGTTTTTATGAAGATTCATCAGCTTGCAGCAGGTAGTCAAAAATCAGTATTACAAATAAGGCAGGATGTGAGTCACACTTATTTGTAGATTCTTGTGTGAGTTCTGTCACGTAAACAAATTGTATAGGTCAGGCTCTAGTATAGACACACATCCTGAGCCAGCCTGAAAGTTGGGGCTGCCATTATGCAGTACATTCCAGCTCCTCAGAACTAGGCAGTGACAGCAAATCCACCTGCTTTGAAGCACAACCAAAAGAAAATCTCTGCTAGACGATAGAAAGGTATTCCATACATCAAATGTTTGTGCAATCATACAATCATAGAATGCTTTGGGTTGGAAGGGACCTTCAAAGGTCAACTAGTTCAACACCTCCTGCAGTGAGCATGGACATCTTCAACTAGATCAGGTTGCCCAGAGCCCTGTCCAACCTGACCTTGGCTGTTTCCAGGGATGGGGCATCTGCCACTTCTCTGGGCAACCTGTGCCAGTGTTTGATGCATATGATGTTATCAGAATATGCATCCACATTCATTATAAACTTACAGTATGTTAGTTTTCTTTTTCAAGAAGACTAATTTAATTTGTACATTTCTCTGCCTGTAACATGTCTTTGTGGAACAATCTTTTCATTTTTTTAAAATAACTGGTTTCCCTAACATGCCATTTCATTAAATAGTATGCATACTATTGGCAAGATGCTATGCTTGAAAAATAGGGTTCAAAATAATGTTCTAGCTTTCATGGAAGAACACTTGTCACTACGAATGGCCAGAGGATAGTAATTTTATCTCATTTGTGTGTCCATCAAAACATTGAATGAAATGACCGCTCCTCATACCTTTCTGGTTGGAAGCAGAGAAAATAAAACCAGCCAGCGGTCTCAACAACTTGGCAGTCATGCTTTGGAGCTGAGAACTGCTATGGAGAGCTGTGAAACTTCCATGCTTTCTGTTGCCTTTTGATTGAAATTGAATGTCCAGACTCTTCACTGCCTACTGAAGAAGACAGGTTCAGACTTTTCCTGATTTTATCATTTTTGATGCCTGTCTGATAATTTTGCTTGCTGGCATGCTCTATGGGCATCTACAGGAGAGACAAGCTGAAGTGCTTCCTACTCCTCTTTGCTGCATTTTACTCTGCACAAATATTAGTGTATTCAAGACATGGGAGAAGGCATCCTTATGCATACAAAGGTTTTTAGCCACACAACCTCTTATCAGTGTCTCCTTGAGCCTTTCTCCTCCACAGTCTCAACTTCTTTCTTCAGCCAGAAAATAATTAGCACTTTTTCTTTTGCAGTAATTGATAAAAGTCTAATAATTACTTTCTCTCATTTTCTTATTATTCATTTCATGTGCTGAGACAGTAATTTATTTGCTTTGGTGTTGGTTATATTTTGTCACTGTTGCTTCACAGGAGTTTCCAATACGCTGCTGGTTATGTTTTCACCTTTGGTACTGACTTGCTTTAGCATGAATTCCATTTTTTGACCAACTGGAGTCTCTTCTTGGCTGCCCCAATTCATTTCAGGGTGTATAACCTGTCTCCTACAATGGATAAACATCCCCTTGAAAGTGGGATGTAACATGTATACCACCTCTTATGCTAGTGATGATTAACTAGGTAGGCAATGCTAGAGAAGGAAGAGCAGCTCTCCTTTCTCATAAATACAAGCCAGTGTCATGAATGATATGAAGAAATTTATCTCAGGGACAACACTACCAGACTAAACCTTGTCTCTTCCACAAGAATTAATTCATTGAGTTGTTTGCTTCTATTTCTGTGTTGCAACTTGCAGCTGCTGTTAAATATTTTATTTAACAGCTTTCATATTCATATTCTAAGGCTTCCTTTTCTTTCCTCAACTATTGACCTGAACTACTCAAAAGAAAGTGCTGGTAAAGACCAGTTTAGGACTAGGCACTGTAATCAGGGAAACAAATGAAGCAATATTACATTGGAGTTCAGAACCTCTGAACAGCTTACTGTAACCATATTGTTGCTCAAATCCCCTTGCTACAATTACAAAAAACAGCATGACAAAAAGAAAATGTTAGGCTTGGCACAGTCAGTCACCTTGGAACAATTTGTCAAATCCTGAATTTTCTGCAGATTAATAATGCTTGTCCATCAGAATGCAAATTGACTTATCCTGTGACGTGTCTAATTGCATATTTTCAGGATCTTCTGTGGAAAAGGCTGGTGACAATAATTAATACCTAATGCTATAAACACCACTGCTTTGGGCGTTGCCTAGCAACCAGCATCCCATAGGCTTCCTAAGGGCCCTCAAATAAAAGCAGGAGAGGGATCCTTTTGTACCACCATGGGTGAGAAGCAGCTTTGTTCTAGGCTGCTGCTCTGTTCTGGTTGTTTCTGGAGTGATCTCTGCAAAACAACTCTCTCTTAAGAGGCTGCATGTCTGAAAAGTCTTTTCAAAGGCGACACAGAAGCCACATGCTGATATTTTATAGTTTGAGATGCCTTTTATGATCAGAAATACAATCACTATATTCTTGTTATCCTCCAATAATAGATCCTTGTTTCCAAAGGAAGGGTTTCTGTGAGTTCATTTCTACTTCTGATTGGAATAATTTCCCCTCCGTGACAGAGCTGATTTTTTACAATCAGCTGGATTTTTTGGAAAAAACATACATTAAATTTAAAAGACGACTTGATCTGTGAAGTGTTTTTATACAAATACTGCTGTATCTCAGTGGTATATGCAGTGCAGAGTAGAACAAACTTCACTGAAACACAGTCTTTCCCAGCTGTGAAAGCATTCCTTTTTGAAAGGGCCTTTTTTTTTAATTATTTTTTAAGTACCAGTTCATTTCCAGTGCAATCTCTTTGTCTTGGCACAGGGATATCTAAATCTCATTTCATTAAATGTATATATTTACTCAGATGGTCGCTTCGATAAGCACAAGAGGCTGGAAACCCGTATTCCAGGGTTCCCTTTCTCAGTTACAGTTTCTGAGCTGTTCTGTGGTCCTTAGCAAGTCACCAAGCTTTCCTTTATCTTAGTTTTTACATTGAAGTAACTGCTCAAATATCTCCAGACTCAGAAAGATGTTGTGGTGCTTAATTAGTAGCTACTATGTTATTTGATAGCCCTTAAGGGAAAGTCACCGGTATCAGGACATATTTAATTTTGTCATAAATAATGCAGAATTTATATAGTTTTAAGCTAACACATTCAGCACTATTTGAATAAAAAAGATACAGCAAAAATTCCAATTTTAAAGTAATCATTTTATTGACAAGACTGTGTAATATGTTTGCTAGGATCTGGAAGAAGTTAGACTAACTGACTGGTAATCCAGTCCTGTGCTTCTATGAATCATATTTTGTAGCTGTTTTAAAATAATAAAGAACAAATATTACATAAATAGTCCTCATTCCAAATCCACTGACTTTCCTTTATTTCTGCCTTTGACCTGCAGCAAGTTTATTCAGTCTTTTGAGATATCTTGTAAAGTCTTTATATTCATACCAATTTCTGGCTGCAGAAGATCTGCTGTAGAGCTTTGGTTTTATATTCATGCCTGGTCTTGAAATCTCAGAGGAAATCGTCAAGGCACAGAAGGCAGGAAAGTCCCCAGCATCCATTGAGAGTGGATGAAACTCAGGAGCCTAAACATTTTTTCACTTTTCATTTTTGCAACACAGCTAGTTCATGCTGATTTTTTGAATTAATTCCCACTTAATTCCCAGTAAGGTAGGCAAATGACACATTGGGGACCACAGCTCCATACAATCCAAATAAAACATCTCAATCTTGAGGGACATGCTGAGCAAAATTCTAATGAAAGATAGTCTTATGGATATCCAGAATTTAAAGGGTAGGCAGAATCCCTAATCCCTGACTTAATGATTTCAGTGCAGTTGTACACTGAAAGACGCTTGTGCTTGACAGGAAGTACTAGACAGGATTATGTCTCTCCTGCTCATTGCTTTTCCTCTGTCTGCCTCATTTACATGTAAATAAGTGAATTTTGCACACATACTGAATGTCACATGAATTATTATTTCACCTTTTTCACTTGTGATTTCACAATGAAAGTCTTACTGTTTTGTTGTTTGGTTTGTTTTTTTCCTGATTAAAACATTCATTAGCATTTGTGTTACCCATGAACTTGAACCACAGACTTACACAGAATTTGCCCATCTTTAGTTCAGGTCTCCATGAGTCTTGGTAATCTGATGGCATTAGTTCAGTTTCCAGAACACACACACACGCTGTCTTTCCACAGAATTATTTTTCAGCTTTAAGGGTATAAAGAAAGCTACATTGCAAAAGCTGACTTGCATCAGTAAGTGTATCACTTTCCTATAGGCAAGAAAATATGTTCCTTCATTCTAGCAAATGCTTGTTTTCCAGGAGGGAGTTAACGCCTGAGCACAGTGATTTCTGTTCTGTGTCAGCAGCACAGGGGCTAATTCCCCTGAGCTGTGGTTCTACAGTGTCAGTGGTAGAGCTCACAACCTACTGAAGCAGTTTTGTTTCGTTAGCAAGGGAATTTCTCCCTCATGGAGCATTTCAATACAAACAGCACTTCATTACCAAGTCCCCATACAGAAGTTCAATCCAAGTGCTGAGGCAGTTACCACCTTACCGAGACTGATCCTTCTTGGCAATGAATTGATTAACCTCCCCTGAGATTTTATTTCTACAATTACAGAGTAAAGGTCCTCTCGAAGATGTTTCATGTGGTGAATGCCCACAATACAGTGCTGCACTCACACAGTGAGCTTTCAGAGCAATAGTTGAGCTTTGGCAGGGAGGGCAGCCTCCACTGTGCGTGCTATCATTTCAATTCCAGCCAAGTTTCTTCTAAGATACAGCGGTCCATTTTGGCAGTCATACAGCTTCATCCCTACAGGGGGGCATTTAGTGATCCAGTTTTGTTCATAGGATGTCAGCGGCATAAGAAAATTATAAAAATTAATCTTCTGCATAATGAAAGGGAAGTAATGCCAAAATAGTGGGGGTAGCAATCAATGGATTTTTTAAAAAAAAAAAAAAAAAAAGGAGAAATAAAGATAAAATATTCTGCAATAAAGTGATTTAACAATCACTGAAAAAATTAATTTCATGGTGTGGTAATTTGTGAGCTAAGAGTTAAATTCCAAAATGAGGTAGTGTACTTTCCAGCACTGCAGATCACTGCATAACTCCTGCCAGTGAAGGAACAGGCTCTTCCATGTCTGGCAGTTGCAGCATGCATTCCCCTGCCTCCTGCCACTACAGCCAACATGATCACAGCAGCATGCATTTCTCCTACATCCAGAAAAAGATGTGTTTTTTTGCTTGGAAGTGCTGAGGCCTGTAAAAGTACATTAGTCATCATGCCTGCTCAGGGAAACTGGCTCTGAGAATTCTTGATTCTTGTGCATTTATTGTTTCAGTTAGCAATCTTTTGTGGATCTACTTCACATTCCTTACGGGTACCCATGAGACGATGAGTGAAAGAAAGAACTGAGATGGGGCTTTTAGATTCTGAATATTTTCATACATTTTCGGTCTGATAATTCTAATTGTCCTACACCTTTCTGGCGTTTAAAAAGCCATACACTCTTTTTTGACCTGACAGCAAATGAATTATAATTTTCTTCCTCACAGGGAAGCACATGCAAAACAAACAATTATCCAACTTTTTCAGACATTACAGCATAGACTTGAAATATATTGATAATCTGGTAGAAGCTTATGGATTTCAACTACAGGGAAATCAGTGTGTCATCTTTTCTTTTTGCATAACACAGATTGCAAGACTTCTCTAAAAAAGCTGTTTTAATTTCATAGGATGGAGCCATTTTTAGTTTCTGGATTCCATTCTGGGCTCCGATTTCTAAAAGTTAGGCAGAGCAAACCTCAAATTTTAGATTCCACTTGGAGATAGCTTTCCCTCTTCATGTGTTAAAATAAGGTCTCATTTAGAATCTTCCTGCTTAAGGTTAACTCTTTGATTTGTCACCTGTAACTTTTAGACATGTCCAGGATGTTACAGTATTGGCAGAATGACGTCATTCAAGGTGAAGCCTCAGAGATAGCAATTTTTCTTTTCTATGTAAAAGATACTTAAGGATCTTGTAATTTTGTTCTTTAGTATGATGCGAGGTTTTCAGTAGGCACTATCTAATACTTCATTTTATGTTTTAAACATTAAAACACAATTCATAAACATTCAAATAACCTTCCCTGAGATGTCAGTAATGCTGACACACAGAACACTCCTTTTCCCTTCTTTTTGTACAGTTGTGCATTTTAAGCAGATTATAACCAGTTTTCAACATTCTAGTCATGTGAATCACATCAGTAGCTTATAGTAATACGCAGCACTGTTGAATTTATTCTGATAAATCAACAATTCCAACACTTGCTTATTTATCAGCTATGCTCCTTGTGCATAGTCAATTAAAGCAACGCTTCTGTTGATGCCTAATGGAGATTCCATTTTGTTCTCAACACTTTGATTTTTATCTCCTTTTCACCTTTCTTTTTGATGTGAATTTAACGTGCTCAGAAACAGCCAACATGCTTTCTAGAATATTGATTCTTTTTCTATTGAATTTCACCCAGGCAGTGGTGTATCAAATTCCAAAGAAAGCAAACCTTTCTTCACAAAACCCAAGTTTGTGGCTCAGTTATCAGAGTGCTCTGTATTGCTTATAGGTCTCCAAGACCAAAGTTCCCTCAAGAGGTAATCAGTGTAGTATTTGAATTATGGTTTTTGGCTTCGTTTGATGAAGTCCTAAATGGCAGAAACGCCTTAAGTTAGCACTGGGGTGACCTTTGAAAAGATTGTGATGATACAAAGATTAATTATTATTTCTCACATATCCAGTACTTTGTAAAAATTTATCTTGGGACTTCAGCATCTCCTGCTTTCTTAAAATTCAGACTCAGGATTTTTTTTTTTTTTTTAAATAAAAGGGTAAATAAAATACTATTTTACTTTTTTTTTTTATTTCATGCAAATATTTCATAGCAAGGCAGTAAAGCCTCAATGCACTGCATGATGCAGATACATAGCAGTTTGCTTCCCTGCCAGTATAAAGCCAAGGCCTGCATTTTCTATCACAGCAGCTGTTGTGTGCTAATGGAGGGAATGAGCACCGTTTAGTCCAGCAGCTGCATCCTGTAAGGTGTGGACATTCCACCGCTGCATGCCAGTTCTCTAATCATAGGAAAGAAATACATTTACAGTTCGGTTGTAAGGCCTGCTCCTAAGCTTTCCTTCATGCCTCTCAAGTCAAATAAAACTGGAACAGCAGAAAAAGAGTTAATTGCGTTCAGTTTGCCAGCTACATGCTAGTAGTAAAACAGTGAGCACCTTCCTCTGAGAAAAGCAACTCCTTTGCCTTACTGTAGTGATAAAATTATCTGTAAAAGCAGAGGCAATTTCTCCTCCCAGAAGAGCTCTGGCTTAGCCATGCGTTGAAGAGGTGTTTCACCCTTTATAACACAGGCATAGCAATGACAATGCACTCTGGGAGCAGTCACGAAGTCATGCTGTCACTCCATCCAAACTCATTATTATGTGTGTAGACGCTGTATTACTGAGGGATTAAAGCCAGTTCTGAGGGAGCATGTCAGTAGCATAAATAGAATAACCAGAGAATAAGGTCTTGTCCCATGATGTGGTACTAATATTCAAGGAAAAAACATTTCCTACTTTGAAGATGATCCCAAGACCGAAGGTGTTCTTCATGAAGCAAAACCTCAAAGACATTTGGGTCCTACCACCATCACTGACGATGCAGCAACGATTACTATGCAGCATGAGAATCTACTCCCAGCAGTGACTGGTAATATCTAATATGGATTTTAGTGCTTTCATGCCAACAGTAAGCCTTGGTGTCATTAGGGAAAAGGGTGAACAAATACAAACATGCAGTATAAGCTTATACAATTACAAAAATCAATAATATTTTTTAAATGTGACAATTCATTTCATGGCATAAAAAAGAAATATAGATCATTCCTCTTTCAAAACCATGCCTGTTGCCTTTTCATCTCAACTGCAGGTTGAACTGCCTTCAACAGTTGGATGATGTGCTGGATATTAGTGGTCTGGGGGCAGGCTTTTCACTGAAGTGTTGCTGGTTCATCTATCCTATTAATTTTTTTGCTGGATGAGATCTGAGCACCCCCATCTCTCTCAGAAATCACTCTAAATTTATCTTCAGATGAGGAAAAAGAGATCACTTCTCAAGTCTGAGATGGAAAGCTATGACTAATCTAACATTCATTGTTATTTTGATAAATGTACACGTGGTAATTGATAAAATATCAGCTAAACCAGAGTTTATGATCTCAGCAGAGCAAGAGATAAATGGTGCAGCCTTTGCCACATCATTGCTGTGAAGTGGATGGAGTTAAAAAAATAGTACTTACACAGTATGTTGTGTGCACGCTTTGTATCAACTCGGTTAGAAAGACACATAAGTAACTGTGATGGTCAGCAGATGATTCTAAGGCAACAGGGAAATAACAGCAATGATAATGGTAGACAGAAATCAATAAGAGAAAAGATATTCTGAAACCAGTTTAAAAACTTCAGTGTTAAACTGTTTTAGAGAGGCGTAAGTATGACAAGCTCCACAGAAAAAAAAACTTTTCATTGAGTTTCTTGATGGCAAAGTACCGTGTACTCTTCAAAATTTATATAAATAATAATTATGCGTAACGTATGGTACTTTGCTGTCAATAAAGTAAGCAAGCAACAGTACATCCTAAACCAAATTAAATGGTATTAGAGTTCTGGAAACTGAGAAAAACAAGTTGTTTTAGGCTCTGTGTCATCAATGAGTTTCTCAGCTTTGGCAGTGGAAAGGAGGCAACCACTCACTATAGTTATAAAAAGTGTAAAGCTTGAGTAGGAGGAGAGCTAGATGATTTTTAAGGAAAAAGACATACCCTAAATCCAGAAGGCATCTGTTTGAGTAGATTTTATGTGCTGTAATGGATCCTATACACTGCCACCTTCTTACTCTGTTAGGTGTACATTTACCTTACAGTTCGAGTTTATTCTACTCATCAGTTTTTGGTTCCCCTTTTGGTAATGTAAAGGGAAAAAAGTTCATGCATGTTTTTACTTACATCCTTAGGTACAGCATGATTAGAAGAACATTTGCTCTTTGATCGACAGGAGGCTTATTTCTGTCTGTTCGTGGTGCCAAGGGAGTTCAGCATGAACCTAGACTTGAAGCAACCCTGTGAAAGGAGAACAGCAAGGCTCAGAGGAGTCTGTTGTTGTTGGAAGTTGTATGTGGATGTAGAGTAAACAGTGTTGCAAATTCAACAGCTTATAATGGCTGTAACTTGGTTCCAGAGGAGGGTACATTTGGATTTGGTTCTGGCCTATAGCTCACCAGGTAGTTTCCCATTGTGGGGGGAAAGCAGTGGGGCAAGACCTTGAGGAACATTCCCTGGAAGCAGACAGTTCAGCACAGATGAAGAGATGTTTCTGGGGGGCAACGTTTAGCCTGTGTTGTAGCAGGTTGAGCTCAGCAGCCCAAAGCTTCATCTAGAGGACTTAGAGCAAGCTTTGGCTTTGGTGCTGGCCTGGAACAGCGAAGGGCAGCCCCAGGCCAGGATGGGTTCCAGGGCTGGGGCTGAGAGGCACTGAAATGTTGGGCCTGACACATTGGGCCTGGATGAAGGTCTACCTTCACAGAGGCTCTGAAGCCACCTGCCTTGAAAACAAGCCAGTAGCAAGGGCTGCGGCAGAAATGTTCTCACTCAGCCCCTCCACGGGGAACTGGGAAGGAGAGGTGACTCCCTCTGTCAGAACCGCCAGAAGGAAAGAGGTGAAGACATGTCCTTTCCTCAAAGGCTTCAGCTGGTTTAAGGTTTTCACTTATCAGGTGAGCCAAGACCAATGAAACACCCCCCCCCCCCCTTTTTTTTTTTTTCTTTTCTTCGCCCCATCCATAACCTTTCCCTTCATTCTCGCGCTCCCAAGCCACGGGGGAGAGAAGGGAGGAGAGCGGTGCCTTGCGTGGGGCTCGGGCAATGCGGTGGCACTCCCCTCAGCCACCACCGCGCCCCGGCAGCCCGCGGCGAGGTCCCGCTCCCCCTCCTCCGCCTGGCTCCGGGCCGCCTTATGGCGTACGGGGAGGGAGTGGGTTGGGAAAGCCAAGCGCTTGCCGGCGGGAGTCGCTCGCCTCGGTCGGCGAAGGGGGCGCCTCGGCTTCGGCAGCCCCGCCTGCACGGCGCCGGAGGAGTTAAGCGTCCCCGCTGCCGGTGGGCTCGCTGCCGGCGGGGAGGGGGTTAAGCGCCTGGCGGCGGCAGCGGCTGCCGCCACTCGGCTCCGCGCCGCTCTCCGCGCCGGAGCCGTTACAGCGGGAAGATGGCGACGGAGGGCGCGAGCGGCGAGCCGGGCTCTGGCGTACGGGAGGACTCAGCGGCCACGGCAGCGGTAACCGGCTTGGCGGGAGAGGGGGGGTTCGGCCCTGCCGGGGCTAGAAGGGCTCCCTGTGGGGATGGGACGAAGCGGCGCTTGGAGACCTGCCTCCCCCGCTCCGTCCCTCCGCCCTCCCTTTTCCCCGGGGCGGGACGGGGCTCGGCTGCGGGACCCGCCGCAGCCGAGCCCCGTCCCACCCTGGGGGGGAAGAGAGAAGGGCGCGGGGTCTCCCTCCCTGCCGGTCTCCCCTCTTCCCCTCACCAGGAGCGGCCCCCCCCCATTCCCTCCCATTGTTCCTTCCCGCTGCCCAAGCGCGGGGTCGCCGTGCGGCGCCCGTGAGGTGGCACGGAGGGTGTGGGGGGGGGTCCGTTCCCCGGTGTCGCCTCTCTCACACCCACCCGCCTTTTCCCGCCGCTTGCCACAGCGAGGGCGGCTGAGCCCCGTCTCTCCGGGCGGGCTGAGGTGGTGACAGCGGCCGGGGCGGTGGGACCTGTCAGACCAGGGCGGGGGATTGTGGGGAAATGTTGATCTTTCACCCTTTGTGGGGCTCGCAAGGAGCTTGCTCTCTCCTTCCTTCCTCCCGTGTGGCGTTTTCGGCGCCTGTTAAAACGGTGCCAACCGTTAAGACGGCTGTTGCCAGCCGGTTAAAGCGGTGTCGGGTGGAGGCTGGGCTCCCCGCGGCGAGCGGAGCGCCTGTCTCTCCTGCTCACCGTCCCGACCCCCTGTCGGGGGAGCAGGGGTCCTCCACTCGGGCGGCCTGCTCCTTTGGAGGGCCCTCGGCTCCTCACCCTCGCCGTCAGGCCCCTCTCAGCGCGGCACCTCTCCCTTGCCCAGCGCATCCCAAACCTGGTGTGGTCCAACCTGCCTGGGGACCGACCGGGGCTAAAGAGCCTGTGTTAATCGCCTCTTTGACAGCCGTCGTGAGAGCGGGGTGGCCAGGTCCAAAATCAGGCTGCAAGTGCTCGGCCTCGTAGCGACATGCAAAGTTTAGGGCAGCAAACATGCAGTGGGGCATGATTTGCGTGGGATCGTGTCTGAAGGTGATGTCCCCCGAAGAAAGGGGACACTCGTTTCTGTGAAATCGAGGTTATGGCCGGCACTTTTATTTTTATTATTGTGTTCTCTTTCAGTCAGGCACCGATTTTTATCTGAAACCCCGTGCCAAGTGTGCACTTAATCATCCTTGCGTGTTTTAACTTCTGCAGTGTTGTGGAAATTGAGTTTTACTTAAAAATGTAAACCTTACACAGTGGATATTTATAACGTCTCTTGTCTCTTAAAACAGTGACATAACCATGACATAAATTAATGTTAAAGTAAGACTTTATAAAAGCAGACTATTAAATATTTTAAGCCTCTAATTTTGAGTAAAAAAATATTTACGTTGAATTCTTCAGTATACTCATATTATTACTGCCTTAAGTTTGAGTTTTAAAAACTCAGATGAGTAGCTGGTAATCGAGTAGCACTCCAATATTGTACTGTGAGGCAGCGCGGTGTAAGCCACTCGTGTGGTTTGGTGTTCTCAGTGTGGAAGGCAGGAGCGATAGCTCTACACTGCACACTGCTTTTAGACTGTTTTTTTAAAACTGGAGGGGTGCTAGGAAGTAACCTGTGTGTTGCTCCCTAACAAAAGTAATAGCTATACTTAAAAAATAACAAAATATTATAACAATTGTTACTTTTTAATTTGCCTTCAGTCATTGAATATTTAATATTCCTTTTCATCTTTTTTCCTTGCCGATATAAACATTGTATTGTGGATTTCATTTTATCTCTTGTATGGGAAAGTGCAATGAAAAGATTTAAAAAAAAAAAAAGAAAGAAAGAAAAGAAGTTGCTCCAATATTCATTTCAAAAGATTGGTAAGAATAGCTTATTTTCTGTCTTTAAACTCAAGATACAGAACTATGAATTGGATCATCTTGCTTACTTTTAGGATGACAGTAAGCATCCAGGTGACTGTCTTGTAAGTCACGCTAAACTTCAACTTATAATGAAATATAGTTTTCAGTATAGCTTTAGATTTTTTCTTTTTTTTTTTTTCCCCCAGTTCTCAGAATCCCGATTGGTGCAGTCAAAATTTGTAAGAACAATATTTATAATAGTAATGTTACTGTGTAAATTTTATGGTGTAAGCTGGAGATGTATAAGTCAAGATGGTATGGTAGAGCTTCTTGATACTAAATGCTGTTACTGCATCTTGGTATGCTATCAGTAACATCACTGGAAAAAAAAAGAAAAGACTTTTTTGCTGCTTTTAGAAGCACTGTAGAAAAGGATTAGAAGTCCCCCCTTCCCTCCTTTTCTTACATTCACCAGGGAATTTGACTGAAAAAGCCTAGACTGTTCTGTAGCATTACATTTAGGAGCAAAGCCAGTATTCTTGTCATTCTGAGTTTCCTTGGATAGAGCACAGCATTTGGTAACCCCACCGCTTCTTTCCCACAAAATGTTGGTGTTTTTATTGTGGTAAGGATGACAAGGGAAAATGTCAGGGGAGTGGTTCTGGTCTTTTTTCTTACCTGCACAGCTTGATTACACTGAAGCCAGTGAGATTGTGTTCATGCAATTTGGACTAGAATTGAGAGAAAACATATGTGTGTATTTTAAAACATGTTGGAACAACTTCCAACTGCATAATGTCTACCAGTAATGATTATATAATAGCAAGAAATAATCCAATTTAAACATTGAACATCAGCATGCTGCACACAGAGGGCTGGCTTGTCACATGTTACAGCTTCAGTGTAGCTTTAACAAAGCCTGTGAAGAGCCTCTTATATCAAGCGTAAGTTTGTTAAAATTATTCAGGAAAATTTCTGGGTTTGATTTTGCTTGGTCAGTGATCAAAAGCATAAATGTTATTTTTCTCTGAAGGACAGTGCCTTCCACTGTCTGTGAAGCTCTACATACAGAGGGCAATGGTAGAGTGGAATCTTGACTCCTCTAAAGTGAGTAGGGATTTTGCTGCAATCTTCATTGGTCAAAATTTCATTGAGAATGAATAGCTGCAAGGATCAGTTGGGGTTGCTGTGGATCACATAACAGTACAAGTTTCTGCACTGCAAAAAAACCTGTTAATATTAAAAAAAAAAAATTATAAATGGAGAGAAATTCCATGACACTTTGTGGTGACATTTTGTAGGATTTTATGGTTAGCTTGGTATATTCACTATCTTATCAACCTGCAAGAATGCTTGTAGTAGAACTGTCATTCTGGTCAATATAGAGAAGTGCTAAATAATGGTTGGATCTGATCAATTATACAGGCTGATTTATATCGGTTGGAAAGATTATTATCTGAAAAATATTGCAAATAGAAGAAAATGAAACCATAGCCCTTGAAAAGCAAAGACTGTCTCTTATTAGAATTTTACATCCTGGAAAATGGCCACTTGCAAAAGGACTTTGATTAACTACCACTGTCCTCATCTGAATACAAGTTCTCAGTGTAGCGTTATTGTTCAGAGCAGTTACTTTCATGTAGTCAGATGCGCGAAGCTGTTGTGGTGTTCCGGCATGTAGATGAGATGCAGAGACAGCACAGTCCTGTCTGTTTCAGACCTGGTGCTCCTCAGTGGTGAGAGAGCCATCTCGCAGGGATACTCTTCAAACCTTCTTTCTGCCTCCCCCTACTCCAAACTACAGCATTACCATTTCTGTGCCTTCTACTCCATGACCTGCAGTACAGCCTTGCTTCCCTTGTTGTGAAGGTCCTGGGGAATGAGAAAAGAAAGCCGCTGAATGTAGTCCACTTTGTGAATATGTTCCTTTCTCTTCCAAATATGGACTTGTCACACTGTCATTAAAGGTGAAGTGCGAAGGAGCAATACTGTGAGCCGGATGCATAGAAGTGGCATGGAGGTGCAAATCTGTGGGATGCAGTACATCCTATTGTTCTCCCAGCCACTTTGACTTGATTTGTGTAAGTGCTGTGTTGGCCTCAGAGGCGATATAGTGAGACAGGAACAGAGATGGAAATTGGGATGGGAAGGAAAGAGCTCAGAAAAACAACAGTCAGAGGTCTCCCTCTGCACCTACTCCTGCCCAAGAAAGGGATCAGTTGATTTACTATACCCGTGTAGTCCTTGAATATGTAAACAGAAACGTGTCAAGTAGGCTTAGGGAAGAGGTACTGTCTCTATGGTATGTGAATTAAAGCTTTCTTGGGCATTGATTTTTGTTTCTATTGTAGCACAGGGTAAGGTGTAAAATTCTGGAACACTTAAAGATAGCTTCTGGAAAACTTCTAAAGATCGCTTCAACAATATGTACCTGTTATCTGGATCTAATCATACACTCTTTGCCTTAGAAGTGACATCTGAAAGCAACTTTCTGAATAGACGTTATCTGTTAAATCTAAGTTAGAGTTTAAACGTGGCTATTGAAGGATTGTTGGCCTAGATCCATTAAAAAAGAATTAGTTACTTAACTTGCACTGAAATAAAAAATGTCTAAGTACCTTTGTGACTGTTAGTATATTGCAAACATGTTTTAACAGCTACGACAATATCTGGGTATGTGTAAAGGTTAGGTCTTACTAATTTTGGAGGGGTTGGGGGCTGTGTTTTTTTTTCCAAAACAAATTTCCCAGTTTTAAGGTATATTTATGGTTAATGTTGAAGCCATTAAAAGTTTTGCAGTTAGCTCAAGCCAAAAAAACCCACAGCAACTAAAGAAAACCTCCCGCATACCTTTTAAAGAAAACCTTTGAAAAACCCAGAAAGGAAAGGAGCAGTGCTTGGGGAAGAGGAGGGCAGAATAAGCAGGTAACTTCATGTGGCGAACAATCCAATAACAGTCATTGAGCTAATGGATGGGCATAATTAAATGCATGTCCTGTCTCCTCATGATCCCTCAGATATGAGTGTTTGAAGTTTTATGTAAGTCCTGGGTGTTAACATCAGATGATAATCTTTTCAGCAAGAAACTCAGTTGAGAAGCAAGTTCCACAGCATTGCTTTGCCTTGGAAGATATTTCTCTGCCTTCGTATTTGTTTCTGTTGCCAAGAACATTCCTATAGGTTACATATTACTTCTTAAGTTCATCTTAGATAGGGTGGAAAATGGACATGTATTTTTTGTGTCAGATAATTTTTGGAGAATCATGGGGTCACAGACTCTTACTCTTGTTTCAGACTAAAGAACAAGCCTTCCACAGCCAAAGCAATAAATTGTGGTTTTCCCTGAAGTATTCATGAAGACAGTATGAATATTATAACCACTTCTTTTAATACTCTCACTGCAGAGTTTTCTTTATGAGAAAAGGTTAGGATTCATTTGACCACATACCCATGTTTATGTTGATTTTGGTCTTGAAACTTCCTTTTATAGTTGGTGAAGTAAGTGGTTAGAAGGAATAACCTGTTTTAGAAACAGGTTTGTGAGCTTCTCTGAGTGAAGTGTCTTAAGCAGCTGACTCTTGGAGGTACGGATGGGATTCAAGACACTTAAATTTGCATGTCTACATCTACACATAGTGTTTACTATCCTGTTAGAGTCAGTGAAAGTCTCACCAATACAGTCAGTGGAGCCATGAGCAAATAATTCTGGCGGCTGGTTAGCTGAATAGCTTTCTTGGCTGTTTTGACTAGGCACACCAGGTACCCAGCTTACGTAGCTCACACCTACCTTTAGGTGGCTTAGTCTTATCTTGAGGGCTTCCTTTAGTGGTCCAAATGTGATACTCTGGGGTATCCCAGCTGGGCTTCTGCTACCAGTCCAGACAGCATGGATGATTCTCCTAAATTCTGTATCTTATCTCTGATCCCCTTGACATTTCAAATCGCACTAGATACTTCTATGTAAGCAACTAAATGGAATTTGTCAAAACAGATCTTTATACTTGGTCAGATGTGTTGTGCCGGCGGGGGTGGATGTACTTGACGTTGTAAAATGTGTGAATCAGGGTTGCCTTTACCTGGTGTAATTATTTCATGGGTCTGACAGATGTGAGGCCATCATGATATTAAAAGTTTGCTTTGTATAGCCTAATAAGTAATAGCAAATCTCTTTAATTTTGGAACCTCATCTTGGCTGCTTTGTGCATCCTCAAGAGGACTCTTGTGTGTATTTAATGGAACTCAGTATAAAATATGTAACAAATGTAGACATGTACCTTTCACTTTGAAAGGACTTTTTTTTGGTTTTGTTGGCAGCTTTTCCCTATGTGTTTTCCTGTAAATCATTTTTATACTTCTTCCTCCCTGTCTTTCCACTTCAGCCCTCGATTATGCTCCACAGGTTTCTATCCCAAGTCCTGAGTTATTATCCAGCTCCATCTTTAAAAAGCCTATGTAGCTTCTTCCTGAGCAGGAAGGATCTTGTTTTTCATGGTCATTTGTGATTAATCCACAGCTAACTTATTTTTTTGCCTCTGTTCTGCTTAGGGAAAGTACAAAGCTGTGGCTTCCATACTTTACCTGTTCAGACTTCTGCTGAAGACAGCAGCATTTCTAACAGTTACTGTAGTAGCACAAGGAACAGCACTCAGCTCTCGAAGTTGCCACTGCTATCAACTGGGCTAAGTCAGCAAAACCAAACTATTGGCACTGCCAATCCCACACAAGAATCGTTGGGTTTTTGGTATTTTGGGTTTTTTTGTTTGGTTTTTTTTTTCTTTTGAGGGAGGCTGGTGGGGTAAATTTAAGCCTAAAGACTTTTACCGTCTCTGCTCTAACTAGCTATGCATATAGGAAAGAGTCTCTTCTGTTCCTGTGCCTCTTGCTGACCTTCCAATTTCATTCTCTTTCTATCTTTTCTAAAGACAATGGAGATGGGGAAATGCCTGTCCAGTTTGATTGCTGTTGTCATAAATCGTTCTTCTTTTGTTCATAAGAGATGCTTTTGTCTTCGTTTTGCTCCGTGGTAGAGCTTCTTTTAATCTTTAGCAGTGCAAGTTGTCATTTTGCCTGTGATGCAAGAGGTAGCTGAATAAGTTTAGCTAATTAACTGTTTGCTCTATTGTAAGTGCACGTGATGCTAGCCAACACACCCCCCTTACAAAACTGATCTGAAAATAACGTGGAGTTTTAGAGACATAGAGGACTGAAGTTGTAGTGTTTTTCAGGTACTATATTCTTATAAATCAAATAAACCAGACATTTTAAAATCTGAAAGAGGTGGAAAAACACATTCTCTTGTGTTTATTGTGTATACCCAATGTCACCCTGGGGCAACATATTCATGTATCTCTGTTATAAAACCAATATAATGGACGGCTCAGCTACATAGTTGTTAAATTGTTGGTTAAATTGTTACAGCTTGGCACTCTACCAGAGGTATTGTAGCTAAACCCCAGATGACACACAAGCCATGAGCTACTAATGCAGTCTTTATTTTGTGGAGATCTAAGACTTATTGCTCCACTGGAAGATGTTAGGAATATTACTTTTCTAGATCTAAACCACAGTTTTCTCTATGATTTAAGCAACCAGTGCTCCATCTGATTAAGAACTTTAGGCAAGATTGCTGTGACTGACATCTTGATGCCCAGAAGCTGGCAGGGAGTATATAAGAGGAAGGATAGTTTTATTTCATCATATGCTTTGTCTATCAAATCTGAAAAATATTTTTACACCTATGATTAAGAATATATTAAGTCTTTAAACTGTGTATTTTGGTCCAGTTAGGGCAAGCCACATAGTAGCTCTGTAAGTGCTCATTCAGAGATGTGCATGGAAAGGAGGTGTGGCAGCTTCTTCAACAGCTGCCACGCACACTCTCACCCTGTGAGGGGATTCAAGAGTGCTTATCCATGGTGACAAATCTAAGATGTCCTTAAATTACTGGGAAAAAAAAAAATGGTCATTCCGGTTTTGAAATTTGTTGGATAAATTTATGATAAGAAAGCCTCAGAAGGCATAAAACTATTCATAAACAAGACTTGAAAAACAATGGCTTTCTCTTTCATCCTGAAAAGCTCTTAAATTCTTTATTTCACTTTTTGTGCTTGTGCGTCTTTTCTGGTTGATTTTGGACATCAGTTTGGGGAACTTTTGTTTCTTCTTTGTATGTAAAGACTTTTCTGATAAGAGTGTGTGGCATGGAGAATATGGATAATAATAGATTATGTTTTCTGTGCTTAATAATCAGGAGGCATCAAAAAAAGTAGCTGATGGCAGACTGACAGGAAAGGTGGTGTTTTTTCATAAAATGTGTAGTCACGCTGTGGAATGTTGTGAATGCTAAAATTACATAGGGATTCAAAAAACAACGGGGCAAATTCAAAACAGGTGGGTCAGTCAAGGGCTACTGTGGGAAATTTCTGGCTCAGAAGGTGCATAAGCTGAACATTTCTGGAGGTTGGGAGAGTATTTCTGGGAAGTATCATTATGTGCTTATCTTGATCTGCTACTGATTTCAAGGCATCCATTATTGGCTGATTTTGGAGGCAGGATGCTTGGCTAAGTGGGGTTTTAGTCTGACATGCTAGAACTGTTCATATATGAAGTGGCTTTGCTAGGTCTTATTTCAAGTTTTTAAAATTAAAAATATAAAAATGAGGTTGTGTAACTTGTTGGTATGTCTTTCTATTAATATTTTTTCTGTTTATATATAACTATAAATTACCAGAGAGCACTTTTAATTGCTTGTTATTGCTATCTATTCAAATGCTCTATTTCAGGGTGTCTACTTGAGCAAAATTTACTTTAATTGCTTGATCAGATGCTTAGTTAAAAAGCTCATCACTGCATCACATATGTTGAAGAATGCCTCTGGTTCATTAAGAATGTAAGAGTGTTTTCATTTATATCTTGTGGAAGACTGCAGAAACGAAGTGTTTCACCTGTGATGTACAATCAGTCTTTTGACAAAGAGCGTGTGTGGTACCTCCTGACAAGCTGAATTTACTGACTTGAAGAAAAGAGTAGGATCATGGTTCTTGCACCGTACTTATGTGGATGCCCCTCTATAACTTTGTCCCTGTCTGTCAGAAACCTTGGATACCTGTTTTTTGTCAGAGGCGGCAAGCGTATTTTAGAAAGGGAAGATAATGTAGTGGTTAAACCACTGAATGGAGACTTAAAAGACTGTTACTGAATACTGTGTTTTATCCTACTTTCTTTCTACGTTGTTTGGAAAAAAAAATCTCTGCATCAGTTTTCTGTCTGAAAAATGGAGACAGTTTTTCTCTATCAAAAAGGAAGTTAGATGAGTAAATCAACTGCTGTCCTTGAGCTATTAGATATTATGAAGTGGTTCGCAAAAGAAGAAGGGTGGATAAGTGGGACCTGCTATCTGACTGAATTAAATTTAGTAGGTATAAGTGCTGAGTGAAATCTGCTGCAGCCTGTAAAGAAAAATCTAGTCTACTGATGCTAGATTACCTGAGGAACTGTATACATTTAGTAACATTTCACTTTATACATGTCCATAGATTGGTCTGCACTGTATAGAATTGTGAGAAGCGCTGAGAGAGGCTGCTGAACCATATATTGGGAAAAAGCATTCAGAGAAGCTGATTGGTTTTTTTGATCCATTGGCATGGAGTGCAAGAGGTATCTTCTGGATTAAAGGAGTAGCTGACCCAGGCAACAAAAATAGAGGATAACTATAGTTCAGTTTTGAAATATTGATTAGAGTGGATGCCCCTGTTCCCAAAACAGTTAACGCTTGGTAGAAATCAGTGCTGCCCTTGTTAATCCCTGTTGTTCACATAAATGAAGAAGCTCAAACCAAAGTACATTGAATGCAAATAGCTGAAGTTCTGGTATACAGTTCTCATTAGCCATTTGTACACCTCTGTGTGTTTTAACTACAAAGTAAAAGTTGAACACAGAGTAAATCTAATACAGTTGTAGCTTTTGGGTAGTTTTGATCTATGGCCTTCTATCCTGAGGGAAGACCAACTGTTTTGCTCTCCTCTTGCCTTGAGAAAGCAGAAATGGTATTTGCTTTAATTTTTATTGGATTTTCCTATTATGAAGTTAAGCTCCTGGGTAGTTGAACTCTTAGAAAACGTACAGTGTATCCAGATGCACAGTTCCGCTAATGTGGCAACTCATTACTTCATACTGAAGGTAGCAACGTGTCTACATCTGGGGGCTTTGCTAGGAAACACATCTACATCACAGCAAGGACTCTACTATTTCTCTTTTAGTGAATAGCCTATTGGAAATCAAGCTGGTCAACTGAATCTAGAACATAGAATAACTATTGTTTTCTCTCCCTAAAATGATCCTTTTCTAATTTCACTAAGCATCTCTTGTGTTAGCATTGTGGATGTTGGTGAACAAGAGATCTGTATTAATCTTATCTACTACCTTTGTGATTTTGTAAATGGTAATAACATTCCCTCCACTCCACCTCCAAAATCAAGACTTCCAGCCTTGTAGACTTTCCTCATACAGTAGTTACTCCTTATATCTTCATCCTTTTAGTTGGCCAATTCTATACCTTTAAATGAGGACCTTATTCAGTACTTGAGATCTGTGTTTACCAGGGTTTTATATAGTGGCAAAATGAGAATGTTAACCTTGTAAGTGAGGAATTATGTGCCAATTTCCACATGAGATAGATATCCTTGCCACTTCTCTATCCTTTTTCCAGGTTATTGATGAAGAGGATGAATAAAGCTGGTCCCAGAGGCGCCCCACTGCTCCATCTTGAAAAGTGGTTGTTACTCGTAGTGTTTGCTTCCTATCCATGGAGTGTCTTTTCGTCCAATATTGTTGGATAGGAGTTTCTGTAATAATATTTGATATAGAACCTTGTCCAAAACTTCTTGAAAATCCCAATATATTAGTATCCAGTGAATCCCCTTTATCCATGTGTCTATTGACATTGTTACAGAACTGTAGGAGTTACTGAGGTGGATTTGGCTTTACAGAAGCCATACTGATACTCCCAGCATACAGTGTTTGTTATGCATGTGCTCAGTGATCTTATTCATCAGTATGAACTTGTTCTCCTGTCTTGCTAGAGGTGGAAGTCAGGCTTACACTGATCTTGGTAACTGTGAAGTTACTGTTGCTATAAACTGTTGTTTGTCAGTGCCTCTTAAATCTGAACTGTACCCTCCAGCCAAACAAATGGGACTGCAAATAAAGAATACAGATAAGATTTCATGTCTTTTCACAAGTTGTGCTTCAGAAATTCACACTCGGCTCAGTCTACTGTGATGACTTGATAGTTGTTTGCAAGTGAGGCACAGGTTATGCTGGGTTAGGTGTGCTGTGGTTTAGGTTCTTTCACCTTCTCTTGCCTTCATCCCTGATGTGTTATTTCAAGTCTGCTGAATTGTTTCAGCCTCTGTGAGGATGCATATGGGAATTGTTAGACACAAAGTTAGCTTCTTTATCATTTTACCTTTACTAGTCACAAGACTTTGCAGGACCTATTCCTTCCAACAATACAGGATTTGAAACAATGTCATACTGGAGGACTTTTAATTTCTTCACTTTAAATAAAAATAATTAGACTATTTGCTATTAATTTCTACTTTATATAATGCAAATAAAGCCATCTCAACTTTTGACATTATGGATGTTTGTGGAACCCATAATTAGGATGCTGATATGTCTGTGTTTCAGATCTACAGTTACTCTTGCAGTCAGTGTGTTCATCAATGTTTTGTTTCTTACAGAAAAAAGAATTTGATGTTGATAATTTGAGCAAGCCAGAATTGAGAATGCTTTTGAGTGTAATGGAAGGAGAACTAGAAGCACGAGACCTTGTAATTGAAGCCTTGCGGGTAAGTTGCTGTGTTGTTGTGGTTTGTTTTTTTTTTTTTAAATTCTCTTTTGCTACTTCCTTTATACTGTGCATAAAATATTATTAGTCAAAGAGTAAATTGTGATTTTTAAAATGTTAGGCTGGCTAAATCTCAATAATCACGAAGTGTGTTCTTGTTTAATTGCTGCTGTTCAGTAGTTTTATCTAATTTTGTTATAAAATGCAGATAAAATTTCAGGGAAGTAAGTGTGATAACTACAAAATTACTTCTTTAAATTCTTTTGTACTTATATTCTGTTATTTGTGAAAGGAAGGGATAACTTCAAAGGAAAATCCAGTCCATTCCATCATTTGTTCTAATGGTCTGTATATGCATCTAGTCTCAGTGCATTCATTTTCTGTGAGATGGAAGGAGGGACAAAATTGGACGGTCATATTCACTTAGGAAATAGGTTTTGTGGGGTTTTTTTCTTTTCTTTTTTAAATAAAAGATGGAATATGGGATATATACTCTTAACACACAAGTACTTGATTAGATTTTTGCTGCACCAGTCACCTGTGAAGGTTGGTTTTCTGCTTCAGAAGGTTTCTGTCTGAAAGGCAACTTAGAAAGTCAAGTGGGAATGTACAAAGAAAACTGCATTTTAATCAAAAGATGATAATTTTTTATTACTGTGACTTTTAAAGTGATCTGGAACAGAATAAATTTTAACAGAGCTGCCAAACAGAACACAGGTTTAGGAGGGAAAACAGCCTTAGATGGTTTGAAAATATTTATAGCTTCATAGTTGGATGGAGAGAAATTATGCCCTTTAAGGTCTCTTAAAGCAAAACCTCAATGTACTAAATATATCTAATACTAGTTTTTAGTAGTATGTATAATGATTATCAAGTAGCATGGAAACATTTTCCACTTGTAATATCACATAACAATTGTAAATGCATTTTTATTCAATTTTAATTTGTTTTGTGATGGCTTCAGATCACTTGATGCAAATGGAGTAGCTGTCACTGATGTACCTGCATTAGTAACTAAAGACTTTATAGGTATAAATCTCTCTTATACAATTTTCAGTCTGTAATGACAATAAGTCAATGGAAGCAATATGTTTCTGGGGAATTCCCTTTGAAGTTATTTGTTGTTTGACCTTCAGGTATATGCATGTGTTGAAATGTTCTGCATGTTTTACAATTTCACATCCCGTTTATCAGGACTAGTACTTTTTATTTTCCCTGATGCCAGTTAAGGTTTTGTAAAAGGGGAAGCAAGGTGCACGTCACATCCCGAAACTCTTTTTTTGACTCTTTGGAGGAATGCAAATAGAATACTTGGACAATTCTTTCTCATACATATTCTTGAGCAAGCTACTACACTACATACCAAGTAATGGACGTATTGAAATTGAGCAAAATTAAAAAAAAAAAGAAAAAGAAAAAAGAATACAGGAAAGAAAAATCGACATCAGATTCCCATGCACCTGCTGAAATGGGTAGTATGTACACAGTGGGTTTTGATTACTAATATAGACCAATATAAAAAATAACTCAATTTCACATAAGGTATATAAATGTTGAAAATTTATTTTGGTTTGGTTTTTTTGTAGCTTTTTTTCTTCTCCTGCATCTCAGTTTCCAGTTCCTATATTTTGTAGTAAAATCCTCTAAACAAAATTCATGTGGAACTCAGATCTTTCAGGCAGCTTGCCTGGTTAGCTGTACTAGTACTGGCAAACTTGGAAGTTATACCTGCTGAAGAACTGTAGCATGATATCTTGGAATATGATCCAAACTGCATTTGTAAGAAATATGTAGATGACATCCGTGTACTACCACATTTTCACTATAAGCTGTTGTTCCTTTATAATATGCACAGCTGTAGATACATAAGGGCACATAGCATTCTTATTTCTAAAAAGGGCTGTTAGTTCCTGCTTCAGTGATTGAAGCTTTATCTGAGTCAACATGTCCTACTATTGCTGTAAAAGTAGTTTGGTGCTTTGATACAGACAGAGAAAGCTGAGGGTGTTTTTGCCCTCAGCATGTATAAATTTCTTATAGTATACTCTGATTTGTACAATGCAGAACTCACAGTATTTTGCTGAATTAATCTTTTCTGAGTACGATTTCTTTTGGGAGGAACACTGCCTGTCTGGAATTTGGAAGTCAGAGAAATTCAGATTGGAAAATGTTACAGTGATTATCAATCTGAGCAATTTTAAGTTGCTGGACAAGTTCAGCCCTGTGAGGACCAACAGCCTTGGGAGAGTAGACCTTTGTCATGCTTAGAGTCAAATTTCCAGATTTGTTCTCCAAGTGAACAGTTAATTTGCTGTGAAGAGCAGCATCAGTATTCACCTCAAAAGAGGTGATCTTTGTGTAAATCTTTCTTATTGACATTCTGATTTTGTATAACTACTACACTAAATGACTTAAGATGTTCTTTTTGAATCTGTAATTTCTTTATTTAGGATCAGGATTGCACTGTAATTAAAATTAAATTCAGATTAACTTTTAAATCATTGAAGTTATTTCATTAATGAGAAATAACATGCTGTTTAATTGCTATTGGGAACACATATAGTTAAAAAAAGGGAGATTTAACTATAGCTGCTGCTTCCATCTGTCTCAATTATCCAACTAAACTGTCTGCCTGTAATAAGGGGATAATATATTCCTAATGTGGAGGTAATGTGGCCACATAATTAAAACACAGGTCTGGCCTCCCACAACTGTGATCTCAGATACAGCATTAATTTGTTTTGTGGGTTTTTTTTCTCCAGCCATAAAGTGGTTGCTGTACCTGCCTCCTTTCTAGGGCATTTTTTAAAGTGCATTGACCCTCATGTGATGAAGTGCTAGTGTGGACATAGAATTACAAATGCTAAATGCTGCTTTTAGTGCTGATTCTCTGATAAAGTTAAATTATTAGAAGGTTATTTTTCATCTAAGATGTTAAAGGCCAATTTAGCTGGGATTTTTGTTTATTTTTACAATGATTTTATTAGCCTCTATAAATTTTCATAAGGTGGTGAATAGTAAAATGAAAATTTATATCATACTTGCTTCTATGGTATGCATTAATTAATGTGAAAAAATACAAATTCTTATCATACTAGATCCTTTAATACACCACACTGCATAGATTTAGAACAACTTTGGATTGTTGTGAAAAATCATCAATTAAATAAAAAAATGGCTAAAAGAATTACAAATATCAACAATGGATATATTTTTCTTTAATTAAAGTTGACTACCATATCAATGACATTGCTGTGGAGCAATGTCTTATCTCTGAGCTTAAGTGAGCTCCAAACCAACAGATTCTGTGAATGTGGTGGCTGAGTCAGGAGGACGGTATGAGAACCGCAAACTGAATTTGGTTGTAGGTGTTTCTTCAGTGTTGTTAAAGCCCTACTGTATTTAATTTTCATCATAACTTCCTAAGGCAGGAAAGCTTATCTTCTGTGTATGTGCTTGTACCAATGTCTGTTGAATGTTTTAGCCAAAATGCTAAGCATTCCAGAAAGAGAAAAAGAGTCAGAAAACCAGGCAGCTGGGTAAGAAAAGTCATACTGTTGTTAGGGCCTTAGCTGAAGGAAGGGCAGAGATTTGTGGTGTCTGATGAACACTGTGTATGAGCTGTAGAATACAGTTAGGGAAGATCAGACTGTGTTAATTTAGCTACTTGGAGAATTTAAGTTAGACTAAGTTTATAAAAAGATGAGTAAAAAAAGATCTCTGCTGTGGGAGTTAGTTCTGCCTGAATTGTAAGTACAGTCTATCTTCCTGAATCTAAGCATTTTGACAGGCCTGCAGGCTAATCAATAGAGCTGGAAGTGAATCATACTTTCTATATAACCTCCAAGTAGAAAATCCATATAAGATAATTTTGACTTCCCCTCACAAGGCATGTGAGTTCTTGAAGAGCAGTGGCTGAAATTTTGTGGTGAAGGTGTGGATATTAATGTAATGAAATAGCTAAGACAGAAATTAATGCATCATAGCCACGTAATAATACCTCATAGCCATATTTACATTTAATAATCCATTCTATTAGCTTTACCTTAAAAAGCTTCCCATATATAAAGACAAGATTTAAAAAAAAAGGATAAACAGCTTTTAGAAAGTATACTGATTACTGTGTAGGTTACACGATGTTTCTTTAAAACAGATAATGCATACTATGTTGAATGCCCGTTTTTGGGTTCGAACTCTGCTATTAATCATTTCAGAACAACTAGGATATCAGTATTCAATACTATGAGAAATTCAGTAGCTTAAAGCAAGTCTTAAAAAAATTTTTAATACTTTTTAGGAGAATCATTAGTTTTTAAATTATCAAATTTTTTTTCAGAAATTTCCTAAGTAACCAGCTGCAATGAAAAGACACTCCAATTCCAAGGTTATAATGGTATAATGCAACATTACTTCAAAACTCTGCTCTGTTTTTTTCTAAAAAATATATCATATATATTATATATAATCAAATTGAATGTTGTTTTGCAAATTATTGCATTTTAAAGCCACAAAAATAGAATGTTGTACTAACATTCTATTAGAAAATTATGGCGATATGGGTAGCTTGTAAGATGCTGGGGTTCATTATGATACAGGCTATTTTGTACATAGCTATATAATATGTGTGTGTGAATGAGCTACCTGAGTGAACCTACCTTAGCATTCAGACCAAGAGTGCACTTTTGAAGATGCTCTCCCCATTGTCCCCACCTAACCTGGCTTTGATTTGTCTCATGAATCACTCTCAGACTGGCAAACTGAACTGAGAGCAGAGCTAGTCCTAAGTAACACATCCTTCCAAATGGCAGTACCATAGGCATGTTCCCAGTATCAATTGTGTTGCTCTACAAACTCGTTCCTGCTGTCCTGAACTGCCTGCTAATGTTGACATAGTCACTGTATTAGACCTATAAATGCCCTTTTCCAGCGTTGTTTGTGTAAATATAGTAGGAAATATGACTTGATTTGGTCTAGATTTAAAAAAAAAACCCAAAACCTTTATACGTCCGTGTTCACTTTCTAAAACCAGAAACTCCCTAATGCTTTCTACCATTATGATAATTCTTGAATTTAAGACAGATGGACCTTGCTTGTGAAATTGCCAGATGGGTCATTGTAAAATGCTCTCCTGAAGTCTCTTTCTCCCCAAAGGGCAGAAGGCGTTTTCTGCTCGAGCTAGCTGAATTTCAAGTCATGAGCTGTGTGTTGTGGAAGGTTATTATTAGTAAACTTGTCTTTCAATTTCGGCCAACAATGATTAAACACTGAACAATATAGCTTTACTTTAATCTCATGGGAAACATTAACTATTTTGATGATAACTGTCACGTGTACATATTTCTGTACCAATTATGCAATTCTTTAAGTGTATGTGAAGATCAAACAATATTTAAAAGAAAAACATCTCATAGTTTATCATAACCTTAAACTACGTAACATCATTAGGTTTTTGGTGGGTAACTGAGAATGATACTGGAATAACAATGCAAAATGTGGGGCCTTTCATGCTGGGCTCTGCATTTTCAGTAATGAATTAGCTGTTCCTGGAAAAAAAATCAGGTAAATATTAAGTAAAATATTTGGAAGGAGAGTTGTAGATACTCGCAAGCTATACTTGCCTAACTTGACTGGTCTGCTTCCCAGTGAGTCCTGTCTAGCAGAAGAGCTTCCTTCACTTGGCCAAGGCAAACATTTGCCTACTGCGGGTTGAGATTTTAGTTAAGAAAATTTGATTTATCAGAGTTTTCATGTCGTGTTTGTGATATTTTTTGTCTTCTACATCTTGTGATGGGGTGGTACATGGTTTTGGCTGGACTCTTTATGTTACATGTGACAATATAATTAACACTATAATTGTCACTTGCTTATGCATAAAGTTTTTATCGCAAACTACTGCACGAAGTCAGTAAGAATTGTACCATAAGACTTGGTACTTCTAGAATGAACTTTAGGGTTAGAGGAGAAGAAACCTGGGAGCTATCAGGAAAAATGGAATGATTCCACATATATAATTTAGTTGTTATAAAATTGACTGAGAGGTAGAAGAATTACATGTAAATTAAGTGTAGTGTAATCTGTCAAAGGAAGCTACTACCACCTATAAATCATGAAGACCCTTACCTGCGGTCGTTGTGCAAAGTTGTGAATTCAAAATGCAAATCTCAACTTCTCCGGTGTGTATGAATCCCATGGCTCTCTTGTACCAAAGAACAGAGCTAAGGGCACACAGAAGGTGGCTTTAGAGGTGTCAGGCAGCCAGTAGACAGCCTGGTTTGCAGCAGGTGTCTTTGAAAAATAGCGATTAGGTAGAAGGAGGAGCAGAAGATGTTTAACTGTATGTAACAGAAGGTTATTGTTGTAGACAGTATGATGGCAGCTGTTGGCCTTGGTGGCAGAAGTGAACCATGAAATAGAAGTCTTGTTGGCATTGTCACTTCTGCATGTTGCAATTTCTTTGCAAAAATTTAATTTTTACTATGTTTTTGGAAGGTAATGATCTGCAGTTTGTGACCTTGCTCGTGCGATCACTACTTTTGATTTACTGACTTTAACGGTTACATATGCATTTTCTCTGCTCTTAAATATAGTTTGTCTTTACCTGTCCAATGATTATGGTTATGATTAAAGTTTTTACTTCCTTAATAGTTTATTGTAATTTTCTGAACACGACTATCAAAAAGTATTATTTCACTATTGCATGCTATTTAAAATTGATTACAAGGAAACTATGAAATATGAATAAACCTTAAACAGGTTAGTAGATGAAATGATTTTTCAGTGCTTATTGTGGAATAGTTTATCTGTGGTTTATTTAAAGTTTTAAAGTAATGTAGCAGGCTCTGTGTTCACCTGTTGTTAGACAGAACCTTAAAAAATGTTCAAATTTTTATTTTTTTTCCCCCTATCTCAATCATGGTTTATGTATAGTAATTTTTTAGTTTGTATTATCTCAGCTAAATTTATTTTTATAAAATTACTTGACATGTTTTGATACACTGCTTTGTTGCCAAATAATTCAAGAAACTAACACTATTCCGGTAAATACCTTTGTGGACCTCAATTTTTAGAGAATTGCATGACTGGTTGCAATGTAAGAAAATAGCTTTTGTTCCATGACAACAAAATGACAAAGCTTACTTAAGACAGAAAAACCTAACACTGTACTTCACAAAATGTTGTGAAATTAAAGGATAGTCATATCTTATCTTTGGTAATGCCAGAGTCCATGTTGTAATAACCTGGAAATACTCTTCGTAGTATTGGTGGTTTGGCTTTATGTATAGTATCTTATTTAAAAGATCATTTCAGATGCCTATGAAAGGATTTACTTTTCTTCTATTCAGTGTTTTTTGTAGTAATAGTTCTGTAAGTGTGGATAACTAACAATACATACTTTGCATGATGAAAGGTGTCAAGTGAACTGTATGTGGATTTTCCTTCAAGTAACATATTTGTTTCTTGCACTTTATGATAAATGGAACAAAGTCTCACCTTTTGCAATAGACACTGGGCATGTAGCAGCAGTCCCTGGACTAACTTTGTTGATCTGAGGGATCCTGGTATTTTGACACATAAAAAGGCCTCTTTTAGAAGCTACTGACAAACTAAATTTTCAGTAGTGTTACATCACTTCTTGTGGTAGCTGTTTGCTATTTGCCAAAGGGATATATTCCAGGCTCTCCTAAAATTGGAGACTACAAGTATGAACAAGTACGAAGGCTAGTTTTCTAGTATGAAGACTCTATAGCCTTGCATTGCAAACATCCTTTTTCACCCTGTCCTTTCCAGTAGTGACTGTTAAACTGATAATAGTCTCTGGTTTTTTTCCACATAAGATCTGGATATCGTTATCATTGCCAGGCATGTTCTGACTAGTCTAGCTGAAAGTATTCTGCTGGTTTCCTATTTTGGATAATTGCTTTTCTCACTTTATTCCTCCTACCCTTGTTTGATCTTTATGCATAACCCAACATAAGCTAGTGAGTAGAGATACACACACTGTTTGTAAAAGTAATAATAAAAAATTCCAGCATCATGCTGATGTAACTGTTTCTCAGTTTTTGTGATCTTTATGAATAATACAGCTGTGACTTCATTGTTAGAGTGACTTATTATAAATGTTTTACCTGTTTACCATCATTACTCACGTTGCTGACAATGAGAAATGTTAAGTGGGTCACCCTATCTGTATCATTATCTTAAGTAAAAATGGAAAATTTCAGTTAAGGGAACATACAAGGCATTTCCTCTATGCCAGTAAATAGTACGGTTAATTATATTGATGGTAAGACTAAACTACACCTGATAACATAGCACTTCTTTTTTTTTTTTTTTTTTTTTTTTGTTCGTGTGTCTCTTCATGTTACTGTTGCTGAAGAAAACAATGCATGTTTGTTCTCGGTTCTTCCAAATAAATTATTATATTAATGTATAAAAAAATAATGAATAAGATAAGAGATTTTATTTGGCTCCTGTTCAAATTCAACACTTGTGAAAATACTCACATAGCAGCAATTACTTCTGTTATGCTTGGGTATATGTGTTCCCATGCTTTTCTCCCTCCCACTCAGTTTTGATACTGTTCTGACTAGTGGATAGGTGTTTCCACCTGCAGTTTTCCCAGAGAGAGGCAGCTGTCTTAGAAGCTCTAGCAGTGTACTAAAAATACTTAGCACTCATTTTCATTCATGGCTTGGCTTCACGGACGAAGATTTGGGAAGGGCTTTGCCCACGCTTATTGCAAGCGCGTTGATGGCTGAAAAGGCCAATGTGGGATAGGCAAGACCGGTTGCATAGAGCACACTGGAGGGTCTCCTTGGGTGGTATAGTCGAGGCACGGTTCTTTCTGCGCTGTCTTTTCTCCTCAAGACTGATTCTACGCGTGCTCTCAAAGGAGACAGCAGCGTTATGTATGGTGTGTCTCCAAATCTCCCGATTGGAGGCCAGGGTGGACCACTGAGGGTGGTCAATATGGCCTAGGCTGAGGTGTCATTTCAGGAAGTCCTTATATCTCCTCTTTGGAGCTCTTCTCTTGCGGCAGCCGGTGGCAAGTTCACCATAGAACACGATCTTAGGGAGGCGGTGATCCGCCATCCTGGAGACGTGCCCTGCCCAACGCAGCTGCGTTTTCAGCAACATGGCCTCAATACTGGTGACGTCTGCCTGTTCAAGGACAGCAACGTTAGTCACGTAGTCAGTCCAGTGGATGTTTAGGATTGTGCGGAGGCAGCGCTGATGGAAGCGTTCGAGGAGTCGCAGATGGTGGCGGTAGATGACCCATGATTCAGACCCGTACAGAAGAGTAGGCAGTACCATGGCTCTGTAGACACTGATCTTTGTACTTTTCTTCGGGTGTTTATTGCACCAGACTCTTTTATGGAGTTTTCCGAAAGCTCTGTTTGCCTTTGCTATTCTGTTGTCTATCTCTTTGTCGATCGTGGCATCTGAGGAGATGATGCTACCCAGATAGCTGAACTGCTGGACTGACTGAAGCTCTGACTCGCCAATGGTGATGCGGGGATGATGGTAATCGTCTTGTGGTGCTGGTTGGTAGAGAACTACTGTCTTCTTCAAGCTGACTTCCAGCCCAAAAAGCTCAGCCGCCTCTGCAAAGCAGGATGTTAAGCGCTGCAGAGCTGCTTGTGTGTGGGCAACAAGGGCGGCATCGTCAGCAAAAAGCAGCTCGCGGACAAGGTGATTCAGGGTCTTGGTGTGGGCCTTCAGTCACCTTAAGTTGAAAAGGCTCCCATCGGTACGATATCGGATATAAATGCCGTCTTGTTCGTCGAGGTCTGCCGTGGCCCTTTGGAGCATCATGCTGAAGAAAACTGTGAATAAAGTGGGTGCGAGAACGCAACCTTGTTTCACACCATTGGCTATTGGGAAGGGCTCAGAGAGTGCATCGCCATATCTGACTTGGCCACGCTGCCCCTCATGTAACAGGATAATCATTTTGAGGAACTTGGGGGGACATCCTAATCGTTCCAAGATCTGCCACAGACCTTTTCTGCTCACAGTGTCAAAGGCTTTGGTGAGATCAACCAAAGTTACATAGAGACCCTTGTTCTGTTCCCTACACTTCTCTTGCAGTTGTCTGAGAACAAATACCATGTCTGTGGTACTTCTGTTGGCTCTGAAACCACACTGACTTTCAGGTAGAAGTTCTTCTGCGATAGCGGGTACCAATCTGTTCAATGGTATTCTTGCGAGAATTTTTCCAGCAATGGAGAGCAGAGTTATGCCTCGGTAGTGTGAGCAGTCTGACTTTACTCCTTTTTTCTTGTACAGGGTGATGATGATTGCATCATGGAGATCTGGTGGTAGTTCGCCTTGTTCCCAACAGCGCACAACTAGCTCGTGAAATTTAGCATGGAGCGTTTGGCCTCCATGTTGCCAGATTTCAGGTGGGATTCCGTCGACCCCAGCTGCCTTGCCGGTTTTCATCTGCTGTATGGCCTTAAGGGTCTCTCCCATAGTAGGGGCTATATCCAATTCATTTTTCACCGTTTGTTTTGGGATGAGCTGGATTCCTGAGTCTTGGACTACACGGTTGGCACTGAAGAGAGTTTGAAAGTGTTCAGACCATCGATTCAGGATGGAGGTTTTATCTGTGAGAAGCGTTTGGCCATCTGCGCTGAGTAGGGGGCTTTGAACTTGGTGTGTGGGTCCGTACACTGCTTTCAGAGCCTCATAGAATCCTCTGTGGTCACCCAAATCTGCGCATAGTTGAGTCTTTTCTGCTAAGTTGAGCCACCACTTGTTCTGGATGTCTCAAAGTTTCTGTTGGAGTTTACTGCATGCAAGACGAAAGGCTGCTTTTCTTACATGGCAAGATGGCTGAGCGAGGTGTGCTTGGTGAGCAGATCTCTTCTTTGCCAGCAATTCCTGGATCTCTAGATTGTTTTCATCAAACCAGTCTTTGTTCTTCTTTGTGGAGAACCCTAAGGATTCTTCGGAGGACTGCAGGATGCTATTTTTAATATGTTGCCAAAACGCTTCAGGAGAAGAGTCTATGGGATGGTCTTCAAGCCTAGTTTGAAGGTTTGCCTGGAAGCTGTCTCTCACTGCAGCTGTTTGAAGATTGTTAACTTTGAGCCTCCTCCTCAGAATGCCGCCCCTCTTAGGTTTGGGCTTAAAGTGGAGGTTAAGTTTGCAGCACACAAGGTGGTGGTCTGTTTGACATTCTGCACTAGGCATCACTCGGGTGTGACAGACATCGCGAACATTTCTCTGGCGCACTAAGATATAGTCAATGAGGTGCCAGTGTTTAGATCGAGGATGCATCCAGGTTGTCTTCAGGCTGTCTTTCTGCTGGAAGATAGTGTTGGTGATGGTAAGCTGCTGCTCAGCACAAAACTCTAGCAAGAGGTGACCGTTGTCATTGCAGTTTCCAACTCCATGCTTGCCTAGTACTCCTTTCCAGGCTTCAGAGTTCTTACCTACTCGGGCGTTGAAGTCACCAAGGATTATGATCTTATCATCCGCAGGAACCTTTTGAGTAAGGCGGCGCAGATCGGTGTAGAATTTGTCTTTTTCTGTAGGGTCAGCTTGGAGAGTTGGGGCATATATGCTGAAGAGAACAACATGTTGCTTGTTGTGTAGCGGGAGGCGTAAGGAGATAATGCGATCGGAATGACCTGTTGGCAAATTTTCAAGTTTAGAGGCGATGGAGTTTTTAATCATGAAGCCAACTCCGGAATGATGACTTTCGGTTTTGGGTTTGCCTGACCAATACAGTGTGTAGCCGGCACCATGTTCTTTAAGGCTGCCTTCCTCATGAAGGCGAACTTCACTGAGAGCAGCAATGTCGATGTTGAGTCGTGACAGTTCGTGAGCAATTATAGCAGAACGGCGTTCAGGACGCCCACTGTCTGCTGTATCGAGCATGGTTCTGATGTTCCAACATGCGAGTGTCAATCTGGACACACCTTTGGAGGCAGGTGTATGCCTTTGTCTCTTTGTCTTTGGTTAACCGCAACAGAAGATGCCTGTTGGCCGCGGCTAGCCAACCGGATTGGAAGGGGAGATGAGCTTTGGTTAGGCCACCTTTTCTAGGCCCCTCTCCATGTGGAGCAAGCAGTGCTCTCCTTGAAAAAGGCTGCTTGGTCATTCAGGATGCTGCCGAACGAGACTGTCATCTCCCGGGTCAGTCTCAAGTGACCAATGTCCTGAACCGCCTGCATGCAGGGTTGGGTCTGCGGCTTCCAGTGACATCTTTCTACCTGCCGTTTCGTCCCTTGCCTGTCGCTACAGGGCTTTGCAAATGTGAGTACACCCTTCAAGCCCGCGCGGTGGATTTTTTTTTTAGGTGAGGCGCAGCGTGCGCGAGACTGGCCCCACCCTTTACACCTGAGGTTCATCTGCCAGGGCCTAGCGAGCTTGGACGGTAACAGCGAAGTCCTCAGGTCGTAGGTTTGGTTAGAGTATCCTTCTCTTAGATGGATGGCCTTACAGGGCTAAACAAGCTCCATCTGCCCGGGTTTGGAGTTAGAGTTGTCCTTCTCCTAGGATGGTTGCCCAAAGGCTAGTGAGCCCATCCTGCCCGTGGACACACTTTGTCTGACCCTTCAGTTGAGACCTGTCTGGCTTGGGAGACCCTACCGGAGGCTTATGCCACCACCAGCATAGCTCTCAACTTCGCAAGGGCACGCAAGCTCTTTCCCCACGGCAAGGGGGTGCCCGTGAAAGAGACTTAGCACTAGGTCTCTTCTAAAAGCCATCATTTTATTTGTACAAGTAAATGGAAAATTTGAGAAAATAGAACAGCAGTGATTATTTTGAGCTCTCAGAAATAGCAGAGTAAAATTTTACCTAGATACTGTGAAAATGTAAGTTCTTATATGACAATTTAAAAATTGGTGACTTTTGAGTAATGGTATCTGTTAAAGAGAGTGACAGTTGGAAATTTGCTTTAAATAAATTGCTTTTTAAATTGCTTTTTAATAAAGGACATAAAATCCAAAATATACAATGTGGATGAGTATTCTATTTACTTTAAAATGTTCCATTCTAGAAATCAAATTAATTTTGTTCGATCTATTAATTCATTAAGCTTCTTTGCTATGAGTAGTAGCAAGAATAAAATTCCTCTTGGAGGTATTACATACTAGTCTTCAAAATACAGTTTACCTTCCAGTGAATACTGGAAATCAATTGAAAACATTGAATTCTTAACAATATAGGTTTATTTGAAGTACAGTAAATAGAATAGATTATTTCAGTTGGAAGGGATCTGCAGTGATCATCTAATACAACTGTCTGACCACTTCTGGACTGACCAAAAGTTAAAGCATGTTATTAAGGGCATTGCCCAAATGACTCTTAAACATTGACAGTCTTGGAGCATCAACCACCTCTTTAGGAAGCCTATTAGAGTGTTTGACCATGCTCTCAGTAAAGAAATGCTAATGTCCAGTCTAAATCTCCCCTGACGCAGCTTTGAACCATTCCCGTGTGTCCTGTCACCGGATACCAGGGAGAAGAGATCAGCACCTGCATCTCCCCTTCCTCTCCACAGGAAGCTGTAGAGAGCAATGAAGTCACCCCTCAGTATCATTTTTTTCCAAACTAGAATTTCCTCTCTTTCTCCAAACTAGACAAGCCCAAAGCCCTTAGTCCTCATAGGACACTCCTTCCAGCCCTCCCACCAGTTTTGGTGCCCTCCTCTGGATGCATTCAAGGACCTTCACATCCTTCTTAAATTGTGGGGCCTGGAACTGGACACAGTCCTCAAGGTGAAGCTGCACCAGCGCTGAATACAGTGGGATAAGCACCTCTTTTGACCGGCTGGTGATGTTGTGTTCGTACCTCGGGAAGCAGTTTGCTCTCTTGGCTTCCAGGGCACACCAATGACTCATATCGAGCCTGCTGTCATCTGGCACCCCCAGATCCCTTTCTGCAGCGCTGCTCTCTAGCCACTCCTCTCCCAGTCTATACTGGTGCCCAGCATTACTCCATCCTAGGTGCAGAATCCGGCATTTGGACTTGTTAAATTTCATTGCATTAATCATTGCCCAATGCCGCAATCTACCTAGATCCCTCTGGAAGGCCTCTTGTCCCTCAAGAGAGTCAACTGCACTTCCCATTTTGGTATCATCGACAAACTTGCCAATGGTGCATTCAACTCCTGTATCCAGATAGTCACTAAGTATATTGAACAGAACTGGCCCTAGAACTGAATCCTGAGAAACACCCCTGGTGACTGGCCCCCAGCCAGTTGTAGCCCCATTCACCACAACCCTTTGAGCCCTGCTCTTCAGCCATTTCTTCACCCAGCGCACAGTGAACCTGCTCATCCCACAGCTGGACAACTTGTTCAGCAGGATGCTCTGAGGGACAGCGTCAAATATTTTACTAAAATCCAGGAAAACCACATGCCCCACCTTCCCTTCATCCAGTGGGTGTTTGACCTTATCCCAGAAGGGTATCAGATTAGTTAAACAGGACTTTCCCTTTGTGAACCCATGTTGACTGAGCCTGGTTATTGCATTGTAAACTCATAATTTACATTCCTTTTTATTAAAATAATTAAAGTTTAGGAGTCATGTAATTGCCGTGATGTAACACGGGATGATTTGGTAGCTTGAAAATATGAAAATCTAAATATTGTAAATGAAAAAGAAACACAGATTGATTTAGTTGGGGTTTTTTTTCTGTTATGCCTTTGGTATATTTTATCTGTTAGTGAGCTGAAGAAACTTTTTAGCTACTAAGCATGGAGATTAAAGTGCTCTTTTTTGGTTGGAGGTAAAGATTTCCTTCAGTACTTCAGAAGAATGGCTGACAGAGTTCCCTGCAAAGAATTATGAATTGATTTGCATGAATTTAAACTATAAATTTGAACATGAGAAGAAGCTTAGATAACAAATGATTATTTAAAGTAAGCAGAAAGCTCAAGTCTCTTCTATCCATTGAGGCTCATTACCAGTATGAAAATCTGTATTATTTTCAGAAATAAATATCTGGGTGGTTAGATAATCAGAGCATCAAACAGTGATATTTGCCTATAATTTTCAAATGTTTAAACATCAGACAACAAAGCTGTCTTAAAATAGGTCTAATGTCATCTTTATGTAGAACATCTGGTGGGCCCTTCTCAATTAAAAACACATGTGATTTCACAACTTGAGCTTTTCTCCTTCCTCATTTAAAAATTTAGTGCAAAGCTTGAGTTGCACCTTTTACATCTGTAGGAAGTGAAGAATATTTTATATTGACTATACTTTTTCTTCTTGTTTGTACTGATCTGTTAGTAACCAATATTAGCTTTGTAACATGGCCTTTTCATTTTTAAATCCACAACCTCAAAGTAGTGGATTTTCATTACTATAAGGGAGGAAATGAGTAATGAAGATTTGGAAGCCTGTCTGTTCTGTCTGTACCTCTTTCTTTCATGGAGGTTTTTGTCAGGTAAGAGGGAGAAAGGGAAGGAGGTCACGCTGCTTAGCAATGAGGGCAATAGTAAACCGATGCTATTGGGTGATGTTCTCTTTTTATGGAGTCAGACCCCTAAGGAAATTCAGGCTTGATCATTACTTTTGTTGTATAATTCTTCTTCCGCGTTTTCTGTTATATTGTAAATCAGGATTGTTTAAGTCTTCATTATATGTTTGTCCTCCTATACACATAGGGATTTGAATTAAATGTTAGGCATGTTGTTCTCTGCTTTTTAGTGCAGAGAAGAGGAAATTGTACAGCTTTTTGCAAACCACTTTAATATTTGGATACTTGGCATGAAATAGAGAAAGTCTGGTTTGCTGATGTTTTCATCAACTCCTAGGTAAGATCTGATTTTTTTTATGCCTTAAAATGATGTTTTTGTGTATCTTCTGAAGTGGAGATTACTGAAGATAGCCTTTTAAACCACAGTCAGCCTTATATTCAGAGCTTTCTTTTTACCTTGAATAATACTTTTAAAAGCTTGGATTTAAAGCTATGTGATTCTGAGAGAAAGGAACACTTTGCGAATTAGAAATTTTTTGAGAAGTTCTATGGGTTGCTGTGAATGAGAGAATAAGGCAACTTTTTGTTGTTATTCTTATTTTAACAGTTCATGCTTGGGATAAACTTTCTAGAAAAACTGATTATATCTCCAATTTCCTGCAGCCTGCTTCACTGTAGTGCGTTTCATTGATATATTTACATGGTGTAGGACTGTTATGAGACACTGCTGCAAGGTAGTTTTGAATGTGTTTTTTTTTAATGTATGCATGCCTTACATTAAAAGTTACTAAATGGTTATATTTTCTTTTCTTTATTCGTACTGCTACAAAAAGACCTGAATTCCTTTGTGATCCTGAGCAGTAATTTGTAAAGAGCGATTTTTATAGTGTGAAACAATTATGTAGGTCTGTCAGAACATAATAAACCCATGTGTTGGTTTTGTTTAACTTACTCATTGTGTCTTCCTATTACTCAACTCTTTCTACTGTTTCCATTCTTTTTGAACCAGCAGCCTGTTAGATCATAAATCTTCAGCAGAGAATTTCCATTTTTTTCATCCTTAAAGTATACACACTATTTTTTTGTCTTATTATACTTAACATGGAAACAGACAGTTTGAATGTATTGGTCAAATATTTTTAATGTAATATTGAGTTTATTAAAATCTAACTCTCTTGTAGACTTCACGAGGATATGCACCAATTTAGACTGTATTTAAGATTGTAAGGAGATATTGAGCATCACATGTTCATTGACAGAAATCATGCTGCAGGATAACATATCTTGAGCAGTCATTGATGTTTACATTTTCGTTTTAGTTTGTTCTGTAACAAATTCATATGATACTTTGAAAACATTCATTTGCATCTGCATTAAAAAAAAAAAAACCACTAAAAAAAGCCAACAAAGCCCCCAAACCCTATTGTGTAACAAAATTGCTAGCATTCTTTAAAAAGTCATTCTTAATTAATCACAGTAGGACTTCATATCCCCCACTCCAGTAATTTACAGGTGTCTCTGAAAGTGCTGCTGTTATTATGAGCGTACGCTTATTGGTAATTCCCTTTTGCTTAAATGGATATCTCTGGCAAATAATTTTAAGATGCTTTATAATGTCACTGAATAAGATCTATAAACACGTTCTCTTTCAGTCACCTTCCTCTTTTAAAAAATCTATTACCCTTTCAATTTTATTTAGAATGAAGGACTCACCCTCATCTTTAATGTAACACATAAAATAAGCTTTTACTGCCTCCTCTTCTGTGCTGGTTAATTTTAGAAAACTTTCTACCACTCCCTAATACATATGTCAAGAGAAAATATTAATATGAACCTATCAACATCTGTTGAAACAATTTTAGTATATGTGGAAAAGGAAATTAATCAGAAGAACAAATGCTCTTGAAAGGAAGGAAATTTTGTTTAAGGGTTCTGGGGCAGCTTTAGTTCAGTTCCATTGTTCCACAGCGGTGTAGGACATGCAGTCCTGTTTTTTATGTTTATTGTCAATTACTGATGGAAGACTTGGACTTGCTGAACACTTAACTTGGCAGGTAAACGAAGAGGAAACTCTGAGATACATTGGGGCAAAAATGCAGAATTAACCTTAAAAATACTGTTGCTTACATGTTCTGTTACTGATTATGAAAACTCATTTCAGCGACTACGTGCAACTAGTACCAATGTAGATTATTACTGGAAGAAAGCTAACAATGTAGCTTATGTGATTAATTTTTAATTTTGCATTATTGGGCTTATTTTGTACTTACATATTAATTAGTCATCCTTGTTCATCCTTGCTTTTTTTATGCTTTTAGCTTTAAGTCCGCAGAAAGATGGATACTATTTTGAAGGCCTCCCTGCCTCCTTACGTTCCTGTTTCAATAACAGGGGGGAAAAGTCTAAGTAGACTTCATAATACTCAGTTTGGTCACTGAAAAAATAATTTTTTCTTCTGAAGTAGAACACGAGAAACGAGTGAATGCAGGCCAGTTCTTATACTGGATTTGCCGCTTTTCCCAGATACTTTGTTCCTCTCCCTGCACACCCGGCTGTCTGTCTTTATCTGCCAGTAGATAAATGGGGTCAGTGACTGCAAAAGGTCAGCTTGAGGGATATCCAGGAGCAAGTGTCCAGGAGGGAACTGGCAAGTGAACATACAGAAGTCACTTGAATAGTGTGAAAAACGTTGATGTAGGGCTGAATGAGGTATCTTGCTGTACGTGGTAAGACACAAACTCCCTGAGAGAGTAATAAAAGCAGTTTATCTTACAGCCTTGTCCTCCAGATCCTTGTTGACTGCAGAACTAGGAGAGAAAATGTGAGAGTAAACCTTCCCCTTGTGTTGCACAGCTGTGTAATCCCTAGGATTTGTTCAGTACTGATTTTTTATTTTTGAAACTGTCACAAACTAAAAGTTCTGTTTTCTAAGTCACAAAAAGTATTTTCATGATCTGAAGCAAGACATAAGACCTGTTCCACCAATAAGTATTTGGTTGGTTTTTCTTTCTCTGAGAGCTCATTTCTGTTGTGTTGAGAAGGTTGCCAGCATCTAGAAGATAAAAAATAACAATCCTAGAAGAAATTTAGTCCTAGAGTAGTTTAGGTTGGAAGGCACCTCGAGAGATCATTCAGTCTAATCTTCTGCTTAAAGCACATCTAACATCAGGCATAGATCGAGTTGCTGATGGCCATATCCAATCTAGTTTTGGAAATCTCTCACTGACAGAGGTTATATGTTTTCCCTGGGCAACACATTCCAGTGCTTATCTACTCTCAGTGAGAATTCGTGTCCAACTCAAAAATCCCTCGATAGATCATGGGATGATTGCTATTTGTCCTGTCAGTGTGCAGACCTCTAGCATGTTTCACCTGGTTGTCTCTGTTTCACACTGAAAATATCTGTTATTACTTAGCTCTTCCTTGAAGAGAAGCCATATTGTACCTTTAGATCATCTTTCACTCCTCTCTGAAGATGTTTTTCAGTTCTACTATATTCTTTTTAGTATAAACTTGTAGTCCATCCTTGATATAACAGAATGCTATAGACCAGCCTGTCCGTAAAGAAACTTTAGGGTTTCATTCTTTTTGAGTAGTAGTTGCACTCTTGTTTTAGTCTCCTTGTTTAATGTTTCAGATCCTGTGTAAGTATTTAAAAGCTCTGTATAAATGTGATGTTCTTATTGGACTGAATTCAAAAGATGTAAATAAGTTTAAGCTTTTACTGTATTGCACTTGTGAAATTCATGAATTAACTATTTAAAAGTTTCTTTTCTTTGGTTTTAGATATTTTTAACTGATTTGTGTATGCTTACTGTCAGTTTTCATTAGTGGTTACCTGTTGGAGGATTTAGCTTAAGTAAGCCACTGGTATAGACTGCAAAAAGTATCATTTCCCGTGGACATCTTTTTATACCTTTAAATACTTTCAGTCTCAGTCCTGCCATTAAAAGCCTAGTTGCTATGCAAATGGATATGTCCAGAAAAATAAAGCTGGCGGTTTGTAAACTCATATAGCGCCTTTCACAGTGCTGCAGTCATGATTACCTCCTATAGTGGGTGCATATTCTGTCTGGTTTTGAAAATTTTCTGTTTGAAAATGTATTCAGTTAATTATTCACAAATCAATATTTTAAATGTTATTTTCTTTTATGTACTGCTGTGCAATTGAAGTTAATATGAGACACTGCTAATGCTATTTTAGCTCAGCCAACAAATTATGCAGAGACTATTTTAAAGAATTAATTGCCCGTATGACATTAGCCTGTACATTCCCCAGATAGTGATTGCCATAAAAACCAGATATCTTGATATTGCTACTAGCTCCTATGAATTGAAATTCAGTGCTGAATGACGATGTAAGGGAGAAAAATTTCTTGTTATGGTATTTCTATTTCTCCCATCTGATGTGCTTCAGTGAAGTGCAAGGGGATAGAAGTATTATTTAGGGGCTGGAGGAATAATGTAAAAAACTCTAAGCCTAGCTTGTCTTTCTGCCACCTTGTGCTTATGTTTTAGGGAACTACTCATTGTTTCCCTTCTACCAAGCTTCTGCTTTGTCTTTTATTCTGGTATCTTCATTTGAAATCATGCATTCTCAACCTATCATTTTATTTTATATTTTTAGTCCTTGTATAGAAACATGGAAACTAATATTATTCACTTAGCTTGCTTTTGAGTTGGAAGCATCCTGAGATTACTTTTGTTGTTTATGGTTTGAGGTTCGCCAGTCTGTTTTACCCGGTGCTTCAGAGAATACTGTTAGGTGGAGAGACCTGTCATCCCAAACCATGTGCTGTTCAAGACCTGTTGTTTTTTCCACAGTCTTTAGCTTTCAGATTTTCCTGTAGCCACTTCAGCTCTTAATGCCAGCAGATTGTTTTGATTTTCATTCAGATGGATCTCATTCTTTAAGTATAGTTTCATCTTTTCCTCAGTTAATGAATCCAAACACCCAGTCCCATTAGTATTTTGGCAGGTGCACCGTGAGCCTTGCTTGCTCTGTGAATTGCTATGCACGTGCGAGAACATTTCAAATAATACATTCATACTGCATACATACAGTATGTGCTGAGAGGACAGGTAGTCATGGGTCATAGAAAAAACTGGAAAATACACAGTATTTCACTGGTTGTCTACCTGTGTTTCTTTAAAGACGTGAGTGGTTGCCTTTGCCTCTGAGATCAGTTAATCTCCTTGGCTTCTGTTTTTGTCTGGATTTAAGGATGGAGGCTTTGGTGGTCTCTTTTTTAATTTATTGCTGAGCTGCTACATCAGTGGTTTTTCCTTTAATGGCTCACTTTCTTTATACAAACTAAAGTGACTTTTACACTGCTGATAACTTATATGTGGATTGTGCTTCCACCTCCATTTAAATTCTTAACCTGCTTGGGTCTGTCATCTTGTTTGGCTGCTTAGCACTTTAATTGAGGATCAGATTTTTGGTTTTGATTGTTGCCTTTACGTGAAGGTTGAATTCCTAAGCTGCATACTGTCCTGTAACTTCAGTATATAGAACCAAGAGCTACAAATATAGCCCCTCCGCACCTGGCTTTGCAATATTACCTTTAGAACTAGCTATTTTATGTTATTTTAAAATCCAAGGTAAAAATTAAGGGATTAAAATATTAGACTAATTAGGGTTTATTTGCAAGGTAATATATAAAAAATTACTAGGCTCTGTCAGCTTATTTTTGTCTCTTCAATCAATCACTACCTGACTTTGTAAGCCTAGCTAGACTTGAGGTTTAAATGAACTCCGTAAGCTTTTTCTGAAGTTATGCCCCAAAGGCCTAATTTTTAAAAATGTTTTCACATATATGAAATATACTATCAAATTTATCTCTATTATATACTATCAAATTGAAAAATAGACTAAAAGTATTTCAAGCATGAGAATATGTAGGCACACTTATTTCTGTGGCAGTTAATTTTCTTTTACCTTGTAATTTCCCAAATTTCAGTTTTGTAGACAATGTCTAGGAAAAAGTTGGGCATTCACTAAGATATGTTATTTGTAGCTAGTCTCTGGAGAGTTTCTAACATAGTTCCTATGTTTGTTCTTTGGTTTCTCATGCCCTGAAATGTGTGTGACCTTTTCATATGTTCCAATTGTAACTTCAAGCTTTCCAAATGATCTACTAACCCATTTGGTAACCATTAGGCCTGTTCCTCCTCTTTTGTATCTCAGAATTGGCTTATTCTTCCTCTTTTTTGCTTATTCTTCAAAACTGAAATTGAACCAAATCACAGCTAAATGTTTTAGCTGTTTTTGGAGGGATTTCTCCTTCTGATAATGTTTTTCTGCACTGTGGGGTTTTTTTTCCAATTTTTTGTGACATACTTCTTTAAAGAGCTGCTCTGGTGACTGTTTTAATTTTTAAGGTAACAAGCCTTTATTTTTCTTCCAAAATTTGTGTTATTATGGTTTGACTGTCTTCCTTCTACTTTCTATGTACAAGCACAAAATCACCACAACAAAATTTTAGAAATTATTGGATCTTTATTGTGGGTTTTTTTGGTGGGGTTTGTTTGTTGAGTTGGTTGGTTGGTTTTTCTTTTTTCCTCCACAAATTAGCTGGGTCTTAAGCCTGAGATTTTGGAACAACATGTTCTATGAAGACTGTTAGAAGTCAGAACTTTTTTTTTTTAATGATGATGAAGTGTTGTACTGTAGTTTGGAAATGTAATTTTGTTTTTAAATAATGCCATGGAGAAACATATGATCATGAAGTTCTTCCTGAAGAGAGACATGAGAAGTGTCTTAATTTCAGAAAAACCTTGGTATTTTTGCTCTCTGCTTGTCTGTTATTACTTATGAAAATCTTTGTATGTGTAAACATGCCATCAATTCTCTTATTTGAAGAATACTTATTTTGGTACTGCAGTGAACACACAAAGCATGTTTTCATATCTTTTACTAGCATAATTTTAATACACAGAAATAGAAAACTTTATTTTAGAATGTTTTTCTTCCCTTTCCTCTCTGTGTGTTAGCCAGTTTACAAGATGTTTTTGTAATACTTCTGAAAGTGCTCCAAACAGATATTTCTGTACTGAATTGAGAAGGTGAAGGGGCTTTTTGTGTAGTGAATTGTATTGACTGGAATGAAATCTGTGTGCAACATATCTGACTATTTCTTTTAGAGATTGTAAACGAATACCTAAAAAAAAAATATTTTCAAAACATAAGTAACATAACCTTCGCTGCGGTTTAGGTCTCCTCAGTGTGTGGATGTACTCCAAAGAATGCATTCAGTTTTATTCCTTTGTCTGTTTGGGTTTTTTTGTTAGGCCCGACGAAAAGAGGTTTTTATCCAGGAACGATATGGAAGATTTAATCTGAGTGACCCATTTCTGGCTCTTCAGAGAGACTTTGAGGCAGGTGCTGGTGATAAAGAAAAGAAGCCAATATGCATGAACCCTTTGTCCATTTTAGAAGCTGTTATGGCTCATTGCAGGAAAATGCAAGAAAGAATGTCGGCTCAGTTGGCTGCTGCTGAAAACAAGCAAAAGAAGGTATACTGCTACCAACTTCTTTTCCTTTTCTCTCTTCTGATTTGTTCTTTTGTGCCACTTCTTAAATTTGCATCTTTGTCTAACTTGGTTATCATTACGAGTGTTAGAATGTTATCACTTAATTGTCATATATAGCGAGGTGCTGAATTTCTGGTGATATTTTGTGTCCACACAACAATTGTTCTGTGAATTTAGCTCCACTTATGGATAAATGAAATATAACTGGTACAAGTCAATGAAGTATATAAGTGAGCTGAGAACACATCACAATATGTTTTTAAACCAACACCATTGAAACCTAGAGGAGCTACTGTTATTTTTGTTCTAACCTAAATTGCATGAAATAAATAATTTATCTACATCTTAAATTAGGTGGCTCTTTCATAAATCGATAAAAATAAATTATAACTCTACAAAATTACTTTTTGCAAATTTAGACCATTCGCTGTAGAGAGAAAATTATTTTGGAATAAGTATGTTGCAAAAAAAAAGTCTTATATTGAAGATAAAACAATGTCATGCACGTTTCACTAAAATGCAAGCCATACATTCCTCAAGCATAGCTAAATATGAAAATGTTGGGGAGAGGTTTCTGAGAGGAAGGAAGGGAACAGTAATGTAATTGACTAATCTACACCAGATATTTTTGAATAATTAGAAAATAAATGCTTGCTAGTCATTGACTCATAATCACTGGGTATAAGATGAACAGAATGTCTTCATCAGCTGTGAAATAGCATTTCAGTGACAGTTTTATATTGACAAACATCAGGCAATGCTAAGACAATTGACATAAAATTGATTTTAGTAGTAATTGCTCCTTGGGAAATGATATGCACACAAAGGTACTGGAAGTATGCTGGAAATAAATGCTTAAATTAAATCAGCAAACCTTTTCTTTTTATCTTAGCACTGTTGTTTAGGTTGCTTTAAGCATCCTTGCTCTGTTAAGACTTCAGAAGCACAGATACAGCATTCAAAAAAAATGAGTAATACTAGACTGTATGTATGATGTGTAAATCTGCAAACAGTATAATGGCCCAGGTAGTGAACTGCTACTTGTGCTTACCTAGCACTTCTTTTTGAGGACTGTTGTATGTTAATTTTTTGTCTCATTTGCTTTGTGAGTAAGTTGAGATTTTGGGGCAGGGATTGTCTCAACATAGAACAGAGTGAGTAAGCTTGCTTGTTCTGACTGAAGAATGATATTGGGAGAGACTGGCACATCTGCCTGGACAGTTGGATTAGTTTCTTGTGCCAGTGTATAGCCACAAGTTTCTCCTTGTACCTACATTCTTCATATCTCTGGCTTTTAGTATATGGACAGATACATGCATGTCGATGGGCTTAAGTACTGAAAGAATGTCTCAAAGTCAGTGTATACATAAATTTCATTTTTGTCCTTTTGGCCCAGATTTGTTGCCAAAGTCTATTATCTACGAGTCTGCTTGTACAGGAGAGGATGCCCTTGTCTTTTGTTTCCTAGAAGAATACATGAGGTTTTTTTATTTAAATCTTAAGTAGTTTGATCTTGATTTATTTTGCAATTTGATTCTTACCTTGAGAAGTACCCAAACCTCTAGTACACTTAATTCTGAAGTCTGGAACTTTCAAGCTAAACTTTGAAGCACTACGCTTCAAAAAACATGTGTTGCTTTGAAAGAGTATCATTATGATTCTACCATTTTTACTCCTTGTAACAAATAGGAAATTTCAATAACATAGGATTTGAGAACAAACTGCATGGTCTCGAGCATTGGTGACCCAATGTAAGAGGAAAAAAAAAAGTTAAGCTTAGACAAATGTGACCTAAATACACAGCCAGGGGCACCTCCTCCCTCCAAGAGTGGTTCCTCCTCTATATGTTTGATGACTCTCTCTTCAAGTTTGCAGTTGCCTCACTGTCTCGCTCTTAATGAAGTCTGTGTACAGCTGTGTTTATTTTCTCTGGATATTACTGGACTTTAAAGGGGCTCAGACTGAAATCTTATTCCTAGGGACTTATTATCTGTGAATAGTGACCTTAAAAGTATTAATGTCATTTAATCCCAGCCAGCAACTTAGCACCACCCAGCTGCTCATGCATTCCCCTCTCGTGGGATGGGGTGGAGAATCTGAAGGGTGAAAGTGAGAAAACTCGTAGGTTGAGATAAAGACAGTTTAATAGGTAAAGCAAAAGGCACACATGCAAACAAAGCAAAACAAGGAATTCTTTCACTGCTTCCCATCAGCCGGCAGGTGTTCAACCATCTCCAGGAAAGCAGGGCTGCATCACCTGTAACGGTTACTTGGGAAGGTAAACACCATCACTCTGAACATGCCCCCCAGCCCCTTCCTCCTTCTTTCCTCTGCTTTATATGCTGAGCATGATGTCATATGGTATGATGTCCCTTTGGCCAGTTGGGGTAACTGTCCAGGCTGTGTCCCATCCCAGCTTTTTGTGCATCCCCAGCCTAGTCGCTGGCGGCATGGGATGAGAAGCAGGAAAGGCCTTGACTTTGTGTAACCACTGCTCAGCAATAACGAAAACATCAGTGTGTTATCAACACTGTTTCCAGCACAAATCCAAAACATAGACCAATACCAGCTACTATGAAGAAAATTAACTCTATCCCAGCCAAAACTAGCACAAGCATTCTTTGAATAACGTTTTTATTTGATCATAAAAAGCAAGTCATAACAATATGCTAGAATGTAGAAAAATGTAAGAGGTGCACAAATGACTGTCAGTCATAGGTTTACCATATACCAAACACCTCATCCCCAGATGTCATCTGCTTTGTGTTAAGTCTCCATCTCCTTCCATCTCTTTGAATGTTTTTCCTGGAGCTTCTATCAAAATTAATTTTGAGGTTTCCTGGGAACTCAAACTCAGAAAATCAAAATCACAGTTCTTGATTTGTGAAGTGTTTGCAGAGAAGTTAGTATGGGGATGCACACTCGCAGACAGACAGACATATTGACTGGAAGAGGCACATTGATGTGCTTTAGTCTAACTTTGTGCTTAAAGCAGATTATGACCAGCAGTACAATCTGGTCATCTATGAATTTATCTAGTTGAGTCCTGAAAAGCCCCAGGAATGACAATACCGCAGCTTTTCTGCACTGCTATCCTTGTCACGAACTTTTTTCTAAGACTCAGCCTCTTAAAGGGCAATTTTTCATGTTAATTTTTCATGTTAACCTTTTGTTATGGGGCCCTACCTGCCCCAATTTGCCACTGTCATCGTAAGGGCCCTTCAGAAGGAATCTTAGGTTGCTATCATATCATCACTCAGTCTTTTTTTCACTAGACTAAGCAAGCCAAGCTCCCTCAACCTTTTCTCACAAGGCATGCACTCTGTCTCTCACCTTTAAGGGGCCTTTACACTTGATTATTTTTTTCATAGGTACCTGAAAATATTTTTTCCTGAAAAGATGTCCTCTTAGAAAATGCACTTTAGTGGTACAGTTCTGAATTTTTATTTCTGTATAGATCTGTACATAAATACGAAGGAGAACTGATAAGATAAACTGATAAAAAGAGTATGGGAGAAGGAATGCTCAGCAGTTTCTTGGGGTTTTGTTTGTTTGGATCTTTATCTGTCATTCAGATAAGCCAGATAGGAAGCTACTGCACCAGTGTGTGAAGGGAGGAGCAAAAAGAAAGAAAGAAAATTTTCTTTTGTTGTTGTTTGACTTGTGTAAATGTTTGCTTGGGAAAATATGAAGCACTTTGGGCTGCATTATTACTAGCAGATATTTTGTAAAATGGTGCATTAACATATTTTTCCAGTGCTTTTCTAGAATAGAGTCTTTGAATAAAAGCATTATCAGTAAAGATGAATTTGAGGCAATGGCTATGTGAATGGGAGGAAAAAATATTCTTACCCGTTACCTGCACATAGTAGGTAGCATTCTGATTCTAGCTTATAACATAGTTTATACATCACGGATGTCAGTGAGACCTTCCACTCACTTTGCTCAGTAAGTTCAGGAAGATATTTGTGCCTGTGCCAAAATGTTGGTCTTGCAAATGAATGTCTTACTTACAAATGTTAAAACAAGATATAAGACACTTATTATGGGCATGGTGGACAGTTTATTTCAACCCTAATCTCCTTCAGTCTGAGGAAGACCTAAAACTTGAACTGGGCTCAAAGTTTTTTTGCAAAGCTCATCTCTTGCTTGTATCTGGTTCCTTTACTGAGAAAAGGACTTTCTGTGACATCTTATGTCTAATTTCTGGAGAACACATAGCTCCTCACTCAGGAATCCCAAACATTTAATCACTTTGGGGAGTCTGTGTTGACAATGTAGGAAAGTAGATGGGCTTACTTAGTTCCTGAATTGCTCTTTGGGGGATGCCTGTCTCTTTTTCATTGTATAAGATTATAGGCATTTGTGTTAATTTTGAAAGTTTCTGTCTTAATGAGAGTTTTTCTCGATGCTTTCTTACAGTTGGAAATGGAAAAATCTCAGTTACAGACTCTTGAGCTGGAGCACAAAAAGCTATCCGCTCGTCTTGAAGAAGAACGTGGAAAAAATAAGCACGTAGTATTGATGCTAGTGAAAGAGTGTAAGCAGTTGTCTGGCCGAATTGTAGAGGAAGCCCAGAAACTGGAAGAAGTGATGTCAAAATTTGAAGAGGAAAAGAAAAAGGCTACTGAATTAGAGGAGTCACTTGCAGCTGAGAAACAAAAGAGTGCACAAATGGAAGCTCAAATGGAAAAGCAGCTGTCTGAGTTCGACACAGAGAGAGAGCAGTTGCGTGCCAAGCTTCACAGAGAGGAAGCACACACCAGTGACCTCAGAGAAGAGAGAGATAAAATGATCAAAATGATCGAGCAATTAAAGAAGGAGAATGAAAGTAAAGCTAATCGTTCTCTTAAAAATAAAGATAAAAATAAAGATAGGAGTCTTGTTTCTGTTTCTGTTGAAACAGAAGAACCAAGTTCAAGAACTGTTGCCTGCCAAACAGATAATGTAGTGGTGGACAGTAGCACAGAAAATGTTAAGAAGTTGCCTTTGACTGTATCTGTAAAGCCTTCTGCAGTGAACCCAGTAGCGTCTGGCAATACAAAAATGAATATGTGCGCCAGTGCAGCATTTGTGAAGCCTGTCATTGATAGGCAATCTTCATCTAGTGAACTTGTCCCTTCTGCAACTCCTGTTCTTACACAGAACCAAAACAGAACTGAGGAAAATGGACCAAGTACAGTCTCATCACCTGATTTACCAAGTAGCACTTCCCCTTTTTTGAACAGTTCTTCCCTTTGCACCCCTGCAGCACCAACTGCTGCAGCTCAGAATTCCTCGCTTGCTTCATCTATGCACAATTTGCATTCACCATCTGCCAACAATACTGGGCATCCAGGCCTAAATCCACGAGTCCAAGCGGCTAGATTTAGATTTCAAGCAAATGCAAATGATCAAGACCAAAATGGAAATACAACCCAAAGCCCCCCCTCAAGGGATGTATCCCCTACTAGTCGTGACAACCTAGTTGCCAAACAGGTAGCTCGGAATACCGTTACCCAAGTCCTTTCTAGATTTACAAGCCCTCAGAGCAGCGCTCCATCACGGCTGGGTACATCACATTCAATGGAAGTTGGCACTTACCCCCCAGTCGGTAGAATGAATTTAAAGACTCCCAGTGTGTCAAGAATTGACAGAGGAAATCCTCCACCTATTCCTCCTAAAAAACCAGGGCTTTCACAAACTCCTTCTCCACCACACCCGCAGCTTAAAGTTTTAATGGATAGTAGTCGATCCCCAAATACAAGTGCAAAAACTGACAGCAAAACCGTGACCTCACCTCTTTCAAGTTCACCACAAGGAATCAGGGTAATAAATGAGGAAATTATTTCTAAGTCCTCACCTCAGCTGCCACCAAAACCTGCTATAGATTTATCTGTGGCACCTGCAGGCTGTGCCATACCAGCCATAGCTTCATCTCAGGTGGGTGCCTGGCCTTCCCACTTCCCTGGACTGAACCAACCTGCATGTTCAGAAAATTCCTTTGTCATTCCCACCACCATTGCCTGTAGCTCCTCCATAAACCCTGTTAGTGCTTCATCCTGTAGACCATGTGATTCAGACAGCCTCCTGGTAACAGCATCAGGTAAAGGGATTGATATGCTACACAGTCTCCCTCTAAAATAATGTTTTGTTTTTTCTATACATCTCTTGTTTGCTTTATTTCTTTTTATACCTTTCTCTTCTTTACTTTCTAAAAGCTGAAATTTTCATTTATATTTTTCCACATTCCAAGGGTATGGGAATTCTTTTGCTGATTTAGTAATGTTATAAATTAGTTTCTTCCTTTTGGAGGTGTCTCCAACTTGAAGGCTTTTTTAAAGGTAAAGAGGACTAATGTTTGAAGTAAATGGGCTGCAGATTAGGTATGTTAAAGAAACTCCTTTTTTCATTAGTTTTTTGGGGTTGTTTTTTTTTTCTTTTTGTGAACACTACTATTTTGGACTTAAAAATGCTTTCTCAGTCTGGAATAATGTTTTGAAAAATAGTTCTGCTGGTGATCTTTGGAATATGTAATTCAGTGCTTTGTGAGCCTTTTAGGCATAGCTGGGGCTACTGTATTGTCCTATGGCATTAGATGGCTATGCATTAAGTTATGTATTTGCCTGGATAACAGTGCTGATTCCTATATATCACTTAATACCTATAGAATATGTTTCATTTTTATTTCCATTTTTCTATAGTTCCCCTGGTTTTAGTTGTAGGCTTTGTTAACACTTGTGTGTGGCATCTCACAAGTTTACTTTAACAGATATGGGCAAAGGTTTGCCTTTGGAGAGTTAAAATCTAAGTGATACATTGATAGTTTAAGTCTGGAGTCAGTGCGTGTATCTGCTGTTCATTTTGCATTGTGGTGGGGACTTGTGTGCCTAATGTGTTGCCAGCTTCAGGGTATCTTATTGATGGCAGTTAAATGAACAAAGGTGGCCCTGATCTACCTTTCAGTTAATTGTAGGTCTTCTATAAATCTTGTCAACATATTTCCCTGCTAGGATCAATAGCACTAGAACATTAGGTAGAAACCCTCTTTAGCCTGACTCGCACTGCAGTGAGGAAAATGGACACACAGTTATGGAACATTTTAGACCTTCATCAGCACTGAAGAATGCTTGAATACTCTCAAACTTTCAACAGTTGTTCTCAGTTCAGTTATAGTACTTCAGATCCTCATGACTTTAGTCCCTGTATCATCATCTGTAGGGTATAAAACCCCTGCACAACTGCTCTGCTTCCATCACGCAACCAACCACTTTCTGTTGGGAGCTACGCTACTGACAAGGCAGTTGAACTCACTCACCAGTCTTGAGGAAACTGTTCCAAAAGCAACTTTGGCAAACATGTGACGGTATATATAGGAGATTTCAAGGTTCACATTATTAAGGAATTTTTATTCCCATTCCACTTCATTGAAGACTTTCTGCATGTCTCTGGAGTAACCCAGTCACATTGTTAACATTTGTCTGTGGCACCATACTGTCAGAATCTTATCTTCCTTCTGAACTGTGCCATAAAAATATGAGCTTAGAAATCTTCTTCCATTTGTTCAATATTTCTCAGAGTTAACAGTCTCAGGATTTGATGGCTATCTCTTAGTTTGCTGGTTTTCATATCAATGTCCTGAATTTTCATCTTAAATTCTTATTCCTAGCTGAGTCTGATTGCCATGTCAGATAGATCATTATTCTCCCAGCATTCCAGATATTCTCCAAACCTCATTTGCCTTCAGGTGCTATTAGGCTCCATGCTGGAATTAAAATTTAATAATTAAAAAAAAAGTCTAAGATTTTATTAACATACAACAAATTATTGGCAAAATCAGATTCAAAGTGAATAGTTTTTGTAGACAAGAGGCTGTCTTCCACAAATCCTATCATCAAGAATTAGGCTGTATGTTGCAGATAGTCTTGCATTAACTCGATGTTTAGTAATCATTTAAGACAGATTTTTGACTACTCTTTAGAAAAAGATAGAACTCCTACCTGAAAAGTCACCGCTTAACTTCATAACTCCATGTATTTTTATTGCTTTAGTTTGTGCTTTGAAGTATAAGCTTTTTTCTTAGGACAGCAATCAGCCTTTTAAATAGGACTCCTCCACCAAACAGTCAATTTGTGTTTCTTGGGAAATTTGTGACAGTTCTCAGAAGCAATTCTCAAGGACAGGATTTTTCTCAAAAACTTTTTTTTTTTCCAAATAGTGCTAGTTTATGTGTTAAGATTGGTTTTCTTCATTTACACTCGATTAACTTGTTCTTGGAAGCAATGGAAATATTTGGGTTCATTTAATGCCTTTATAATCCTTGCTCTGAACATTTGACACTGTTACTATTTTGTAAGTGGCACTGCTTTTTGTGAATTTTTGCAATTGCAAATGGGAAGTGTATCCCATAATCTGAAGTCTGCAAAGAAAGATGGCTTAAACTCTAGTTAGTGGTCCGCTGATTAATTTTATTAATATAGACATGCTATTTTAATATTCCCCCTTTACTGACAACAAACAGGCTCAAAGAATTTTAATAACTTCATCTGTAATATTCAGGAGCTTCTTTGTCTTTTACCCAAACTAATGCTTGTATTTTATTGCACTTATTCTCCAATCCCGTTTTATTTATGTTTTTTAAGGGAACTTAATCTATTTTGGCCAAGTGTTCTGGCAAACTGCAGAACTAAATAAACTTTGAGCAACAGATGTTATGCAAGTATGGAAAGATATTTCCTTCAAAATTTTATGTTGAGAAAAGAAAAAAAAAAATTTTTAAATATATATGGAAATGCTTTGTTTTAGAAAAAAAAACAACCAACTTTGTTTACACAGTTTTCATTAAGATAATGTGGTCAGTAATGCCTGAATTCATGTCACTTATGCACTTTCTTTTCTCAGGTTTTTTTAAAGTATGATTTTTCTTGAGGTGAACAACATCTAACAAACTACAAATAGTACTGCAACTTTTCCCTATCTGCATTTTCGTGCTCTCTGGACACAGATTCAGTTAGTTTTATTTATGTTCCCATTGATTTTAATCTTATTTACTTTTTTCCCAGAAGATTTTTAGAATTTCAGTTTTACTTTCAGTTAAAGCAGAGCATGGTGAAATCTTACTCATATTTTCTTGTATAGTAAGTAGTGAGCATCTATCAGAATTTGTTAATATTTTTAAACAGCAGTGCAAAACAAATTTAACATTAAAAAAAGACATTGAAAAATCCTTTAATATTTTTTTGTTTGTCAATAAATTACTGTTTCGTACTCTGGAGTCAGAAGGATTGATTTTAATTATTATTAATTGATTATTAATTTTAAAACAGTTTCCTAGTTAGCTCAGAACTTTAAGAACATATCAGAGCTTTAAGAACACATCAACAGCCTGGTTTTTCAGTAAGGGAGTGGCTTGGTTCTAGAAAGGGCAACTATTGAGAGCAAACTTAAAATCAGAGCACTGATTGTTTCATTTATGCGTTCTGCTAAACTAATGTGATGATACCTTCTTTTAGAAATGGGGCATTGTACTGCACGTTGCTCCTTCCATTCCTGGTAGGAAAAGACACCAGCTTTTGTCATTAATGTTGAACAGACTGTATACAGAGAAATTACAATGAACATTTATGGCCTGATTCAAAATCTGTGACAGTGTTTTCGTTAAGTTCAGCAGCCTTTGAACTGGTGCCAAAATGCTTCTGCTCTGTTTGGATTTCTACATTTCAATGGCTGTAAGACTTCAAAATGGAAATGAATGCAGGCAGTTGGATTTTCATACCCCTGGGATTTCTGCTTTCACTTTCTTCTTGGTTTTGCGCTTTCTATGTCACTCTTCAATGAAGTATGTTTTTTATTTTGCTCATTTCTATGATTGATTTATTCTCTCTGTACAATTGGCTTCAAAGATAAAAGGAGGGGTGGGTGGTAGGGGGTGTGAGGGACTGATCTGTGCTCTGAAATAACCATTTCGCATTCTGAAGCTGATGCCAGAAGCTGTTTTTGTCTGTCCCTCTGCCCTTCATCACTGCATGCCCTACAAGCTTTCACAGATGCTTCACGTTTCCTAACTTTTTGCATCTGTAATAGTGAACCTTATTTATTGGTATTTTCTAATGTTGGTGTATTTTGTTGGATGAATTCAGTTTTATTATATTGCTTTACATTCATAACAGAAGCTAAAGTTATGTTATTACTTGTTTTTTATATTTTTTCAGTAGAAGGTTTCCATCTAATGATAACCTAGTATAATGAATTTCATTATTGAATTGCAACAACATATTTTTAATTTCAAGGAGTTGAAACGAAAGTTAAGATACCACATATGGCACAAAATAAATTCCTTTTACTTTGGCATTTCTGTTAATGATGCTTTAGGAAAAGAAAACCTCAAAAACAAAAACCCTTTGCACTATTTTCAATAAGGAAGAGAACCCAGAAACACTATTCATATTATAAAACTGCTTGGCAAAGTGAACTTCATGCTTAAAGCTTACTATCAGGCTCCCCAATTTCCCCCAAATAAATCCAATATAACTTGGACAGAGAATGTTAGCATCTAGAGTGCCACTATGCAATGTCCACCATCAGTTAACTACCATGGCAATACAGTAAAAACTACACAAGAAGCATTTTAAAAACGTTTATGTATGTATAAATATATATATATCAACAGCTGCAGCACAGTTTGTTTCAAAGAACAACAATAAAACCACTTTTATAATAGAAAAGAAGAACAAAAATTATTCTTCAGACCTCTGAGGAATTTGTAAGAGGTAACTGTTTTCAAATATTAAAAGTGGAAATAAATATATTATTTTTTTACCACTTAAAGGATGCAGTTTACTTTGTATATTGCTTATTTTTTTTACAAACTTCAGAAAACTCTCAAAATTCTCTGTTTACAAACATAGAAGAAACAAATATTAGTAAGAGTATTAATAGTTAGAAGGTAGCTTCAGAACTGAAGTTATATGAAGATGGATGGAGTTAACTTTACAGTTTATCGTCGGTGTAAAGTTGGATTTATCAGGTAACTTCATAGCTGCAGTGATGACTTCTTATAGTCAATATCAAATAAGTAAGTTGAATAATAAGCTAACATTGTGAAAATATTGCAGATACGTTTCCTTTACATACTGAACCGGTAAGCTTAATATGAAATGACAAATTTAGCTTACTTTAGAAACAAATACTCCAAGCATTTTTTTTTTTTCTGTTTTGAACTGGAATCAAACTACGTGTTCTTCATTAGGCCTGCTCAGACGATGGATTCTTGTGTAAGTCTGGACCTTAATTAAAATTTGTCCAGATCTTGCATGGTTCCCAAACCTATTGCTTCTACAGAATTCTACTGGGAACTTACATAATTGATTTTGTTTTTCCAAAATGCGGAGCAAATCATCCCAGCATGGTAGAGCTACTGCTGCATACTTTTTTGAGTTCTATGTGTTGGAGGTTGGATAGCACTTGGATCAGCTTGATAGAGCTGGCGGTAATGCCCTGCAAGATTCTCTTCAGTCTTGGGTGTTACAGAACCACGGTAAAAGCAGTGTAAACTTGCTTTGTATTGTCAGATTTCAGCCTCACATAGTAGCTTACATATGGCCACAGAATACAAAGTTGTTTATTAAAGAGAGAAATATAATGTGGATTTCCTAAAGGTAATAGCAAAAATAAGAAAAAAAAATTCTTTCTCCTATTTTCTCTTGCAGTCCTTGATCAAGGAAGAATGCACAAAATATTCTATGCCTTATGCAGCAAACTTCATATTCTTAACAAACTCCCTACTAAAGCTGATAAGTAATGAACAAACATTTAACCAAGATAACTCCTAAGTTTTCAAAGCTTTGAAATGAATATTATTTTTTAACAGGGTGACTTGAAAGCTTTCACTCATAAATTTTGTATAACCTGTTATTCATTCACACTGGAGCATTTTACAATATATTGTTTAAGTATTGCTGAATAAAAGGAACATTACCTTAAGGTACAGTTCAATAACAAATATATTTATTTCTTGTATTGTAATTGTGTAAATGATTTCTACTTTTTTTGCAAACTTATTGAAAGGCACTTAAAATTGTTAAGGGGTCTCTGTGCAATTTGTCTGTATAACTGCAGGTGAGATATGAACACGAAATTTCCACTAGGAGTGTAATTCATATGAAAAGTATTTTGTTTTGGAAATCTTTCTTTAGTCACTTTAAAAAACCTTCCCAGCATATCAGCAATTAAATTAAGACTTGTAGAAAGCTTTTGGTAGTTTCTGAATTTTAATAATGTAAATTTTTTTGAGACGTCCAGCTGCTACAACAGTTCATAACAAGTTTCACGTTAACCTTTGTAATAAAATCCTGTTCATTTGCATTAACAGCTGTCACCCCCGTATGCAGGTTTTATTTTTCAGAATGCCTTCTGATGTATAGACAAAGCACTATCATAAAATTTGTGCTAAACTAACAAATAGTGCAGTTTTGAAGATCATTCTTAATTTTTAAAAGAACACAGAAAATGCAGAGCTTTATTTATGTGTCTTCCATCTAACTTCTGTTGCTTTAACACACAGGCTGGTCTTCCTCCCTAACCCCTTTGTTAACAAGTGGTGGTCCTGTCCCCCTGGGTGGCAGGCCCACCCTTCTTCACCAAGCTGCTGCCCAGGGAAATGTCACTTTATTATCAATGCTGCTTAATGAAGAAGGACTGGACATTAATTACTCTTGTGAAGATGGCTATTCTGCCTTGTATTCTGCTGCTACAAACGGACATACAGGTAAGTGATATTAAATTTTGTTATGGCATTCATGTGAAATGGTGAAAGCTTATAAGTTTTTAATATTAAATTAGGTCAAATGCATGTTTTTTAAAAATGCTAAATTGAAACTGAGATATATAGATTATATGACAAAAGTCATAGTAGATATATCTATATCAGCAGTGCTTCTGGAGGCAGAATTCTGGAACACAGAAAGCATTCTTGCTTGTGGTAATTTTGCAGGAACATCCATTCTAATTCTCCCCTCCCTTCCTATAAAAGCCACTAGATATCATCACCCTGCGTTCTGTGACAAACTAAAGCCCTTTGGTAGCAAAGGCAACTTGAAAGAAAGAACTTTCCTCTGCAGGAAGTAAGCAGGAAAGAATAGGTCATCACCAGTGTTTTTGATCTTCTCCAGCAGCGGTGAAAATGATGGACAATGGTTTCAGAGTACTGTGTTACTTGGGAAATAAAATGAACTGCCTCTATTTTTTAACTAGATGAAATAGCCTTAGTTTGTTCTCTAGGCTCTACCTGAGATAGTGAACATTTTTCTTTTCCCCACTAGCCCAACCCTCAGTCTCAAGGAGGTAGTATCTCTAAACTTTTCAACAGTCAATTTTCATATTTTATCAGTATATTTATGAAATGAGGCAACTATGTTAGTAACAGATACAGATTTCACGGATACAAACTCCAAGCGATAATTTTAACACTGTTAACATAAGGCTCTTGAACAGCAGCTTTCTTTACAATGTTGGTACATGTTACTGTATTTTTTCTACTTACGTAAAAATCTCCTAGATTCTTATATTGCAAATAATATCATTATGCTGTTTTGGCCACTAAAGATGAAATCCAGCAAAACCAATGACAAAGATTTCATTAAATTTTATTAAAGTCGAGATTTTATTTCACAGTAGAAGGTGGAACATGGTGCCTTTAAAGCCACTGCTTTCAAGAGTACTTTGTGGTTTTATTTAACAATGTGTTTGTTAGTGATGCAATTAGAAAACCCTAATCCAGTGTTCAAAATAGTATTTAGAGAGACTATTTTATTATTTTTCTCAAGTATTTTAAAAGTCAAAGTAAAGTTAGGATCCCAAATCCATAGCTAGGCAGATAGTGTACATTAGTCATCTTGTATTCCTAAAATGTTTGGAAGCAAATGCCTTGATTTTCAGTTACAGTTATGAAGCAGCTTTTACTGACAGCAAAGGCAATTTGGTTTCTTGTTTATTGTCAAAATTTCAAATAAGAGAGGCACTTGACTGTGAAGTGTGAAAACACAGTAATAAACACAAACACATGTATCTGCATTCTGTAACTGTTTAGTATCTTTTACTCTTTAAGACAAAAAATATATTACAAAGGTTTTAGTGTTGCTCTTCTATTTATAGTTGACAAGATGTGAGAAACACTTTGCTATACAAATCATCGCATTTTAGTGACCAATTGAGTTCTGAATGAGAAAATCACAGAGCAGCAGTATTGATGTCTACTTAATACATTATATGAAAATTGAGAGTAGTAGATTTATAATATTTTTGGAGAAAGGTTTTTGTGCTTAATTTTAATATATAATCCTTTCTTTTTTCAATCCTTGCAGTTGGTTCCCAAGTGCATGGATAGATGCACTCCACTCTTCAAAGTGGAGACTTTTAAAAACAATTTCTTGTAAAAATATATATTCTTAAGATAGAAGGTATAAGGATAAATCTCTTGTTTTAAAAAGTTCTTTTTAATAGCCATTTTTAACTAACCAGGTAGAAAGAAATTACACTGATGTAATTTTAAGAAGGATAAAATAATTTATTTTACAAAATTTTTCATTGCATTGAGTAGGGTTGTTAATAGTAAGTTACTGTCTTCTGGCAGTTTTTCTTCTCCTTAGACTCATAGAATCATTTAGGTTGGAAAAGACCCTTAAGATCCTCGAGTTCGACTATAAGACTTAACACATAAGCTTACCCTTGTGGGTGATCGCACCATGATTTATTTTATTGAGAATACTTTCAACCTGGAGCTAGTGACTAAACAGATTTGGAGGCTTCCAGGACCCCTTGTTTCTCCAAAGTCAACTAATCAGATAATCTGATTTCTCCTGAGAAGTAGTTGGCCAGAAGAAGAGGGTAGCTCTAGACTTAAGAGCCAGCATAGTGAGTACCTTCCTTCAGAAACAAACACCGTGTTGCAGAGAGTTTGAGACGAGTGGAAAGTGAACGTTCTCCACACTTTTTCAGTGAAGAGGTAGAGTGTTTGAGATGTGTAGATAACTAGAGAATGGTAAAGCAAATTGTAACCAGCATGATGGAGGCAGCTGTTAGGTGCTGTCAGCCCAGTCTGTAGAGAAAATTGAGTTACACAAGAAAAGAGAGCACTCAAATATTCTTTGCAAAATGTGTAGCCTTCCTGTTCGTAAACAGTTGCCTTTTGAGAGCTGTAGCTGACGTATTTTCCAGTACATGAAGCTCATAACAGCTGCTTTGTTTCATGCACACACTGTCCCCAATTCTGTAGGTCTGAGAGAGAGAATTTCACCCTAAAAGTATACACTAAATAATTTCTTTGTGCTTGAATGGGCACGAGGAGATTGTTGATTTTATGATGTAAGCACTAGATTGGGATAACTGAACAGATTGTTTTGTCAGGTCATTGATCCATTCACAAAGCAGGACCCACTTCAATCTATTACGCATTTGGTAACGTGTCCAGTAGTTCACTTAGCTAATATATCTGCGTATCTGTATTGCGTTGCCAATCCTGGCCATTCTCTGCCACACACGAGGTGGTTGAGAAAGAGAGACTGAAATAGTAGAAGTTCCTGAAACCAAGAGATGTGAAGAGAATAATAATATCCTTTGGACTTGGCTATGTGCTAATCTTATGTATTTATGGTATAATTGATTCTCTTCTATCCTGAGTATTTGGAGGCTGTGGCACCCTGATTGATAGGAAAATCTGGAATGATGTGAAAAGTAGAAAGGAGTGAGGTGCAGAGACATACAGCTACAAGGAGTCATCTCTGCTGAGCCACTGGATGTATCTGCATGGTGTTTGCCAGTACTCTGGAAGAACTAACTACCCAGCTGTGGTGGAGAGCAGTAAAGTCTCCGGGTGTTTGTGCTAATACGCTTCCATGTTTTGCTTTTGCTTTGACCAAAACCTTTAACTGAGTGCCAACATCAATGTCTGTCTTGTGCCTACCCTTCTACCCAGTCCTCCCCCACTGCTGATTACTTCTGTGGCAGACAGCAGTGAACTGGAGTTAATGAGCCCGACCAAAATTACCTTCCACAAATCCCAACCAAAAGTCCATCCAGAGGACCCAGGCTTCCTAGAGGTTATTGCTCTTTTACTTGATATGCCACCAGAACAGGTCATGTAGAGCTTACTAGCTCACATGGTACATCTTAGGAAAGTAGCTGCATTTCTTCATGCTTGCACCTATCCCTGAGAATAAAAAGCTCTTTTCAGTGATCTTCATCAGAAACAGTGTTTTCACATAGATAGGCTAACATCTGGATGATCTGCCAATCAATAATTGTGAGTTAATCATACCTCTCTAGAAAGGGAATCTTGTTGTGTGTGTTCTTTGTGGCTTTTGCATGGCTAATATATGCTTTAAGAAGAAACCAAAGAGCCAAATATTTGAAACTGCTAAAAATTTTTCTACAGCCTTCATAAACTTGAGAAACGTTTTAGGATGTAAAGCAGGAATCTGTATTTTCAAGTTAATTGTTTAATATAAGACTGGGATTGACAATGGAGAGAGGAAAACAATATATGTCATTGTTAGCAGAGTATTTTTTCTGTTACAAAGTGATTATTATCTTACAAATGGAAATACTAGGTAAGTTATTAAACTGAGATCTTCTTTATGACTTACAAACATTATTACAGATGAAGTCCTGGTAACTGATCCTGACAACCAACTTTTTTAAAAAACCAACTCATTTCAGATCAGGGTACTTATTTAAAAATTTAAGAATCTTAATTTAACATTAAGAAGTAAGATTTTAAAACACTGTAGATTATTATATTGTAAATTATTTATGCAATCAACTCCACAACATTCTTAAACATATTTTAAACAATTGTAACAATAGTAAATACGTTTCGGATTGGTTTATATTAGTCAGATTTCTAAATAATTCTAAATATATATTTCTGGTATCTAGAGATAAGCTTTGCTAGCAAAGCTTGGCTCCGGGATCTTACCCAGTGCTGAGACAGAGCACGTTAAGCTTGCTTAGAAATCAGGTCAGGAGTTTATAATTGGTGTTCTATCTTGAGCTTATTTTCAAAGTAGTAGTTTCAACGACAGAAAGACTTGGTTTATTTTGGTTTAGAACTGATTTCAAGAATATAGAGCAGATTAAGTATTTTCTTCAAACTTAATTGCATCAAATGATACTCCAATTTGTGGATGAAAAGCAGTCTAATTACTATGTGATTAATTATCTTAATTTAGCTGTAGGATGGTGGAATCAGGCTGGTACTATTTTTAACATGTCATTTTGGAAATCTATGAATGGGAATGGTTTGGGGAGGTTTGAGTTTGTCAGTTTAATTTATTTGTCATTGCAATCCCAAGTCCGTGTCCTAAAACAAGGCTGGCCAGTGTGTTGCTTGAGTTATGTGGACCTTGTGTGAATTCCCCGTGCGGCTGTCATATTTGGGATGTGTCACATGACTGCCAGTGGGACTGCACTATAATTCGAATTACCCACTTTGGAGGCAAATTAGCTAACTCTGTGGGAGTAGCCAGCAATGGGCGCGTATTTGGATCCCAGCAGAACCCAAGCCCTTTTTGCAGAAGAGTGGTGGTGCCCCCAGGGAGTCAATTCTTACCTGTCTCCTGCAAACTACTTCCTGAGCTTCTACTTCAGTTCACTAAGGTGTGTGATGTAGAGTCAAAAAGGCTGGCTACTGTTGTCCCTTGAACAGGCTTTAACTTCTGGTAGTTTAACCACTTGTTTTTGTTGCATCTGTCTGTGTTTTTGCTCAATTTATAGATTGTGTGAGATTGCTGCTGACTGCAGAAGCACAAGTTGATGCTGCTGATAAAAATGGCTTTACACCCTTGTGTTCAGCAGTTGCTCAGGGACATGTCAAGTAAGTGACGTCTTAAGATATTGCCTGTCAACTATTACTCAATTTTATATTCTCTTTATATTATTACATATACTTTTTTCATTACATTACTGTAGCCTTCTTTGGTATAAATGAATTTAATTTCTTGAAAGCATCTACTGAAATTCATATTCATATTGCAATTGAGTTTTTAATATTTTCTGTTTGGTTTGTTTCCAGTTGCAGCTCTTAATGTTGCAGAATGTGTATTCTTAGTAACCACAATAAATATTGGTCTACATGGCTGTCATACCTTCGGATTTCTTAATTTTCTTTGAGTTATCAACTGTAATACAGGATTAACAGAGGGAGGAAAGAAGTTATTTTTTGCACTGATTTTTTGCAGCATAGAGAACTACGAGTGTTATATTCAGAGACAAAAGAACGTTTATCTGAGTATTCTCCTAAGCGATACAGCATCATATGCTTTAAACAACAAAATAGGGTTTTTTAAGGTTTAAGTTTTTTTGTATCAGTAACTCTGAAAAACCAAAAATTATGTATGAGTCAATATTTCTAAGAATTTTCTTCAAAAATGTAGTTACAGTAATTTCCTTTTTTTTTTTTTAAGCTCCCAGTTTTATAAAGATTGGTGTTTTATGACACCATGTTTGGAAAATTCTGTCGTCTTTTCATACTGAGATCCAGTATACAACAGTTCATCCAAATGATTGGTTTTTTCCTCCCTTCATCAGAGGAGCTGAAGTCTGATGTTGCATTTCTGCTCTGCAGCTTTACTGTATATCATAGAATCATAGGAAATAGAACTGAAAGTTGGAAGCAACCATTAGATAACCTCTTCAGAGCATTCTTATCCAGATAAAACTATTTTACAAATGCAAAGAGTCTTAAACAGCGTGACTACAGTCTTTATTACAGACTTTATCTTTGTTCTGTTTATCTTTGGTTTTGCTTATCTTTCAGTTTCTGATTCTTTTCATGTTGCATTTTACTATTTTTCAGGGTTTTACTCTGATATAGTAACATGTAGGGTCAGAGTCTTTGAGTGTTATTGTATTGTGATAAGCCCTGACCAGCAATGAGGAAGAGTGGCTTCCCTGTCCTTCTCATGGTCTTCCATGAGTATATAAGGATCATTGGAGATACTTGCCACTTCTTAGATGACTTCAAGCTTATCAACTAATGTGACTTTATGATTAGGATACATGTTCAACATTTGATAAGGCAGAGCATTACTTTTATTGTTTCCTGTTCATTTGAACATTTTCAGAAAGCGCAGATAAGTAATTCATCTTAACATTATGTGGTTTACTCTTCTGAAATTGTGCATTTTATCTTGAACATGATTGATTTTTCTAACTAAATAAAAACTTAAGAAAAAGATATTTTTGTTTAAATACTTGTGATTACTTGTGATAGAGAATTACCTTTGTTTACAGCCCTTGCTTGAAATGCAGAGGGAATAGACTGGCATTAAGATTTTTCTAAAGTCTTGAGAGTTGTTGAAAAGCTGGGTTTGCTAAAGGAAAGGGAGCCACCCCTGGCACAAGAACCAGGAAGAAAGCTGGACCTACTGCTACAGGGTTGTGAGGAAGTACAGTCCCCTAGGCAAGTGCTCCCTTTTCTGGTATCTACAGCTAGTCCTAGACCTTTTTTTTTCCTTCTATTTTTAAAATTTTTTAAAATATCAATAGTCAGAAAATAAATGCCACTTTTTTGCTCAGCTGGGAGTTTTTCTTAAGCAGCTGTCATCAAGTTTTTATTACCCATGTGAAATTAAATGGTTTACATTCATAGTTTTTAAATGCAGCTACAGCAGTTTAAGATTTACAGTTTTAAGTCACCTGATTTTCTGTCTTTATACCTATGTATAAAATTATACCTTATACTTGTGTATGTGTGATGGATGAAATCACAGGTAAATCTGCATCTATAAAATCAGTACTTTATAAAAAAAAAAAAATTTAAATGTTGTAAGTTATAAGGAGGCTTTGGATGTCAAATATAAAATAATCTTACTACCTTATTGTTTGCTGTAGGTGTGCAGAATTATTACTTATGTATCAGGCTGATATTAACCATGCTGCTGAAAGAGGACAGACACCTTTGTACCTGGCCTGTAAAAATGGAAATAACGATTGTATTAAGCTATTGTTGGAAGGTGGAGCAGATCGAACTGTAAAAACCAGTGTAAGTTAAAAGAGTATTACGTTAAAGTACCTAGTATAGTACTGAATAACAGCAAACGGCTAGGAAATATTTACATGAAAATATTTATCTAAAGTTTTCTTTAAAGCTGAAATAAACCATGAAATTTGAAATTAATATTTTGTTCTTTTCAGTATACTTTCTGGGGTTTTTTGAGCTTTCTGTTGTGTAAAATCTCCTAAATTATATGGTTTCCATACCGTTTCAAATACTTCAGATTCCACCTGCAGTTTTCTGCAGACTTTTCTTCAAGCGCTGGATTTGCAAAACAGAACTCTTCTGTTTTGACGTACCTTTAAGGTGGAGAAGTGGAGATAGGGATTTTGCTTCCACCTTTTATGTTAGGGTGCTTTATTGTTGTCCTTGAAGTGACCCCCACCCCCAAATTTGTCAGCCAGTATTGTAAAGTCTCATATATCACAAATGGGAGAATATGGCAAAAACATTTGTATCTGCAGGAGAAAGGGAGGACTGTCTCAGAATTAACATCAAGGTATAGCCCTTTTCAGGTGGTTTCCTGAAGTTTTTTTTCTAAAGACTTTGATGTAAATGTGGGATGTAGGCTGTCCAGAAACACAGCACGAAGAGTGTTAGCCTCACAGTACATTCTGCTTCTCTACTACACTGGATTTTTTTGATTTGTTTATTTTGGATTTGGGAAGTAAATGTATTTGACTCGAAGTGAGAGAAAGTTGTAATGTCAAAACCATGAAAATATCTGACTGATAAATTGATTAATGCAACATGAAACAAATTACTGATCGTTAGAATCGAGTTAGTTTGATACATAATAAGGAAACAGTTTATTAACAGCATGTGAAGTCCTGTATCACTTAGACTCCTCTAAAAATTTCGAAGTCTCTGTCTGTTGGACTGTCCTTGGAGAAAGCTGTTTTCTTTCTACCACATTTCCTTCCCTCGCTTTCTTCCACCCTAAACACATACAAGCAACTGTGTTTTCCCAAGGGATTATTAAGCCACTGTTACTTATTTTTTAAATTTCAAAACAGAGACTTGCATTCAGATTCATTGCTGGTATAAATTCTGCAAACATTTTTCTATGTGTTTGGTGGGAGTATGTTTTTTGCTTTTGTCTTTTTTTTTAGGTTGGCTGGTCACCAATTCATGCAGCAGTGGATTCTGGTAATGTTGACAGTCTCAAGCTCCTTATGTACTACGAAGGGCCAAACAATGGGAACTCTTTGACTGATGCAGAGCCTAATTTAGACTACTTTGATTTGGAAAAGAGAGAAGGCAACTATAGTAATAGAGTAAAGCCTGTTATTTCTGCAGATCTCATCAACCATGCTGACAAAGAGGGTTGGACTGCTGCCCACATAGCGGCATCAAAAGGTTTTAAGGTCAGTCTATGCAAACAAGTTACAGTAACCTGATAGAATTTAGGCAAGATAAATCCTTCTTTTTTATCTCTGAAGAACTAAAACTTAGATGTCAAATCTAAGTTTGTTATCTAGTGTATTGTCACGCTTGATTTAACAAAGAGGTACATCTAGTGGACAATTTAACCCAGAAGCTAGGTGTCAAATGGGGTGAATTGTCATATTTAGATGCCTGTTTCTTTTGGGACAACAATAAAAAGAGAAAGCATGATTATTTGAGATCCAGATTTTCAAAGTCAGGATGAGGTGAATCCTACCTTAAATGCCAATTCATTCTGTGTCATGTACTTACAGATACTAGATGGACATAGTTTCCAGTTTCAGTTAGGGATGATTTAACTATGAACAATTTTTTCCTGTGGGAGGGAGGGGACAAGAAGAAATTTGAGAATCAGATTTGTGCAGTAATACTTTCTTTCTTTTTTTTTTTTTTTTTTTTTTTGGTGGGGCAGCCTTTTTAGCAGGTAGTAAAAAAGTTTTGGGATGGCTGGGATAACTGATGACATGGAGAATGACCTGACAGGTCTTACTGATGAAAACCAGGAAGATTTCTGGGAATTTAATATGACTTGATGGATTTGACATCAGAAGCTTTACACTTCTGAGTGTTTAAAGGATTTTTTTCTTTTTTTATAACAGCTGTCAGTCAGATCTTACTGTGAAACTTTTACCCAGAGAGAAAATAGAGGATACTAAACACAGAAGAGTGACTTTTAGGAAAATGTATTCCAAATTCAAAAATCAGCTTGTGATTACATGCCTAATTCAATATCTATCATTATGTTTGCTCTTTTTCTTGATAAATTTAGTACGATAATTTAAAAATAGGCACAAATTTTAGACTCAGTTTATCAAATTATGGGGTTTTTTAGGAACTTACCACAGCTTACTCAGCATTTTGCATTACAAACAGAGTCAGTTCCAATACCTGTGTCTGTTAGGCAGGTAAACTCTTATTTCACTTTCCACTCATTTGAATTTAGATGAAGTTTAAGGTATTTGTTATAGTCTGCAAATACCTAAATAGTGTGCAGTACATTGCTTCTTTCTGCAATAATCTCAGGATCTTGGAAGCTAGGTTTTATTTACTGTCTAAAAGATGCTTTGGCTAAGTGTTTTCTCTGAAGGCTCTGACACTGGAAGTCTTCGCATATGCCTTTCATGAATAACTCATGGTTTTGAGTTTCTGAGCACATTCCAAGTCAACTGTTTAATAAGATCTCCATTGAGGCTGGAGGGTGTTCTCTTAGGTGATGGAGGCAACATAGCCATACAGCTGGCAGTCAGATCCCTGGTTTTGCAGAGACTTTATATAATCGTTTTTGATTAAATGCATTTGACTCAGAGATATTGAGAATGTTAAGAAGCTGAAGAAAGCTTAATAGCCGTCTTCAAGTACTGTTAACGCTTCAACTTCATTCTCTAATCTTATCTGCACTGCATGTCATTCGTGAGGCTACACGATAGTTGCATATAAACAGTGCTGGCACTTGCACTTCAAAATTGTTAGGTGCCATTCCTTACAGATTAATTTTGCCAGGGCATGTTAGCTGCTGTTTCACAGGCAACACAGCCAAGAAAACTTCTCCTTTTACTCAGGAAATAAACCTCATTTCTTTGTTCTCTCCACTTATTTCTTCCCTCTTTACTTGCCACTTTCAGCCTCACGGTTCAGTCCTCTACCTTCTGCTGTCTTTGCCATTCATTGCACCCATTTGAGAGTTAACTTACTGACTTGACAAGAAAATACATTTTTTTTTTTTTTTCCCCCCTGGTTAATTTTCTTCTGGCAAAGTTACTGAGCTAATTGTGTTTTTAGAAGTTTTTACAAGTGCTGGAACCACAGTCTGGTAAAATTTCATCTCCCAGGGAAGTATAGCTTGAATGACCGTTATGTTTATGAAAGATGTCAGAGTATCAGATATATTGATAAAAGTCTTTCTCTTAGAGCAGCTACAAAGTAGGTAACAGTAGCCAAAACTGCAACAAACCACTGCTTTGAATTTAAATACTTAACAGTTGCTTCTCTGAATTTTCAAGGTTTGGTTTCTCTGCTATGAATAACCCCAGGGTTATCAACACAGTATTAACTAGTATCATTCCTGATGGTGTCTTTTATTAGTATGGGTATCTGTCCTTGAAAGGCAAAAGACAAAGCTTTCATGAAGGCCACTTGTATTGTTGCTGAATGGGTGATCATTAGAATTCGAGACTTAATCACTCTTCTGATTGCTGGTCAATCAACATTTGAATGTACTTTTGTGAGGGCTTCCCACCCCCACCCTCAGTTTGGGAGGATCTATATAATTAATATTTTTTTCACTTTACAATATGGTGGAACCAATCCAAATTTATGTGCTAGTAGCTTCTTTCTAATGAATTGTAATGAAACTTTGCTTTTGTTGAGCATGACTCTTTTTAATTCTTTGAATTTTAAGAAGGCATCATGTTGTTGGCATCCCTAAAATGTTTGTGCTCTGGCTTTAATAGAAATGCATTTTTATTTTACTGTATTGTTACTGTGCTTGCAGAAATTCAGGTTTGCCTGCCAAAGAAGAGGTGCAAGGTGATTTTAAAATGATTGTTTTTCTTTTGCTGTGTCCCACTTAGACATCAAGCATGATGGAAACTCCTACATGGTGAATTGCAAAGTGAAAACTGGTTTTATGGATTGCCATCTGAATAAATTCATTAATTAGTCTGTATTAAGCTTTAGAATTGCTTTTTTTAGTATTGCTTGAACATTGAGGCCAAGATGTTCAAAACAGGATGCATAGTTGGGCTTCTATTTCCTATGTGAATAACTAAACCAGTAGCCAGATGTTAAGAATTTCTCATTTCAACTGATCCATACTTTATGTACTGTAGAAGCCTGGCTGTATAAGTTCTGCTTATTCAAAGTCTTGATTTGAGACTTTCAAGTCTGCTATAAAATATTTTTATCCTGTTTTTGAACTCTGTGAGGAACACCGCTTGGACTCTCGTGTACAGAAACTCTGTAGCTGACTATCTTTGGAAATGCACATGTAAGAATTTCAGTTAGGAGTCTAACTGCATATTGGTAGAATGCAGCAAATGGACAAGTAAATAATACAGTTCTTACCTTTGCAGAACTGTCTAGAAATCCTTTGTAGCCATGGTGGACTAGAGGCTGAGAGAAAAGATAAGTGTAATCGAACATTGCATGATGTTGCTACTGATGACTGCAAACATCTCCTAGAAAACTTAAGTAAGTAAATGCTATCAGCACTATATAAAAATGTTTTCAGTAAAGAGCTTGTGGGACAAAAAAGAGAAATATTAAAAGGGTAGTTGTCACTTTTTTGGTACCATAAAATTAGGTTTTCTTAACCTAGCAAATTTCTATTCTCCAAATTTTGCAAAAGCATATGATAAAATTTTGTTGGAGATTAAGTGACATGTCTGTGTTTTTTAAACCATTTGAAAAGATTATATATATTGTACATGTGCAAGCATCCATATTCTCTTAAAATTTCTGAATTGAATATTTGCGATTATTTTTTCCAAAACTGTTATCCTCTTCTTATCTTTTCTTCAAAATCTTGCAGAAAAATCATTTAGTAGTTTATCCCTGCCAAATTTCCTCAGGCTAAGACAATCACATAGTCATATCTGAAGCTCTTTTTAGAACATAGTTTTATTTCACTTGTTTGTTGTTGAACAGATTGCTTTATTCTTCAAAGATGTCTTAGAGACAACATCAAACGACTTCTTTTTTCCCACATCAGTAACTTTTGTCAGAAGATTGTTGTTTTGTTGGAACCTGTCATCTTCTTCCCTCTCCGAAGTTTTCTCAAAGTTCAGTAGCGCAGTCTGACCTATGTATTTCTTGAGTTAGCACTTGGTCCATCCACTCACAAGTTCTGTGTTATCTATTTCTCAGAAGTATTGTCTTTGTAGATTTGTATGCTTTGTATTTATTCACTTTTTTTTATTTATGTTGTGGGATATAGGGCTGTGGGTTGTCAAGTTCACGGACTTGACTAATTATCTATAAACTAGGGAAGTTTTCTCTGTGCTGCTTTTGATTTTCCTCTTCAGCTATTATAATATCTAGGTTCTTAACTATTTACTGTAGGTGCAGAAGGGCTGTGGTCTACTTCTTTATCAGACTGAAGCCAATTTCTGATGGCTGAATCTGTAGCCTGTTAAATTGGTGCTTGTATTATTTTCATCAGTCCTAGTACCCTGTTTCTCTGCTCAGGCTTATGAATCCAACTGTTTTTATCCTGTCAGAACCTTTAAACTTCATTTCTCTTCTCTTTCATTTGTTAAGCCTGTAGTTAACATCAGTGCAATCATAATTAGCTTTTTTGCCCCCATAATATCTGATCTGTGGAAGCTTGGGAACACCACTGTCATCTGGGTATATGCCTCAACAAGCCAAGACTTTATTTTGGGTAAGCTTGTATGTACCATCCTCTACCTTCTTCACAGCGCATTGAGGTTTCCACTGCAAGGAATTACACGCACATGGGACAGGAGGATGTACTTTAATAGATCTGAAAGACTAGGGGCCAGGATTGCCAGCTATGCCATAGAGGTCACACTCTGAAATTTGGGCATCCGCTGTACCTTTGTCCTGGGGCCTGTTTCTGTGTAGAGAACCCTCTGTGCTTCTTACAGTCATTGCTCATTTCCCTAAGTTCCACCCATCAGAAGGCCAAGCCTTTGATACATTTCTCACAATCCCACATCTGAAGGATGCCTTTGAGTAATCTTTTCCCTATGGTAGGCTGATGGGTTTAAATCAGAGTTTTTCTGACATCAGAAAAGCTTCATTGGTTTGTATCAGCTGAAGATTTGACTTCTGAACTCAAAAGCAAAACTAAGATCATGTTGCAAGATTTCATAATAAGCTGATATCCTTTTTTGTGGTGTACTTATTTTTCATTTCAGAGATAATTTCTGAAAGGTATTGTTTTGGCATTAAAGTTAGAAGATAGTTTCATTTTCTCATTTAGTTATCTCCATATAGATGGCTGCTTCTCTTGAGTTGTATTCCATTTTTCAAGAAGCAAGATTTAATATAACTTCATTAAATTAATTTTATTTCTAGAATGTGCATGTAAATTTCCTATTTTCTTTTTTCAATGTTTTGTCAAGTTATTCTATAGCAAATTAAATATACACTTCCAAGTGAATTTTCTGACTTAGCTTTTTATTTGAAGAACATTTGGCTCAGCTGTGTTTTCCACTTGTGCACTAGTGCCAGAAAATTCCTTTCTGTATTGATAATAAAAATGTGGACAACCACAATAAACTGAAATGTTAAGACACTACCCACCATCTGTCTTAATTTATAAGAAATTGGTCTGTAAAGAGGAAATAAAAGATTAAGTATGTTTTCTCTTGCTTCAAGTTATTTAAACATAAGAATTTTTTGTAACCTAAAAGAAGTTAGATACCTTGATATTTGTTTTTTCATTGCTACTCTGATTTTGTGGTGGTGATCTCTGCTGCTTTTCTGTAGCAGGAGTTATTTTGCAGCTTTCCATAGCAATATTAGGTAATTTTGGTCTTTAATAATGGATCTTTTTAATTGAGTTTTACAGTATCTCTCATTCTTGGTTTTCTGTTTTTCAACAGATGCTCTTAATGTACCTGTAAGGATTTCTGTCAGTGGCATTGAACCAGCCCATTGTGGTACAGAGGAATTTGATACAGAAAACACAATATGCGCTTTAAATATCCGCAAACAGACATCATGGGATGATTTTTCAAAAGCAGTGAGTCAGGCAGTGACAAACCATTTCCAAGCAATCACTTCTGATGGATGGAGGAGCCTAGAAGACCTGTCATTTAATAGTGCTGCAGAATCCAACATTGGCCTCAGTGCAAGCAGTATATTATCTGTCAAACTAGGTATCGATATTGGTGTAAGAAAAGCAAAAACTGGGGCGTTTCTTGAATTTGTGAAATTCTGTTAGATAAATGTATCTTTAAATTTCTGGATCTTTTGAAGCTTAGACTAAAAATGACCAATACTAGCTATGAACAGTGCTGGCTTGAAAGCATTCTTTACTTTTAGCTATGTGTATGGTATGGTTCATTAAGCACTTCAATATCATCTCGGGGACCAGGATGCCCTATGTTAATTAGCTCTTTACTCAATTTAGTACTGCAGAGAAGAGATCTGTATTACAGGTGCAACAAAACAATTCAAAGCAAAACCCACACTACATCTTTACAGTAAATCCAGACTGTAAATCATCAGCACAAGTAGAACAGAAATAATCCTGTTTTATGTAACTTCTTATCAAGGTAAAACAGAAGAGTCTTTAAAATTATGAGAGATTGCCCAAAATGTGGTGGTAGTAGTAATAGTTGCATAGGATACTGAAAATTCACGTGCTTCATCTTAAATCTCCTTCCCCACTCCACCTGCCCACCACCCCGAAAAAAAAAACCTGCTCACATTAGACTGAGCAAATTATCTTATTTTACTTTTATTTTACATGTAAAGACAGGCTAGCTGTTAAACTTGGGTCTGAATTGGCAGAAAACACTGGTATCCTCAGTCATGTATCATAATAGTATGATTTAGTACATTGGACTAGTTTGTCCAATTTGTCAGTGTATGCACACAGTCTTTGTAAGGAAGTGAATATGCTTGAGCATAGGGCACTTTATATAGATACACAAAATACCTCTCCTATTTTTTCTTTTTAACAGGAAACATTTCATGGTCAACAGGCCAGGTTTTTTCCCAGCCACCATGGGACTTTTTGAAGAACAACAGAGCTGAGCATATCACAGTGTTTTTGTTTGGTAATTTTCAATTCATAGTTTTCAGTTTCCAATGTTAAGATGCTCTGTATGAAATACATAATTTGCAAATCATTGCTTCTGGTTTTGTTTTTCAGTGTTGCTTTATCCTCAGAAATATCATATCCAATGAATTGTTTAACTAGACTTGAAAGGGTCTATGAAAATATGCTGGCACATGAAAGGCCTACTAGCTTTTTCAGTTGTATAGTAGTATCCATTTTACTTACGTCATGGATACTCATGAATCTATGTTGTTAGATAAATGCCTTTTGTTTCTTCACCATTTCAATTTGCATAGCCTGTAATGTTAGGAGATCACTGTAGAATACTGCCTGAAAAGCATATGTATCCATCATACATGCTTATAAATATGAGAGCTTTAGAAAAGTTATTTTGTATCTCTTTTTAAAGGACCTCAAGAAGGCTGCCTAAATAGTGTGACTTATGCATCTATGATCCATCTTCAGACACTTCAGAATTACCTTCGCCTGGTAAGTACTAAGCTAACTCCTCTCTGAATGCTATTTGTATGTGAAAATACTTCTGTAATAGTGTTTACTAAAAAAAATTGATCTTCTACTCTGTGAAAGAACATCAAGACTTCTAAAAAATGAAATGGGATGAAAGCTGTTATTTTAAAATGAAGTTCCCCCTAAATCTTACCCCAATCACTCATGTGAGGGCATTAACTTTCTTCTTTAAATAGCTGCTCTCTGATTAAAAGCTTTCTGATACCTTGTTTCCAAAGTTATTTCATTCCACCTTTTGAGGGAAAAGTAAATTAGAGTAACATTCATGTAAGCAATTAGCGACTTTTATTATTAGCTTACATATATATCTCCTGCAACTCTTACAATGTATTTAATACTTCAAAATTTAAGCATAATTGGATAATATGTGTTACCTTTCACACATCACTTGTTTTAACGTTGCTAATAAAATCAGAATTAGTTTAAAATTTGCATAATTTCTGCTGCATCCTTGGGTACTATTTTATGTTGTTAGAAGAACAGTTAATGTGCCATAGGTTTCTGCTGTATTCAACAATATTGCACAATGATATGAGTGTATTCTCTTACTGACTTTTTAGAAATAATTTTAGTTATGATAGATGAAATAGTTTTTTTATAATGTATTGATAACCTGATCCCACTTAAACTGAAAATAAAGTCCTTAGCCTAAGTCCTTAAATCAGCAGTGACTTAAGCTATTCTTTGATGATTTTAACATCATCCTGGTTTTTTTTCATTTTAATTCAAAATCAGGAAAATATTTGTGACTCCTAAACTCATCCTTCCTACATGATTTTTTCAAGTTTTAATGATTGTTATAATGACAAAATAGCTTTTCATGTAGTTTTACAATTCATTATGTATATTTATCAATATATGGCCAAGATGTTGTATGCGAATATTGCCTATTTTGAAAGTAATACAGTAAGGATTACCAAATCCAGTAATGCAAAACAAAGAATTTTTTTTCTGTTAGATGCTTATTGTCTCATATAGGTAAAAAAATAATAAATAATAAATCAAATAAATAATAATAAATAAATCCAAGACTATGAACTTTCAAGTATAATTTATTGTCTGTCTGTAGGTCGAACAATACCGTAATGTCATTTTCCATGGTCCAGAAGGAAGTCTGCAAGACTATATAGCATATCAGATAGCAGCCTGCATGAAGGTATTAACACAAACACATAAATAAATAAGATCATGAATTAGAGCTTTCACTATTTCACCAAATCTATAAATTTTCAACACAGCAAAAGCAAGTGGCTTCAGGATCCACATGTGAAATCATTAAAGTTGAAGTGGATGCTGGTTTCTCCAAGGAGCAGCTTGCAGAACTGTTCATCAGTAGTGGTAAGGTTATTTCAGCAGGACTGATTTTGGTAATTTGTAGGAAAAAAATTTAATGGTACAAAATAAAGAAATACATTAAAACATTTTGCATAGTGGGTGGCACATTTTAACAGAACCCATCATTTTCCATGTGCTTAGGAAATAATGATGAGTCTAAACTGAGGTAGAACAAAGTGTGACAGTCCAGTAGGAAGCTCTGTCAACAGTTTGTGCCATTTAAGTAAAATTAATAGTTCTTAGTACTTTTTTCTATCTCATTCCATTTTCCCTTTGTTTGTGAGCCTTTAAAAGTTGTTTGCTATGGTTCTGATCTACTGAATCAGAAACAATGGTCTGTTGTTGACTTATTGTAGCTATTCTAATTTTAAAAATAATATATACGTGAAGGGAAGCTGTAATTATTACCTTTGTGGGGAAAAAGGAGCTGTGAAAATGTTCTTTAAAAAGTCAGATCACTTGCTTTTAATGTATGCTTGTTTACTTGATACTAACGTGTGGATGTGAGCCAAATTTTGTCACTCAGGCAAATGTTAGTGTGTGCCTGTGTTCTGCCCTATTACTACAGGAAAAGGTTGAATTTCTGTTGAAATGAACAGTTTTCTCTTAATGGATATGAATAGCTACATACAGATTAAAGTCCCGTTACTTGGGTGCTCCACAATGAAGTATTTTCAGAGTGTACAGCCCACTGACCCTGTCTAAATTCACGGTGAATAAATGGTAAGAGTGAAAAGGGACAAAGTAGCCAAAGATTAATGATAGTGAAAATGAGCAATATAAGTATGGAAGCAGAAGAATGGGGGCATATGGGTCAGTCAGAAGTAGGAAGAAGAACATAATATGCTATATAATATTACTACATAATAGATACAATAGTATAGCCATAATATATAATATTATGCATACAGTAATAATATAAAACCTGAAGGGTGATATGATGCTTTCTTTTCTTTGGTACTGTCCAAATTCATTTTAGCTCAAATACAGTTTTGCTGTTTGCAAGCAGTTCTCAGATACATAGCTGCTTACCCCTTTGCAGCTTTCTTGTATTTTTTTCCATTTCTGTTTTATAGGTGTTAAGTTTGGGGTTATTTTGTTGACAAAAACTAGCAATATAGGTTGAATCTAACTTTGGTAGCATCCAAAAACATTGGGCTTTTTTATTATTAGGGCTTCCCCCTCAGCTCTAGGATCTTAACTTTACCCCTCATTCAATATGGTCCTTCACTTTAAATGTGATAAATGACATTACTGCTTGGAATAATCTTGTGTTTCAGCAGCTGTGATTTTTCACATTTCACTTTCTGTATTGAAAGAAGCTGGGCTTTGGGCATTTCAAATTGTACCAGTTTCAGTTGTACCAATGCAACACCTCTGGATGCATCCTCACATGGATGAAATTCTGAGACAGCCAGAGCTTTGAGAGGATCATCTCCTACCTTTTTCCTCCTCAGTGTGGGCAGACCAGAAACTCCAAGAGGAATTTGAATCTCATAAGCAAATGTTTTCTTCAAACAAACTAGAATTACTAACTTTTTAATAGAAAACCTACAATTCAGTGAGTGACACTACTGTCTTCTACCTGCTGTGTGTTTGCATGTGGGGCCTATTCTTCAAGTATGATTTCATCCTGAAGCTTTCATTGGCTTTTTCTTGACTGTGCAAACTGCACAGTCCCCTCTGACAACATCTGTGCTGGTGAACAAAAGCAGAAGCCATCCCACGGGCTCGTACAATGGAGTGCAGTGCTCTGTTCTGTTTGTTACCATACTTCCTGGTGCAACTTCAGTCTACCTCAGTTTCTTCTCCCAGGAAATCCTGGTCACAGCTTGGATGGTAGCTTGTGCCAGTGATTATTCCCACATGTCATTTTCAGTGCCATCACATTGCTGTGAGAGAAGAGTCCATTTAGTCAGAAGTCAGCTAGGCTTTCGTGTTCAGCCTGCAGGCAAGAAAATCATTCATAGTCTGGTTTGTTTACTAGCCACTGTCTCTTAGGAAAGCTGCTTCTTTTGGATACTTTATTCCATGTCAACAACACGCTCTTCTTAATAGTTTGTGCTTGCATTTCAGCACTGTGCTGCTGGCTGAGTCTCTCATTTTTCTGCCTGCTTCTTGCCCCATTGTTTTGCACATCTCCTCTCCTAGGAGAGCACTCTCCTCCTCTGTCTAAATGGTTCCATCAGATGCAGAGGAAGTACCTGGCCTCCCTGCTATCTAGCTATATCCTCTTAGTAAAACAGGGCAGTAATATTCAGGAAACTGCAAATAAGTAGCAATCATAAGCTACAGTCAGTTGCTGTAAGTTCTGCTCATCATTTTCCTTCATGACCATATTTAGTACCACCTTTAAAAAGTTCTGGAACAATGCGAGGCTTAATATGCTCAAAATGTGTTTTGGTTTATATTTGTATTACAGAAACATTCATCTGCGATTTAATGTTACAGGAATGCTTGCAAAGGCTGTATCTTTTTTTAGGCAGTAAGATGTTAAAATCGAAAAATAAAGGAAAACATCTGAAATGTGAAAAAAGGAGATATATATATATAGACATAGATAGATAGATAGATGATTTTAATGCCTATCAGGTGCTAATGTTTGTCTCTCAAACTAGCTCTGATTATTTGGGCAATTCTTAAAGATATTGAAGGAAATTTTGAAGACAGGATAGTAGCAAACAAACAGGCAATCTCTCAGAATTATTACGTTTCTTATGAACGTGAAATATTCTGAATCCTTTTATCACTACGTGATATAAAGAGTACAGGTTAAAAGTTTAAGCTGTATTACAGCAAATGAAAGAAATGTTTTCAGAGGTCTTTGATATTTTTTCTTTTCAGTGTGCTGAAATCCTTCCTACCTATGAAGATCCCATTATAGCCATTTCAGGAATTTATTTTAACAATAGCATAACATAACTTTTTTTTTATTATTATTGTATAGTATGATATTCTTTCCATTGCTTGATATTTTTTTTTTTTTTTTTGCTTCCAGTTTTGAACATATTACACAATCGGTCTGCTTCTATGAACAAGTTAAAAGGCAAAAAAGAAAAATTCCTTTGTTGCAGAATTGTGGAATTTTGAAAGTTATTTGGAAGAAAACCATTCCAGTAAAATGTCAATTTTTTAAAGTAGACATTAATGGGATTTTTATATTTCAGCTTGTCTGGTCCCAGTTAAGCAGCCTCCTGTAAGCAAGACAACAATTGTGATTTTAGAAAATCTGGAGAGAGCTTCTTTATCTGAATTACTAGGAGATTTTCTGGCACCTCTTGAGAATCGGAGTTCAGAAAATCCTTGCACTATTCAAAGAGGTATGTAAAGAATTTGGGATGGGAGAAATGTTTTTTACTACAGTACAGTTGTAGTATAATACATGACAAAGAGGGAACAGGAGAAAAATGTAATTTGTTCAGGTTTTATATTTTATTGCAAACAGTTGTTCTTAACCAAATATAGCATGTTCTAAGGCTGATTTTTGGTGGGTTTCTTTTCTTTGTAACTATGTCACTGTTTCTTGCTTTTATATGAAATCATGATAAAGCTTTGAGTATTTCAGTAAAATGTTTTATGGTTCATTTTTAGCAAATGGAGTTTCTGGTGCCTTTTACTTTCATGAGAACTGCTTTTTACTGGGGACAATCGCAAAGGGTCATCTTCATGGCTCTGACCTGCTGGTTCAGCAGCACTTCCGTTGGGTTCAACTTAGGTGGGATGGGGAACCAATGCGTGGCTTGCTTCAAAGGTTTTTAAGAAGAAAAGTTATAAACAAGGTAAGAACTTGAATCAGCTTCAGCAATTTTGTTCATCACCAGGTCTGTGAAATATGTATGGTGATAATGTCAAGAGCTGAGCAGATAACTAAGTTGTTTCAGGAAAAATGCACTAATTTCTGGGAAGATACAGGCTGTATATCTGTAAATGTCGTGCTTGGCCTTATATAGGAAGGTGTGAGGCCATGGCTGATTAGCATAAACACACAGGTTGGCTGCAAATAACAATACTGTGGATACTTGCTTAGCCACTGTATGAAAACATCCTTCGGTAATTTTTTTCATCTCCTGTGTGAGCGTGAGAGTAAGAATCTGTTCAGCAAACAAAATCCCTTTCTCAAGGAATTTGTTCTATATATCTAAAGTAAGATAGTTATATGCCCTGTGTGTATTGTCTATTGCTTTAAGCAGCAAAAAGAGATTTTATGAGGGGTGAAAATACATCAGTAGGGAAGCTGTTTTGAGCCAGTAGGCCTGCTGAAACTGGAACAAAAATCCTAAAGAGAATAAAGATGGGATGTCTGTTTTAACATGGATAAATAAATGGAGGATGGGAAATGAGAAGAGAGATGTGGGCAAAAGCAGAATTGTGGAATTTTGGAAATTATTCGGAAGAAAACCGTTCCTGTGTGATAGCAGCTATTGCAGACAGTCAGGCAGTGTTGGACGTTGGGAGAGGGAGTTTAATCGAAACAGCTGCAAAGGAAAATAATCTTGGCAGCAGGGTTTTTGAACAGACTTAAAAAGGGAGATTGTTCTAGAAATAGAAGAAACTGTCAGTAGTAAAAAGTTCTGGTCTGGGACAGTAGACCTACTGTTGGTTCTGAGTATTCAGCTGTATGTATCTTGGTTATCCTTGGAGATGTCATCTCCTGTACCCTGTGCCACAATTCTCATCTATAAAAGCTTACTGATTCAAAGAGATCCTAAAGAGGAAATGTGTGGTAACTGAACCTTTCAGTTACGATAATGAGGAAATTTAGAAACATTCCTAGGTATGCTTTAATAGCAAGAACAGGAATACAGAATATTAAAAAAAAGAAGCATGTTAAATATATGAATGAAAGTCTTAATAGATTACTTAATTACTTTTTTCAGGTGCATAGTTATAAATAAGCACTTTTTTCCTGTGTGAATGTTTCCCTTTTTCTTTTTAAATCTTTGAGTTTTTTCAGACATAGTAGGTTGGAACCATTATGAGTAGTTGTCTGGTTGACGATGTGAGTGATTTCCAGAATCTTTGTACTGGGTGGGGAGGGTAGCAGTTCTCTGTAGGCAAATAGTTGTGTTGGTTGAAGCTGGTATCCCACAGAAACACTATAGTGCTGGAATGAGGTACGGAGGACAGTGCAATAAAAGTATATAGCAGAATTCTCCTCCATTCTTTTGAGGAGAAAGATTGTATTCTCAAGCCTACACTGGAGAATATATAGTGATCTAAGCACCTTTATAGGACAAAAACACTTTGATTGCAGATGATTGAGGATCAAAGAGAAGGACTGTCTTCAGTTGAACACAAGGCCAAGAAATACAGCAACGCAGACAGCTGCAGAAGCAGTGGTATTCTGACATGTTCACAGACAAAAGCTAGATCAGTCTTACCCTGCCAAACTGCTTAGCCTACCAGAACTTGCAGCATCATGTAACAGATGTCATTTTCATGCTATTTTGTTTAGGCTTAAAAGCAATCCTTAGTCTCATAGGCTGGAGTTTAACAATGTAACAGGTTCCTACTTCTGCCTGAAGCTGAACAGAATTTGGGTAGTAATATTGTTAAGTTTATTTTCTTTAAAGCATATATGCAGATGGTGGCTGTTTGGAGAAAAAAAAGCCATGTGTCTTCCTATATCTTCCCTAATTAAATAATGAATGAAAATGTCCAGGGTGCTAGTATATTTTTTTTCTTGTAATACATACATGTGCTGTATGCAAAATCAAATGCCACTTGGTGTGGGGCTTAAAATAGTGGATTCCAGAGTTAAAATAGAAGAAAGATTAATCTGTTATGAAAATCAAAGAGGAAGTAAAAGCACATTTATTGTTTGAACAAGAGTATTTCAAAGATCCTTGCTCTGTATTCTGATAGCTTGTTTGTGCCTTAATAATCATGTTTTCAGATGAAAAGGTCTTTTCCCCTTATTTTGGACTATTAGGATATATGAGAACAGTTTAAATGTTTTTCTACATTAACTCTGTGTGGTTCACCTGTAGACTGTATCACTGTGGTTTGAGTGCTGGCAAACACTATCCCTAGTGCATCTGTTAATACCTCCTTTAATTCAAACTGTTTCAGAGGATAATCCTAGGATTAGGATGATGAAAACTGTAATTTGGAGTCAGATGAAATAGGTTTTTTTCTGGCACCAAGTAATTTGCATTTAACAAGGCATACAAAAAAAATACACATCTTAGAGGAAGGCATCTTTCCTTCATTGCTACGAAATCTAAAATCAATACAGAAATCCACTGAGAACATGCCTGGGTCAGACATTCCTGTTCAGTGTGATTGTATGTTCTTTTATATGCCTTATCCTCTGCAATGTATATGATATAAATATGGTAGGTGTCTCTTGTTATCCTAATCTTAAACATAGAAAAAAACACTGCTGCCAAATTCATGTCTCAGTTTCCCACAAGAAAGAAGAGGCTTGTGAATTTATGGATAAGGATATATCTTTTATTAGGGAAATAAGTTTTACTACAACAAGATTTCAATATACTCTATAAAAAGGTGTGACCAGTTTTTGACTGTTTCTAAGTTTTGTAATGGCACAGTACCAAGAAAAAAGAAAAAACAGGCCTCCTTGGGGTTTCAAGGAAAGTGTTTGCAGCAGAGGTCTTATGTCAAACATCTTTTCTCTCTGCAGTTCAGAGGCAAACTACCTCCTCCATGTGATCCTGTGTGCAAGATCATAGACTGGATTCTTGCTGTTTGGCACCAGCTGAACTCTTGTTTATCACGTCTAGGAGCGCCTGAAGCACTTATGGGGCCAAAACATTTCTTCTCTTGTCCTGTTGTGCCAGGGCATGGCCAAGCGACAGTGAAGTAAGATTTCTGTTCCTGTTGGACACTGTTTAGTGCCAACTAGACACTTACTACCAATGCAGTATTTACGTTTCTTCCAAAACCCATCTGACTCAGCAACCTTGGAAGTATTTTAGCAGAAGTTATTGAAAGTTTTACACTTTTGTTTGATACTTAATTTCTAGAAGGGCAATTCTGAAAGGCACAAGTGGGAACTACGTGTCTAACACTGGTTGAAAGTCAGGTGGTTGTGATGTTTCAGTCATTTTCTGGTGCAGAGGCTGCAAAATATTACTTGTGCTGGAAAGGGTAATATTGCTCAACCCTCTATAGGTTTTGTTCTTCATTTTAAGACAGCGCTGTAAAGAAAGCTGTTTGTTAGTGAACAGACCAAAATAAGATTCAAGAATTCTGAGCTTGAAAAGTTGGTAAAGTTTCCTTTTGAAGTTGTATATGAGGGAAATTTGGAGAATGATTTCTCACTCTTTTTTAATATCTGGTATAATTTTCAAACATACGTACAATTTCACAGATGTATTAGTTTAGTAAATAAGGCAGATATTTACATTTAGCTATACATATGGTTAGATGTCCAGTAGCATAAGAGAAGAATGATGAAAATTTTGTCTTTTCTTGCCTACAATTGCATGAACATTTGCTCACATTCCAACTTCTCTGCTAACAAGTGATACAAGAAATAGTTACAAAATTTTAAAATATATTAATTTCATGCTAAGATGTTGCTTGGCTGTATTAGAAAGGTAATGAGCCCCTAATCAAGATGGAAACTTATTCAGAATTGAAATGGTTACATTTGTTTCTGGAGATGCAACATTACTTTTCTCACCCTGCTTCATAGCAGTTTCCTGATTTGCCACTTCTGACTTTTCTCTGATGTACTAGGTTATGCTGACCTTTCTTCCAGGGTCCTTTGCTTAGTGTGTGCACTGGCTTTCTCATCTTCTATTCTGTGAGCAGATCTTGATACGTTTTGTTTGATCATTTTCCTCTTTTTTCCTAAAAGGACAGATTATCTAATAGAGTATCAAAGTCTCAATGTGGATGTAGTGTTGACTTGAAATTTTATAGGCGCTGTGAAATAAAAAAAGAATAAAGTATACCACAGGCATCTGTGGTATCTCTCTTGAATCATGTCCTCTAAAGTGTCTTAATTTCTTTATTGCAATGGCATTCGTAGAGGGCAGAAAAACTATTCTTTAGATCCCTTAATTATGCATTTCTGAGTTTGGTTTTCTCCAAACTGTGACTTTGACTGGATTCACAATGCTTTATTTTGAGTGCTGCCTCAAAATAACTTTATAGTAGCAATATGCCATCTGACTTCTCATTTTAATGTAATTTTTGTCCACTAATAAACAATTTACAAGCACAGCTCCAGTGAGTGCTTACTGAACACTTTTAGTGTAGCAGCATGATGGCTAACAGTGTGATCATATAACTAGCTTTAATAGCTTTAATTAGCAGCTCACTGGTTGCTGTTATTTCAATCTAATTAACCACTCCTCTCTGCTTGCCCCTCCTCTCTGCTGTGCTATTCTGTTGCTTTTTGCATTTATTAAAGCTTTAGTGGGTCAGGTCAATTAATTAAGACAGTAGACAGCTATCTACAAACTGAGTTTGTTCTGGGCTGGGTGTTAGCATGAGACAAGTGGTAGAAGCAGGCTGCTGGGAAGGGGGAGAGGAGGCGTGACAGGGAATTGTTCCCTGCTCTGCGCTGTTTCATGTAGCCTCACGTGTTTTGGAGACTAGAGTGAACAAGCGAGGAAAATTTTAGCTTCATTTTTCTCTTGTTTTTGATCTAGGGAATTAAAGATTATGTTCCAACAGAAAAGAGTTTCACTTTGCAGCTGTTTTTCAGGGCCAGGCAGGGTGCTACACCTTTCTTAAGTATCAGCTATATCAAAGAACTGGGGACTTGATCAAGGTGAGCGCAAACATAAGACTGAATCTAAACACCAAGTCGGAATTTATTTAGAGAGGATGGCATTGTACAGCCCATCAGTTGTTAACCGTTAGATTAGAACGTGCTCAATTAGTTTTATCTTCGTAGTGTTCATTTCTGACCATTTATACTAGCAGTATTGCAAAATGTCAAAAGCTTACACAGGCAGAAATGGAGAGAGTTCTTTATTAATAAAATAAAGCAATTGTTTATTTTGTTAGCTTAAGTCAGCTAGCAGAAGCAGACTGTATCCATATGGAATGGTAACTACCCCATTATGCTAATGAAGCTTCAAGGAACATCCCCAACATGCATTTTACATCTTATTTTAACAAATGTACTACTAATTTTTCTTAAGTAATGTAACTTTTATCAAGTTTATACCACGACTTTGTCGCATGGTTATATATCATAAAAACTCAATTTTATGCTTCATAACTAACAAAAAATACATCTATCAAATGATTCATGCATTCTAACTTTACACAAAAAAAAAAAGCAAAGTTGACGTAATCTTTTGGGTAATAAGATAGCTTCTGTGTATCAACGTACCCAACAAAATCATTAATTTAAGTCAAACAGACATTGTAGCCTTCACTTTTTCTGAATGGATTTCTGCAAAGCTGAAACACAACATTATAAATCCTATCATTTCTTATAGAACTTTGAGAGTCAGAGGATTTATATTAATCTTACCATCTTCCTCCCAGAATAAGGTATAAGGAAGAAAAAGTTGGATTTGATCTAAAAAAGATTGTCCTAGTGTCTGTTATAGATGTGAGCTGAGCCCTAAGACTGAAACTCCTAGCCTTTATCAGTTGAGAACTATAAGCTGGAAGAATGAATATTTATTTATTTAGTTCCTGAATTTTTCACTTCTGTGCTAAAACAGTATCATATTTCTCTCTCAGAAAAGCAAAACTCCCAGAAGAGCTATGTCCCTTTTGAATTAAAGTTTTGTAATCAGATCCAGTCTCTAAACCAGACAATCTGGAAAATCCACAGCATCCTGGAAACTCAGTTCACCATAGATCAAATAAACAAAAGGAGAGCGAGAGCAAGGCAGCTGTATGAATAGAAAGATCTTGTAAACTGCACAAGTTTGGAAATGGAAGAATACTGGAAAGAGTGCAATCATAACTGAATATCTCCTTTTTCCCATGCTGGGAGTAAATAGCGTATGAATGAACACCTGCAAGCATGGAAACTTCTCCATGCACTGGCAAAGGTGAAAGGGGCTTTTCTTGTATATACATGAACACATGGGACATTCTTTCTTTTAGCCTTAAAATGAAAAGGATGTTTTATAGTCATCATCTGAAGGAGGAAAAGCATCAGATAGTAAATAGTTTGCCAAAGCAACTTGAAGAAAGTTAGGTCAAATAATTTAATATAAAACAAACAAATAAACCATACCTTAAATAAAATCAGTTCCTCTCTGAAATGAGGTACAACAGGAAGTCCCAAATATATGTGCTTCCTAAAGATGCAAAATCTGATATGTTACCCAAAGTGTAAAATCTTGGGTTTTGATAATTGTCTCTGAAGTTAAGGGATTGTTTGTGTGCCTACAGGTGGATGTCCAAGTTATGGAATGCTGTGATAGCTCCCAGAGTTCAAGCCGCAATCCTCTCCCGGGCCTCTGTGAAAAGACCATCCGTACCAGGACAAGCAGTAGCCAAAAAAAATCCTAGCCAAGGTCAACAGGCTGTTGTTAAAGCTGCTCTCAGTATCTTGCTAAATAAAGCTGTTTTGCATGGCTGTCCTCTACCCAGAACAGGTAACAGTGAACAATCTGAAAGGCAAGTAGTTGTACACTGCCAAAGAGGGGCTTTTAACTGTTTGGTTCCTTTTTTGAAACTTCCACAAAGCATAACTGTAGTTATGATGGGAGGTGTGTGGTTGAAAGCATTTACAGTCACTAAATTAACTAGTTTTATAAGGTAGTCAAAGAAAAAATATTTGCAACAGTAAAATCTTCTTAACGTTGTTTTACTTTTGTTTCAGAGCTAGATAATTATATAGCAGATTTTAAGGGAGGAAATTTTCCTTTATCCGTGGTTTCAAGCTACAAGAATTGTAGTAAGAAAAGAAGTGAGAATGCTTCTTGGAGAAAAGTGAGCACAAGTCCTCGCAAAAAGTCAGGCCATTTATCCTCCCAGGCATGGAATAAGCAGGAGACAAATACTGAAGGTAAAGCTTTCTCTTTTCAACTCTGAAAGAAAGTGTGAGGGTCTACACTGCCTAGATATGAATCTAACTTTTCTTCTACGTCGTGAATTAAACATTCTCAATTAAATGACACTCATGTTTAGGTTGACCAGTAGAAAATAGTTTATTTTTTTTCCCCCCAGAATTATTTCTTTGTGACTGTGAGGTATCTTATTTAATTTGTTTGTTTGTTTGTTCTAACGCCGTTCCTGTTGTCTGATAATAAGGTAAGGCTTTGGCTCAGATGGTGGAAGATCGAGCACTGAGTCCACCTCATATTGCATGGAATGATGTTCTGTCATTCTCTATCTCGACACCATATGAGAGAAGGTTTCATTACTTGATTGGTACTCCTTAGTTCTGCACCTAATTTACAATACCTACCTTTTTGGGTTTTTTACACATACTTTATAGCTTCACTATAATAATTTCTGTTGTCTGAATCCAAGTAAAAATAAATGAATGCGTGAATCCTCAGATAATGCATACCTTGTTCTATCTTATTAGATAAATTGAGTAGAATAGAAGCCCTGTAGTGGAAGGAAGAGTTCTTTAGTTTTAAATTTAAGATTTTTGTTTGATTTTCACTTGAATTGTTTAGTTGGTTTTTTTTTTTTCAATTATATGTAGTCACAAATACTGAAAATTTTCAAGAAATTTCCACATCATTTTCAGCACACTGCTTGATCAAGAAGGCTTTATATGACTAGGTCTATGCGTGTGTACAAATGTGAAAGTTATATTATATATATATATATAAAAAAAATATATATATTAATATTATTAATTATTATAATTATTTCACCTGGAGATCATAAGCCATCTAACAAGCAGTTTCCTACACAGAGGTAATGTCTGGATATGTGCAGAAGCAACATATTCTTCTAAAAGTACACATCTGTCTAGAAAGAAAACTTAGGAATACCATAAAGGAATACAATATTGAACAGGAAAACGTCTAGAGGCCAAAATCAAATTACTTATTTTGCTTTCAGAAAATTAAGGTAACTCTTCAGAGAGAAGAGTTAGGAAGGGATTTAGAGAGAAAGAGGCTTACACACACACTTTAGAAACAATAAGATTTTAGCCTCAATTACCTCTTATATAAAAGACTGAAATTCTTGATGTACTTCGTAATGTTAAATTGAGCTATTCATTTCTTCAGCTATTGTTCAGAAAGAAGTTTGCTTTTTCCGAAGTGCACCTCTAATGTGCTGATTTTGCTGGCTAGTTCTCTGAACTGTGAACTTTTCTAATCCTGCTAAGAGGATTTAAGAAATCAAATTAACATTACCTGAAGTAGGATGGTTGATACGCTATCTTGTATATCCTGAGAATGTTCCTGGGCTCCAGTTAATATCTGTGAATATAAGTAAAAAATCTCTTTCACGGGCACCCCCTTGCCGTGGGGAAAGAGCTTGCATGCCCTTGCGAAGTTGAGAGCTATGCTGGTGGTGGCATATGCCTCTGGTAGGGTCTCCCAAGCCAGACAGGTCTCAACTGAAGGGTCAGACAAAGTGTGTCCACGGGCAGGATGGGCTCACTAGCCTTTGGGCAACCATCCTAGGAGAAGGACAACTCTAACTCCAAACCCGGGCAGATGGAGCTCGATTAGCCCTGTAAGGCCATCCATCTAAGAGAAGGATACTCTAACCAAACCTACGACCTGAGGACTTCGCTGTCACCGTCCAAGCTCGCTAGGCCCTGGCAGATGAACCTCAGGTGTAAAGGGTGGGGCCAGTCTCGCGCACGCTGCGCCTCACCTAAAAAATCCACCGCGCGGGCTTGAAGGGTGTACTCACGTTTGCAAAGCCCTGTAGCGACAGGCAAGGGACGAAACGGCAATACCACCCAAGGAGACCCTCCGGTGTGCTCTTTGCAACCGGTCTTGCCTATCCCGCATTGGCCTTTTCAGCCATCAGCGCGCTTGCAATAAGCGTGGGCAAAGCCCTTCCCAAATCTTCGTCCGCGAAGCCAAGCCATGATGATGATGGAAGTAAAAAATGGAGTGATGAATTTAATTTTAGTAGCCTTCCATTTCTGATTATCAGAAACAAACTTTGTTTCTGATTCTTTTGTTTCTGATTCCAACTAAGGATACATTGTTTGTTTTTATTTAAATGAAGCAAACTGAAATCTTTTCTTGTTGACAATTGATTTCTCTTTGAGAGAACCAGTAGCGGTAGTGCAAATGCCTCACACAGAAACCCCATATTCTGTCTTCCACAATACCTTGAGCAACTTATGCCCCTTTTGCCATTTTCGCAGTTCCTAATGCTTCTCTGAACAGAGATGTGTTCTGATCTTTGACAGACTATTGATATAACTGACCAGTCAATAGGAACACATTTTCCCTGTTTATCACAGATTTTAGAATGAAGAAGTCAACGCACATGACAACACACTAATAAGTCAATGTATCTTTCATGCAGGTATAAAATCTAAGACTATGTTACAACCAAACTGTAAGAAAAAAGCTTCTCTCACCACAAAGTAAGTTTTATTTCTGGTATTTGTAATGCTTGGCAAACAATAAACATGGTAAAATTGAGTTGTAAAACAGCACATTATAATGAGTAGATGAAGAGTTTGTATTTGGTAATGTTTTGGTTCTAGATCTGAAGAAGGAATCCTTTTTAATCTTCATTTCAGAGAGCAAATAAAATTTACATACTTTGTTATAATTTTAGAATCCATTTCTGTAATTCAAAACTTGCAGCACTACATTCTTTTTATGTAACAGAATAGTCTATGACTTCAGTATATTATGTAATGCTCTGCCATGAAAAGCCAACTGTTTGCTATTCTCCCCTGGCATTTAATTTTAAAAACTCCTCTGGCTCTTTTTGCTCACTGAATGGCAATTCAAAATGGTATAGTACATGTACTTGAGTCTAAATGATACAGTTTCTCTAAGAAAGTGTATGAATTAGCCAGAGGGAACTGCATTTGCAACCTTACTCCAGCCTGAAACCTTGGTTCTATCATATTCACAGGCACCGAGAGCATAGAATATTTATGCTTCGAGTATGCCAGGATTTTTTTAAGTGTTTGGAATTAAGTCCAAAAAGGAGAGTGGAATAAAATTGATTGCTCCATCTTAAAAAGAGAAAAATCTTTGAAAATGGTAGGCAGAAGAATCTTCTGTTAGAATTTCAGAATGGAGAGAATAATTTTAATAGATCTATTATGATATGACAACTATTGCTGCCACTTAATTAGATGTTATTTTCTTTCTGTTTCTGATAGTAAAGGTCATTTGGAAAGATCACTATTTTTCAGGTGTGTATAGTATTCATTTTAAAATACTGTATTATTGCTTGTTCTCTTTTTTCTTTTGACAGATCTTCAGAGAAAGATCAATTAAGAACATTAAATCTGGAGCAAAGACTGTCCCTTGGCTCTGATGATGAAATAGATCTTGTGCAGGAGCTTCAAAGTATGTGTTCCAGCAAATCTGAGCCTGATATAAGCAAGGTAAACAAAAGGTTTTAAAATAATTTACGTCACTACCATATGCAGTTGTTTGCTATGTGCTTAAAATAAATTTTTAATTTACAAGCACAGCTTGAACTGAAGAAAATTATTAAATAGTTTGGGAATAAGCCAAAGTCAACTATTAAATTATACATTTGAGGGTAAGTGTTCTGGTTTAATACACATTATTTTAAATTACACCACTATTTTTTCTTCTAGAGATTTTTGCAGTAGAGGCTGAAATTTATAAGTTCATAAATGCTAGCGACAAGAGCCTTCTCTGCATTGTTGTTCCTCATGTTATCTTTCATGCTGTCATTCCTTCCACTGGGAAATCATTTCACAGTCTTAAAGACATAGAAAGTTTTTCCTAATATGCACTGCACATTTGGTTTGTTTAATGCCACCACATTAGCCGTCACAGAACTGGCTCAAAGCTCCTCTGCAGTGCAGGCAAAATACAGTTTTGTTACCCCAAACAAGAAAGAATGGACTGGCCTAATTCTTTTTCTTTAACAGTGGCAGAAGAGGGTGATGGATGCTTGCAAGGCTTATAGGTTTGGGGCTAAATACTGTGCTGGAATGGTGGTAGGTGGTTATGGGAGGCCTGCTGGAGCAAAGCACACAGCCATGGATCTCTCCTTTTCCCTTCCTCACCAAAAGCACCCAGCTCTCTCTGTAGCCATAGCTATTTATTCTTTTCTTTCTTCCCTCCTAGAACAGCTGAATTAGATATCTGTGACAGCAGGCTGTGTTCACACCAGAGCAGCTGTTCCTTATCTTTTGAAACACAGGTAGAGTCAGGCTATTGTCCAGTTAGGATGTAATGCACAGCCTCTAGGATCTCCCTGAACAGTAGTTCCATTAGTTTTCCTTTATTAAGTATTCTGTTTAATCAAGCTAAGTATTCTTATAAGTCAACCAATTTTTTATTAAAAAACAAAATACTGTGTTTGGGAAGAGTTTTTCAACCTATTTAAAGAAATCCTTTATTATGGTGTTTTGTTTTGAGTTGGTTTTTTTTCAAGTATTTACAGTACTTGCATGAGTCACATGCACTAAGCTGGCAAGCTAATCGCTAGTCAGCAGGGATTTACCACATCTATCCTTGAAAGAATGGGATGTGCTTAAAGAAATGGTAACCAACTTAAAACTGTGTTTAATAGCATGTAAAATGTAATTACTTGTTGTTGACAATTCAAGGAAATATGGGTTAGATAAGGAAGGAGATAGATGTCATTGTCTTTTGTTCAGTTTCCTCACCATGGGTGGAACCATCCATGGCTGGAATTTCTGTCATTAATTCCCTAGCTGCCTACTAGAGCCTCACAGAAGTAAGGGTGCTATTGCAAGTTTTCTTTGTGTGATGTAATTTCAGGCTGCCATCAAAATAAGTACTTCTACTCTCTAATTTGCCCTTTCACTTGAATATGTTCCTGCAACCTCTGTTATGTTGGGATTGAGTATTTTTGCAGTTGCAGAGTTGAATCAGATCAATGTGCCCCAGGATCAAATACCTAGTTTTCAGTAAGGACAGCAGGCTGATCAGACTCTATCTGCTATTGCATGGTCACAAGGTTTGATGGAAAATAGTAGGAAAAAACATGTCAGGAGGAAAAGGATCATTCCTTTCTGTGATGTTCCTGTGGCTGGATAAAATTTAACGGGAAACTGCTCTTAAGCTCCACTGAATAATATTGCTCTGGAAATGCATGTCTAATCTTCCTCTGCTAACAGTCGATGTGAAATCTCTCTATCTCCCATCTCCTACAAATGCACTCAAGAGTAAAGGAAAGAGATTTTAATAGCACTTTGAATATTTATGCATTGCACAGAAACTACATGAAAATAAAATCAAGACTCCAAAATTTGGCAAATTGAAACACAATCTCTGCTTTGAATAACTAAAAAATCACCGTTTTCTAATCTTTTTTAGATAGCAGATTCTAAGGATGAGCTATTGATGTTCAATAACTCTCAGAACAATCCTATATTTTCACCAAGTGGTACTAACCCAAGTAAAGCAACAGCACAAAAGGTAGGTGAAACAAGTTTTGTAGTAGGGTAGGGAAGGTGGCTTGAGTTTCTCCAAAATCTGGATTCCTGATTGGATCCAAAGAATTATTGTTCCAGTGCCCTGTTTATTGCAAGAATAAACTGTCATGATTGTTGGGAAACTTGCTAGACACACCATGCCAAGTTTCTTCCATGTGTCTTAATGGAAACTTAAGATTTATTAAACAATGGATGTATTTGCTTCCGTTTTCATGTTTACATAGAGCCATCTCCCTAGGCCAAGTATTGTTGAGACTACTTTAACATTATGAGATATTTGCATCAGATTTTTGAGAGAAATAAAAGCCCTGGGTTCATTGTTTCCCCCCAATTAATGTTAATCAGTCAGTTTGCAAAAGCACAAAAATTTTAAATTCTTGATGGTAATTGCTGGCTCATTGTTCATTTTTCTACCTTTTTTTTTAGTGATTACCCAAATATATATGATTTCAAACCACTGTTTTCCTAAGTGTTGTTATCTAAGTAGAATTGAGCTGCTCTAGTGTCAAAGCTCTCAGTGGTAGAAATTTTGAGAAGACATGACATTACCAGAGTTTGTGAAGAACAGCTCTTTTTTTTTTAAAAAAAAGAGGATTCAATTTCTTTTTTCTGCCTAGTTATTTGTTGTAATATACAGTTGTCTTGCCATACTATTTATGAGAAAACAAAATAAACCCTATGTTATAAGTTTGATTCTGTGAAAAGAGTGTCTATATGTAAACAAACTTGACCAACTTCAGAGCAGTTTCAGAGTGGGAAGCTAAACTGAATACTACTGGAAGATATAATAGGTCCTTCTATCTTCTTTTCAGAAATTGAAATGGTTGCTAATATCCCTACTAAATATGAAGATGAAATTATATCCTGCTTAGGTTTAATTCTGTGGATAATAAAGTAAAAATTGCTTTCTCCATAGTTACACTTTTTTTCCCTTTTCTTTTTTGCACCTTCTGGTTTTGAACATCAAGAGAGCTTAGCCAGGGCAGAATCTGTTGTCTGTGTTCCCTCACTAAGGCCTCTGTGTTCCCTAAATAGGGGTCCTCTAGAGTCCTATCCAGATGCCTTCATCTGACGGCAATAAATTGTTTTCTAGAGACACTCTGTCTATTTTCTGCAGGGACAGTAGCCCTGAAAATAATTTAACTTGTGCACCTAAGCACTAAAACAGCTAAAGCTGGGTGAGATGGCTTACCACCCTTACCATGATATTTTTCATATCCAAATATTCAAAATGTTAGAACATTTGATGTAATTTTACTTAAAATCCAGAGAGGAGCCTTGACTACTGGAAACAATTTTAACATTACAGATCCACATTTAGATATACTGCTTTTGAATATTTCTCAAAGCACATTAATTTCAGGCATTCCAAATCAGAGCTCCACATAGTAGTGAAGCCTGGATAACTGGATAAGTCAGCTGACCTACCTGTTCCTACTGTAAATTTTTCCTAGTGATTTTTTTTCCTTTGAAATTCCCTTCTAACAGTGTAAGGTGTAGTTATATTGACTTTGGAGGTAGATAAGCTTAGCTACCTTTTTTTTTTTTTTTGAATAACGGTCAAAACAATAAAAAGCAAGCAGCAATGATAAACCTTTGCAGCTGCAAGAACTGGTGTCTGAAAAAGACTTTGAGATTAGAAAAGCATTCTTTTCTGAAACTAGATAGAATTCTGTAGGTAACAAAAGCGATACTGCATGAGCGGAGGAGATCTTTTCAACAGTAGTGAGACAATTTACTTCAAAGGGCAAAAAACCTTGATTTCATACATACCATGCTTTCAAGTATGTGAGGGATAAAGAGAAAACTGATAAGAGATACAAAATCTTTGATCCAGGATACAAATACAATTACTAAAAAGATTAATAAGGAATAGACAGTGATGTTTGCATGCCACCAACCTTTACTTGAAGAGCAGTAGCTGATGGTGAAAATGAAACTTTTTAATATTCCTGCCAGGAAGGTGATCTGAGTTCAACTGTTGCTAACAGTTCAGGTCCTAATTTTCCTGTCAGCAGAAAGAGAGGCATCTCTCATGAAAGACAGATGATAGTGACCATCATAAAATAGCTTAACTAACCTCTTTCTCCTTGACTATAAAGGAACAAAAAGTGACCACATACCTGACTTCAGCATTTCAGGTATCTAAATTTGGGCGGAGTGAATATGGTCCAGTTTTTAAGAATGTAGCTTCTTAGCATAAATGATTTGAGATGCTGGAATCTGATTTGTAAGAAAATAATCTATAAGATTATGGATTAAAATTTAACTTAAATTTTAAACATTTCAATTTCCATTCTTGAAGTTTGGTTTTTTTTTTTTTTGTCATGATTATTTTGTTATTATCTCTGGCCTTGATGGTAAAAAAAAAAGTTAATATCTTTATTCAAGCTTTAAAGCTGATTTTTTTTTTTCTCCTCATAAATGCCTATATTTCCATTTTTTTTCCCTTTTAGCTGTGACAGCAGCTGTCACTCTTCCACAGTAATGAAAGAAAAAACATGTATTTTTTTTTTATTTGGGTACTCCTGAAACTGAGACATCTGAGAATCAAATTTAAGTTTTTTTGAAAAGCAAAGAAGAGCCATAGTTTGTTCACCAAGTAGTAAGAAGCTGTCATATTAACCTGCAAAAGATTGTAAATAACAAGGGTTCCATGGGGCTGGTAGGGTTGGTTGGTTGTTATTCAGGTCAAATGGCAGTAATTATTTATTCAGAAAATGCTCTTTTTCATTCGTAGGATGGAATGCGTCCTCTCAGCAGCAGTCGAACTGTGGAAAGCAGCAACAGTAAATCAAAGACAGAGCTGGGTGTTTCAAGAGTTAAATCTTTTCTTCCTGTTCCTAGAAGTAAAGCCACCCAGCCTTCTCAGAATACTAAAAGAAGCAGCAGCAGTAATACAAGGCAAATAGAGGCAGATAATAACACAAAAAGAGAGATTTGGAATTTGCACAAAAAAGAACACACAGAAAAATCTAATAAGTAAACCTGCCTACCATACAATTTTCTGTGTTCACATAATCTCTATTGCAAAGAACCAAGTACTCAAATATGTAAATATTTTTTAAAAATAAACTGTTTCCCTGTAATGTAAAGTTTGTACAGGACCACAGTCTTATTTCTATGTAAATCAGCTATGAAATTATATTGATTTAAACTTCAGAAATGGGCAGTTTTGCCAGCTTCACAGATCTTTTTTTCTTCTTTTATTATGAAAATTACTTGTTCCAATGATGATATTCAGGGGTATTACCACAGGATTCTGTTTATGTATATACTGTACATAAATATATTCTATTAAGTTCACGTGTTAAACTGCTTTCAGATGAGTTGCACAATATATACAGCAATGGCTCAAAGCTATTGTACATGCATTTTGAAGACATGTTTTTATCTTCACTTAATGAAAAATTAATGGAATGTGGCAATAACTAAAATGATTGGAAATGCAGATCAATTACTTTCAGCTACAAGCCATATTAAATACTTTTATTTCCCCTTCATCTGCCTGCTGAACTGTGATTTTGTTTCTCCCAAGCTTCTCTTCATCTAAAATGTCATGAGTTTCCGTTATAATTTTTATCATCTTTTAAAAAAGGAAAGAGATTGAGAAATTAAAATGCAATAAATGTTATTTTTCTCAGACTCTTATTCTTTGATAGAATTGAAGAAAATGTGATCATTTATTAACTTAGTTTTTCTTGTATACTGTAAAGACTTTTATATACTTCATTAGTGTTTTAAAAGTATCCAAGAAATAATAGTGTTTTACAGAAACAGATTTTACTGAAAAGGAATTTGAGCACAAGCTTAACGACAGTATTATCAGAGACAATGTAGTAGAAGTAACATAAGTCACTATGTAATTGCCAATTTCTATTGTGGAATTAAGATGTAATTGTGAAATGATTCTTGAGTTGCAGTTAAAATTAAGTCTTTCTTATTTTTTCCCCCACTACAGAGGTAGATCATGTTCCCGTGAGGGAGACTTTCTACGAAGAGAGTATTTCTCCAGTCTCTCTTTATGGTAGCTACAGCTCTGCCCTTGTGAACTGTAACGATGTGTAAACGCTCGCTGTCTCGATACCTCATCTGGTAGGCAGAGGGAAGTGCAGCGTTTTCTTGAGATCAGACTTGGATGCCTTCAGGTGGGCTATCAGGAGATGGTTTTGAGAGCTAGGAACAGTAACTCAGTCACGCTTAAAATTTCCAAAGTAGCATTTTTCTCAAATTAAGCCTGGAAGAGGAAAGGATTACCTGTTCCCTAACGCTTCGCCTTTGTATGTAAAACAGTCATCCCAAACTCATGTCAATAAAATTTTTGTACTGCATATTGTCTTCCTGTCTCTTAGTTTGTATGTGTGTGTTACCTCTATAGATATAAAATATCAGCGCCTTATGTCTGTAATCATTTCCTGCACAATATATTTAGAACGTACCATGTAGTTTGGTAGTCAGTGTGTTATTAAAACTTCAGTTTCTTATATGAACTTCAGTTTATAGTAACACATAATCAAATACCAGTGGTTTCTCTAGGTTGATTTTTTTTTTTCTTCCAGTAATTTTGGTGCTGAAAAATGGGATGCTACTTTTGCAGTTGGTTTTCAGCAGAATGAGTCAGCTGCCAACTGCTGCAGGTCAGAGCAATCCTGAGCTGACGTCAGGATTTTTAACAATAAATCGATTTTTTTAAAAAAAAAAAAAAAAAAGAAGAGCTATAAGAAAAGAAGAAACATCCTGACATTCTTCTAAGCTAGATTTCTTGTACATTGAAAATACACCTTGGAAATGTCAGACCTCATTTAGATCAAGAGTTAGCAGAGGGTTTCTGTGTGGGAGGATCTTAGGCACAGTGTCCTAAAGCATGTTTTGAGTTATATTTTAGAACTCTGAATGTTGTCTGTGAGAATCAGAAGTCTTCTGTGCTGTACTTTGAGTGAAAATCTGCAGAGGACTGAGTACCTTTGATCATCTGTTCGTGGTTTGAAAGTTAGGTCTCTTGATAAATTTAGCATTGCCTTCCAGTGCCCTCATTATCCTTTCTTTTCAGTCTGCTGTCCTAATCTCTCACCATCTGCATCTTTTACCTAGTTGACTTCCACTTGCTGTCATTTTGTGTGTCTGTCTTTCAGTTCAACACTGTCTGTGATCTTCATACGTCTTTAATCTCACAGTATTTTGCAGAACTCCTAATTGAATATTACCTTCTGTAGTAAATGTTAAGTTCTCTTGTTAGGCCCTATCAGTTCCTGCCCTCAAATGGTGAGAACCACATAACCGTAAAATAGTTTGGATGTGAACATACTGGCTTCTCTGATGGCTTATCATTCGGGTTGTGACAGTTTGTGCAGAAGCAAGGCAAGTCTCTGTGAGTTCAGGGCTTCACTGCATCTCCATGTTCTTCCTGTGATGCTACAAACAGTACTCCTCTTCTATGACTTGTAGTATCAGCCACTCATTCTGGGTTAGCAGTGGGCAAAATCTGTTTTCTTCATTCCTTCCTGTGTCTTAAGCAGAGAGGTTTTAAGTGGCTACCTATGGTGGACCACACTGCTCTGTGCTGCACTCCACTCTCATCTATTACCCCTTTCCATATTTTCAAAAGAGGTGAGGTAAGAGAGAGATACCCTGCCTACAGGGTTGAGTATCTCTGAAAGTATGGGGAAGCTTCTAAGGTTGCATCCATTACACAAGCCACTTGGTCAGTGAAAAGACTTTTAATTTAGCCCCTATCTGACTACATTACACTCCTTATACACGGCTCAACCTCTCCAACCAGAGGAACGTGAAAGATCATTCTCATCCACCAATGATCTTGGTGTCCTAAACATTCCACCTCTCCAATTCAAGTCAGTCCTGAAAATAAAAGCTTTCAGCATGTCTCCTGTGATTCTTATTTCTCAACAAAGTACATGGAGTATGTTCTGTAAAAGAATATCTGAGTCCATCAGACAATATTTGCCTTAGTTATTTAGTTGCTGAGCATGAGCTCCAAAATGAAAAGTGAAGAAACCTCTTCCACCATTCAACAAAGGCAGCAGCACTCCTCAACAGGAGCAAAATCAGAGGGCCTGAATTTCTGAGGTGCATCTCTTCCCAGTATACAGCTCAAGGGATTTACAAAACATACCAAAACCCACCAGGTTTCCCGTAAAACTGGAGAAGTGGAACAGCCTTTACAGGTGGAAGATGCTTGTAGAAGGAGCTGATTTGGAGAAAGGATGAGGCACCGCTTTCCTGGTGCTAAATCTGGCTAAAGTAATGTTTATGGTGTTCAAACCATAATTAAGAGATTTTAGAATTAGGAAGTGAGCTGTTCTTCAGAACTATGAAGTCAAACGGACTGCTGAGGCAGCATGAGGTGTGTTTGTGCTGGGCTGTAGCACAGGCACACTCAGAAGGCAGAAGTTTGCTTTTGCATACAGTTAAGATATTGGAAAGAAAGGACTTTTAACTCCAAGGATTTAGAGGAACAGAAGAAAGTCTGGAAGAGAGGAAATACTTCCTCAGCACAGTGGTAGTCCAAGTGTAGTTTAGCTAATATTAGCTCAAAAAGGAGCTGGGATGTGGTCCCCTGTGTCATGCAGTGCAGGCCAGGCTTCAGAGGAAGCACAGCACAAGTAACTGGCAGGTCCAGATGGTGCCACGTCCCGTGTCCAGCTGCAGAGATTGCTCCAAACTCACAGGCTCATCACAGAGACAGCAGCAGTAATTGTAGGGCCCTGAACATATCAAAGTTACTGAAATTAATTTTTATACAGTATGTTTAAAAGGTTTCAGGAGAGAAAACTAAGCAAAGCCGTTCAACATCAAAGCTTTGCTCACCATGAGAAGGAGCCTGATGAGAAAGGAGAGAAAGTAACAGGGAAGAAAGTTGGACATCACTTGAAAACTTCCAGTTGCATTTACAAGGGTCGTATTTTGAGATTGAAGTAAGTCCTGGTGAATAAAATTAGCAGTTATATTGTTTATCCTAGGAAAAAGAAATTGGTTTTGGAGAACATGAGGATTTGCAAAAGAAATGTGTTACTCTATTACATTGCACGTTGCTTCATTTGCAAGATCTTTAGGCAGCAATTAGTTGTCCATTAATGAACAATTGTATAGACAGTTCTGAAGTGCATTTGTTTTTCCAAATGTTAAATCATAGCCAAGTAATGGTAGAACTAAAACACAAAATCTGTATCAGAAAGAGAAAAAATTTATCAGAATAGATTTAGATAAAGTAAATAAAATGCAACAAAGTTCTGAACTGACCTCAAACAGCTAATGCCAATTCAGAGTTAACCCTAATGGGAGGAAATGATTTAAAGTCACCTTTTCCAAAAGCTGCCATGTTTCAGAGAAGAAACTTAAACCTGTTGCTTGAACAGGGTAGAATTCAAGACATGTGGAGGCCATTGGGCATTTGGCAGCTCTGATGCTGGTGTAACAGGCTGAGGGATGTGGGGCTTGTCGAAATGGGGGAGGTGGCTCTCAAGAGAGACTTTGGAAATAGACATGTGATGAGTAACATACTAAAGCTGGTAAAACATCAGTTAAGCAACTGTGAAAGCAAAGTAGGTTTTTTGGAGTAGCAGGCTGGTTTGACCCCAGTGAGATACTGAGCAGTTTCCGCTATTGACACTCATCAAGCAGCTTGGTGGAGTTATTTTGTATATAAGATTACGAGATGGCTTAAATGTGCACAGTCCAAGTTTGTTTAGGCTAACCCTGCTTGGCCGTGGCTGACCTAAGAGCTTCATAGTGCTGCATCAGCAGCTGGGCTACCCTTCTTCCTTCTCCTCTGTACTTGAGAGCTACAGACCCTCTGCAGGGTAATTTCACTCTTTTCAACTTTTTTTTTTCCTAGGAAGCTGTAAAATTAAATCTTCATGTGTAGTGTTAGAGTCCACATGCTCTTCTCTTTGGCCATATACTGTACACACACACACACACACCCACCCCCCTTTTAATAGTGCAAGCATGTGTTTTTAACAGCAAAGTGCTTTGGGAAGAGTATTTTTTTATATTTTTTTTAATCAAATCAAATGTATGCAAAGTGAAACGCATGAAAAGAAAAGTTCTCTGAAATAACGCTCAGCCTGCGTCTATGAAGGTTGTTGTTTGTTCTTTTCTTCTACTGTGCTTGGGTTATAGCCTCATTTTCTTCCCTTTTTTTTTTTTTTCTCTTGTGCTCCATTTTCCACCTTGAACAGCATGTTCAACTTACCAGCTTAGCTTCAGGCAAACAGCCCTGGGAGCTGTTATCCCACCAACAGCAAAAACAAGAATGATTTACTCTAGTAGGTAATGTGCTCTTCTCAACCTTTGTTGGGAAGCAGATGCTGTCGTCCTTCTCCTTGTGGAGGCTGGTACTGACTGACTTACCTCCCATTCCAGCCTGAACTCTGAAGTAGCTGAAGCAGTGTTTTTGGAGTGAAAGAAGCAGCACAGTTTTTTCCAGCCTTTTCCTGCTAGCCCTCGGAAGGCAGAGAGTGAAAAATTTCTGCAGCACCTTGCCTGGGCTCTTTGGGACAGGCAGCATAGTGCCAGTAGCCGGGTGCTGATGGCTAAAGCTGTTTCGACGAGTGGTGTGCTACAGGGCAAAGGGCAGTCAGCTGGCTGACTTATTTTTTCCTTCAAAGCACTCCTCCTGAGCGTTCATATCAGCAGGTTCCACGTGTCCAGTCTATTACATGCTCCTGCTGTATTTACTTCTTGCTTGAAATGTCTCCTTGCCTGCTCAGTCCACCTTGCCAACTCCTAACTCTAACAACGACCACAAAAAATTAAGGCTACTAATTGTGCAAGCTTTGAAGTGGGCACTGATTCTGATGACACAGCAGTTCTTTTCTGCTGATCTTTCTGCATCATCTTGTTTATTTAGATGATAAACTCTTCTGCCTGGTATGTCTGCGACTCTGAGTAACATCCTGAAGAAGAGCGATCCTTGGCATTCCTCCTCGGGCTTGGCCGCACTGCAGCAGCCCTGGCCTCCTGGCCCAGCTTGGCCGCGTACACTGTAAAGAGAGCTGGTTGTGTGAGAAAAGGGATACAGGGTGAGGTGAACTGTGTGAGGGGGTAAGGGGAATGGGGGTGGGATTCAAAAACAATGCTACTTCAGTATACAGTTGGTTTGCAGTTATTATAAAGGCTAAAGCAAGCAGAGAAATGGTGACATGGCAAAATTGAGACTCAACGGTACCCAGAAGCATCTGTGAGCATGAGGCCTCGCTCCATGGAGAAAGTCGGGCAAAGCAAGGAGATGTTCATGCAGAGAGGAAAGAGCCCCAGGTAAGGACTACGAGCGAGACACAAGTACAGTATCGAGGACCGGGTGGGAAATAAGACAGAAAGTGTATTTGCAGAGGAAATTTGTAGAGGGACAGAAAAGCTGTAATGTGGGACACGGCTGGAGAAAAAACGAGAGCAGGGCTGGGTGACAGCTGCTCCGAAGTGGGATCTGGTGCTCACAGGCTCAGCCTGGCCCAGCAGCACCTTGGCAGCGCCCAGCCCAGGCGGATGCTGTCCTGGGCTGGGGGCACCGCTGCTGCTGCTACTAAAGAGGTTATTTTCAAGACTCGCATGTGCTGCTGTGTGCAGCTTTAGGGCTCCCGCGGTGCGAGATCCAAGGCTCGTTATAACCGCATCACACTTGTGAAGCAGCCGAGCGGCGGTGCAGCTAACGAGCTGTTAGCGGCGGCCTGCTCGGAGCCCTTCTTTTGCCAAATTAGTACCCACGGGGACAGGCCCGGCAGTGAGGGAGCCGGCTGCCACCGCCTGCCGCAGAGCGTGGTTCCAGCGGGAGGAGCCCGGCCGGCGGAGCGCGGCCGCGGAGCTCCGGGGCCCCACAGCACCACCTAGTGCCGCCCGGCCCGGCCGCGGCAGCGGGCCCGGGGCGGTCACCGACTCGTCTTGTAACAAATCGGATGTGTTCATGACTAATGATGCACATGTCCGAAGTGGAAGCAGCAGAACAGGTCTGCGGTGTCCGCACCGTGCGGCGGGGAGCGTTGTCATGTGTCGTACAGGCAGGTCCTTTTTTATTTTTTTTTTTATTTAAAGAAAAAATAATCTAAAATGTCTGTATCACTAGAATACTTTAGCGCACAAAGACAGCATTGGACAGTACCTGGCCTAACTCTAGGGCTGTCCTCGTTTTAAAAAGCTCTATTGTCATGTGACACCGAAAGAAAAAAATAAACCCCAACAATCCAAATATAAAAATTGTTGTACAAATATATTTTTCTTTATAGTACATAATCACTCTTAAAATACATCATTTCCTTAGTAAATGTTTGCAACAATATTAAAATAAATAAAACATACTAGAGAAAGTTCAGTTTCATCATAAAACTGCAAACCAGAAGAGTATAAAAATTAAAGTCTACTTCAGAGAGGTGTTGTCTTTCCTTTTTTTTTTTTTTTTTTTCCAGACCAGAGTGAAAAACATGTAAAGGTGCCAGACCTATGCAGACTGCTAGGAGTCCTACCTTTCACTAGGTTCTGATGTCAGTCAGCCTGCACTCATCCCGCTGCAAGTGTGTGCAGGGTCGGGTCGACAGCCTCCTCCGTTTGAAGAGGAAATACCAATTCTCCCTTAACCACGGAGACGTGTCAGATGTTGACTGCCTTGCAAGTTAATATCCTCTCTTCCTTCATTCTCACCTACGCACACGGAGTAGTGCGCTGATGTGAAAAGGGCATTTGGCCTTTTTTGCTAAGTTGAAATTACAGTTGCTGCACGGAAAACAGAGGAGGAAGTTTTCTGTGTGCCTTGCTGGTATCGTCCTTAATTCGTTTGCAGGAAGTGAATCCAAAGAAGGTTTTTACACTCTGTTTTTTCTATTTTCCACCCAGGTTTGATTATTTTTCTCACATTCTTCCTGCTGTCTGGACCTCTTACTCCAGCAAGAACACTTCTAAAAGTTTTCTGAAATGACTAGGTTGGGCAAAGCACGTTATTTCTGCTTGCCATCTCAGTTGTACCAAATTAGAGCAGCTTTTCAAAGGAAGTCTGGTTTTACCGCTAAAAGTGGCAAAACTTCCAAGAGTGTACTAACTTGCACACAATTAACCATGGAAGGGAGGTGATTCCCAAACGCACATGTAGTCGCTGCAGTGAACACCTCCTGCAAGGCTCAATTTGTGCATGGCTCCTGCAGGTTCAGAAGCTCTGGTCCTGTCATCGTGGGGCACTGCTGACATCACAAAGAGGGTGCCCACACCACACCTCACAGCCTCGTCTCCTGCACTTCTTCCTCTGTCTCCTCTTGCAAGGCAGTGATTTTGGGTTGCGGTTTGCGTTTGCTGGAGTTTCTGTGGTGCATTGGGAGCAGCTTAAGGCGATCAGCGTGGCTGATGGCTTGTCTCAAGGAGCTCTTTTCGTTCAGCAACTTCTGAATGGTTTCATACTGCCGCAATTTATTGTCCTCGATGACCTGTAGAAACGTATCACTCCGTTAGATGGGCAATGGTGGTGCTGACAGAATTCAGCTCATACAACTAATGGAGCAGGGAAGAGACATGAAGACATAACAGAGATCTTCTAACAGGAAAAGCCCAGTTTACAGTTTGCAATTTCTAACTACAGCCATAAAAACAGATATTAAAATTTTAACATGTGGAAAAGGTGCTTGTTGCTTGTTACAAAATGCCATTGGGCTTACTCCTTTCTTCTTGCAACTTGATTTTTACTGCTGAGATTGATTGTGGAAGTCTCCAGGTACTGTGGCATTTCCCCAGCACTGCTAAATGGCCAGGTTGAGAAAGTGTTAACTGCAGAAAAGAGAGTTGTATCACAAGCAGAGGGAGCTTGCTTCCAGCCTCCTTTGCTTTCTTCTCACCAAACAAGGAAGAGCTGCTGGCCTGTGTTTGAAGGAGACAACAGGTTTGCCCTGTGCGGCTGTGCCAGCCTCCCATCAGGCAGCAGACAGGCAAAAATCAGGCTCCTCCGCTGCACTGCAATGCCAGCACGTGAGGCACAGGTGAGGGCACAGGTCTGACAGGAAAGAGTTTTTAGCAGCTCTGTTGCTAAAACATTGTTGGGAGGGTGGGAAACCTGCTCCGGGCAGAGGCTGGTGCCTGCCAGGGCTCCCCTGACACAGCTGAGTGCCGTGTGGGCTGGCAGCAAGGCTGAAGTCCAGCATACAGACAGGAGCAGCACGTCCAAAACGATGTACAAGCTGTCTATTGACTAGTGTTCCTCCTGTTGTGCTAATATGCCCAAGCAAATACACATGGAAAACGATGTTTCACTCCGCTAATAAAACGAAGGTCCTCTCTTATGGAAGAGTCAAGAAAATACAGAGGAAGGAAATTTGTTTTTAAGAACAATTACATCGCTTGCCTTTTATTTCCTTTACTGACCATTTTTATGTAACAAAGGAAATACCCCAGGACTTCAATAGTTTGTCACCTTGATTAAACGAGAAAGCACTATTCAAGTGGCTTGATGAAAGAAATCAGTGATTATGACCATCAGATGTTTTCTCAGGAAACCCCTCTGCCCCATGGAGCCTCTCACAGCCCAAGAACAAGTGCAGCTGTTTCTGCACTAGCAATGGTAAAGCCCTGTGAGGCACTGGGATTTTTCTGGAGCTCCTGAGGCAATCAGCAATATAAGGCACCAGATTAGCAGCTGAGTAACCTGCACAACTGTACTTGTGGTTCAAAGAAGGGATCCAGCTCTTCCATAATGTGACCCAGCTCATCTGAACACATGTGTCTATGATGGCTCAGGTGAAAGAACAAACAGGATCTTGATGCTCTCCTGCAGGTGAATAGGTTGCTCAACTGCCCTGAATGACCCCCATCAATCCAGTCAACTTCATCGACTCTGCTTGGTGCATTTTGCATATTCATCAAATGTAATGAAACAACAGTACATGAGACTGTGAGAAACACTCACCAAAAATCGCTGGCACTCCAGCATTGCCTCCAGCCTGTGCTCAGAGAGTATCACTGTGCAGTTGGCAAACGCATGCTTCAGGGTCTTCCTGATCACTTGGGAAGTTCTGAAAGGCAAATCAGCATCAGCGTTTAGACTGCAATGTACATGCCAGAACAGCTCATAACTTCATTGATGGTATTTGATGGTATAGATGGTCTGGCTGCGTGTTGTAAAGCTCATGTGCATGGACACCAACACTCTGTAGTGTTTCAGCATGCTGCATTTTTGCTGTGAAAGTGCGTATCCACCACAAAGCTAAGGTTGTACCTAGGCTTCCCTGATGCCCCATGCAGAATTACTAACATACATTACTGAAATCGGGTTTGGTAATGGACCAGACAAGTTACAGAATGTCTTTTTTGGTGGTGCTGCTTCATTGATTTTCTTATTTCACAGAATCATAGAATGCTTTGGGTTGGAAGGGACCTTCGAAGGTCATTTCGTCCAAGCCCCTTGCAGTCAGCAGGGCATCTTCAAGTAGATCAGGTTGCCCAGAGCACCATCCAACCTGACCTTGAATGTTTCCAGGGATGGGGCACCTACCACATCTCAGGGCAATCTGTTCCAGTGTTTTGCCATTGTCATCGTAAAAAATTTCTTCCTTACAGCTAGTCTATTTCATATTAGAACGTACAACAAATGATCACAACGTACACAGGGTCCAGGTGAGCACTTGGTTCGTCGAGCAGCAAGATTTTAGCTTTGCTGAGGACTGACCGGGCAAGGCACATCAGCTGTTTGTGGCCGTGACTGAGGACGCAGCCTCCATCCACAAGAACGAAATCAAGCTGGCCTGGAAATTGCTCAATTACAGACTTCAGCCCAACCTGCCAGAAAGAATAAGGACAGGAAAAATCAGTGAGATACAATTACTGATGACTGTGGGTATGGCAACCAATGCCTTTAATTTCTTTGCCTTTCATTTCTGACAGGGAAGAGAAAATATAAATCGATGAAAAGGAGAATCTGTCCTATAAAGACTACAGGCTAGTAGCTGGATGATGGGAAAACTGAAATATTTCCTTTTTACGACATACTAGGATTTATGTGGGAAAGCTGAGAGTTAATGCTTCATTTGTTTGTCACATACAATGAGTTCTGGTATTTTGTCCAAACATTCTGAGTTAGCAGCCTAGAGAAAGCAATATATTTTAAACTTTTTATCCAGCAGCGATACACATCATTGGAAATGCTAAGGAAAGTGGTTTTTGAAAGGAAACCAGGCCTCTTTGGTTACTAGGAGGGTAAAAAGAAACAACCAAAATTCACATGCTACATAAACAGCATCAGAGAAAATAACCCAGGTCACCATGGCCATCGTCTCTATGGCTCTGAGAGCTTTTCCATCTGCCCCCTTGGCTGCCCCAAAGGTCTTGTGCACTTTGTTCATACTAATGGCATCATGGGCTTCCCTCTAGTACTGCTGACAAATGTTTAGAGGGGTGCCCAGGTCAAGCAAAGCTGCTTCACTTGGACCAGACACCAGAATCCATCCCAGGAGATGTCTTCTGACTGTTTCTTCTAGCGCTCCTTTTTGCTCTCATCAGGAGATGCCTTTTGTACCCATCAAAGCAAAGCTTTGCATCTTCCACAGGTCCAAATTGACTGGCCTAACCCATACTGTTTGCAGAGAAATTTTTGTAAAATATGAGAACCAGGAAACATACGTGACTTGCATTGTTCCAAAAGACTTCATAAAAATGAGATGCAACCCTTGTGGTTTATGAAGAGCACCCCTGGATTTTTGAAATATTACTGATCTGCAATTCATTTTCATTCCAGGGAGAAAAAAAAAGTTAAATTCCTCCTTTGTGTTTCCATTTTACATGGAAACCATACTAAACTGGGGTGTGTGGGTATGTCTGTTGAGTTTCTGAAGAATTCATTATTTTATTTATAAGCAAATTAAGGCCACTGCTTTGTCCCTCACTCCTTTTTTGAACACACATCGTGTCCTTTGAAGAAATTTTGCAACTAATGCCTGGAAAAGATGCTTTCTTCTTAAAACTGCACAAGGTCTCTCCATGTACCTGTAGGGTCCAGATGGCTGACTACAAGAGTAAACTCAGCCTCAAAAGTTGATGCAAGTCTGACAGATTCAGGTGCTGATATAGGAGCAATAAAAAGTGAAACATCTGACATCTGTTCAGAAGATGCATTGCTCTCTGCAGCTGACTGCGAGGAGCACAAAAAGCTGATGCTCATCTCGGCAGGATCCTCTAAATCCTCAGCAGCCAGTGTGGGTCAGGGATTAGTTGACAGATAACTTTCTTTCTGTGCCATGCTCCCGAAGTGACACGCTGTCGCTAACAAGCCAGATTTCAAGAGCATGAACTTTGTAAACGATCCAATCTCTCCTACTAAAAGGTATTACAGCTCTTTTCTATTTATTTGCTTTGCTTTCTCACCTGTGCAATGAGAAGCTCTGTATCACACATGGATTTGCCAAACTCCTTAATGATAAACACTTCAAATTAATTTTTTTTCAGGCCATTGTAAATGAGGTTTAGCTCTTTAAAATCCCAAACTCAATTCACAGGCACAGTGAAAACAATCCTCAAATGCAGAAGTAGCGCTTGTCTTTTTTCAAGAACGGGCGTGCTAATCCACACTCCATTTTTTCCCCAGCCTCAGAGAAGCGCAGAAGGTCAGCACTAAGCACCTGTTGCCTCTGCTAGGACAGTCTGAAAAGATCCTGTCATCGTTTCCCCCAAAATGTCACGATTTTATTTGACAGTAAATGACTCATAAAAAGTGTCTACTTTCCTCTTCTCCAAACATAAGGAAGAAAATAGATAAATGCAAAAGAGCGAGCAGAGACAGAGTTAAGCTCCTGGATGGGAAAGGAGGAAGCTTTTGCAGTGTCCCATACTTGTAAAGCATTTTCTGATACTTGTCTGTCGCTATGAACAAGACAAATTCATTACTGAATCTGTGTTAATTAGGTCATCCCTACCTTGGAAAGAAAAATCTGCTTTCCTGGCTGCAACTCCTTACCTCTGGTAAGTCTCACCTGCCTTTTCTCCAAGCACTACGTACACCTGGACAGCCTATTACGCACTACCAGAGCCAATAGGTGGCAGCTGACAACCGTAATGCATGGGGCTCAGCTCAACATGGAAACAGAACTGCAAAAATCTGGCCCCTCATCTCGAAAAAAAAGTTGATAAAACATCAACATAAATTTAGAAGAAAACCTTCAGGTTCATCAAATTTAATATCCCATTATTCTCATTTTCCATGGAAGGGGCAGCAGCCTGTGACACAAGCTGTGTGGAAGCCTGAATGTGGTGTCAGAGAGTGCTCCTTCTCAGCGGGCTTTACATTGGCCTGAGAACTGCGATAACTGGAAAAGACTTTGAAAAAAGATTTTTCTAAGCTGAGTGTAAACAAGTCCGATTGCCATAACGACAGTCTTATTTCTAAGACAGGCCACAGACATTTTTCTTTTTGTTTATGGTCTCCAAAATATTTACTAGTCATTTTTACACATTTTGGTAGAAAAATGCCTTGCAGAGATTTCCTATATTTGCCAAGGCAGTAAAATGAGAAAAGATTACAGGACATTTTGCTGTATCAGCTTCCTCCACTTCTTTTTCTCTCCAGCAGAGCCAAACATAAAACCTCACCTATGCTAAATCACTGCATGAGGAATCCAGACTGTGCTGTATGGAAGCATCCTTTTTTTTTGTTTATAATCTCTGACAAAGGCGCCTTTTTATTAGGTAATAAGGAAACATGGTTTATAGCATAGCATTATCTTTTCTCAGCACTTTTTTTCCTAAGACTCCATATTAAATATAACATATGACAATCATTTGACCTACACTGCACTCCATTTTAACCTCTTCACCAGAGGGATACAAATAACACTGAACAGTTTTACCTCCTCTGCAACCTTCCATATTTCTTCATCACTCCACTGCCCATAAGGATCCAAGTTCATCCGAAAAGTTCCAGAAAATATGAAAACTTTCTATGAGAAAAAAGATACACAGACACAGGTAGATAGATACCATTCTGTAAAGCACAGTAAACTGTAAAGCTCACAGGAAAAGAATAACCTGCTTCCATCACCAGATAGAGCTTATTTCAGGTTATTAAAAATTTTTGAAAACATCGCTCCGGAACAAGTTATTTTAAAAATACGTCTGTTCAGGTTTTGGCAATTGCCTTAACACAAACGAATCCGGTCTTGTCTGAAAAAAAGTAAAAATCACATTTCAGCAGTTTTCAGGATAGAAGATTCCCTGCATTTCCATTTTGGAAAAATTCCTTGCCTTTGCATTTTGGAGACCATTTTCCATCCTTTATTATGTGAAACATATTCAAATAAAATAAAAAGATCACTGACACAAAGCGTGTGTGCCCACAATTCTGTTTTGAGACAAAAAAACCCTAGTGGATATTGGTCTGTATACAGGCACAGTGCCCTAAGTTGGTTTTCATAACTTAATCTTTCTTTTTTTAACCAACTGTAGCCAAATATGAACTCACATCATTCTGTTACCTGACATTTCACTATGTCCCAGCCCTATCTCAATTTTTTTTTTCTCTCTTTTGCTCTCTCTTTCTTTGTCACGTCACTGAGATAAGACACAGCACAACCTGATTCATGAGTGTAGCTGCAACAACCTGCTCTCCTGTGAGTCTTCCCCAATGGATGCTACATCCCGCGCTCTCTCCCTGCTCTGTCCTGCGCCTCCCTTCCATCACACAAGATGAAGAGGATACACATTTCCCAGCGCTGACAGCGCATCCTTCCTGCACTGAAGTTTACTACTCAGTTCTGATTTCTCATCAGTTTAGGCAAGCAGACTTAAGCGAACATCCCTTAGATACTCATTTTGTAGCTCAAAAGCAGTGACTCAGACAAAATTAAATATTTGTTTAATATTTTTTTACATGGGATGGGTGTGTCAGATTCTGGTGGAAAGTAGGTTCTTCAAGGGACACTGAGGTTGCACAACATTTCTTATGAGATAAAACCAAGCTGTTGCTTTCTATGCTGCGAGGTACACCTGCTTTGTGTAGCAGGGAGAACTTGCTCTCAAAGAATATAAATGCCTTGTTGAGAAATATCACCACTTGCTTGCTCTTTCCCTGTACATACAGAACAAACACTAAGAGGAAAGATTTGAGACAATTAGTTTCTTCTCCTTTGTCTTTCTAAAGAAAATATTTATTTAGAGAAAAACATGTTGACATGCCAGTGGTTCACAACCACATAATTTCTTGGAGCCTGGGTAGTCAAACGCTACTGAAGGCAGCAAAGGACTAGATGTACCAGCAGAAAATGGCTGAGAGAATATACCTAGCAAGTGCTTTCGCAGAGTCTGGCCAGTCTACCACAACTTCCATCGGACCTAACGTGGGAACTTGGCATTCTTTCACCAGATTTCAAAGCGATTTATAAACACATCTACATTAATCATTTAATTATAATTAATTAAAAGTTTAAATGTGGCAGAGGAAAATAAATTACATTAATTAATTTGCTTAATTTCAATACGCAAGCCATTGCCAATAACTTATTTGGTGTAAGAGAGAAGAAAGTACCTGATTCAAGAGACCAGAGTGGAAAAGCAGCTGCACCGTGGTGCCCTACAGTCGGTGAGGTGGATTTAAGTGCGATGATACCTTCACCGCACTGCCAGCAATTCACCGATCGAGCTGCAGTGCGCACTGCTCAAAGTCATTGAAGCACTTTTGTTAGAGACTAGGGGGAAAAGTAGACTCTTTCCTTTGTAACCATGATTGTTAATTACATTGAATGCCACGGCAAAGTACGGGGCAGCCCTTTTCCCATGCCCTGCACCGGTTAGGTGGCGTGAGTGGGGTGACATATTTGCAGCAGGATTAGATTCTCCCAAGTAGTGGGTGTGGTGGAAACAATAACGCTGCAGAAAGAGTGTTAGACATGGGTTTGTTCACACTTCGAGCACCATACATTTAACTAATGGAATAGGTATTTTCATTTCTCAGTGGTAAAGAATAGTTAACTGAACAAACCAGTTTTGAGAAAGATAGGACTGAATAACATTCCTGCTGAAGTGCAGCAGTCAGAGAAATAAAGGGAACTATTTTCTTCAGAAAGTGCTGTTATTCCTAATAACAGTGCTTTCAAGAAGTAGAGAACTAAAAGCAAGCTATTCCCAAAAGTACTTTTTTTTTTTTTTAAACAAGTTAAATATCTCATTGTCCTGAATTCTGGTACTTCTCTCTCCATTTCAGCACCCCTTTCCTCCAATCTCATGAGAAACCACACAGGGGTCACTCGAGTAAATATCATGTGAGTCACATGGGCAGTTTAGAGTACGCTTAAAAAGAAGCAGAAAAAAAAACCCCACAAATTCTTAAAAGCTAGAAGTCTAAAGATAAAACTCAAAAGTGAATCCCATGGACTTATGTGTTGTTTATAAATATGGAAGAAGAAGTACAAATAAGAGAAGCATTGGAAGGGGGAATGGGTGGCTGGGGAGACTGACAGCAAATCTTTTCCTTCTTGGTCACTTGTTCAAAATCACCCAGGATGATAATGGGTGTGATCATACAACAAACAGTTTCTCAGACCGGACATCCACCCACAAGCAAAACACTCCAGACTATAAATATGGTCATGTTTATGTTCTGATTACCCCAAATATTGTACGTCAACCCTTCTGAGGGGCACTAATCCCCCTCAGTGGCTAAAGCCTCTGGGTGTGGGATACACCCAATTTGTGGCAATAAGCTTCGTAATTGATTTAAGTGTTATGTGGAGAACCAAGACCCTGGAGGAGAGCAAACACATACAGAAGAGCAAAGGATCAGTTGAGAAGAGGCTGCTAAGGAGTGAGAGTATCCTGGCTGTGAGTAACTGCAGGTCCTCAGCCAGATCCATGGACCCTTGTTCCCATACGCCCCAGGGCTGGAGAACAAATGCAACATCAGCTGGAACCAGACACCAGCTCCATGCTCAGAGAAGTTAGAGTAACATTATGCCTTCCATGTAGCCCACTCTGCTTTATATATATTATGGTAACAATATCAACTTGAAAGAAAATCATTTTACTATGTGAATGCTTTAGTACTAGGTGCAGAGTTAGAGGTTTTGTTTTCCTAAGTGTCCTTTAGGGACTTTACATTGACATTAAAATATTTACAGGCAAGAATAAGAGCATGAGAGCAATGAAGACCTTCTGCAAGTTTTTGGGGGCCAGTTCTGTAATGTTCTCCCCTGTAGATGCTAAATCCTCTGACTCCCATAGATCTTACTGGTAAACACCAGTGCATGGCAGCACTGCACCCATGATGCAGAAAATGACATAGGTACTGTCCGAACTGAGCAAGTGGGGTTGTTAACTAATGTCCCCATGTGCTATGTGCATGGGTCTGGTGCAGCAGATGCTCGACTGTATGGTGGTGCTGACTCATCTCAATGTCCAACCTCTGCGGGACCCTCTGTGGGACCACCTCTGGGGAGTAGTGCAGCCCAGCAGGCTGCACCGTGCAGGAGTGCCCTGGCTCGCTGTGAAACAGCCACCCCTGCGATCTCCGAAAGGGAACAGTTCTCGAGGGTATGAGAGGCAATGAAACAGTGCTGGAGACAGACAGGCAGGAGTAATTTAAGAAGTGAAATAGGTACTGAAAAATTCGAACTACAGAGTTAGAAGTTGCAAAATTTCACTTCTTAATAAAGGAGTGAAAGTGATTTTTTTTTTTTTTTTTGTCAGCTGGCAGTCCCACAAACTGTAGTACTCATTCTCCATGCTAAGCTTGATTTTAACTTTATATGGAGTATTTACGTGTAGAAAATGGTGTGAGATCTGCTAGGATGCAGAACAGAATAACATTCAAGAAGACAGCAGAAGTCAGCCCCTTCCTTTGAGCTAGCAGCACCTTATAGGTCTCAGATGTCTCCTCATTTATTTTAATGGAAAATTGGCTGCAGGTCTCCTGTTCTCCATTCAGAGCCAAATTTCTGAAGGCATTTTCTCAACTTGACTCCATTAAATTCTTTGGGATGCAATCTGCACAACAATCTGTATGCAAAAGAGCTTCAGTGTGTTGAAACCAGATGCAGCTGGATGCACCTTGCAAATGTGGTGGGAAAATTCTTGCAGAAGCATCAGAAAGGACTGCCCAGAAAGAAGAGATGATGGGCTTTGATTGTACTTCAAACAGTCTGTTATCGCTGAAGTAATTGCTTTGCATGGGAATGACAAACATCCTGTAGGAGCAGCACTGTCATCAGGCTGTTCTTCAGCAGCCTGGGCCCATGAGGAACTACGGCAAGGAACTTCCTTGTGGGCGCTCCAGGAAACGTGTTTTACATGATTTTACCTCTTCACGCCACTGCAATGCACTCACAGATGGATTTGAGATACTGAAAGAAACAGGTTTTTGCCTTTGCTCCAGCTCAGCATGATCCCTGACCACCCTGCAGGCCATTCCAGCATCACCTGCCTGGAGCAGACAGCAGTGCGTTAGGACGCTCTGTGTGCTGTGCTGGTGCACATCAACGAGGTTCGTATTGAGGAAAACCACTTCTTTTCCTCTAAATTGGGGAATTTAGGGATAAGGAAGAGCAGGAGAGTGTTGGAAAGTTTTCACGAGGAAGCATGCCTCAGGTAGAGCCCCATTTTGCTAGTGAAGCTGCTCCTGGAGACAGCAAATATCCAGGTGTTGCTGTAGGCCAGCCTCCCAGGAAAGGCAAGGCAACTTTTTTTTTCTTTTTTTTTTTTTCCCATTCTGAGGCCATAGGTGAACAGGAAAGAACAAAAGGCTCCCTTTGTTCTGCCGGGAAAGGCAAGGTGGCATATGCAATTTCTCTTCCCTGCTGGGAAAGTGATGGTGAAAACTTCATTTTGTTCTGAATGTGGGAACTTTTGAGGCATAATGTGCAGTTCTTTGGCAAGGCTTTGGGACAGGAGCTGCGAGCTGAAGCATGCAAACAGACTGGCAGCTCTCGTGACCTTCCAGAGAATGGAAGGCTCGGATTTTTTGGCATTGATCCATGTATCAGGGGTTTCCAAACTGAACTAAATGTGTAATTTTAACAGTGAACTAACAATGCACTTCACTAGCAGAAGGGCAAGTGACGGTGCTCATGTAATGAACGTCTCTTGTTTTTTGCTGATGGCTGCAGAATGATGTTTTCTGTACCGTTAGTGACACTGACTATAGTGAGTACTCAGCTATGAGGATTATTAATCATATTTTTCATGGGGACAACGAGGCTACTTGTTACTAAGCATTCAGTTTTGTCCTCAGTCCATGCATTCCAAAAGACAGCTGGAAATGGAAAGCAGAAACCCTGCTGGGCAAAGACATCCCAGAGAGAGAATGGGCAAAAGGATGACTATGAGAGAGACAGGGAAGCCCTCTCCAATACAGGAAATTATACTTGGCTGTATAGGGAAATTTCTCAATGGAGACATAGCTTATACTGGTAAAAGCATCCTTCATCCTACACAGCCATCCTTTGGAGGTGAGCTGGATCACATAACTGTCCTCTGAACTAAATACATGCCACTGCATTTGCAGTTTCCTGCATAGCTGCCTCGATCTGAAGGGGTGACGTTTTTCATACTGGCAAGCAACGTTCATGCTGCAGAACTGAACCAACAACAATAAAGAAATAAAAGTTTACAGGAATAGATAGACGTGAAACTATTGGAAAGAGGACAGAAAGGGTGACGACAGGTGACCTATCAAAGGGCAGCTTGCCAAGGAAGCCTCAGCTCAGCAGACAGCATGTGACCAACCAGGCTGTCAGTAGAGCTCACACAAGAAACTAATCCAACCAGTGGACTCATCACTACTCTCTTGGTTCTGTGTTATTGAGGGTGTAACTTGGCAGTGAAGAAAGGATCTGTTCTGGCAAGGTCAAAGTGCTAAAAAATTGCTACCTTTGAGGAAATTTCAGAGCACGATTGTAGAAATGCAGAAAGAGGAGAGAGATGTGCCTTTTTTGCATGCCTACTTTAAATAAATGCCACTCAGGCTACTGTAGGATAACATTTTTGAAAGGGAAGCTATCACAACTCAAAACTTGTCATTAAGTAGAAAGATTGAATTTTGAGACCCTCTTGTGTTTGCAAAATCAAAGCCATTGTGTTTCCAGCATGAGCATTTCACATCTTTTAACAGCTACCAAAACCAAGACAGTGCCATCAGGAACAACTTGGTTGGAGTTAAATCCCACCTCCATGACACTAAAAGAGATCAGGAGTGACTATAGCAACTGAGTGACAGTCACATTAGTGACTTCAGTGCAATTAGTTTGGTTTGTTGTATTGTGGTAGAAAGCAGAATTTAGACTACATACCTGCTGGTGGGTGAAAATGAAGACAGACCTCTGCTCTGCTATGATCATTATGGAAAAGAAAATCACTATTTTGAAAATGTAAACCTGACAGCGTAATTTTTTAATTAAATCAGCTGGTTGTCCCAGACTCCCTCCAACTATTTTGAAGTGCCTCATGTAGTCAGTGCACAACATCTTTATACCACACAAAAGTTCACTGCAGCTCACCAGCTTTCTAAGACAGTAACCACCTTTCTAAGACAGTTGACTATCTGGGAACAAACAATATGCACAGAAAGCAGCTGGCAACTCCTTTACTGGAGGGGATGGGGGGAATAGCAGGCTAAGGGTTTGACAGCTGACAGTCAAAAGGAGTGGCCCACAAGGAATGAGCCAATCAAGGTGATAAAATGATCTAACCACACTTATGAGTCTCTGGGGCTAGCAGCCATCCCTCAAGAATGGATAAAGGTGGGACAGACAGAGAGCGTGTCCCTTCACAGTGTGGCAGGCTGATCTGCAACTGGTGTCCCTCTGCCTTCCAATACGATAAGTGACTCATTGGTAAGATTGAATTCAACTGCTACTTGAATTAATGTGCCACACACACAAGATTTCCAAACGAATGAACATTGTTATGGAAAAAACTGTGTATGTTAGTAGCTGAAGAACTATCCAGTCTATAGCTTTCAAAGAAGTGAAGGCCAATATGTGTTACTCCTGTATCAGTGTTGTTGGAAAGGACTGACAGCTTTCAAAAACAAGAATACAAAACATGGTATTAAAATTATGCAGTCTAGTCTGTCAGCTTTCATTCCTATCTTTACAGTGAGTGATCACTTTTTAGTGTTACTTCATGCAGCCAAGAATGTTCACTTTTGAGACATAATCCAGAGCTGTAACTAATATAGGACACTGGTCCTGTGGCAGAGACATTGGCAAGGGACTTGGAAGCCCTAGGTTAACTGTTTGCTTCTCCTTATACTGATTTTCTTCTTCCAGTTATTTGAAAGTATCAGGGTGCCTAAACCAATGTGAGGAGCTGCTTCTTTTTTCATGTCTGAATTGGTATTTCCTCCCATATGCCAGGACCGCTGCAAGCATAAATAACATGAAGTGCTCCCTTATACATGCACCATGACATGGTAATGAGAGGTGACAGCTAAAAAAACTGGGGATCAGCTAGTGGTCTAGTAAAATACGAGAAAAGCAGTAATTCTGCTACCAACTTGTCAGGGAAAACAGGCAATGTATAGTATCCACATGTTAACTATAATATGTGAGGTAGGGCTTTAGAAAACAGCAGCTGAGAACACCACTGATTAAGTATTTTTTCTTCAGGTGGCAGTATCTTATTTTGATTCAATATGCAAAATGTTTCAGGAATAAGCAGGCTACAAACACTTCTGTGAGCGTGCTGTACCTTCCTATTTCTGGAAGAGTTCTTGTGTGAGTGGCATAGAAACCCTCAAAAAGTAGAGTGCAAATCATCTTATTCAATCCATCCACGCATCTATCCATCCATCCATCCATCTCACTTCCCTTTTCACAACATCTTTGCATTTCGTTTCTGTTTCTTGGCATAAAACAAAGAACTTCTAGCTTGAAAGTAACTATGAACATATGGATATACAATCAATGAAAATAAAGGCACTCAAGTACACAATAGTCTCACTACCTGAGGAATCACTCCAAATGCTTTTCTCCATTGCTGCACGCTGACTGTGTTCCAGGAGACTCCATCGATCTGAATATCCCCTTCTGTATTCAGCAGTCTTAAAAATGCAAAAAGTAAAGTGCTTTTTCCTGAACCAGTTCTTCCTAAAAGCCCCACCTGCAAAGCAAATCATAAAAGCAAACATTTAATACTGCTCACACATTAACCACAGACCAAGGCATAAACACTTAGAGATCTCAGCAGTGGAAAACAATCCAAATGGTTTCCAGTGGGATAGTAGATATCGCTCATTTGGGAATGATAAAAGCCTATGGCAAGGGCTGAACAAAACCCTGGGCCAGTCTTTTCTTTGCTTTGTTAGAATTAACTAAGATGAAAAATCTGTTAGTCTACCCTTAGCTGAAGAACAGAAATTTGGTTTCTATATTATCTTGTACTGATTAGTCCAGCTCTTTGTGCCTTTCCCCTTTCTTTTGCTATGAAGCCCTCTTCAGCCAAACCCCATCCAGCAGACAAAACCCAATAGATAGTACACTTGAATCACACTACTAAGCTACTCCATTTCCATATAATTGAAAATAGAAGGACAAGCTCTGATCAGACTACGAATTTGTGGTGGGGTGGCTTGGGCCTGAGGCAGTGGTCCCAGTGCGCACCATGCCATTGCCCACCCCCAAGCAGCAATGCGAGTCCTCAACCTTCCCAGCTGTCCCTACCTTTCAGTATCTCTTAGGTGGAAAGAAACATAGTACATAGTGGGTTTTGTAAAGGTTACATTTCCCTTGTAGGATTGCACTAACCTATTGCTGGAAAGAGCAATAGCTGCAGTAACGAGCAGCAAATGCTGAGATACGGTCCTTTCCAGACGCTGGGTTATACACAGCTAATGATGTCCTGTCTGAGCATGGGCTGCTTATGTAAGGTGACAATGTACATGTGAAGGTGAAGAAGAGGATTCTTCCTGCTGCCTGGAATCCTTTCTGTAACAGTGCCTCAGGCCTCCAAGTCAGATGAGCAGTCTGTGCTGTTGCATCACCATCTATTGATTGGGTAGATTTGTACTCCAATCTATAGAGAAGGTGTGAGGGAAGACCCAGAGAACTACAGACCTGTTAGACCAACCTCAGTTCATGGAAAAAATTATGGAGATTATACCGCATACTATTGAAAGGCATTTAAAGAATAATGCAATCATCAGACATGGTCAAAATGGGTTCACAAAGGGAAAGTCCTGTTTAACTAATCTGATACCCTTCTGGGATAAGGTCAAACACCCACTGGATGAAGGGAAGGTGGGGGATGTGGTTTTCCTGGATTTTAGTAAAACATTTGACACTGCCCCTCAGAGCATCCTGCTGAACAAGTCATCCAGCTGTGGGATGAGCAGGTTCACTGTGCGCTGAGTGAAGAAATGGCTGAAGAGCAGGGCTCAAAGGGTTGTGGTGAATGGGGCTACAACTGGCCGGGGGCCAGTCACCAGGGGTGTTTCTCAGGGTTCAGTTCTAGGGCCAGTTCTGTTCAATATACTTAGTGACTATCTGGATACAGGAGTTGAATGCACCATTGGCAAGTTTGTCGATGATACCAAAATGGGAAGTGCAGTTGACTCTCTTGAGGGACAAGAGGCCTTCCAGAGGGATCTAGGTAGATTGCGGCATTGGGCAATGATTAATGCAATGAAATTTAACAAGTCCAAATACCGGATTCTGCACCTAGGATGGAGTAATGCTGGGCACCAGTATAGACTGGGAGAGGAGTGGCTGGAGAGCAGCGCTGCAGAAAGGGATCTGGGGGTGCCGGATGACAGCAGGCTCGATATGAGTCATTGGTGTGCCCTGGAAGCCAAGAGAGCAAACTGCTTCCCGAGGTACGAACACAACATCACCAGCCGGTCAAAAGAGGTGCTTATCCCACTGTATTCAGCGCTGGTGCGGCCTCACTTTGAGGACTGTGTCCAGTTCCAGGCCCCACAATTTAAGAAGGATGTGAAGGTCCTTGAATGCATCCAGAGGAGGGCACCAAAACTGGTGGGAGGGCTGGAAGGAGTGTCCTATGAGGATTAAGGGCTTTGGGCTTGTCTAGTTTGGAGAAAGAGAGGAAATTCTAGTTTGGAAAAAAATGATACTGAGGGGTGACTTCATTGCTCTCTACAGCTTCCTGCAGAGAGGAAGGGGAGATGCAGGTGCTGATCTCTTCTCCCTGGTATCCGGTGACAGAACACATGGGAATGGTTCAAAGCTGCATCAGGGCAGGTTTAGATTGAACATTAGGAAGCATTTCTTCACTGAGACTGTGGTCGAACACTGGAACAGGCTTCCTACAGAGATGGTCGATGCCCTGTACTGACACTGTTTAAAAGGCATTTGGGCAATGCCCTTAATAACATGCTTTAACTTTTGGTCAGCCCTGAATTGGTCAGGCAGTTGGACCAGATGATTGTTGTAGGTCCCTTCCAACATAAATATTCTATTCTATTCTATTCTATTCTATTCTATTCTATTCTATTCTATTCTATTCTATTCTATTCTATTCTATTCTATTCTATTCTATTCTATTCTATTCTATTCTATTCCTATTCCTATTCCTATTCCTATTCTACCCCCTCAGCAGAGAATAGTTCTCCCCTTTCCCGCTTGTTTTACACATGCTTCCCTATGGGGCAGAGACAAATCCTCTCCAGTTTCATGAGCACGCTCCAATTCTGGAGATGCTACCTCTAAGTCCAGGGTTCATCACTGAAATTGGATCGAGTTCCTAAATCATAGACATTGTAAAAAGGATCTTTGTTTTAATTGGTCTGTCCCCTCTCTGTACAGTACAGAAGTATCTTTCATTTTCCATACTCCATTTCTTCAAGGGATTTTCCAGGAAGTAAATTCAACAGACTGCAGTGGCACTCGCACCTCCATGCTCCAAGAATGACAGATGCCTCTCTACCAAAGGCAGAGTGGTTTCAGGATGGTGCTACAAGAAGTCAGACCCCCAGTTTCAGAACTTTGGTGCCCTCAAACTTAGTACGTGAAATATTCAGTTCATATAAACCAAGACAGATCTACCACACCTGGCAGAGGCTGGTGCTATCCAAACTAGGAGCAAAAAGCTGCCTCGTGGCAAGGCCAGGGACCTGTCACTGAACCTGTTTTCTCATCTACATGGGATAGTTAAATTCTCCTCTTCATCTGTCCTGAAACTAAAGATCTTTTTTGAACACAACCCCAAACACACATGAAGATTAACTACAGGTTTGTCAATCCTCTAAAGAATAGTGCTGTTTATGGTTTGTAATATAGTAATTTGGGGTGGCTTAGAGCCCTCATCAAACAGGAAAGACAGCACCTCCACCCTCCAGCCGCCAGAGCCAGCGGTGCGTTACCCTTGGCACAGGGGCCGGTATTCTTTTGTGCCCTGCTCCACCTGGGTCAGGCTGCCCTCAGCACCTGTGCTCACAAGCAAGCTTCCTTCTCCCCAGGAGGAGAAGGCAGACAACTTCAGGCACAAGAATACAACTTGGGAAAATGCTCATACATATTTTATCTGTATATTCTGCTCCTCATTGCCAGCAAACATCTCCACTGTGCTTTACTGAAGTGTAAATGGCCTCAAGATATCTAGGACAACTGAGGCAGATTTTCCTTGCCTTTTTTTTTTTTGTGGCTGTTAGTAGACAATAAACCTACAGATGAGCTCTTTTTAAAAGAGACAAGTGACATGTCTGTTCTTCAGGTTGCTTTGTTTTGTGACAATCTCATTTACCAAACCTTACTGAACTCAACCTACTCTTCAGTCAATTAATAGGTTTATAATGACAATTCTACAGTTAAGCTCAATAGAAGTCAGATCAAAGACAACAAAACAGTGTCTCACCCTCTGCCCTGAACTTATTGAAAAGGAAATGTTTTCTAATACAGTAGCTCCTCCTTCACTGTATTTGGCTGCAAGGTCCTTCACAGTCATTTGGCCTCCGGATGGCCAGTTCTTCTTTTCCTTCACATGCCTGTTTTCAATCACAAGGGCATCTGAAAGCTGGTTATTCTTCTGTGGCTTAATGTTTTTCATCTCCTCTGTTGGCATGTCAATGAATTTAAATATTCGTCCGACAGACCGCATCTACAAATCAAAACAAACAGTATTTTAATTGTAATTAATACTTAGCTATCAAAACAAATTAAAACAAATTATTCCTAATTCCTAGCCAGAATGGTGAGACTCTTTGCTGTGTAAGTTATACCATGATATAATTTTCAAAGGTAGGACACTTCTTTGTACAGAGCTGTAGATTGTATTGCTCTTGTACTACTGACATTGGTCCAACTTGTGATTCCACTCGCTTCCTTTTTAAATGGACACGATAGCTCTTTCTACCTTTAAACACTTAATTTGAAAACTGTAGATTACCTGTATTTGTAAAAATAAAGTCTGATCATGAAAACAACCTTGTAGTCTTCAACTCCTTCCTCCTATAGGAGGTTGCCTAACCCAAAAACTTGCATAACCACTGATCTCCAAGGATCAGCAGACTGTCTAGAATTTGACAGACGTAAAGCAGTACCATCATAAAGAGGAACAATCATCAGACATTAAGAGTATTATGAGAAATTATCTATAGTTTTTACCAAAAATATAAGTAGAAAGTTCCATAATGATTAATTTTATATCTGTAATTATATGTTTGTTAGGTGAAATAATGAAGTCTCGTAGTTCATGAACTTCAGACAGGAGTTGCTAGCAGCAGTCTTGGTGAATTTTCAAAGGAGCATGGATTAGAAGTGATCCTCATTTGTTTGTTTGTTTGTTTGTTTTTAAATGGGTCAAGCATCAATTAGTAAAGAGTTAGTTCATCTCCTTCACTAGAACCTCACTGCTCTGGTGGTCAGAAAACATGCTTTTAAGTCTATGACTAGTTTGTTCCTGTAAATTTATTAATTTTAAATTCTTAATAGTTCTTTTTCCTAGCTGCTTTCCCCATTAATTTATGGAGAGCTACCTTAGATCCAGTCACCCATTGTTCTCCAGGACTAAAGAAAATCCAGGTTTAAGCCTCTTTCTTAACATATGTTCTCCTTCTCCTAACATCCTAGTTCAAATTAATCTTTCCTGTCTGACCAGAAAGTACACAGCATTTTGGATGATGTTTTGCAAGGACATCGTACAAAGGCATTGATACTTTTCTATCTATATGAGGAATATCTCGACTAACACATCCTAGGATCACTCACATCTTACAGGAACCCTCTGACCGAGCAGTGGTCAGCCAAGCTTTCCTCCATCTTAGCCATTTCTAACTGAGGACATCCTTACTTATAACAGAGGTTATTCTTAGCAGTCCCTAAATTCAAGCTTTTGCACTTTGGTTACTGAAATCTATTTTATATCTGCCATTTGAGGTCACCTAATACCTCTCAACTCCCAGCATCCTTCATGCTAACATTGCCTTTCAGCTTTATGCCTTTGGCAGATTTCTTCAATAGAATTTTTTTCTTTGTTGAGAGCATTAAAAAAAGATTAAAACGAGCTCAGTCACAAATCTAATCTTTGTTGAGTAGCCTCCCTACAGCTTAATACTTAGAGCTTAATGCCATTTCCTTTCTGTCCAACTCATTAACTAGTTTACAGTTCTTGTAATAATCCTGATCTCCTTCATTTTATAATGTCTGAAACAGAGCCACTGCCAGTGTTTTCCTGAAGACAAATGAGATCTACTAAATTATTTTTGTCTGGAAAATAAATCATCAAACACAGTTATCATGTTAGCCTGATGTAACCCTAATATCAGCAAACCTGAGTGAATTCACTCTGTAAGCACTGCATCTTTAATTACTTCTTCAAAATAGTTTCTAAAGTCTGTTGCTGCCAGACTAACAAACTGATGGTGGCATCAGTGACTTCTCATTTCTCCTTCTTAACCAAAAGTGACAGTTGTTATTCTACCACATGCCACCACCACTGCCAGCTTGGTGGATTTATTTCAAGTGGCAATTACCAGATCTCTGGCTTCTCAGCTAGTGCTTCATGAACTCTAGGACGGGATGTCCGGTTCCACCTGGTCTTCATGCGTGGGGTGGTATTGTTCTAGCCTGGTATCACATGCAACGTCCAACTGTGGAACCCAATCACACTTAGTTGAAGACTCTGATTTTAGATGGACTGACTCACAGGTGGTGTATGTGTCCCTTCAGGAACTGTACAGGAAATTTAGGGATTCTAACTCAGATGCTTCAGATATACGCCCACAGCTAGGCTGGTCTTTGCATATAATTTCCTCCTCAGATATTGTAAATCCTATTTCTACCTTTTGCCCCACTTTCAACTCCCCAGATTGAACACTGGTCTTTTACTGAAAACTGAGATCAAATATTTATCCAAAATTTGGGCCATTTGCAAGTCTAACTCTGATTTTGTCAAGCGTCTCTTCTCTATCTGCTTCTTAACCTCCAATGCATAGCTTGTTTTGGTTAACTAATCCATTCTGTAACATATATTCTAATATACTTTCGGAGAATGTTGCTCATGCTGGTAGACCTAGAGTCTCCAAAATTTCCTATTGTTTTTCTCCTGCTATTCAGGAAACAAATTTCAGCCCCTTACTTAAAGAACACATGACTTCGCATTCAGGTTCCTAAGCGCCTTAGTCAAACTAACTTAATTAAATACCAAAATTTGTCCTTGTAATCAATGAGAGTAAACTATAAAATAGTGTAAATTCTTATTGGTCAGAAATTACTTAGCAAAATAAATGAATAAACAGATGGATACCTGCATAGCTACTGTATCCAGGAATTCTGGGCCTTATTGTTAGCATTTGTACTCTAATCTGTATTCCCAGTAATCTCTCTCTCTTTAGCAGCATTATGGAAAACCCTTCATACATCTTCACCCTTGTTTAACTACTTTTGTATTCCTTCTACAAAGAGATTCTACTTGATGTATTACCATTCCTTCCTGCCTTTGGACCTAGATTGAAATATTGTTAGGTGGATTTTCTATGCGGAAGCAAATTTATATACAATGTAAGGCAATACTGGGATCATAGCTTACATCTCAGCGTCTTGAGACACAATTGTGACAGAAGTTTGGAAAGCACGCTAACACCAAAACCTATGGATTACAATTTCCATCTCAACCACTGTGCAACACGGAAACTCATCATCATCATCATGAATGTCATCTCATTTTGGTGATACAAACAGGAAGACCTTGGATCGGACTTCCTGTCTGACTGTCTACAGTAAATTCCACAATGAACACCACACATTTATTATCATTGATGTTTGATTGTACATTTGGTTTCAGAAATCTTATATTTCTTATCATTTCTTCAGAAATGAAGATCTTTCTTGGCTTCATCAAGAGCTGTGAACATTTGTATAGGCAGGGATTTCCTACAATTGCCCAAGACATCCTACCATCACTCACTGGCTAAAATCTACTATGAAGCCGGCTGGACAAAGAGCCTTCCCTTACAACAGAAAATTTCACCTCTATGTCCCAGCTGCCCTGACAGACTCATCAGTCACATCACATAATGCAGATATTTTAGACAGCTTAATACTTTAAATCAATTCAAAAAGATGCTTTCCTGGTTCTGTAATTTGAATTATGATTTAGATCGGGGCAGAATCCAGCATAAATGTCAGTAACATTTTACAAAGGTATCCATTCTTCTTTTTGCAGGTAGAAATCTTCTGTCATTCATAATGACAGGTATAGTGTAGGTGACAGCAAGTTTCTTATCCATTATTCCCATCAGCAATGTGCCTGCTATATTTGCATTCTTTAATTAATGCTGTAGAATAAAGGAGTATATTTACTACTTCCATCTAAAAATGTCTAGAGCATAATATACTATTTATAGCTTTGCCTAATTGTATTTTACTGAGATTTTAATAACACGGCAAATTCTTTAATTTTCTCTCATTAATACCACTTAAACTCTTCTTAATGTTGAAGAAGAATTTATAATATAATTATGTAATGTATATTTCCAGAAAGTGGAAGAAGTAATTCTTTTATGAGTAATCTAATACAAATAACTTCTTCAGGCCCTATGTTCTCTTCTGCTAGGCAAGAGCAGTTACCCTCTCCAGACCAGACACACATAATGTTCAATGACCATGTTGCAAGACACCACCTCCTCAAAAACATGTTGTCTGGAAAGTGCAGTGTGCAGCTGAGAGATCCAATGAGAGATTGGTCCAATGGCTCTTGTAAAAAAACTGTGTGCATTAAATCACTGCAAAAACTGGGTCAATGCAGGCAGACCATACGGTTTTACGGAAGTTTCACATCTTCTGCTGTTAACATTCTGGGTGAACTTATAGGCATTACCCCTCTTCTGCAAAAATGAAGTACTTAGTTCATGCCAAACTTATAGTGAAATTTTTGCTCTTTCTCACGCTGCTTTGCAGGCAGAAAAAGAAATGTTCTAACAGATTTTTCTCGATTCAGTTCCCTTCCAGATGAACAACATCTCAGTTTGAGAATTGTCATTCTGATGCAGATTTTCCAGTCAGGTAGTTAGCCTACCTAAACTTTTGAAATTAATGGTGTTCTCAGGTTTTCTGCTGGCAGTAGTAAAAAGCATATTAAGTTTATGTCCTAGTTAAAAAAAATACCAATCAAACAGGTTAAAGGAAATTTAAGCATGAAAACCAGTTGTAAAAGTACCATTATTTTTCACAGTCCTAATTTTTTCTTTGGTCCTCTTCTCTATCATGTACTACTTCAATTCTTCAGGATCCCTTATGTACAGGGTGGGGCACTGTGAGGTTTAGCAAGTGTAGTTTTAATATCTCTTCGGAGGATTCTTTTTATATCTCCTTACATAAGTAATCTTGGCAACAGTAAAAGCATGGCATTTTCTCTTTCTCTGATAAAAGGAATTGTCCTTCCTAGTTATAGCACTGCTACTGCAGGATACACATCAGTGAAGGAGGAGGTTATAAAGCATTAAAACAGTCCACTGGGACTAGCCAATGCTTATCTGTGAAAGCAGAACTTACCGGAAAACTTATTTTCTATTTCCTTATGAAAGAAAAAACCTAAAAATACCACAAGACTGCCTGGAGGGATAAGAAAAAGACAGAAAACCAGCGAAAGGGATATTAGCAGAAATGATCAAAGTGAAAAGGTAAATCTAGCCTAACTGGTAGCTTTAAATGGAACAATGGATAGCTATCAGAGTGACCACTTCTTTATTTTTAAAAAAAAAGAGCAGATAAAGTATCAGTGCTGTAGAGAATGAAATGCCAAAACCATTATGGGGTATTAAAAGACAATGGGGCTTTTTCAGTTAATGCCAAACCAGTTCAACAGAAGTTGCTTCAATGAGAATATCTGTGTATGTAAAAAAAAAAATCCAACCTAGAAACTCAGATTTCTTCAGTGGCATGCCAGTGTCACAGAAAGCTCAAGAAGGAGATTGTGTGGAATACAGTCAAATCTGTCACCTACACATCTGTTTGGCCAGTATTTGTTCCAATACATTTTCTCCTTCTCCACGTGATCCTGATTCCTTATTCTCTCACCTTTCTGTCCTTTTGCTTCCATTTATTTTACTGATGTCCCATACCTTGCATATCTTGTAAAACAACACTCTACAAGCTTAATGTTATGTACCAGTTACAGCAGCTATGCCTTTGGACAGGGGGTTCAACCACTTGCAGAAAACTCCAGCTTATCTGACAACCAAAGACTACAAGTGTGGTATACACTCAGGCTTGCCAGTGTGCAGGCTTGTAAGGACGGGTAACCCCTGAGAGAAAAATAGAGTATAACCAAATAGACTACTACATCAGGCACCCATGCAAGCCTTTGCAGAACATCTTAACCAAATAACTGTAAAAGACTCTAAAGAGTGAAGTGCTAAATGTAGAGAATACAAACGGTGGGAAATAATACATCTATCTACATAGCCTAGAGAAGCACTTTTATTGTCTTGAAACCATGAAACTATTCTCATCTGCTTGTGCACAGGAGCAGCTTTTGAATGGCAGGAAAATCATTCTGCCAGCAGTATATATTAGTTTGTCATCTGGGATAGCTAACAATACATGGGATGGGGGTGGAGAGCTATCCACTGCTGAAAGAAGTCCAGAGGATCCACCTATAAACTGATGCACTTTAGAAGGTTCTCATTAATATAATATAGCCAGTGCTCCAGTACAGAAGTTTGTCTTAATAAAGAGGAAAGTACTCACAAACATCTAAAGCAACTTGACACTTTCTTTTTGGGGGAAAGGGATTTACTTCCTTATGGCTACCAATAGATGATATTTTAACATCACTGTATTTTAAAAAAAGATCATGTTCTTTATTAAAACACTAGTGTGTCCAGCATCCTCTGAATCCTGCAGTAAGACTTTCCATTGCTCGTGAAACACCTTCAGTTTGTATTAAGCCATATAATACGTGATTCTTATTCAGATTGTTGAAGTGATCACATTATGCCTTAAAGGGCTAAGATGGATTTTACAAACAAGAGCAGACTGCACATTGTTGTCACTGTAGTGCCTTACCAACCGCATGTTTTACTTCATTATCAGTCACACAACTGCTGTTCGGCTTGTCTTGCAGATACAGCAAAGAAGCCCTTTCACAGAGAGCTTGCCCTTCAAGACAGGCTGTTCTACAAAGCTAAGAAAGAGTCAGAACAAAACAATTGGTGGATAGGGAAAAAATGTGTCCCTGAATGGCAGTCAGCCTTCTGGACTATCATCAGCCACATGCAAAACAAGAGATTAGATGTTGTAAGTGGTTAATTCCCACTTTGGGGGCTCTTAAGGATTTCCTTCAGTATGAGAGTGGTTGAATCACTTATTTAAAAAAAGTAAGTCAAACTGGCAAATATTGCTTCACTGTCATTGTCTGCCCCAATTATTTTTTTTAAAATGACAACTCATTTCAGCTAATCAGGATTTAATGGTCTCCCAGATTTGCTGTAAAAGCTGTTTGGTTTCCAATACTGAAATGGTTGGCTCAAGAAGCTGATTTAGGGTTCAGAGAGGGTATGACTGGATGTGGGAGACTTTTCTTTCTCAGAAGTTTTTTTTTGTTTATAAGACTACTGTATTTTCTTACAAGAATTCTGTCTAATTAAATCCTAGAATGCCTGAACCATAAAGAGAGAAGTACGATTACATTTTAAAATAACATCTAAAGTTAAGCTTAGCTATGATGAAAATTGCAAGAACAAACATTCTTTTATGAGTTTCCTGTCTGTTTCTCATGGCTCAACAAATAGATGATGATGAGTTAACCTTGTGAAATAGTCTGTTTTAGAGCCAATCTAACTAACAGAGTATGCAAATTAAAGGGGTGAACAAGTACAACTCCAAAGCCTTATGTCAGAGGGTATTCTACACAAAACCAGAAAAAGACTCCCAGGGAAGTCTAGGACAGATTTTTAAATCACTGTTGATTTTGTGGGGAAGGAGCTCAAAAACATCCTTTGTGATATGCTGTGAAAAGCCCTTAAGTAGACCAAGTAAGGTATATAATCACAACAAAACATCTCCAAGCCTTTCTGAAGCTTTTCTGTCACCGCTACATCTGCAATCTGAATCCTCAAATGCAATTATTTGCTGCTGCCTATTCTAGTCCAGGAAAAATTTTAATCATAGAAAAACTCAGTTTGTGTTGCATCAAAGCGAGTAGGTTGCTATGAAAGGTACAATGGGAACTTTTCTGATCCTTCTGCCTGATATCCAACTCTGAAAATAACTCACTGAACACCCATAATCAAAAAAATAAGGCAATTCCTCAAAAGAAACCACAGCACAGTGCATTTTATGCTTACCAAACTATCCACATCTATGCTTGAGTTTACTGCCCACTGCAAGGTTCCCATAATGTTCATAGCTAATGTAAGAATAATGCCAACTCTTCCTGGTCCATCACCTGCAGAGAGAAAAACACATTCAATTTATATGCAAATAAAATGCCAATACAAATCAGAAAATTAGCATGTATATCTTAAAATACATATTCACATTCTCTCCCCTTATTTCACGGAGAAAACATGGACTTTTTAATTATACAAAGGACTGAGAGCTTAATCATCAGTTAAACATATGGGTTTGGCAAGGAATTCACTAGAAATCCTGATCTTGCTCAGGCAGAAGAAAAGAATTAAATCTTGGTACTTAAGCTGTAAAGAGAATCAAGCTGCTGCAATCTTGATTTTACTTTCCTTTTTCCAACACATATGAATCTGTGAAATGACTCTTATCTAACTAAAAGACCAGAGCTAACAACTTTGAAATTCAAAGTAGTTACACCGGTTTATGTTTTCATTTCTTGGACAAATAGAGGATACGTTCTTTTTACTGTTCCACAAAGATGCAGATAGAAATTCTTTTGCTTTAATTGTCTGCTGTAACAAGCATGGGATTTTCCAGGGATTTTCTTTTATGAGCTCATACGATACAATATAAGCATTTGAACTACCCCACTGTTGATTTTTAATCTCACTATGTGTTAAATGGAATTGAGAGTTTAAGCCAAATGCCTTAGTATGATTTCTCCATTTATTCCATGTCTTCCTTCTGTTTTGCTTATAGACACCTCATTATCAGCATAATTATAGAAGTAAACAAATAAAAGCAAAATATTCCTCCTGAAAGCTGACAGATTAAGAAAAGGAATTTAGTGTTGCTCCAAGGACCTATTACCTGTAACAGTAAAGTTTACAATGGTGGAAAGGTGAACATTTTCACATTTTTACGAAGTGCTTCTAACCCCTTTTCTCAAATAAACTAACCAGAGAAACAATAACAAAAGAAACAGTTTTCCTAAAAAAACCCTCAAACTACTAAGTGTACAAAGTGAAAAACGAGAAGGGCAGCAGGGGATATTGTTTCTCTGTGAATTTTAGGGGAACTTAAAGTCTTCTTCGTAATGAAAGTGCTGTAGGTGCACATTTTCATACAGAAGTATTTGTGTGGTTGGACTTTTTTTTTTTTTCCTAAGAATCAGGAGAGCTCCTTATACAAGAAATAGAGAATGGCATTACGTACACAATACAATATTTGATAAAATGTACACTGTTTTATAACTCTTTTTCAACACTTAAGTATGATCAAATGAAAGCTGGATCATTGGAACCAAAAAACTCTTTTACAAAATCAGCAAATTCTTGTTCATCAGTGACCATAGTATTGAAACCGCATCCAGATCCTGCACAAAGTTCAGTGTAAAACTTGGGAGAGGAAGAATAATGCCTGAGAAACAAAATCAAAACACATACACAGCAAAAGCAGAGAGAATTAAAAACTGTATTTGAAGTAATCTGTAGCTAAACCTGCTGAGTTTTTCCACAGAACTGAACTATTCCAACAATTTTGGGACATTATTCTCCCAACCTCTGTTTGTTGTAGACGGGCTATGCCTGGCCAGCCACGGGCAGCATTTCAAATACAAGTAAGATAGAGCATATCTTAGAGCAATAGAGCAATTCTCATTTCTGTACTGGGTTTACTAGGAATGATGAGCCATTTTTAGGGGGATTTTGAATGGAATTTGCAAAACGTCACATTAGAAAATGGGTCGGTGGGTTATGAGTTGGAGAACTGGATAACTCTGCTATTGGTGCAGCTTTAAAAGATCATTAAAACATGTCTTGCCATTTGCAAGTGGAGGAACGTTAACTTGTATTTACTGAAAATCTTTGAGCTATACAGATGATAATCAACACCCAAGCTTTCCAGTACACTAATGTGTTTACATTAATGTGGTTTAAAACACAAGATTACTTTTACAGCAATTACATTCAACAAAAGGAAGTTCTGTCCCTTCAGATATTGTTCTTAGATTAATCCCTTTAATGAGTCCTCTACAACATCAGATTGCAGATAATAATGGTGTGATTTCTATTTGAACTAAATTGCGTTTACTGTTATGACATACTTAAATCAGTGACTCCAGTGTATGTTAAATGTTGTGATAGTTTATTTCCCTCAGAAGTTTCTAAGGCTGAGCTGTTAAACAGAAGCAGAAGACTTCCATTTCAGTACTCCAGTAAAGTTGCCATACCTGTAGTTAGGATAGAGATGAATGCCACAGCAACAAAAAAGACAACAAAAATAATTTCTATCCTCATCTGGAACCAGCGCAGCGTTGACAGGTAGAGGAACCAGTTTGCTGTGTGTAGGTTGAGGGCTTTGTGAAATAACGTCTCAAAATATGGCTGCCGCCCAAAAGCTCTCAGTGTCCACAGCCCTTTCAAACTTGTAACAAGATGGGTGAAAATTGGACTCCGAGCTGTAAAGTGTTTAAATTCGAAAAATCATAAACACTCATAAGCAAGTACCTTTGATATAAAGCAAATATGCAGCCCTATGCTCTAACTCACAGCAGTATAACTATTGTCAGTGTTTAATTTACATTTGTTGTTGAAGTAATACTAGCACAGGATATACAACAACAATATTTGCATGAATGGGTTGAAATTCCATTCAGTGTATTGCCAGGAAGGGATCACATTAATTCTTCACAGTTAGCATACTACTTGGGGAAGCTCCTGGCCTGCTGTAAGATGCCTCAAGAGAAAGGCTGCTCCTCCCCAGACAAAATGCATTCCTGCAATTCTGATAACTCCATCAAGTGAAGCTCTTTTTGGCACAGACAGAGTATTCTAATGCTCTGGATTCAACTGTACTGACGTGGTAACTTTAAGCAGATCTTGCAAGGCATTAAAAAATGGTAAGCCAGTGCTGGATCCCTGTGAACATTAAAGAAATTTAGATCTGAGGAACTTCAGAATTAAGTAAAGTTCACTTGAGTAAAAGGGAAGATGACCATCAGTGTCTAAGATTCAGGAATGATTTGCTGAGGATCTGCCAGTTTGTTGTAAAGTCAGGACACAGTGCCTGATCTGCAAACCCACAATTCAGAATGAAGTTTTCCATTTTATTTGGAACATGTTAGTCTCTTAAATGGGGGGAGAGGAAGGAAATTTAGTCAATTTATTCAGAAATAAGAAATCTTTGCAATAAAGATATCCATTCTAAAATTTTCTTATGAAGACACAAACTGGTAGGGTACATACCAAGTCTGACCACAATTTTTCAAGTTACGTTTACTCTCAAGAAAACTGTATGTCAGGACTTTATTTGTTTTCAGCTGCAGTGGTGATAAAGCCCACCTTTAGAAAGATCTTTGCCATTGCTCTTTGGCAGCAGAGCACTCAATATTAGCTGGATCAGTAACAGCACTGGCTTCTAGGAGATATGTGTTCTGCTCCCAGAGACAATGGCATCTTGCAAGAGAAAAGGCAAAGAAGAGGTGAAAGGGTGAATCACTTCTCAATTGATGTGCTGTGATTCAGAAGTCTACCAATTTTGCTGTTCCTACCTTCAGATTCCAGTTGTTTCAGTTGCTGAGAAGTGTGGAGGAAGTATGCCCTTAACAGAATAAAGGCTGCTATCACAGGCACTGATGCCAGGAAGATGTAGGGTTGTAATATTGAGACTACTGTTATAGCGCCAATCACAATCAGTATTAACTGTAGAATGAAAGAAAAATACTATTGATATAGTAAACTTGTCATTTTATAGACTAGAGATTGGTGATGAATCTCCTTCCCATGGCAACTACGTATTGTTTCAACAAACATAAAATGCTAACCTAAGCAGGATTTGCAGCTGAGAACAAACCTCCGTGAAAAGATCATGAATAACTGAGACCAGATCCATACTGTGTTGGAATAAGCTGCCATCTTTCCTAATAGATGTAAGAAGTGTGTTTTACAGTACAACCAGTATTGCAGGCTTGTAAACTATGAAGCACCAGTTAACCAGTCCTTACTGGGACCAGTGCTGTTTCATATCTTCATCAAAGATACGGACAGCAGGATCAAGTGCACCCTCAGCAAATCTGCAGCTGACACCAAGCTGAGTGGTGCAGTTGACAGGCCAGAGAGATGGGATGCCATCCAAAAGGACCTGGACAAACTGGTGAAGTGGGCTTATGTGAACCTCGTGAGGTTCAACAAGGCCAAGTGCAAGGTCCTGCACCTGAGTCGGGGCAATCCTCAGTATCAATACAGGATGGGGGATGACGTGATTGAGAGCAGCCTTGCGGAGAAGGACTTGGGGTACTGGTGGATGAAAAGCTGGACGTGAGCTGGCAATGTGCACTTGTAGCCAAGAAAGCCAACTCTGTCCTGGGCTGCATCAAAAGAAGCATGACCAGCAGGTCGAGGGAGGTGATTCTGCCACTCCACTCCTGTGAGACCTCACCTGGAGTACTGCGTCCAGCTCTGGAGTTCTCAGCACAAGATGGACATGAACCTGTTGGAGAGGGTCCAGAGGAGGGCCACAAAAATGATCAGAGGGATGGAGCACCTCTGCTATGAGGGCAAGATGAGAGAGTTGGGATTGTTCAGCCTGGAGAAGAGGATGTTCCGGGGAGACCTTATTGTGGCCTTTCAGTACTTAAAGGGGGCTTATAAGAAAGATGGGGACAGTCTTTTTATCAAGGCCCATTGCAACAGGACAAGAGGTAATGGTTGAAACTAAAAGAGGATAGATTTAGACTAGATATAAGGAAGAAATTTTTTATAATGAGGGTGGTGAAACACTGGAACAGATTGCCCTGAGATGTGGTACATGCCCCATCCCTGGAAACATTCCAGATCAGATTCCTCGGGGTTCTGGGCAACCTGATCTAGCTGAAGATGTCCGTGCTGACTGCAGAGGGGTTGGACTAGATGACCTTTAAAGGTCCCTTCCAACCCAAAGCGTTCTGTAAGTATCTGATGGTTTTAATATCTTTATATGAATTACAAATTTGTGTATATATGCAAATATTTTTTATAAATATATTTTTTAAAAAATATATTCTACTTATATAAATACCACTAGGTATTTGGTGCAGAGCAAGTAAGCTTGAGCCAGATTCTTCTCAATGGCACCCAGTGGGAAGATAAGAGGGAACGGGCACAAGCTGAAATGCACAAAATTCCACTTAAACATAAAGCATGTTTACTGTGGCGATGGTCAAACACTGGAACAGGTTACTCAGAGAACTTGTGGATTCTCCACCCTTAGAGATATCCAAAACCCAACATAGCCCTGAGCAACCTGCTCTAGCTGAACCTGCTTTGAGCAGAGGGGTTGGAGAGGTCCCAGGTCCTAGGTCCAGAGGTCCCTTCCACATTCTGTGACTCTGTGATAATTAGCACAAAAGGAGAAAGTCATATGTGTAACTTTTCTGTGTCTCTCAGAGGAATCTGACTTTGTTCATTAGCAGAGTCCATAGAAGTCTGAAGCTGCCAAACAAGTTTGAATCTATGGAGGATCAGAAGGAATATTTTATGAAGGGATGACTGGTAAAAAGTATTCAAGGCAGTGGGTATGTTCAATCATCTTCACTGCAACAACATGGAAAGACAGGGCAGGTTATCATGCATGTTCAGGAGCCTCTGCAGTTGAGACTGAGGAGACAGAGGTAAACCTATGGGACATTAGAGCATAGGTTAACCTCTGAAATGCATCAGAACAGAAAAGCCAAATCCAGGAATTTTCCTTATCCTTGAAAACATGTAAAAAAATTCTTGTAGAGAGTTTGAAATGTAGAAACAGACTAACTAAAATAATTTTTGAATAACATTCCCATGGCAGATCCAAAATATTAGAAACAAAATGGCCACACCAGAAAAGACAGTAGTGACTCTTGACGACACCAAAGATGACATTAATGATTCAGAGAAGGTCTCAATGTCCGTGTTTACTTATTCAGCAAATCTTCATGACATCAGCAGAATATGAAGTAGCACTCTAATGCCCTTGAACCTCTTCAGGTGGAGCTGCACAACCCTCTCTAAAGTCATGAGCCAAAACTACCAATTACTAACAAAGATATAGGGAAAGGGATTCAGTTTTGATCAGATTGACATGAGGGTAGGGACGGTAAAGCAGAGCAAACTCACAGACAGAGACAGGCAATCTGTGCAGCAGGTGTTTGGGTTGATTTCGTTGGGCCTGAATATCTCCTAAATAAAGGCAGAGGGGAACAGCAGGACTGAGGAAGACTTTCTTTTGTTTCTTAAATGTTCTGGGAAGCAGCTGTATCTGAGGGAAAGCTGGTATTGCAGCACTAGTGATGGGATACTAACGAGCAGTGCTGGGATCCACACAGAGCCAGAGTCTCAGAAGAGGCAGGATGGGGAGCAAACAAAGGCATCCTTCTTGAGAAACACTGGAATTGCCTCTGTCTGTATTTCTTCAATGTTCTTTTCAGTGTGGATGCATTGGAAGGTCACTCAAAACTCAAGATTTTGCAATGCATGAAGTTTCCCAGGAGATATGCTGGGAACAAGCCTTCCCGTCCAAAAAAAAAAAAAAAGAGTTTGCAATTCTACGGCTCTTAGGGATGTAAAATTCCTCCAAGCAGTAGAGTCATTCAAAGCTCTCTTCCATCACAAATAGTTATCCACTGTCTGATGGACTCAGCTTAAATCCCAGAGACTCAGGTGAAGCCATGAAGGTATGAAGGATAAAACACAAAATCAGGTAGTCAAACTTGTGAAGGGAAAAAAAAAAAAAGAACTAAACTGCTCAACTGGCACTTGAAAGCACATCATCATGGGTCAAACTGCCCAGTAAAGCAGGCCTGGAAGACTTTTCACAGAAGGTAAAAGAACAGAAAAACCAAGAATATATTCAACAAAAGGAAAGAAATAAATTAATGCTTACAAACTGTGAACAGAAGAGGCTAAGGAGATAAAGTCATGAAAATGACTGAATGCAATCAAATCATAGCATAAAACAATATTAATCTTGAGCCAAGATAACTGAAAGAAACTAAGGAATGACCTTTACACCTCTGAAGTTGAATGTGGGCAGCAGCAGGGATACTTGTACTATAGGGACCTGCAGGGCTAAAAATGTTTCTGAGTCTGAGTACTAGAAGGGGTTTGCACAAACGGTGGAAGTACATACATAGGTAAGTAAGTAGTCAAAAAAGAAAAAGAAGTAATGAAGTTGACTTACAAGATAAGCAGCTATGTAAATAGATAAACAGACTGAAAAAAAGGAAGTGGGATTTAATTCCAGTTGTCATTTCCTCATTAATGTAATTTATTTTGCATGATATACAACTGAAACTTTACGGTGCTATAAGACAGCAAAATTTAGAACTTTTATTCTACAAACCTGAATGAAGTCAAATACGGTAAGTGGAAGTAAGTCATCCAGTACTGCTGTATCTTTTGAGAATCTGTTAAGCATACCACCTATGGATTAAGAAAAAAAAAAAAGAAAAAGAAGGCAAGCATTTTAACACCCCAAAAATCCTACATTAATTACTTTAACAAAAAGTACAAGTTTTTCTGAATAGAAGCTGTTAAGAATAAGGTTTTTTCTAGTACAAGCAATTCCATTACACTTTAGTAGAGCTACAGCTTCTTTCCTCTTGGAAGAACTTGGCTTCTGTTTCAGCTCTTGGAATCTCAGAAAAAACCCAGGAAAATGTAATAAAAACAAAGAAAATTAAACAGGACAGAAACAGAGGCACAAAGCATAAGGTCTGTACCTCTCATGCATCAGGCTCTGCTGATACACAGACAATTTGCACATCAGTATTTGTAAGAGTTTGTACAGGAGTTTCTTATCTTCTGAGCAGAATTACTGTATTAATCACCAGGTAACAACAGAATTAAGAATGCTATGGGAAAATGAAGGAGAACCCTATGTTGTATTGTATTACCAGTGTCTCCTGTAATCTAGTACGCACCAGTAAGAAGGGTATGGGATAGGAATTTCACGTACAGCAGGAGATGGAACTTGTTGCACCAGTTATATAATGAACTCTGTATCAACTCCAGAGCCAAATTTGAATATGCATAACATTATTCACACTAACTGATGTTTTATGACATTTTAGTAGGACTGCTCATGAAATAAAGCACTATATCATCCACACCTGACTCCTTGTCACTTACCACATAGTTGACTATACCTTTTCTATTGCAGCTTTCATTACAAACTCTATTCATTAGAAGTTATACTAGTTTTATTGCCTCACTTAACAGTTAGTTTTCTCCAACTTACAAGGTGCTATTTCAAAATCAGAATTGACAACTGAAATATGTCACACTTACAAGTGCTATCAAGGTTGATTAAAAGATTCACAAATTACTTTATGTGACAAACTTTTAACATTCAGCTTGACTGAAAATGTAAATGAGAAGCAACAGTATCCTTTAACAGAATGAAAACTGTTTAATTGAAATGAAACCCATACATGAGTCAATCAGTTCCCATCTCAGTCACCTGCTTTCCAAGAGTTGAATGTTGACATAGGAGCATGAAGAACTGCGTGCACCATCTTTTGATGAAGAGTTTTAGACACTGTTATGAGCGTATGCACAAGGGGCAAACCTCTGAAGATTCCCATGGCCAGCAGGGTATCTGCCACTCCCACATAGATATAAATGATGTAGTAGGTGCTAGTGTCAGTGACAATCACGGGAGGTTTGTCAGAGGTGCTGTTTTCTGATTGTGTTGTATTTGCTTTCAAAGCTGTCCTGCGTGATGGAAATTAAAAATAAATGCATTACTGGAAAGTGTGGTTTTTTTCTCTTTTATTTACTCTACTAAACAAATACTACCTCAATGATAATTTGGTTTAAAACTATGTTAATAGTTAGTAATATATATATTTACAGTCATTTTTAAAATATTTTCCTGTATGTAAGATACTGAAATTATGAACTACCCCATGTTCCACTAAGGCAAAGTTACTCTGTGTGTGTGTGTGTTCAGGGGTCAAGGCAATAAATGGCTTATTCAACTCCTCAGATATCTTTGGTGATTCAGGCACCTATCAGCATTTGTGTTACTTTCTGAAATTAGGTGCAATTGTGCAATTAAGCGTTTTTACCAAGATGGAAATTAAGCCGTTGGCATACAACTACAACCTCTCCAACAGTTTTCTCTGAACTACTGTGAGAATCTAATACTTTGGTAATCTTTTGCAAATCTACTGCCTCTTTAATCACTGACAAAACTAGCCTAATCAAGGAAAATGCATCCCCTTCTTTTAATTAGAAAAAATAGTGAATTATTATGGAAGTAAAATGCTTTAGGCGTACTTTAAAAATCAAAGGCCTTAGTGACCTATTGTAAGGGGACATCAACATAAACCCCTCCTCCTCCAGATCAGACCTAAGTCACCATATGCTTTCTATACTCAAACATATAGACTTAGCACTGCAGGACAGAAGCAGGGATCAAAAGCATTAACCCAGGAAAAGTCATACCACTGCTCAATATGTTTTAACCTCCATCCGACTGACTCCGCAACTTTTGAATATTTTTTGTAAGTGAGCAGAGGAAATTGTACAAATGGGGTCTTACATAAACTGCTCCCTTAAAACGTGCCTATGCAAATGCATCACCTGGCACCTCTGAAAGACAGCGGTGCACCACAGTGTATTCAGGATAATCAAGTCCCTGCATCTCTGGAGTGAGCTGACCCAGGAAAAGTCTTGCGTATGTTATATGCTCAATAACAAGGCACAAACCATTGATTGTTAGCACTTAAAGAAGTACCAGCCTAAGGTAACACCTACATGAGGTATTTAGGCCATCCACCTATGAACCATTTTATTGAACATAAGCTAGTGCCTATCCATATAGAATTCTGGAAGAATTTATTCATTATTTATAGCAAATATCAACATAGGAGACCTCAGTTTCTCAATAAATGATCGCTGCTACTTACATTTTAAGAAACCATAAGACAGCAAGAGAAGCAGCTACCTGTGACCAAAGAAAACAGAAAAATTTTTTTGTCTTGTCATATTATATACTTCTAATTACTTATCTTCTTCCACTGACTTCATAATTGATTTTAGGCACAGCATTATAAATGGATGGAATTCAAACTTCCCTGAAGCCAAAACCTTGTCATATCTGTTCCTCTTTCTACAGAAGCCATTCAGTGCATCCCACCAGGAAAGCTACATTTAGACTTGTATTACAATCAGGCTCTCAAGTGCCTAAATATTCTTTTATTATTTTTCACCATAGTATTACAAAGGCTTGCTAATGCATTCCCAATGACAAGGAACATTCACTGTATGCTTTCACATATTTTAAGTTTTAAAGATTAATATTTCTTGATGGCCCTAAAAGAGTAAGTCTCTCAATATCTTCAAAGGCAGCTATTCAAACATGAATGTCAAACTTTAACATGTTATTTTTTGCATTGATGTTCTTGCTAGATGATACCTATATTAGATATATCTATTTGTCTTACATTGCTTGACTGCCAGTTCTACATAATTCCCCACATCATCTATTTTAATATTTTTTAAATGTGGAATGAAACACTTTTTATTGTGAGATGCTTCAGTGCTCTGTAGAACCTTCCTTTCCGATGCATTTTCTTGCCTGTCCTTCATCTAGTCCACCACATTTTGGTTTGCTCTATTTCTGCCTATGATTGTTTTTCTAGGGATTGAAACATAGTTTCTATGATCCTCTTCCCATATATTTTTATGGCACTGGCACAGGAACGTATTGTGATAATACTTCAGCACATAATTAAAGTCTTCTCCTTGGGAAGCATTAACTTTTGCAGGTCTTACAGTAAATAACTCAAGATTGACTATGACGCCCTGAATTTAAGCATTTGTAAGGATCAAGATTAGAAATGCACATTGAATATATGGGGATAAATCTGGTACTCCTCAAAGTTAAAATTCCCTTTTCCCCTACAATTCATATTCAGCTTTTTTGTTGTATGTTTATACAGTCATTTTCTACTACCATGAAAATAAAACTTCTATGGTAAGAACAGCTATGCATCTAAATACTATCTTGCTTCTGGAGGTGGTTCAAAAATTTGGGATCTCAAACTAGATCTAAGCTCCAAGCTTTTTTCTTGGTTCAAAAGAACTAATTTCAATTACCTGCAACATAACATTAGTGAAAATTTAGGATACCATCAATCATATCCTCCTCCAGCTTTGATGATACTAGAAGTTTGAATGCCACCACAGAACCACTAAAAACTTTTCACTGACATAATCAGCCAGATACTAGTCCTACATCCTGAATGGATTCTTCTCTTCTTTCAGTTCATGTTGACAAATGCCAAGAGAAATGGGTACCATATTTTATAAGTTGACATATGAATACAGTCTTCTCTCCAAAACATGTTTCTTCCCTCAGAAAAACTTAATTTAGGATATTAATTATAAAACAGGACACTATGAGATTCTTTATATATGCTAAAAGTCTTTCCTAAATTGTGAGACAAGACAAAAAGCAGGAAATTTCTGTTACAAGAAAAGTAGTCAGACTTGCATGATCAGGTGGATGTACTTCAGCACTTTTACTGACAGTGTTTTTCACTGTGCTTGGAAAAAATCTCCACATGCTGCCCAAACACTCCATCCATCTTTAAATGCATACAGCTCTCTCCCTTACTCACCACTCCTCTTTCCCAGCAGTAAAGCTATTAACTCATTTTTTAAAGTAATTATCCAGAATTTATGTATGGGCTCATAAAGAAAAATTATAATAATCATTCTTATTAACGCCCCTCCAAGGCTCTGTGAAGATATCTTTTAATGGAAAATGGAAGATTATTCACCTGTGAACAAGAGGCCTGCATAGGGCAACAATTCTTATGTATGGTACCATGCAGCAAAAAATAACCAAGATAATTTGAGAAGGTGGGACTTCTGCTGCCATGTACTAATCACTATATCTGGTGAGAAATTCTCATCTAAACAGTAGAAAAGTCAGTGCAATGTCATTTAAAAGCAGTTGCCAAAAAGCAATACTACATGAGGTGATGTCTTGATGCTTTATCCATTTATCCTTTTATCACGAAGATCACAGAAAAAACATAATTTGCAGAAACATGACATCAAGAGCAGATTTTCTTACCTCAAGTAAGAAGACAGTCACACACAAAATTAGAACAAAAATCAAGTTTTTGTGGATGGTAACGTATCTGAAATAGGTATTCCATGTGGTAACAGTACCCATGCTTTCAGCATCATCAGTGAAGCATTCCTGTCAAAGAATTGATAGTAAGAATGATAATAATATCTACATATTAAAATTTTTGAACAGGAATGCTGTCATTCTTTCTGCAAACTCACTCCAAATAATTGAACTGCCGCATTCAAATGGCTGGAGAGGAAGGTACTGACTGGTTGAGTCATCTTTGATATAACAACACAGTCTGGAGACTATTTGAAATTTTCAAACAACAACGAATAAAACAATCAAGACTTCTCCTGCACTACTATAAACCCAGAAATCATTAATCAATAAAGCAAAAGCAAAAAAACGCTTCAGCAAATTATGAGTTTAAATATTTCTTGTAGACTTTATTCCACCCAGGAAACTATTTCAGAAAATTTTCCTATCCTGTGAAACTCAGCTGTCAGTTTTGGAAATGAAAGTAGTTCATCATGACCAGCTGTTAGTTATTAGAAAAAAGGAATTTTGGTCCAGTTCTTGGTATAAAACTCAACCTTAATTGCATAATTTACAGCACAACCATAAAAATAGTAAAATCCAGGTTAACCCTGTGTTCATTATCTGTATCAGAACATAAGAGCTAAGCAGTCTGACAAATTTGTCATTTGATCAAATTCCAGTTCTGTGCTAGTACTCCAAGTGTATTTTATTTTTTCCATGAGCCTTATCATTTCAATTGTCAAATGTGAAGGCTCAATTGTTTTAAAGCAATGTTTTTCTATGTTATGGTTTCAAATTTCATTTTAGCATAAGTAGTCTTAAAGGTAGATTAAAGTGCAGGAGATTAAAATTCTGTATTGAAATTCTCTACAGATATTATCCAAAAACTATAAAAAAATCAGGCAAAATAAATTTTGAGAATTTCAGTGATTTCAAGATGATGATGTTTGAATTTTTTAAAAAATCACAGATATTCCACAGAGAAGTACTGCATTAGGAATGACACAGACAAGTTGGAAAATATATAAGGAGTATACTGCACTAAGCTATCGCCACATCAAAAACCAAGATGAAGGTAAGTTAACACACACCTTCAAATCCTCTTCATTGATTTCATCAGTTATGTCCAAGACACTGTCTCGAGATAAGCGCCGGGTGTAGATATCTATCTCAGAAGACAGATTTGTCTGAGGCACCATAGACATTTTCCGAAATGTTGTACTTCCCTTTTTGGAAAAGTTTGGTCCATGGTTTACAGAGGTGCCCGTCATCAGGTTTAACACAGATTGCCTCCTCCGGCCTTGCAGCATATGGTCAGTGTTTAGCACGTTACTCCGAAGCAGACCTACATCTCCCTGTTCCAAGTCAGGTACCAGAGAGAGCCTCCTTTCTGGTGGGTCATTGTGGCTATCTTCTATCCCATTGACCTGCATCCCGTTCTTCTGCACTGAGAACTTCCTACTTGCATTAAGGGGGTTAATAATTATGGAGTGCTTCCTTTTGTCATTAAAATCTGATGTTTGTTTAAAAGATTGTTTTTTTATTTCATTTCGTGATCCCATGCCTTCTCCTTCAATGGAAAATCGACGGAGAGTCTCGGTTAGAATTGAATTTCTTCTCTCTGCACTGAACTGATCAAAAGAATCAAACCCCATCAGCTCTGAGCTGAAGTCTGGCCGTTGACCTTGAAGTTCGGAAAATGTTCCATAGAAATAGCAGCTCCCCTCATGTAAAATTAATATTTTGTCAGCAATCTTTAAATGTTCCAGTTTTGAAGTAACCAAGATCCTAGTTTTATTTGCCATCAGCTTGCACACACAGCTATAAAAGATGAAAGTGTTAAAAATCAGATTTTTTTCTTCATGATTACATGTTGCTTTTCTCCCTTTCAATTTCAATCTATTTGCTTTTACCTTCCCCCCTCTGAGAATGAGCAGTCTTGGGTGTTCCCTCAAACTATAAGGTGGTATGGCTGAGATGTGTGAAGGGTCAGTATTTTATGGCAGGAACCAAAAAAAGTGGGGGAATTTAATAATTTTCAGATTAATCCAAAAAAGCACAGTTCAACATGAAAATTAAATACTTATTTTCATCTTAGGGTTACTTAGATCTTTTGCTACCGAACTTAAAAGTATTAGCTCAATTTCAAAACTTCAGACTTATGGTGAATGAAAAGCTCATGGATGGCAGTGTGTGTCCTTACTGTTTTGAGCTACACCACCAGCACAAGCCAAACAAAAGACTCTGTCTTTGGCCAACCTGCTGCCCATCTCTTGGTCAGTGGGTACTTTTGGGTGAAGTCTTTCAGTGATTGAAAAAACAAGACAAAATACAGCTTTTTCTAAAAATTTATACTTTGAAAGCAGGTAAGTGTTTTAAAATCAAAGCTTTTCTGTTACACAGACACACCACATATAAAGACACACACTCGGGGAGTAATAGATTATAGCAGGCTCAATATGTTGAGATGGAAGGGGGAGAATAATGTTCACACCTGGCCCAGGCTTGTTCCCTGCACAGTATTCTGTCCTACTGCTAACACAAAATACTCAGTCATAAGAATCCCTAAAAATAAGCATCCCCAAAAGGTATAATTTTGATCACTTCAGTATTTTTGTACTGTTATTAAATTTCTGTTCTTGGTTTTACTTTGTGCTGCTTGGTGGGATACTGAATACAGTCCATCAAAGCATACCATACCTTTCAAATATCTCTTTTTCTGTAAAAATGTCTAAATGTCCAAAAGGAGAATCCAGGAGATACAAATCAGCATCTTTGTACACTGCTCTGAACAGAGGAAACGAAAATTACATTAACTTATTACAAATGTACATAAATATAATTTAAAAAGATTGCCCTTACAATTTTGTCTCGAAAGCTTGTAACAATAGACTTTTCTACAGCATCAATATGGAGCTGGAGTTCAGCATTAAATGTGTTTATAAGACACATTTCAACAAAGTCCTTCCTTGCTGCAAACCACTTTACAAATGAACTGTTGTCCATTAAATCCTGTGCAATCAAGGAAGCTATACAACTGCCTTTTACACAGGTTACTTTAAATTATGGCCTGATCTGACAGTCCCCACTGGGAACTAGTACAATGATCATTTAAATGGGAATTTGGTACCTACTGTAACATCTACTGGCACCTGAGGGAACACTACATATATGTAAATAAGCATGTGAAAAGACTTAGGTCTCAGCACACAGTTTTAAAAGTACTTCGAAACAACTGCTGAGCAAAGACAGGTGCTAGTAGCGAGCCACAATCTTCCAAGCATTATCTGAAATGGAACTATACAATATTTCTACTTCAGGACATGAAAAACTATTTGTAGCATTAGGACCTTAAGCTGTATGTATCCGGACATGTCTCACTGAGACCTACACCTGTGGTTAAGAGTGGTTGTTTTTAGATCAATTTCAAGAGAAGTTCCAAAAGGCTCCTTGCCTTCCTCTGTGAATAAGAAAATCATGATGTGATATGAATCAGGGTATAATTAGTAAAGAAAATTTGGACAATTGCATTTCGGTACTTTCCAAAGTACTCTAAAAACAAGGTTTTAAGCTATTATGTACAACAATGTGAAAACATTTAACCACCAGGAGAAAAAACCCTCAATAATACTATATTATGTTAACAAACCAACAACTTCATTGAAAAATCCTCTGTCACGATGGATTTCAATGACCATACATTATGATTTAGTGGCTGCACAACAACAAAAAGTTCATACTGTTCTTGATGCTTTCATCAGCAAAACGTTTGCATGCTTTTTCCTGGAATAATGGTAGCACTCCAATTATTGCCATAATTTGTATTTTGGACTTAGTAATTATACATGATTGTCTTTAGGGCACCGGGTCAGTGAGCCAGCTCAAACCCAGTGCATATGCTGCTTTTTTCCCTTGCTCCTTTCTTTCCCCTAGTTGTAGCTGCAGGTACTGACAGTGCTCTGTAAGAAAGACTCAGGCAACCTCCATCTGCTTCTCATGACGTCTGGTTGATGGTGCTTCCAGCAGGGATTCTCATTTCACATGAATTTTCACAGAGTACAGCACACACATGTATGCAGACAGTCCAAGCAAATAACATCCATCTTACCACCAGTGCAGGTGGGTACAACACAGATTTGTAATCTTAAATTTTCTCCTCTAGCTTTCTCAGAGTGTCATCTGCAACCCACACCTTAACACCTGCACACCTTGCAGCTCATTGAGCTTAGACTGGAGCCCCAAAAAAATGTAAAGCAGATACAGCCACTGTCTTTGGGACATTTAATTGTTTTTAAAATAATAATTATATAGCTGGCAATAAATGTATCAGTTCTGTGACCCTCCAGTAAATTAGCTGTGACCATCTGAAAAGCGACAGACATGGTTATTCATAGATTCTGGGAAACACTTGACATAAATGTGAAATTGCATTTTAAATGAAAAACTAGGTGGGTTCTGTTGGTTGGGGGTTTTTTTGCTCTAAGATTTGCCTACTCCTCCCTCCCCTCTTATCTTACTGCATAAAACAGAACTATCCATACACCTCTCCCCTGTCACAAATCTGTTAGAAAGATCCACACTGAAAGCCTCTCTATTTTAATGAGCCCATCTTTTTAGCCCTACAGAGACATGCACATCTTTCATGGGATGCCAGTATGGATCACCATAATGTGATTTTACTTCTAACCAGCATTTCTGAGCTTGGGAACCAGCAGAATTTGCACTTGGCACAGAAATAAATGGGGCCATTTACACATCAGAGCTGTCATTACTGGACTTCTCATGATAGCTATGTGATTCCATTGACACACATAGCTAATTTATAAGACAAACACCTAAGTTATGGTTCTGTAGACCTTCAAAATTCCTAACTAACATCAGAAGGTCAAACAGACACGGATAGACCATTATTCATAGGTACCGACTAGCCATTGCTTTCCACTTTTTCTTTTCACAACAGAAAAAGACCCAAACCATTAGCAACATGACTTTTTTTTATTTTTTCATTTCTCTCACCGCAGACAGCAATTATGTCATTAATCAATATAGAAACTGCTTTGTAGCAGTGTCATAGAAGGGAAAGAGCCTGGAATACTTTTTATAACTGCTAAGCCATAGCATGCATCTGACATCAAACTTTAAAAAATTCAATAAATAAATACACACATGTATCACAAACACAATTGCATACCAAACCTCAGATTTCTGATAATAAAATGAAATTCCTAATATACCTGGAGGACATTTATTTAGCAGGACTTGGTCCACATGTATTTAAGTGCTTAGTCATAACACTTAGGATAATACACTACTTAGAGAGCAAAATACTCACCTTGCTAGTGAGATTCGTGCTCGCTGGCCTCCACTTAGACTGATTCCACCTTCACCCAGCACTGTATAATCTTTGTCTGGGAACTTGGAAATGTCCTGTTAAAAAAAATTTTTTTAAGAATCAGACATGTATTTTCCACATCCGAGAAACTCAAGCTACAGAGTGAACAGAAACAAAGTGTGCAACAGTGTACAGACAGGTTAGACAGAAGCTGTAAAAAAAAAAAATCCCACAGAGGTTTATTTCTTCCATTTGTTTATGTAATGGTGATAAAAGAAAACATATCATTCTATTGCAAAGAACAATCAGGAGCTGCAAGATCTCAAGAGCAAATATTTGTCTTAATTGCTAGATCTCCATAAAAGCAAAGAATGTACCTTCATACAATATCAATCCAATACGTTAATCATTTAAGCTTTCTGTCAAACAATGATAAATGTACTTGCCACTGAAGTTAGGGAGAGCAAGAAGCAAAATATGGATCTGAGCTCTTCAAAACACAGAGAAATTTATACTGCAGGCAGGTTCATTAAAAAAGGCTTGCACAAAATTCCCAGCCGGGAATGCCAGGAATGCTCAAAGTTTGCAAAAAGTTTGTGAGCCAAGCTCCACTGCTTGGGCTGTAAGCTACTCACAACTCATCAATATGCTGAAAATGAACCTTTAGCCAGTGATAGAAAAAGAAAACACCATTTCACTCTCACACAAGACAGAGAAAGGAGAAAAGGACAACCTTGTGCCCCACTGGCAGAGGTGGCCAGAAATTTTCTTGACTGAGGATGCAGGCAAACCACAGTAATTCATGGAAGTGGAGACATGGAGAATGGCTTGAGTACCTGAAGGCTGTCTAGTTTTTTGTCTACTTTTACAGTTGCTCTAACAAAAAATATTAATTCTGCCTTCAAGCCTTACCTGCCTTATGTCCTTAAGCCAATACAGTGACACCACTATCACTCTGGTGGTGTTTGTAGTTTCAGGGGACTTTTCCCAGAATCACAGGTTGGATGACTGCCCTATGTCCCAGGACGCCGAGGTTTCCAGAGGGTATGACTCAGGGGCAGTTCGCCACGTGCCAAGCTGGAAGCCCCGAGTGTTCCAGAAGCTCCCAGTGCCTGCACTCCCCACTCAGCAGCACTGGACTGCCACTCTCACTGCCTGAGCACACTCTCCAACTCCTAAGGCAGGGATCGCCTGCAGCCAAAAAAACGACCAACGCATCTGACAGCAGACAAAATCAACTTTTCCTTTTAGTGCTACTTCTGAGAGAAAAAAAGTGGCATGCAAAATTCTCAGAAAGTGAGCAGGCTTTAGGCAGTGCTGTGGAAAAGGTGGCCTGTTTTGGGGTCTCTCTTCCCCCAGGCAGCCGGGGGCACGCAGGAACTCAGCTGTCTGCATGCACTCTGCAGCACCCACAGAAATCCTGAAGCTTCTGGGAACAAGACTGGAAGACACATGAAGCACTTCCAGGGCAATATGACCCGGGACTCTTCGTTGACTTGCTCCCTAGAAGTTTGCGTTTCATACAAAGTCAGATATAATTCAATTTTGATCACCCCTGCTGCAACTTTGACGGTAATAACTCTCTTGTTGGGCAGCCTTTGGGCATACCAAGCCTCTGAGGTTTTGTAGAATAAATAAATAAATAAATAAAATCCTTTCAGAGAAATTATTCCTTCTTCCTCCCCTGTAAATTACCCTGACCTCAGGAACAGAGTGAACAATGCTATTCAGACCTGGACCAGTGACAGATGAAAGGTCCAGCCACTCAAGCACTAGAAATTGACTGCCTGGTCTGTCAGGAAATGGGAGATTCTCCCAACTCTTTGATTTGATAATAGCGTTTACTTCCTGACTTAGAGGATTCTGACCTTAAAATCAAGATGCTCTTATGCATGGAAAATCTATTGCAGGTGATTTTTAAGTTCTTCTCACGTTAACTAGTTATTTCCCTCCTGTAAAAGGAGAGCCGCACAAGCAAATCCCTGGTGCTAACATAACAGCTCAGGTATTTGCAGAAAGAGGGATGTGAAAAACATTTTTGAAGGACAGTCTTCTGAACATGACAAAATCGCCTTCCTGTAGGTCATGAAGTATTTAGAAAGAACATGTGAAAACCTGGCATAAAAGCTTTTCTGGCACTTATTTGACATGACCTGCTCAGATCACTTGTGGTTTCACTATGCATATGGGAGTTAAGTTATTCATCTGTAACTTTTACATTTACTCAGTATCTTCACCTGAATATGGGGACGTGTGTGGTTAAGTATCTAGAGATCTAAGCTGATTTCAACTGTTTCCCATTTCTACCAGTACTTCTGCCTGTATTGGTACTAGTGCCATTGCTGTTTCTTGATTCTAATTCTTTTTTCCCCAAAAAAGCTCAGGTGAAGAACTGGGCCCAGTGCGTCTTCCCCCTGCAAACAGGGTAAAGCCCTGCTGAAATTAATTGCAGGGCTCCCATTGTTCTAAATGGTGGTGGGATTTCGCCAGATATATTTCTTCGCACATGTGTCAACATGGAATTTTAATCAAACTTAATGAGTTCCCCTTCTGCTCTCTTCCTCCCTTCACCTCAGGATAATACATGGCATGGAAGAGACAAAGAAGTTTTCAGGCTGTAATTATAATAATTAAAAAGTGTTTAGTAATTTGTTTCAAAGGCGTAAACAGAGTGGTGAAGTCCAATAGACAGACAATGCTATTTGTTGGAACATGCATTACCTATTGTAAAAAAGTACATAGGGCTGGTCCAAATACATCCTTGCTGTCATTTTATGCAGGAAATGAAATCAAGCCAGGGACAAACTTAATGTAATGATGCTGAACGGCACAAACTCCAGCACATTAATGAAGTAGCCACTGGATTTTCTTTAACATTTCTATTTCTAAATGTTTAAATTGAGAAACCTATTGGTAACTATTCAGAGAAGAAATCCCCCACAGTTCCCGAATACATTAATTACTTTCCCAGGTGCTTCTAATATCAGGAGCTAACCAATCTCAAGTTGCACTCCCAAGGAGAAGGCACTCCTTTTGCCATTAACATTCCCCATGTTTATTTTCACAACTCCCAGAAAAACCCCCATTCACATTGCTATCTCCTTCTCACCTCCCAAAGTACCTCCTTTTGCACTGCCTTCTTTCCCTCTGTGTTTTAGAGAAGCTGCCTCTAAATAGCATTTGCATTTCCCTTTCTGTAGTACGGACTAATTGCAATAAATCAGAAAAAAAATACTGGAGCCTTTATTCTATAAAATGCCAAGTAAAGCTGAACACAAGTTTAGCAGAAGCAGCACCAAGGGTTTCAAGCAGGAGCTGCAAACTGTTCCACCCTACTTGATAATTTTTCTCTGGAGAGAAATTTCTACTGGAGAAAAATTTACTGTTACCTGCTTTCTCACTAACATGATTATTTCTGTACTGACAGGCAATCATATTCAATTCTAATATACCAACAAGGTATAAATGAAACTGAAACAAACGTCCAGATTTGAATTCAGTGATAATTAAAACTTTTTTGATAATTAATTTGAAATGGTATTTTGCAGAAAGCATAACTTTCAATTCATCCTGATTTTCAGAAAACAAATGATCTTAGAAGTAAGGCAGATATGAACTAAACTGCAAAATTTTAATTTTTAAAGTTCTGAAATCAAGCCTTGTGTTTCAAACTCACACCTACTAGTGAACATTTCTGTTAAGCATTAAAAGATAAAGAATTTTCAGTAATTTTTTATATCTTGGCTTTTGGGTAACTGGCTTGAACATACCTGAGTCCTCATTTTCCTGGGTCAGAAGCCAGAAAACTAGCTTTCTTTAAAGTATTTAAAATAAGAAAATACTTTTTTTTTTTTTTAATTTGGGTAACTCTCCTCTCTCTCCCTGTAATTCATGAAAATGAGGCTTTTGTTACATTTCAGATGAACAATTTATGAATGATTCATGATCCAAAAGCATAAGGTTTGTTTTCACAAGAATTTGTGACCTTGAGCAGGGTGTCAGGCTCACCCAAAACTCACACAAATGCTGGCAAAACTCGCTTTCTCTATGGTGAAACTTTCCCATGGAACAGAGTTTTGAAACATGAAGTAGTCGGTATGCTGCTTGTGGGCAGGTTAAATGCAGGGGAAGGGAATTAAATATGACTCCAGAATTGACACAGAAGATAGGACAACATCCAAGGTAATCAGTCCAGAGTCCTGTACCTGAGGCAGGGAAAGGGGTGGGGAGGGTTGTCTTGACTGAGACATGGTTTTAACTAAATGATATCAACACAGAAGATTGCAGAGGGGCTCTGTTAAACATATTTACTTAGTTGCTGATAAACTTCTTGAAGTCAGTGCATTTGGGAGTCTATTTTTTTCTCTAATCGAGATGCTCCCCTGCTATAAAGAAATTGTGCTAACCTATTTACTTCCAGTTCCCATGGGAAATTCACTGTATCAGCAGCTTCACAGCTGACCTGTCCATGATTCTGGGCCACAGACAAGAATCACAGTTAGAGGAGTCTGCTCATGCCAGTGGATCTTACCAGTGCAAGGCGGGGAAAAGTATAAAGGTAGCCAGCTTTTGGGCCCGCGTGTCTGAGATGCCATGGTTCTAGAGGGAGATTTGACATATTATGTGCACTTTCTGCTGGAAAGGGGTACTTATGCTATTTTAGCTGTTTACATTAGAATGAGATGAACTGCATCTTGTCACGCCCCTTGCTCTCTCCAGCTGTGAAGACAAGCTAAGTAACTTGCTTTCATGTAGTTTACACTGTAGAAATCTATCTGATTAGGTAACCAAGCTACCTCTTAATATCCTCTTGTAGAGAATTACCTACTACAGAGCACTCAGTTCCAGACTTCAAGCCTTATTGTTCCTCTCTTCCACACACTTTGTAATCTGCTGATATCCCTTGAGAAAAACAGGCACAAAACCAAGACTCAAAGTATTTAATTCACTGACATAATAACCTCTCGAATCTTACTGATTTAGTTATCTATCTGACAAAAAAAAAAAAAAACCACCAACCCAAAACAACCAACAAAAGCCAAACAAATCCAAAACCAGTACAGATAAAAGGGGCTGGAGCAGTACAGTGGGATGCAAGGACAGGTGTTTCTGTTTCAAGGCACCCTTGACATTGCAGTGAACTCGTCACCCAGGGATGGATGTCATCCTTTGCAAGGAGACGTCAAACATGCCGGAACCTAACCAAGGCTTGGCATTTTACTGTCTCTTTCTCCAGTTTCTCTCTCTATAATCTAAGCTCTTAGATGAAAATGAATCTCCTAAACTTTCTGTAAAACCAGCTCAAAAAACCACAGGATCTGGCCACAAATTTCTTTAGTTCTATTATATGAGTTGATTTCACATGGAAACACTTCCTCTATTTGCAGGCCATGTTAAACATTACTTTCATGAGCAGCTGGTGTCTCTCAAATCAGAACATGTGTTTACTCTAAGAGTGGTAATCTCTTAAAGGTAGTTTGCCATTATGTGTTTATGGCCTCTTAGGTAACTACTGAAGGATCAAATGAACTAACTAGGTGGAAAAATATCTATCTCTACATTGCAAAAAGGTAAAAACGGAAGTCATGGAAGCATGGTTTCAAAACTAATATATTACTTCACCCCTCCCAATGGTATACAATGATTGTTTATTTTTTAACAAGAATAACTGTAACAGGCCTGCTTCTGCAGTCTTAACTGGAGGAACGTATTCTCCTAGGATAATTTTGTTCAATGTTAGCAGCATTTAGACATGAAGATTCCTGTTTCAGCTGTCCAAAGGTTTTACCTTTTTAACTTAACAAGTGCTGAAACCAAACAACAATCCTACACCCCGTGTATAGTAGGCTACTAATACCGATTTTTCAACCTAAAAGTCTGAAAATCAAAGTACGTTCCTTCCCCATATATAATTACATCAATAATAAGGATTTTGCAAACCCAGCTGGCTACTCCCTCAAATTCCCATTTATATTCATATTACCCCTGCCATGACATTAATACAACCCTTCAATCTCCGGGGAAGGTACACTTGTAGAATTACTTCAAATTTAGTAGCAAGTTTCTATAGACATACAAACTCATCCATTTCACATCTCCCAGTGGCTTTTGCTATTGAGCAATGAAAATAAAAATCAATGAATTATGCAGAGTGATTTCTCAGTGTTAAATTTGTTCCTACCTGGTCCTTAATTTCACCTTCTCTTGCTAATAGATTTTTATCATAAGTATGATGAAAAGTACTTTATAAAAAGGGTAAAACACCTTGTTAAAAAAAAAGACAGCATAAGCCAAGGCAGAACCATTTCATATTATCTTGTTTTTTGAGTACCTTTAAGCTTGCCTATGAGGATTGTCTCTAAGAAATGAGTTCTGAACTCGTATCAATTACATCTTGGCTTCCCTCTATCATAGCATGCCAATATAAGATTTTAAAGGTAATAGATTTGTGATAACACCTGCACATCCAAAATTAAACCCATTCAAACAATTTATTTCAAAAAAGCTTCTGAGTAAAGGACGAATGGTAAGACTACTGATCTGTGCTCAAATGGTTTGATCCAGAAGTTGAAAGCCTTCACTTTCATATTTACAAACTGTGACCTTAATTTTAGAAGATGTGTTAAATTAGGTACTCACCCTGCTTGCTTGCTAAAGTATATCATGAACAGGTATATTGGCACAACTGGAGGGTAGGTGAATTGCAGCAAGTCAACAAGAATAAGAAACCAAACGCAGAAAGCAAGCAGGAAGTACACCATGTAGCTACCTGAACTCTTTGCACTAAAAAATGTCCCATTTTATTCTTGGACATCTAAAATTATGGAAAGCTCTGTGAAATATTTACTTGCAGTTTCTATCTTTCCTAATTACTGTGAGATACATTTACCTCAAGTACTTAGCCACTCTAAAGAGGCTGTAAGTGACGGCTCCTGAGCAAATCGACCATGTACCAATTCAAAAAGTCAAGCAGAAAAATACAGCACTGAAAATTTCTGAAAACTGTCATGCACTCCAAATTATTTAAGTTACACTTTCTTAATATCATTTGCATATCTCCATAGACCCAAAAAAAAATGCAGAGCACCTTTTATAAAGTCACCCAGCTTCAGTGTCCTGTTCTGCTGACAGACAAGAACAGGCTATTCGCTGTGTGTCAGGAAGCCCCGAACCTATGTAGATGGTATGACATGACCCACACAGAGTAACCTGTAATATTTTATTGGCACTAGTGAACACAAAGGTGAAAAGGTATCAAATTTAGGAATTAGACTAGATCTTCAGTGTGCTTCCTCTATAGGGTTATGGTGGAGATGGCAAAGCAAAGGGGGCATTTTGCAGGCATGTTACTTTTTGCAGTAGTAACACATCTTATTTGCCCACTGGGTCAAAAGAGATGGCTTTGTATTCCCAAAAAAGCTTTTGTGAGCATGGAGCTTGGAAGTAAATCTTCACTTAGGTACTGTTAAGAGCTGTATGTTAACCGATTTTCAGTTTATAAGCAATAAGGAAATAAACTCTCTTTTACCACCAGTCCTTGGCTCACCTTGAAGACCCCATATATGAACTAGACTCAGCAATAGGCCTACATTCAAGTAGACTATATAAATACCTAGGAAAGTTGCAGAGAAGGGGGTAACGTGAAATCCCTTAAGCAAAAACCCTCTGGTATTTCTGCTTTCTGAAGAATGAGAACACACAACCCCCATCCACCAAAGCACTAACCCTGGTCATAATAAACCCCTCAAAGGTCACACTGTGGAATAAACAAGGAATTAACATTTGAAATCCATCCTTCAAGCTGCCATACTGAGTCCAGTTCGGTAACTAAGATGTGACAGCTAACGAGACTGGAAAGCATAACACGACTAAGGTAATGCATTTGGCTTCCTTCCAGACCATTCTGCCTTCTCTTCAGGCCAGCTCAATTTATTCAGCTTCAGTTCAGAAGAAAATATCCTTAATAAGTATCAAACTTGATCTCAAATAATGAGCCCTGCTAGGAGGTGAAGCATATCATTCCACACAGCACTGTACTAACACAGATCAAAGCTGGCTTGATTGAGCCTGTTTGGAGAACAAAGGAGCTGCAGCCTACCGAGACACCAAACTGTCCCACCAACACCAAAACACCGAGCTGTCCCACTGACACTGAGCCATCCACCAACACCAGGACACAGAGCTATCATTAACCACCTTCTGCTCTAGGAAGGGTCTGGGCTGGGAAGCCTCTTTGGGTAAGGACAGTTTTGAACTGCTGAAGCTAGTTGTCTCTTGAAGCTTTGGCATTAACTACAATTTTTACAACCGGGATTAAGGAGTAGTCTCTTCAGAAAGTCTGACACAGAAGTTGTTAATTGTCCTGTCTTCAGAAGCTTTCAAAGATTTCCAGCAAAACACAATCCATACACAAGCTGAAATGGCCATAAACATATAAGAAAATATTGTTTTATCACTTAACTATACCCTGCTCTAAGATAAAGCACAGTAACCTCATCTTCTTTTTAAACAGAACGGCTATTGTTTTCTTGCTTGACTGGCACTAAAGGAAAATATGTTTCACTGTGTGGCCTAAAGACAGATCCTATTCATCACGGTTAAATATTTATTGTTTTCATCTACATGTTACAGACAAAATGCCTGATCTTAAGGCAATAAGGGTGGGAGGTCTAAAATGCTGGCTCCTTTTGTATCTTGCAATCTGAAAAAATATCTTTCCTACACTACCCTCTGGCAACATCAAACACTCACAAGGACATTTCCACATCATCTTACTAATTGTGGGCTACATGTCACATAAAGATCAATCCTGCAATGATTTCCAGTGTGAGAATTTTCAGTGTGCCCATAGAAAAACCCAACTTCTGTCAAAATTTTCTAAATAATCCAGGTTTCGGGCCCAGAGTTCTAATTATCCCTGGAGTAATTTTTGAAGTGCAAAAGAAAGGAGGAAAACAGGTTAATTTCCAAGATTGTAAGGAAAACCTTCTTTCTGGAGAAGAAATACAAAAAAAAATTTGTAGGAACAATATTTTTTACATAATTTCTTTAACATTAATATGTTTACCCAGCTTTTTAACTAGCAAGGAAGTTTGAGAAGGCAGACACCTTATCATATTTGAACCAGTTTATTTAGCTCCTGTTGTGTAAACTACCAGAACCAGTACCATCACTTAACTTCTGAAGGAGCTGGCCACAGGCTGACTTGCAATTCCACAAAATGGGGATGTGAGGCTGAATTCCTTAAATCTCAGAAATGACTTGCTTACTTAAACCTCCACTCCCTGACTCTTTGCTTTGGGGTTTTTCACTTGGGTTGTATCACGGGTCTTAAGAGTCCTAGATGACTGACCTCTTCTAGTTGGCAGGCTTTGACGACACTCTTGTACCGGTATTCATCATAGGACACACCAAAAATTATGTTTTCTTTTATTGTTCCAGGCATGATCCAGGAGACTTGAGGTGAAAAGGATATCCTTCCACTGTGTTTAATTTTACCCTGCGAAGGCTCCAATTCTCCCATTATCAACATCAGAAGAGAAGTCTGAAAAATCATTAACACTTGGTTAATGTATGTAAGAGAGATCTGTACAACCATAAGAAACGCTAAACAAAGTGAAAGTCACTCTTCTAAGTCACTTAAATGGTATATTTGTTAAGATTGTCCATATAAGTACTGATATAGGGCAAGCTACAATTAGTGCAGATTTTCATGATATATATGGTTCTGAAAGGCCTCTGAAATGAGCGGAATTTCATTCAAATTGTGTAAGATATCTTGTAAAAAAGACATGCTGCTGCATAAGTGTGCATTTTTAATTAAACTTCCAGTAATTTTACAAGCTAAAAATGTGAGTACCTATGAGTCACATACAGACCCAAGGTATTGGTATTTATGGGGAATGTTACTTGATTTTTAACATTATCAGTGAATACTTTGTTCTTTGTACAACACAATTCATGTTCGTAATTTTGCTAGTGTTCATAAGCCTTTTATCTGTATTGCCCTGAAAAATGCAATTTCTTCGCGTATGTGTATACAGTTATTCACAAAGTGCTCACTGTGAATTTTCCTCTGTAACTGTTAACTCATTTACGTGAATAGATGACCTAAGTATATTTACTATTTCCCTTCATAAAAGAATTGATTGCAATTTCAGTACTGACATGTTATAATTTCAAAGTTAATCAGTAGCTTGTAGTTAACCTTGTCACACATCACTGGCTACTAGATCAAAGAACAGAATTGAGAAATACAAGGAAAAATATGTTACAGAGCCATTCCAGCGGTATTCTTATCAGTAATAAACAGTCAACAAAGCTGGGACGTAACAGCCAAATATCTAAAAATCTGTCTAAGTCACAGTTTCATGCTGTCAAGCCCAGAGCTCCTTTCACAAGTTATACAAAATGTGAGGGAAGCCTCATGAGATTCTTTCCATTATACCAGAATGTGGCTTTCCCAAAATGCTGAGTAAGAAGCTTCTGATCTTGCAAAGGACAGTCACTTAGTACGTTCTGCATGCTGGATGTTAAACTACCGTTATATTGGGCCATATAACATAAATGGAAAAAAACCACAAACCAAACCCAACTCTATCTAATACTGAAGCAGTATTAAAGAGCTGATGTCAGGCTTCACACCTGTTATAGGTAAAATAAGTGCGCAGTTTGTTTCACAGGCCTTACAATTCCTGGAATAGAAATAACAGTCTCAAACAACAGGACAGAAACCTTAAATTAAGAGGGCATAAGGGAAAGAGAAATTCTTTCTTTTTTTTCTTTCTTTTCAGTGGGGGGGGAGGTGCATAAACCTCATTTTTTGTAAATCTTTCAGATAACATTATAAGTCTTTTATCTTTATTGCCTGGAAGGGTGCAAATTTGTTGTTTGTATACACTCAAACTGCTCAGTGTAATCTGAATTTTCCTCTATTTCCTAAGTAGCTGAATAAAGGAGATATACATATATCCTTCGGCACTTTTTACTTGACATTTTTGTATTTCAAGTATCAGCGTTAGTAATAGCCTTCTGAGATAACCAGCATCATAGGAAAACTATTCTGTTAACTCAGAAATATCACAGTAAAATGCACCTCAACATATCAGCTTGAGGACAATCTCATTTCCTGAGTTTCTTGCTCTTTCCTATTGGTATCATTACTGAAAAATAATTTAGAAGCCTTGATCATATTGAAATTGATGGGTCCTTTGCTATTAATGCCAACAGACCAAAGATTTTAACCCATGCAAGTAAAAGAAATCTGAATATGTTCACCAATATTTTTTTAAACAGGAAAAGTTTCCAGATGCATAATGAATGTTTGTTTTGAATTTCACATCTCCTCAGAAAACCTGGTGAAGATGAAAGACTCATCTAATTACTTGTTGTTCAAAGTGAATAAGAGTATCATAGTTCAGCTTATTTTATATTAATGAGGTTAATCTGCAAACTAAATGTACTGATAACATTCTGGGTTTTTAAAATTATGATTAATCTAAACCGCGACTTTTCTCAAAAAACCACCAACTTCAGCAGCACCTCCTCAGGCTTTCACATGGGACTTAGGAAGCCTGTCTGAGTGAGGCACTGTAGGAACCAACGAAGAAGTGACCAGGTATATCGCATGTCCCAGGCGTGTGTCTTAGTTACCTGGCTAATCCACGTCAGGCTTGTCAGTTTACTGATCATCTTGTGTTCAAATTTTTCCTTAAAATTTAGCAAGGGAGAAAAAAAAGGTCTGCTTTCTAGCACACGGAGCTATCTGCATATCTATGCTACATTCTCCAGTTTATTGTTTTAAAGGCAGGGAAATTCTCACCATGAATATTAACTTTAGGTTTCAGTCTGCATTATTCCTGCAAATCTCCTTTTACTTCCTATGGAAAATAGTTTTGTCATTTAAATCGTTATTTCCTTATTAAGCCTGTTTTCTTGTATGTACAAAAAATATCTAGCAAAATCTTTCTCTATTGGCCACAGAGTAAAACTTCAAATAACTATTGGCCATTTTATTGAAACTTACAGTTTATTCATACTTTTTCCTGCAACCATCATTTTTACAGCAAGCATAGCAAGAATACAGTAACAATACAGGTAACAATGCACACAATAACACAACATTATTCCTTAAAATTATAAGGACTTTTTCTGAAACAAGAAAAACAGAAATACCTTGCCAGCTCCAGTAGATCCAGAAACAGCTAGTAACTGTCCTTTCTCAATCTTGAAATTTATATCCTGAAGAACAGGAGAAGCATGCAGGGGAAAATTACTGAAGAAGAGATTGTTGTCGGTACTAGGAGCTTTGCTGTTGTTGTTTTCCTGGTTTGCTCTTACAAACAACTCTCCAATTCCCTGCAACATACACAGATGTGAATTTGTATGTGTGTAAAAAATAAATAAAACATGCATATGCAAACATGTATATCATACTATGGACTTATGAAAACATAGGACGGTTTCTGATATTACTTCTCCTATCAATAACTTATTTATTATATTTGTGTATATATATATACTTTTAATGTATATATTGGACTTGCTCCCAAATTTGTGGACACAAACAAAATTTGCCTATAATAGAACTGCTTTCCAATGATTATACATGCCACAGCCTGATTCTGTTTTCAGGCTGCTTAAATCAGAAATAACTACTTCTTACAGGCCTTAGCACTTTTTAAAAGGTCTCTTCCAAAGTTTCTCAACCATGGATAATTTGATATCATGCATTAATAACTTGACATACATTCCTTGTCTGCTGATAGCTGAAGCCAGTTAAAATGGAGTGTAGGCTATTCTTTTTAGAGATCACCAAGGCAAATATTGGTAAAAAAGATGCACTCTGTGTTTTAATTTAGTTTGGGTAAAAGTACTAACCTCATCCCAAAAAGCTGTTACATTGTCCAGTTCAATCCCAGTGGTCGTTAGATTATACTCCAGCACTTTATATTCTTTTTTCAGCAAGAAATCCTAGAAACACCATGAAAGCAGATGAGATGAAATGGTAAGGGGCAGGAGCCGTGTCACAGAAAGCAGTACATACTTGCCAACACTTGAGCACTAACTAGTATTCTGATGGTGCTACTGCACTGTAGTGTCTTAAGAGAGAGGCATAAATATAGCTTACACAACATCTTTCAGATGCTGAAGGAAACATTTTTGAAACAACTATTTTATTGCTAGTGAAAACATAACCATAAATGTATTTGGTTCTGGTTTAGAAAGAATATAAAAACTTGGCATTTCCTTTGCTTTCAGGACTTGTATCAGGCCGCATTATCCCTCCAACCTTAATCCTTTTCAAATTAAGCTTTGGTTTTGGAGTAGGATGTGGAAGGTAGCACTCTGGTAAACAGTAAAACAAAGCAGCTATGTGCTGCCATCTCCCTGTTCCAAAACTGCAAAAGTTTAAAAGAGTTAGAATGATATCTCTACCAACAGGAAAAAAAAAAAAGGCAGATAACGACCCTGGCCAGTGCAGCACTGATGTAGAATTTCAAATGACACAAGTTAGCAACCTGACACTGGTGTTACCTTCTGGGATAATATTCAGAAAAAAGAGTAAGGTTAATGTAGGAAAGATAATTTCTCTCTTTCATTATTTTGTTAAGGTTATGCAGTCTGTAGGTACCATCTCCTCTAAATTGTCTTTTTAAATTATGGGGAACTGAGTAGGTCTACGTGGGAATACAGTGGACAAACTAACAGATACAGGGGAAAAGCAGTTCTAGAGTATACTTGCAAATTTCCCAAGTAGAACAAGCAGAAGGGGAAATGCAGATGATTGAAAGGGCAAGAACCAAAAAACTGGAAGGCAAAACACACAGAGTTTTTGCAAAAAAAGGAAATTATAGTTAGGCTTTCATAACAAAGGTGGTGGGATCATCCAGTGGAGCTAGTGGAGCAGCGATAGACAGCGAAAGCACAGTGATCCTGAAACACTTCATGCTTCATCTTTCTAGAAAATATGGTCTAGCTACAGGGAAAATACAATAACCCAGAGGACACATCTGATACAGTGAATTTTCTTAAGGAAATTAAAGCAGAGAAATGTAAGGGTGGTTTATTATTTTTGTTTATGTTTCTTGTGACAAGCAAAGGGCATTGGTGGTCTGGGATTCTGTGCAGTCTGTCTATGGTATCTATACTGAACCTGCCACAAAGAGATGATTATTTATGGATTCCGTAGCATCCACAGAGCTAACGTCCCCAAAGACAAGTATTCAGCAAAGTGAAGGGAATGGTATAACCACTGGGCTTGCCAGTTCTGCGACAAGGCATAGGATACACTATTCCAGGAACCAGGAAAGACAGTATACCTCCACTAACGCCTAGGGAATCTGAGAGCACAAGGATTGCCTAAACTGAGACCAAATAAGGCAGCTTTCTGAATGTCAAATGGAAAGGTTTGTGGCTAGATTTCTCAAATTTTCTGCATGGTTGAAAATCACAAAAATCCAATACCTGCTTCTTATTCTATATTAAGGTTCAGATTTCTGAATAAGATCTTTACATTCCATATTAGGTATTTTTATCACACTAACAATAATAAAATCTATGTTTTCAAAAAAAAAATCTATAAATATGTTTAAAAAAGCCTAAGATTTCACCCCAAAACAGAGCAAGAATGAGGAGCGATTACAAAACAGCAGATAAAACAGACAGAGTTAATGAGAATTCACCCTGATTTGACCCTGCAGATAAGCCTCTCATGCTGGTATATGAGCAATTAATCTCAGTAGGTAACATAGGTAATAATTATTTTACCGGTACCTTAATTATATTTACTACTCATAATGAACGAGATGCATATTTGTGTAAGACGCACAATCTCCTGCTGTTCTTGCCGTTAATAGCTAGGAAAACAGAAGATCCGTGACTGCAACTACTGGAAGCCATGCTATATAAAACATGTACTAATTTTGTACTTCCTTTTCTGCAGGAAAAACATCTCTTAAGCACAACAATTCATGATATATTTTTATTAAGTTCCATATTCTGCAATGAGAAGTAACAATTAAGTGCCACTGTTTCAAAACAAGCAGCATGCAGGTTGCACGAGACTCCTGTGGTTATGCTGCCTGGGGAACCATATAACAATATCAAGATTTATAATGACATTTCATGGTGTGTAGTCAAAGCAATATATAGTATATTCGGAAAGTCTCCACAAATGCTGTGCGCTTTTGTTGATCAACTGACAAGATAACATGCTGTAAAGAAGTAGCTTACGTACTTGGGAAGATTTTAGTGTATGTACCCCACCTGTATTTTGTTTATTGCTCCAATAGAGTCATACCAGGTCTGTACAGACCCAGGAAACTGCCTGGTCACTGTCATTCGAAGAACAATGCAGAAAGAAATGGTGGTAAATATCTTTCGGAGAATAATTCCTTTAATCACAGCATATGGAAGCACAGCTAAGAACACCACAAAAAAGCCAGAAAAGAAGAAGGCTGAGCTGTTGAAATATCTCACATAAGCAGCTTTTCTGGTAAGCTTCAGTTCAGTTCTGTTAAAAAAAAAAAACAAACAAACAAAAAACCAACAAATGCAAGTCATTAGTGTAGGATCCCACAGTTTACATCTTACAAATATTTTGGATAGAACTGTTGGAAAACAATCAACTCAGGGGCTCATTCATCCTTCTAGTTTTCTAGCATTGACGTTAAAAAGCAAGATTCAAAGCAATTTTTGGACCTAAAAAATAATTTGAGCCAAATTTTGGCACCAATGTTCAGAGATGTCAGACAAAATAACAATGATCTATGTCATGATTTAGATACCTCATAAACCACAAGACTATAATTCCTGGCACAAACACCCTTAAGAATCTAATGCTGTGCTATACGATACAGTCCCAGAAGCATCATCCCATACTCATCTGGTCATCTAGATACATAACTCCCCTAGAAATAAGATACTTTGAAATGCCAGATTTTATATACATGACCATAAAAAAACCTAAGAACAATCCACAATCCAATTATAGTATCATCTACTTTTGCAAAGCACCCTTCTAACAGCTTCACCCATGAAATAAGGTATCACCAGTTAACCTCAACTTGAAGTGGTGGAAAGCAGGGAGTCTGCTCTCCACCTTCCTTTCTCCACAGAAGCTCAGTCTCCACAGTAGCCTACTGACTGCTGTGCAGTTAGCAACGCAACTGAAGAAAGTACCTGGGCATGCAGGTCACCACCACAGTTTTAACCACTGCCCTGGAGAAAGGGCCTTTTAAGTCCCTCCAGAGCTTGTATGAAACTGTGGGTGGCAGCAATGAATAGGGATAACACAGATTTTTGGGTTTGGTGCTCATCCAGTCCCAGACAAAAAAGCTGGGTAAAAGCTACCAAAAAAGCCTGCCAGTGCTGAAGCCACTACTCTGAAGAGGGAGAATCAAAGCACCAACCCTTTGCTGTATGCTCCCAAGTACCACTGGCTGTCCACAAGCAAAAGTTTTCCAGAGGTGAGTCTGTGATACAGGCTTGAGAGCTCTGTACATTAAGCACGCATTGCCTATCCCTGGAAGTGTTCGAGGCCAGGTTGGACGGGCCTTTGAGCAACCTGGTCTAGTGGAAGAGGAGTTGGAACTAGATGATCTTTGAAGTCCCTTCCAATACAGGGGAACAGTTTGGTGGTGTGGATTTTCACCTCTCTGAATACATTGCATAGCCCATAGGAGTGCAGGTACGTTTATTCAGACACCTCTTACGAACAGTTATTATTGGCACAAACTTAAGAGGCCACACAGCAGACATCCCATATTGGTCCCTCTGAAGCATCACAGTTCCTCAGGGGAGTTTGCCTGCAGCAGTGCTACACCTGCAGGAAGGGCAGCACTGGCAGCTCAAGTCTACCAGAGTAAGGGCATAGGTCTACCTAGTTCATTAGAGCCTATTAAACTGGGCTGCATCAGAAAATGCCAGTGGTTTGGTAACGACTGAGTTATAATGCATTGTTGCTAAAATACAGGCATGCCTTCACGCACAAGGTCTTATTTCCTACCAGCTTAAAAAGCCAACTGACTGGGAGGCCCTTCAGAGCTGGCTCAGCAAGCACAGTTCAACTGAAACTCTGACATTCCCAGGTTGACCTGCTCTGGTGATGTCTTCACCAAACAACCCGTTGGATCACTCAAAAAATACAGTATTTTGGTGCAGAGAATTAGAAGAGCGCTCCTTTGATCTCAAAATATTGCTAGCATTCTTGTTTTTTAAAAATCCATGCAGAATATAATAAAAACTAAATTCCAGCATTACAAAATTTACTATAAGCTACTGTAGGAAATATAGGTCATAAAATGACAGTGCTTTCTCCAGGTTTCTGTGAACAGTTTTCGGACTAAACTTTATTTAATTAATTTGTGCAGGATTTGCTCACAAGGTGCTGTCTCAAATTTCCCAAAAGCAATGCCTATGACTACTGACACCAGGGGACTCCTAACCTGGTTCCATCCTCAAGCTGAAACTCCCAGCCTCCATTCGGACTGAATTTTCTCTGATCATTTGTAGTAAATCACTACAAATTTTATGATCTTCCTTATTCTAAAGGTAAAGAACAATTTGCTTTCCCTGGATTGTCTTTCACAAAGCAGCTGAGCAAGAAGGTGTTTGTGTAATAATACCATTTCATCTCTTTTATTTATATGATAATAGAACACTTATATTTCTTTTATTTTCTTTTATTTTCCCAATCACACACCTGGCAGAGAATTTTAATTCTCTGTAAAGGACTGAACAAACACACGGCACAGCAATGGTGCAGCGTCACCCAACAATCAATACGTCACCCAGGACTCCTTGTTGGTAATGAAAACCTCCTTCTTACAGCTCTCAGCTAACTAGGTTAGCTCTTTTACCTCCTTTCTGCTTCAGGTCAGGTAGTTCCAGTTCAGTCTTGAAGAGGTAAGCATTTTACAAGGCTATCGACAGCTAGTAAAAGTTAATGCAACTGTGGAGTATGAATACATGAAGCTGCACTACTTTAATCCTTTCACAGATTGCATGTAACATTTAAAGCAACTAAAATCAGCTCTATTGCATTTCTCAGAAAACAGTTGCAGAGAACTCGCACTGTTTCCTTCACCACAGAATAGGAAAGTCTGTAAAGCCTTAAGTAACCATCACAAAAGGGCTTTTTATTGTAAGATGAGGATAGGGTTGGCCAGAAACAAACACAGACGCCACAATTGTTTTACCTGTGCAAACTCACCACTGAAATATCATTATAAGAAATGAGGAAGCAAATAAAAAAAAAAAGAAATGTCTCACCTCCATAGTGAACTTGACAAATTGGAAAAAAAAAACAAGCTGCAGTGTGGGAATGCGCAGTTAGTTTATGAAGGATTAATATTTGTGTGCTTTACTTTTGTACTAACTAGACCACAGATGGTGTTCATAGCTGCTTAATTTTAGGGTTTTTTTGAGCACACAAAGAATTTGACTAACAAATGAGAACACTTACTCACGGATGCTTTCGATCATTTTTTCCATTGCATCTTCCCAACAATAGGCTTTAACTGACTGTATATTTTCAATTATTTCTGAAGTGATGACAAGTCTTTCATTGATCTTTCCTGCCCTCTTATTTCTGCAAAGTAAAAAGGCAGTAGGTTAATCTTTATCTTTTTCATCCTGTATCATTAGTTTCTATCCCATTATGTCTTATGAAAACTCTTTCCCTATATGCCTATGCTTAAAATGTTTATTTTAACACACTTGTTATGTAATTGTGAAAGGAATTATTAGACATCTAGTAATTGTTTTACTAAGGAGAAAATACAAGCTCTAAAAAGAATAAATCAAGTCACTAACAAGAAATTTTAATTCTACAGAGCATTGTCACTATTTACTGCAAGTTAGACTTTTCATTTGGTTACATTTCGACAACTGCTGCTAAATAAGTAAAGGCTTGTCTGCACCTTTCCCGACACAGCCAACACTCTTTGGACTCCTCTTCTGAAACAATGTAATAACTAGAGACTCTTAATCAAGTGGTATAAACTTCTTAAACCAACATGTTTCAGGAAAACATACTGAAATATTTTAAAACAGACTCATCACCTGTATTTCATCATCATTTGTCCCAGCCAGGCTTGGAGAAAGGCCAGGACTATTAGCAAAGCAAGTCCAGAAAATGCAGAAGCTTCTAACATATCCCAGAGCAGTCCCATCAGCAGTGCCACTTGTAAAGGTGCAATCCATACAAAATGAGCCAGAGCAAGACCCTGTGGAAGTCCAGGGCAGAAAATAATAATACAAGTTACAGATGTGCTCTGAAAACTACACGAAAAGAAGTCATTAATGTGACACTTTGAAAAATGTAATGAAGAATGGTACAAATACTTTGAGTAGTAAAACAAGTTTATAAAGGAGGATTTGTGATCCTGAGCACATAGCAGTCTCGGTGCTAATTATGATGACAGTGCAGCAATACATATGCATTCCACACCTAAGCTTTGATTTTTGAAAGGCAAAGTTCAGTCTGCAATTGTCTCTTTGCTATGTATATGCACAAGGAAAAATCCCAGCTTTGTAAAAGTAAACAGAATTTGCCATCGATGATGGCTTTTTCGACCATTGCAAGATGAGAAAAACACACAGAAGAATCTTCTGAGAGTGATGTAATCTGATATAGGAGGCAAATACTACTTTGGAGAAGAGATGACTGTTATGTGAACACAACTAATTCAAAACAAATTGCTGTCTACTTCAGTTTTGTTCCTTCACATTGGGGAGATTTTGGTCAGAATCCTGTGATCAGGCTGCACAGGGGTCTGTGTTACTGCAGCTGCACTGCTGCAATGCTAGGCACTTGTTGTAGCTTCTTCAGCACTAGCTGACATTGCTTTATATACCAATATAGCGCTTAAAGTAAATATACCCTATGGTTCCAGCCATGTGTCTAAAGTCTCTTTGATCTTGCTTCTTTCATGGGAAGCAAACCTCATGCTACCAATGGGCCAATTAAACATACACCATGAATAGAATTTCATAGTTTCCAGTTCCCAAAGCCATTATCAGGGATTTACCTCGGTGTCTTTAACAAAAGAGGCGTTTTACAGGAGCCTCTGGAAGTATTGTCTAAAACAGACGTTTGAGTATGATTCCTAATAAGTTCTTACATCAACACTTACTCACTTTTAGGAGAGTGGGTAACAGTACCAATGGGATGCTGACATCATTGCTTGTTCAAAGGAAGGAACAGACTGAATCACCTTAGTAAAAGGGTACGGTGGTCAGGAAAAGAAGATGTAAGGATTGAACCAGTAAGTTCCAACATCTATGAAAACAACTGCATAACCCAGAATTTTCCTGGCAAGTTCTCACTGGACTGCAGAACAAGCATGTTTTTATGGTATACCTGTTTTTTAGGTTTCCTCTACTGATCAGCGTAAGAGATAGATAAAGGATGTCATAAGCATCAAAATGAGCATTTCCATGATCACAGGGCAACACATTTTCTTAAGGTAGTGATTCATTGTATATCTGCAATGAGCATTCAGTGAAGTTCGTCATTTATGCTCCTTCCTTCCTTAATATTTGTCATGAACACATTGAAGTATTTGAAGTATTGCATTTGTATTTGAAGAATCACCAAGCAGATTAAAACAATGACATACCTCATCAAATTTGTTCAGATTATTGGAAAGAAGACTGATCAATTGACCAGTACTTATTTTATCTAGAACTCTGCTTGACAGTTTTAAGATCTGCAACAGAAAACAAAACCATATCAAAATGGCCACATAATTCATTCCCATAAAACAGAATAAATACAGATAAAAATAATAAGCAATGGTACAGCAGTATCCATAACAACTCACTTATCTGCTTCTGTTATAAAGAAAGTCTCGCTAAACTTGTTGTCACTTGAATTTAATAAAGCCATTAAATTTCTTTACAAATATTGATTTATTGACTTAGTCCTTGTTTTCTGTTGAATATTTTATGTATATAGATATATATGCAAATGCAAGTTTTAATTAAGCATCCATGCTGTGTGCTGCTCTGCATCCTCAAAAATCTCATACTGTGCCTATCTTGACAAATATTTTTGAGAGATGTTTTCACAGTGAGCTTTATACTAGAGTAATTAACATGTTTGTTTAAATTAGCTGCTTTTGGTATTGGAAAACCCAAATACCTTTCAAAATCTTTGGATCTGTGAACATGTGATGCAACAGTATGCCTTGATTCTTCATGCTATAGACATCTCACACAGTATCATTTAATCTAAACACTTTCTATGTTATTTTTATTGTTTAAATCTTCACCTCTAATCCTGTTTTGAAAATATTCCTTGGCCACCAGCATATGTTATTCTTCCTTTGCAATACACGTGCATAAAGGGAGCACAGTGGTAGAACAACTAAGGCATCTCACTGCATATCCAGCAAGTCTGAACTCACACAGAGGCTGACTTCAGTCAAACCAGCTGTAGACAAGTACTTAATTCAATAGACACAGGAAGTGAAGAACTGTCAGAAACTACTCTTAGCCACATTATTCTTTTGTGTACTTTGTGTACCTTGACTAACAAAACTATCAATCTTTCAACAAACTGGCCTAAAAGTTACGTAGGCTACAGACAGAGGTTTGGCTTTGAGTGTCAATGAAACAATTACCTTCTTATAAATCAAGCTAAACATAGCTATCCTCATTTGCATTCCTATATGATGAAGACCAAATATAGCAGGATGTATGAGCAGTGTTCTCACAAAGAAGAGAAGGCATAAGCCAATGCCTAGGTAGTAGGCTATGGATCTTTCATCAGAGTTGTCTGGATCATAGGAAGCTATTATTCTCCCCAGCAGAAGGGGTTGCACAGATTTGGTGACTTCCTGCAGGTGGAAACAAGAAAAATAATTTTCATCATTAGTTTGTTCTAAAATGACTAACAAGTTAATTTCAGATTTACAGCTTTATATATTAAATGAGGGATACAGGTCTATTTGCTGTGCAAACCACAGGAAGTCGCAGTAATTGCACAGCAGAACAGACAACTCACTACTGTCTTAATCTGTAATGCTCCTGCAACTCCACTAAAGCAAATATAGTTTGTAAATTTTGTTTGATTGTTTCCTACAAAAGTGACATCTGAGATTAGCTTCCACATTTACTTTTCAGAGTTGTAATAACTGAATTCAGTTTAGCAGGATGGATCTCCATTTTCACCCCTAGGGACCAGTTCTCACGGTGCTTTAGTGGACTTATATGACACAGGAAGACTCAGAGCTCCTGAAATGAACACCAGCAGAACAACACAGAGAGAATATAGCTAAACCATAAAGTAAATGAAAATAGCAACAGAATAAAAGGACAAACCATTTAGATCATCCTATTCAACAGTTCTAGACATTGCACCAGGGCTGTTACAGAAGCAGATGACAGAGTGTAAATGGTATAGGAGGCAAGTTTAATGAAAGTCCCAGACAGAAATCAGTCCCTCCTGCATCCGCAGTCCCAGCACCTCCCATTCTGGGATGAGCAAGACAATAGCGAACCAGAGTAGGAGAGGAAAAAGAGATGGTATCAAACTGCTAAACTGCAAGGTATTCAGATGAACTGCTACAGCCCTGACTTGACTTTAGACTGTTATTATTACATTTGTGCTTAGCCTCCTTTTCTGCTGTAATTAAACCCCACTAGTGTTATCTCACCTTTGCCTTCCATTTCCCTTCATACTGCCATCATTCTCATAATTTCAATCCTTTAACCTCATCCTTTTCCACCTCTGCCTCTTGCTCCCTCTTTCCTTCCCCACTCCTTCCCCAAGAACTGCAAAAGTCATCGGTCCACCAATTTGCTTCATCTTTTGCACGAGCTTCTGAAGAGTATGAAGTATGTACGTGCTCCTTTGCCTCATTGTATTCAGTGTAAAAATCCTTAGTGCTAAGAAATTTTATGCATGTCTCCTCATCCTTCTTTCTGTGTCTCAGCAAAAAGCATCTGATGCTACAAAAACAGCAAGAAACTACTGGATTCTTTTCAAATAGATTTGTTCAATTCTGCCAAAAATTTATTAGTACTGCCTTCCAGACGAAGGCCACACAGACCACCATCCAGAGACTCAGAGAGAAGTGAATGAGTGAAGTTCAGCTGTAATTAGTGTTTTACAGTGATAAATAGACTGGGAAAATCTCCTTTAATTTTTTTCCTTCTCCTTTGGGTTCCTTTAGGTTTCTTATGCAATAGCAATCCCAAGGACTTCAACAACCTGTATTGTAACCCTTTTGAATGTCACTGTTGGTGGTGCTGATAGTCACCATTCACTTTTTCCATAGAAGAGTTAAAATTGTATGTCTCAAATAGCATACCTGTGGTAGACAACACATTTCCCAAATTAAACACCACTCTGCCCCAACACAAATGCTGTAAACCTGGAGCCATCTTTGACAAAGATTTCAGTGTTATTAGTAGGCAAAGGGAGGAGTGTTTATTAAAACACACATGACCCAAGTCAGCTGTGCTTAGACCACACGCATCCTGAAGCGGCAAACCAAAACTCCCCAAAACTCACAAAATACGAAACAGTCACCTTTCAAGGACAATGTGGTGCCTTCATACTCTCAGAGATTTCAAGATAAGCTTTTATATATAGCCTTAAAACAGCAAGGTTTTTTTATCATTATTTACTCTCATTCCAATGAAAATGCCACAATCTGCTGCTGTGTTTGTTGTGACTATAAAGGTATTGCATACATGCCTAGCTCACTGGAACAAAAAAGGTGATTTACAGACTAAGGGTAGAATAATGGCTGGCAATAAGCCAAATCATTTGCTATCTCATGGGGCGTAAAAATCCACTGGTTTACAGTGGAGATTTATCAGCTTACTTACCAAAGATGATATTATCCAGTCTACATACAAATGAAAGCTGTATTACCTGTTTTGCATTTTTCTTCTTGTAACCTCGGAATTACTCAGTGATATAAATACGGATAAATAAACTGATTAGAATGATCTGCCTGAAAAAAGGAATGGGACCTATGCATCTGACAGAAAATCCCATTTTCAAGAGTCGTGTTTTTCCTTCTCCTGTTCTTGCTCTTCCCTCTGCATCCATCACAGGCCATTGAAAAACTCAGAAATGCCCCCCTCGCAGAAATCTTACTTAAAAGAGCAAAGATCCGAAGAGAAATGAGAGTACTTCACAGGATACCGTGCCAATCTGACCTGGTGTGGCTATTCTGACGCAATGAGAACTTTCACATTACGTGTATCCCCCATATGCTCAATCACTCTGCATTTGAAGACAATAATGCACATCTCTGTTTTGGCATATGCCCAAGAAGCACATTGGAATTTTCATATCCCTCTCTGCCTCCTCACTCACACCCGTGACCTATATGCAAGAACTTCAGGAAATCCTCATTAGGGTCCTTTGGGATACGATACTAAAACCATTTCTAAGTTAATGTTAGCAGCTGCTGTGCCTGAAATACACACTTCAGGGGATGAAAATAAGAGAAAAACATAAGTGGAGTCAAATTGATCCTCACAGCAAAGTATGAATTTGTTAGCTGGTGCCATGCTAAAAAGCAGTAGTTTTGTTTCGCTGCCATACCACCTTCTCTTTAAATCACAAGACACATCTGCTGATGAGGTGAAGTGTGGAAGCTGTTTCGAACAGCAGGGGAGCAGATACATTAAGTGCAGTAACTCAACGTGCCTAACACAACACTATTTATGAGGGAGAGTTATTACTCTAGGGGGGCCAGAGCACAAGTGTCCACCCTGCAATAACATCATCACCTACGGCGCGTGAGGGGAAAGGGAGAGATGGAAAAACTACTAGACCTAATGAAAGCAAAGCTGTGATGCCAGTTACAACAACAACTACACAAACAGCAGGGATGTCAGCAGAGTTTAAATCACTCTCCCAGAGAGATGCCCTGAAAACAGCTCAGGGACTAGACAAGATAAGAGCTGAAAGGAAAGTGAAGTTCAAAAGAACGCACTACTTGGTTGCACCTATGCCAGTATGGCACAACATCCTGTCCCCGTACAAATTAATGGCAAAGCTCCCATTAATTTCCGTAAGCAGAGCCTGAAAAGAACACCAGTGGATCTAGCAGCGTTTCTCCTCTCACAGCTTTTGATAAAATGAAGACTAATGATAACAGAATCAAGAATTTAAGCTAAGATTTAATCTTTCCATGTTTATTGTGAAAGGTGAAGATTTTGTTTCCTGTGTGCTGAATTGGACATCTGCGATTTCTTAAATAAATGAAAAAAACCCCCAATGAAACAAAGAATATGACTCAAAAATCCTGCAGTCTTGTTCTGTCCTCACCTGGTCTAAAACTGTACTCGATTAAAGAAAGTCCACACGGAGAAATCAACCCTGCACAATCCCACACATACATGCCCACACACAATTCACTTGCCGGTACTCCTCGAGAGGAAGTTATCCTCAAAACTGCCTGCAGAAGCCCTTGGACACTGCTTAATTCTTAACAGGAATGCATTACTGCAAAACTTGCGGCTGGCAGACTCTGCAGGAACAGCTATTATAGTGTATAGTAGGATAAATTTGTAGAACTGATTTTTTTTTCTAAAATACAAACCTGACATGAATAAGGAATTGCTGGCTTGATGAGGAAAAAGGTTAAAAAATTAAAGGCAATAACGAGAAGGCAGGAGCAAATAAAAGACAGAATTGGGTAGGAGAATTGGCACAAAGAAAGGGTCTCATCTCAGAGAAGAGTTGCCAGACAAGGTGAGAGTAGTGGGAAGTGTTATTACACAGCCCCTTAGATAGCAAGAGGCCCTGCCCTAGATGGTTAACTGCCCTACCTGGACAAAGACAACTAATTGACTCAGGAACTTCCATTCTAGCCACATTGCCTCCTGCCAGCCCTCAACAACACTCAAATAGCCAGAGGGCAGCCCAGAGTTTGATGCAGAAAAGCCTTCCAGAGTGAGCACAGACAGCACCATAAACATCATCTCCTCTCTCTTTCTGCAGCCCTTGTGCATAGAAGGCAAGCACAGCACATCTCTTCGTACCAGATCTGCAGCAGTGGCAACTTCAAACTGAGATGAGTGGCAGTGAGAGGAGACCTGAGGCTCTTCCCTAGTGGCAAGAGTCCATCAAGTTGGAGGGTCTTAAACTGGGAGAGAACAAAGTTGGCTTGGGAGCTAATTTCTTGATTCCCCTATTTTTAATCAGAATTTGTGTACACACACTTCTAAGTGTGTCTGTCCACAAGAAAAAAGCAAAGAGATAAAACGTAAAGAACTTCTGTACTCTAGGTTTTATTTTAGAATCAAGCCTTGGTGCTGAGAAATTTCAGAGTTGTTCTTTATGAGCTACATCTGAGGGACAGTCTAAATGTCACTGCAAAAGATTAAGGCCTATAGGGTTTTTGTTTTAATTTTGAATCCACAAAGCAGCATGACAGACTGAGGTACATCCTAAACTTTTTATAGACTAAAAGAACATGAATGCTGCATTTTAAGAGAGACAACTTCCATTTTCTTTAGAGAATTTCTTCCTTTTTCTTTAGACCATTTCACTTTGTGACTTTCTGATTCTATTACTGATACTTGTTTCCCCTGGACATGACGTTACAAGAGAAAGAACCAGTCAGTTTTTCCATAGTTCTTAGGGGAAAATCCAATCCGAAGTGAAATTGTAGTCCATTTTTAATTACCCAAATCAAATCAATAGTGATCTAAAACAGAATGTTCGCATTGTTAGCAGTCCAAATTAATACACTTAGGAATATTTTACAGGATTTTCATCCCAGGAACCTAAATATATGTACCTATTTTGTCATCTGCAAGATCAGTCTGTCTGTCACACAGTTATGTAAACTGGAGGGACTCTACGGAATTTTATTAGGGTGGAACCATTCCAGCATAAAACTAACAGAAGTCAGGTCCAAATTCAATGCTTAACTTGAAAAATGCTCTTTGACCTGAAACACTGCATGATGCATTACAACATTTCACCTTAAGAAGTCTGCATGTAGATAAGATCATGTGTTTTAGTTTTCAGGACATTCTTATATAAGTTTTTAAAGTGTTTTATACAAAATTATTAAAACTTGAGGGTATAGGTGCTGGTGTGATTTCACTTAGCATGCATCTGGCATGGCTGCCATAGACCACATTATGATCTTCCTTCATCTGCCTATTAGAAGATCTACCTAGCTTGAAATTTCTCTTCTACAGAGGAGTCAGTTCATGGGCGTGATGACAATTCTCCACGCTACTCTCCCCCTCCTGCCTGGCAGACAGGTCATTCTAACAAACATAAAGGTTTGCATTTCTATAATTCTGTTATTCTTTAGAATATTTCCTTGGGATACTCAATATAAAGCCAGAAGAAAAGAAAAGTTTTGTTTTATAGCAAGCAATGTGAGCTTCAGAGACATTTGTGGGCTATTTTCCATAAATTCCCCTTACATTCTTCTACTGCCCAATCTATGATCTTGAAAGTACAGATAAATTAGACCACATTCAACACTAATGCCAGTGGAATAAGTTTCTTTCGATCTTCCAAAACTAAAACTTGGGACTAGAGATCCATCGCACATCTGAAAACACTGACTATCTGAGTACATCTGACCACTTTGGGCCATTTGGACTATTTTAACTGCAGTTTCTGATACTGCAGCATTTTGAACAGAGAAGCTTGGTGTGTAATATCTCACTTTCACTATTAAATTGCAGAAACTTGAAAATAACATGGATATTTAATGTGCATATTGGTTAACAGTAATCTTCAGATTGACACTCTGGCTATCCAACACACCTAGTGAGACATTGTTAATAATAAATTGTTTTCACAGCTCCTAACCCCAGTGATAGGATTGTCAAACAGGTGCCATTTGGTAAGTAAGGGTAATCCTAACTAACATGTTGGAAAGATGATAAACATAATCAATTCAGACTTTCACATCAAGTTTCTGATCATACACTTTGGAGCACTTACAGGACCAAGATCCAAGCATATTTCACATGGTTATTTTATGCAGAATTTTTGCCACTAATGAAGACAACTTGCTTATTGCATACGTAAACCTGAATAAATTCTTTAACTATGAAGCTGGCTGATAATCACTTCGACAAAATTGACCGGATCATGTGAAGTTGCACAGTCATTCGTTTTAATGTAAGGGTAGAAAATTCTTTAGAAACGTCTTAAAAACTATAACACACTTACTTTAGTTCAGTAGTGATACAAAAATTCAGGTGCTCTACTTGTACTTGGAGAAGCATATACCAGTACCTAGCACTATGACATTTCAAAATTATTAATATGCATGTTTTAAAGATATTATGACATTACCAGAAAAAGTTTTTTTTTTATTAAGGTCTCTAGGCATCTCTCTATCATCTTTATAAACAATAGACAGAGCAAAATCAGTAGCTATTCACAAGATTCTGTACTAATTTAGTAATCTCTAAGACTTGAATCTATTTATGGAACACTAAAAGTTTACTGAAGAGAAGAACAAATCTTACCCCTAAATATAACATTATTCCATAAAACATAAATTTCCAGAAAAAGCATCGTCGCAAAGCATTAATAAGTTTGGGTTTTTTCCTTGAAGTTGCCAGCTCTCTGTCCCACTCTCTGAAAAGGAACCAGAAAACAAGACCATTAAGTTGTGTGAGCAAATATATGGGTCTATGACTCTGACATACTTCAATTCAAGCAAGTATATCCAAGGAGACTTAGCTAAGGTGACTAATGAAAGAAAGCTTTGCAGAGACCCCAAAGACCTGACCTTCACTGACTTGATAGATCAATAAAAGTTCAAACCTAGTTCAGCCACATATTTGGCAGTTTTAAATACTCAGCCATACATCACCCTGCAGGGAATTAATTCATTAAAAGGTCACATTGTATGTTTCAAAGAAACCTGCTGTAATTAATACCAAAGCACAAATAATAGACAAATAAACATTTTGGAGCTCTTCCAGTCTGCAAATAAAAGAAAACAACAAAGCATCAAAAATGTGACTTTTCTACTGCACACCATTATTTTTAACCTGTGTTGCTGGGACAATAAATTCCTATTTGAAAATAAAGTGCTGATCAGAAGCAATGCTATATACAGAAAGCATACATTTAGTCAAAATTCAACTCACAGATAAAGCACTCCTAAGAATTTCCTCAGCTAACTTTTTTCTCCATTTTTCAACAGAACATTAAATAACCATAATATTCCATTTATAAACTATCAAAATGCATTAAGCGTACTTTAATGTCTGTTCTCAATATATTCTGCCAGTTTTGAATACGTATGTCACACTACAATTAATTTTAATTGGATTGGCAAAACAGTGCAGATTCCCTGGCACACCAGGGAAAGCTACACTGGAGGCTGTGGGAGAGGGACCAGATTTAGGCACTTGTATCTGTAAGAGTTAGTCCCAAGCGTGGCACAGTTTCTGAAATAGGACCCATTGAAATAGGGTAAAGAAGAGAGGAAGCCTAAATGAGGAAAGTCAGGGTATGATTTCTGCAAAAGCAATTAGTCTTTCAAGTAAGGAAATTAAGAAAGTTTTTGAGTTGAAGAAAAAAATAAACATGGTTTAACAAGGGTAAGGGAAGAAAGAACAGAATAGGGAACTCTACTGAAACTGTGAGTCTAGCCTTGATAGTCAATGGACAAAGGTCACAGGTACCTGAATATAGTAATTTAGAGCATCTAGATGATACATCTGCACCAGGGATCCTAGTCAGCTGCAAAGGACAACTCTGTGCTCAATGAGGACAGACTTGAGCCAGTCAGTGGGTACAACCAGCTTTCACCCAATGCTACTTAAACATTTTATCCAACAGCTTTTTAATGAAAATTGTAGTGTGATTCTTGAAAACAGTTATTTCATGAATCTTTCATACCTTTCTAGTTTTTCAGAAAGATTATCAGCAGAGTCTGCAGGAGGGATTTGATAAATATCTGACAGCTCCAACCGTCGTCTGTAACCCTTTTTCAAAATTGGTTTTGTCCATCTAAGCAGAAAAAAAAAATCACCAGTTTCGAAGGTTAATGTTGGAGTTGCATTGTCTCACCCTGAATAGTTTTTTCTCAGTACTCAAGTATGTCTATGTGCACATATACACTCACATACAAGTACACACATTATGACATAATATAGTGCAGCTCTGCATTAGATTTATAAATCTATATTGACAAACATAACATTAAAAGAAAAATTGCAAAACTGTTGCATTTTATCAGTGTTGGGGTGGAATCCTGCCCCAAACTTCCTATTCAGTCAAAATTCCTATTGAGACCTTTGTACCGTATTTCCAAATATGTGCTGTGACCATATAAATGAATAATAAATCAGAATTATAGTAAATTGGGTGTATAAGGTTCATTCTACAAGAAAGAAAATCTTAATATAGCTTGAGTGTTCCTTCACCAGCTTACATTGCAGTATGCACTTAATAACACATAAGATCTTTCACAGGACTCCTCATAAGATCTTCATTGTGTCCATTGTAGGTAATCATTTTGCATCTCTTTTTTCAAATGTCACATTTAAAAATTTAATGCAAATTTAAAGGGCATGCTGAATTAGAGTGAAACAGGAAAAAACTCTGAAATGGCTACTCTGTAGAGAAAATCTGTATAAGTCATTACTAATTTTATTGAACAATTTGTCTCCTGAAAGGTCTATGAATCCCCAAGTGCCAACGTTTACAAAATTTTGCAACAGGTTCTGTTCAGAAATCTTTTAAAAGCACAGGACTAAAGCAAAACATAAACAAGCAACCATAAGAACTAATGGTGTATTTTGAAATTATTTGAGTCTCTGCTTTACTGCCATTGTTAAAAACTATTTCCTTAAAAAAATGAAATGGCTGTGAAAGAAGTAGCTTGTTGCTGTCATGCTTCCATGTTATGAAAAATTATGATCTGCAAAACCTCAGTCATTTCAAATTTTTTTTTAAAATTGTCTTTATAGCCAACAGTTATCAAAATGGCAAAAGAAATGCAATAATGTTTTCCACAGTTGCTTAGAAGATACAAACAACTTATTGGAGATGCTTACCCGTATGTCTGTAAGAACATGTACGATACACACAAAGTAATCCACATTCTCAACTGCAGCCTCTGATGGCGCAAAGAGGTTGATACAAAGGTAAAAGAACATCATTAGACACTACACGAGTGCAAAAAGACCTTTTGACAACAGTCAAAGCCTATCTGTGTGCACACACTTGCACACTCGAACATTTGCTTTCATGAAGTTGAATCATATGTGACACCAGTCTATAATCCCTGTAATTCAGTAAAGCACAAAAATATTTCCCAAGTGAACAGTTATAACACACCCATTGGAAAAAGAAAGTGTTCTAAGAAATTAGAAGATTATCCTTTATTTCTGCAATCGTACTATGATTTCAGATTAATCCTATGGGCTTTAGCTCAGTCTTTGACACCACCATAGTTGAGAAATAACACATGATTTGTGGTATGTTACAGCAAGGCAGCCGGGAGAGTCCACTTTGGAGAGTCACTGGTAAGACATCCATAAACCTCACTACTGCTGGAAACAGGGGACAATGTTTTAGGGGTTGCAATAAGACGAATTAGAAGAAATCTTTTGAATTTAAAATAATACCGTTATGTGAAAGTCTTTCATGGTCACTGCAAATGATAAATCAGGTATTTATATGTATTTTGCCAACTCCTGGTGGCAGAAAGGACCAGTTGCCATTGGCTTTGTGCATATCTCATGGAGAAATTGCTAATCCTTGCCCTTTGGGAACAGACACTCTCATGGACTGCCTTCACTGGAAGTTCTCTACATGCAGATATCTCGGCAATGATACAATGAATATGAGTTACTGAACCACTAGAGCAGCTAATGCAGCAAGTAATAGTACTTTCTAAGCAACCTCTTTAATTCCCAATACCATGGCTAAGTAATAACCTTGCTGAGCTCCTTAATAATGCTTTGAGACTGCAATAAGCAATTCCCAACTTGTCCTGACAAAAGATAAATGCTTTACAGCTTCAAATTTTGTATGTTTTGGGAAAATATATTTCATTGCACTGTTTCACTCCACACATTTGACTTTATTTATACTTTTGACCAGCACTTATCCTGGCATTTTGCTACTGCCTGAAGTAACAAAACATGACTGCACTTAGAAAGCATACAGAGTAACTGTTTTATTACTTGGGGAAGGCAGCATGCTTAGAAGATCTACTTACTGCTAGGGATGTCTCGTTCTACTCAGTGCTTAACTAGGTACACTTATCAGTGTCACCTAAAATATGAGGTCCCTAAACCACCCTCCTCTACCAGGTGAACAAGTTTGATATAGACTTAGTGCAATCCGTGTCCTCATCTCTCTGCTCGTCATGGTAGCTGCAAGATGAACTCCTACAGCCAGCTAAAGGAGCAGTGCTGACACCTTCCCCCCGGGACCTCCTAGTTCACAGCCAGGTTCCTACTGCAGGCTGCTGGCAGAGCTTGCACAGAGATGTTAATCTCCCAGCTGCCCTGGCCTAGCTCGGAAGTCCCACCCTAACTAGATCTGGCCAATTTGCGAGCTGTGCCAAGTAGCTTCGGGTTGGAGTGGTAATCATGGGAGGAGCTGGACTGTCATGTGTTGTTTGTCTCAAGGTAGATTTTCAGCAGCTGCTTGGGTTGTGCTGTCAAAAACTGTGGGAGACAGTATATATTTCACTAAAAGGAATATAGTAGACCAGAATACATAAATATCTCCTAAACCCAACCTTTTGCCAGATTCCAATAGCATCCAGTTTACCATTATGTTCTGGATTCTTCGCAAAGTTTTGAAATGCAAAATGGCTCTAAATTTATTTTAACTGACAATATAATCTGTTTTTTATCACCAGGTAACGCAGCTCAGTCAAAGTTTGTTAATGAATATGGGTCTTCTATTTTTTGGCTTAACAGAAACGATTTGCTAGCATTAATTCTGAGGTTTTTTGTTATTGTTGTTGCTGAGAACAAGAAATTTCTTTGGAAAGGAAGAGAGCAAGAAGGAAGGGAAACAGATTGGCCTTACAGCATTACGTTAGCAAATGCCACCAGATTACTGGCTGGTATTTAATGAACTCTTTCAGAGAGAAACCTGTAGTGCTGTCAGTTTTGCCACTAACTAGTAATGTTATTATGGGTACACACCATGGAACCCAGCAGGGGACAAGTTTCAAGGGTGTACAGTACAAAAGAAGAAAAGAAGGAAAACAAGTTCAACCTCTCTCATTGACTGCCTGTAGCAAAAAATAACTTAGGAGCTTGATATGTAAATACCATATACATAACATACTGCTTTAACCTCTCTTTTGGTAGATTTCTAATGCCCATTTCTTTGTCATTCACTTCAGCAATATACAATAGATTTCCTACTACAGCTATTTCTTTTCTCCAGCCTGTTCAGCCTCATCGCACTCGAGCAAACTGTACTTGTAGGACAGATGTCTTTTGCTTTCCAGAGAGTATTAACACAGACTGTTAACTCGTCAATAGGATTTGACTCTCCCTTAAGGCTGCTTTGCATGTCACTGAAGACAGAAGGAGCCTCCGTGTTGCTAAGCCAACTGTCCAGATCTTCCTCCCTGGTGCAGGGATTCCCCAGCTCCATCAGGCCCTTCAGGTCAAGAAGCACACGGCATTGGGACAGTCACAGAGCAGCGGGGCTGGGCTATCAAAGATCTGCAAAGCAGAGTAGTTCTCTTGCAAGGGTCCCTGAGCAGGCTGGTACCATTTCAACACGTGTCCTGTGCACAACACAGCAATATCTACTAAGCAGCACAAAGGCAGCCGTGGCTTCACGTCCTTCTCTTACAAAGCATTGATACCTGGGCACGCTATAATTAGGCAGAGTGCCTTCAGCTCCTAAGGAACTGGACTTAAATCTCGAGGGAGACAGAGCAAGAGAAGTGCTTCTTGCTTTATCTTATCCCTTCTTTTAACAGCTAAGGTGGGGGGGTGGGCAGGGGGTTGCAGGGGGTTGGGCAGGGAACACTATCAAGCCATGATTATGATGCTTTGGAGCCTAAAATCTACAAGGTGTTTGTAAAGCCACAAATTCCTATTGACTGCGAGAAAAGACTGAGGTACCATGTGGAACTCAGACATTCCCAAAGGGTTGAAGCAGACCAGACTCTGTCAGAGGCTCTGCACGCCCGTCCTCTCCTGAAACATATCCATCAGTGGTGGCAGTGTAAGTCGTAAATTGATGGTTACTTTATACTTACTGGAGGTGGCAGCTCCACTACACTCAAAACTTTCTCCAAAAGAGTGCCTGCACCACCAGCGCTCTTCTCTGAGCATCCTGCAATGCAGCCATAAAGGGTGACCTTAGTTCTGCATGGTCCTTGCTAACAGATGGGGCAAGGGCACAACTGCCAGGCACCACGGCCTAATTCCTGCACCTTGGTTACCCTCAACAGAGTAGGGTTGGAGTTACTTTGTAACAAACAGTAACCTGCTGAAATAGCCTGTCATATGTTCTGAAAACTGTATTAAGCCTTTAGCATTTTCCCCTTTAAAAACAAACCCTGAGCTTAATATTGAGACATAATTATTGCAGGGCTTCAACCACCAAAGGTAAATGCAGACTCTACTAATATCTGCTTTTTTGTTTCCCCCAGGCCACAAAAATTAAGATTTAAATTTCTTCACTAATAAACAATTCTTCCCTGTGAGGTATTATTTGACATGGAAAATATTTAGCTGCAATATCATTGACTCCGGCACTAGCTGCGAGCAGCACCATTTTAAGAATAATCAATGTTCTACTGAAACCCCAGGATTTCGATAGCGAATCTTAATTAGGATTACTCCACAGCGATTCTTGGGGAAGCCTTGTCTTTTTATGCCCAGTTTTTGCAAAATTACACTTATTCAGATTATTATCTAATCCCCAATGCTTTTTGAGATTCGAACTTTTAGCAGAAATTCAATATTTTTTCCTTACGTTTAGTAAGATAGTCAAAGTATTTAGGTTTGCAGAAGGACTGAGAGCTGTTCTTCAGAGAAAAGAAAGCACATTACGGGTACAAAGATATTAAGTTGTGTAAGATGCAAGGACAAAATACATTCAATGTATTAAAATCTGTTAATTGTTTAGATACCAAAGTCAAGTGTAATATATGCCTCAAATATTTCTTTAACGAAGCTATCAAAATAACATAGTGATGACGATGTGCTACGAACAGGGTTTGCAAGGCTGTTTCAGCACACACCTACAGTAAGACTGGCTAGAAGAGGATGTTTCTTCATCTTCACCCTTTTTCTCAGTTATAAATCCCATAGCAAGAAGAAGAGATTTCTTTATCCTAGCCCTTTGAAAGACCAAGGAAAGCTGCAGAAAGTTTGCGTCAGCTGTGCAGAGCTGTGCTATTCATGGTCAGACTGCATTTTAAAATCTCCCAGATGTGTCACTAATGTGACAGCAACAAATTTCACCCAGTTTAGCACTCCACTGTCTTAGCCATGCATTTGTAGCTACGTTTAGTAACAAATTAGCATACAGTTGCACACCAGGTGCAATGGCCCTTTCCAAATCTGTAATTCATCCCAGCCCCAGTGACCGACAGGTGCTCAGGTATAAACACCTTCACAGACTGGTGAACACCTCTGTGGCGGTTCAAAGAGGGGAAGTGGAGGGTGGGAATTTTTTTTTTTTTTTAACTTAAATTCCAAGTATCAAAATGCAAATTGCCACTACAGTAATATGGATTTAATACTGAATTAAGGGCTCTTCTCTTACTGCTTGCTCTTTACCATCTTCCCTGTATCCTGGTATTCAACGCTGCTGCTCCTCAGCTTAGTTAATGAGAAAACATCTCACCTTCTGTTTCAAAAACAATTTTGGGCTTTGAGCAAAGCAACATTGTCTGCTTTTTGTTTTGCTTTCTTTGCATTTGTTACCTCCAGAGAAATAAAAGCACCCCAGGTTGTATAGATTAACCTTAAACTGAGTTAAATTGAGACAAGTTAAAGTGAAATATCGGGTTGACTCAAATACAACAGAGGTTCGCACCCTTTATTTTGAAAAAATAATATTTATCTTAAAAAAAAGTTTACAAAAATTAAAAACATGGGAAAAAAAAATTAAAACTTGGGAATATACCTGAAACCAAGCACCCTTCCCAGCTGTCACTTATGATTTTGTCATAAGGCACAACCTTGCCCATGGAGTCAAGGCATTAGTGTTGCAGCAGGCCACCCCAAGCACTGCCTTTCAGGATTCATGTCTGCTTACGCCTGCCCCCACAACCACTATACCTACAGACATATGCTGCAAAGCAGGGGAGGGGTTGAAGAAAAAAAAAAAAAAACCAAGAAGATAACAGCAACCTGTAGAACTCTCCTGCAATAAGTCACAGTATTCTCAGCAGTCTGAAAATTAGCATATTCAATTCAGAGACTGAGACTCTTTTGTATGCAAGAGGTGGTAAATGTTTGTTGTAGAAATATTCTAAAATAACTTTGTCGCACTAGAAATACCCTTGTGCAATTAAAGTCCTGGACAGGAGATCTCAGGTAGTCTTTGCTGACTCCACCACATGCTCCCAGGACAAATCACAACCCTTGAACGAACACCCCATTTCTTCTCTACGGAACTAATAAGGAAACTTCTTTTTAGCCCATCCTTTGTCCTATCTACTTAAAGATCTCCAAAACAGACTTCCTTATCAAATATTTTCCAGTGCTTGGTAGAGTAGACTTCAAATTTCTGTTAGGGCATTTAGAAGCCTCAATAAAACAGATAATAAAACTATTTTCCATGTCATTGCCTACAGTATTAAAAAAGAATTCAAGGATTTGGATGGATGATTTTCTATCCCACCAAAATCAAATAAGCGTGGAGAAGAATAAGAAGGTACAAACAGGTCTGCAAATCTTTCAAATGCTTCATCATTTCATTTGGAATATCAAGATGGTAAATCTTCCTCCTGCAGGAGGAAAAGAAGCTTTACATATATTTCAGAAACTCAGATGCAACTTGATACAGGCAACTGTGCTTGTAGAGGTATAAAGCAGCCAGAGAAGGTCACTGTGTTACGTAGGGTTTGCACTTCTTCTCTTTAGACCAAAGATGCTGAGCCAAGGACACAACTTAGCCTTATTAGAAGTCAAATTTTCAAAAGGAGTCCAAAACTTGCACAGACATCTTTGAACCATCTGGGGGCTGACTTTCAGAAGTACTGAAAGCTTGCTGTTTCAAACAGGTCTGAAGGGCTGGCAGACCAGCAGGTCTCCAAGGACCACTTGTGGAAACAGACAAATGATCAGGCAGCCTCACGGGGCCATAATTTGTGCTGAGGTTGCATCTGTGTTTGGTTATGACTAATAGCCAGGATTTATGATTACTTGGGATTACCTGGGATCAGTACCTGGGCTAGATACTTTCAAAACTTAAGTCCTGTATGCCGTTATCCACCCTAAAGGCTATTAACAGACTTCATAAAAAGTGCCCTTGAAACAGAAATCAGGACTTGCAAACAAGTTTCTTATCTGGTAGATGACAGAGTCACTCTTGCTCTGGTGCTTCAAAAAGAGTAGCTGAGCCACAGATAGATAGAGAACTAAATCACCTTCACTACCAAACACTGGTAACACTGGTCCTACTTCCTAGAAGAGGTGAGTTGTAGAATTGGATTCCTTTACCTACCCCTCCCAGCACACACACACAGCAGAAGAAGGAATCCAACATTTATCTTCTACATGATAAATTGCTCTTGGAACCACTGGACAGCTGTATAAAAAGGCAGATTACTTTTTCTCTGCTTTGGAAAGAAAGAAGCAACTAGAGCAGGTCTGATGGACTGAGCCCACGAGAAGACATGGCACAAAAGATAGTTTTGTATTTCTCATTTGAATTTAATAATGAATCATATATAACATAGCAAAGCGGAACTATATATTTAGGATTGCAAAGATTGCTTTTTGTGAACTTGCATTTAAATATCTAAATTTGCACATTAAAAAAAAAAAAAATCAGAATTGTCCCAAAGTTGCAGCCATTTCCGAGACTCCAGCAATAACTCTGTGTTCTGGTATCCAGCTAAAAATTAATTAATTTGTTAACTTGCCTTTACAAAAGCATAACAATACTTCCTGATCTCAGATAATCTCCAATAAAAAACTAGGTGATTTCAAAGTACTCTGATGCTGTTTGCTACAAAAGGTATGGCCTTGACCCTGCAAAACTCCAAGAACATAACTGTTATAAAGACAAAAGTGAAGCTTCACAGTGAATATGAAGTTAACCATATGATCATCTGAACGCTTCTGTATAAAACTCTATTTGCTTTAAACAAGATAAAAAGTTGCCAGTGCACAGATAAATGTCCTGCATGTGATTGGGAACAAAAGGGATCAACTCTGAAAAAGTAACAAGGAAAATAAACCAAAACAGGAAGAAACCCTGAAACTCCAGACACTTAGTATGTAGCATTTTATAAGTGTCATCTTAATGGAAGATCTCAAACCACTTGTCTTCACATGTCATTTCTTAACCACTAAAACTCACTTTCTAAACAAAAATTGTTCAGATTTTAGGAAGAAAGTTGATTTTTAATGTCTAAATACTTTCTATCATGACCAGCCCAAGCAATTCTCTTTTTTTCCCCCCAACAGTGTCGCTAATCTTGGAAATCCAACAAAAAGGTAACAATTTCCATAAGATACACATGACGGTTTCTCACTTTTTGGTGTAAAGAATTAAGAAAAAAATGTACAAATAATACTGCAACATGTCTATATTATTCACTTATGAGCAAGGAGCTCCATTCTGACTTTAGCACATTTAAACCTATCTCTCCCACCCAAACATGGCACATTACAAAGCCAACCTTGCCAATATGTTCACAGACACAGGTATCAAGATACTGATAATGGCTCGTGCAATATTAAATAATAATGTTGCATTTATCAGCAAGATTTCTTGCACAATAACAAATAATACTTCAGCATCACTTCTGCCAACCTTCAACTTACTGCATTATATTCAGACTGGAACTTCACACAATTGCATAGGAGCCTCCTATAAAAGTTGCTTCACTGAAGCATTCTGCAACGTTGTATTTGAACACAACTATTCCATCTTCATCAGAAAAGACAATCTTTTCCATATACCCCTTTTTGTTTTGCATGTTTTTTAAAAAAGAAAGAATTGACTATTTATTTCAGCTATAATACCCTTGAGTTCAGTCTCACATGTTTTTGTGGAAGCAAAGCATGTACTAAAACACAGGCACATCCTGGAGTGCTTTCCTAAATATGATCAGTATCAGAAACCAATGATGTGTTGGAACACTAACAGAATATTCTGACATCTTAGAAAACCTTGTTCCAATCTCACTCATTAATCACTACTTTGTGGACGTTTCCAGTTGAACAGGCAGGTCTCTTGGTACTGGTACGTAGCAAGTGCTTCTGACTTTGTAGAGCTCATCACAAATAATATACTTCAAAGAACTGTGGAATTCTTATACCTTGAGGAATCTTTGCTCTGTGATAACTTATCATTTAATAATCCTTAACATGGATCCTCATCAACTTTTGATGAGGCAGAAACTAATAGAGTCATTGAAGACTGAAGGGATACATTTTAATGCAAGCTAACATGTTTCATCGCTATAAAAAATGAATGTTTTCAAAATGCTTATTTATTTAATTATTTTTACGAGAAAGAGATCCTTGTGGCCAATTTGGATGTAATGCATTTTCTTATCTTGTGACTTTCACTTTTCTGACCTTTTCAATTATTTCACATAATATTTTTGAAGAAACAAATACATTCACAGTGTATGTGGCAAAACACAAGTAAACAGAGACTTTGCCATTCACAGAAACATCTTTCTGAAGGTATCAGAACCCTATTAGGTATTTTATAGATGCACACACACAATTTTGGCTGTTCTTACGCAGTGCAGTGAAGGTTTACTAGCCTGATTTTTTCTAAGAAACAATGTCACTATAAAGTTGTGTAAAGAAATTTCTCTGCTCTAGTCAGTTAGGCACTTAATAAGCATGAACTGCAGCTGGTTTCAGCCACAGGAACTTGAACTATCAGAAGCATATTTGCTCTGTCTTATTGGAGTTTTTTCTTGACACTTCCAGCATCACGTGTTCTAGAAGAGCACTACTCTGACAGAAGTTTTACAAATAAATAAAATGAAATAGAACAAGTGGTTCCGTGAGCAGTGAAGTTAATATGCAGCCTTATTTCCTACAGATTTGTATCTTATACTTAACAGGAGCACTGACTGAAACTGCTTCTCTGAAGAATTTGTAAAGGTTTACAGTCTCATCATCCACACTCCCTGTCTCTACAGCATTTGAGAGCAGGTGTGGCTTCTCTCCCACTGCAGCACCACTGAAGGTCGCCTCCAGGATCCTTTATCTGGATGTTTTTATATCTTTAGGAACAGGTTACATTTGGGATCCTTCCCTGGTATCACATCCGGGTAAAATGAGCCAAAGTGGGGGAGTCGGGCAAACAGGGTGACTCATATAGTCCCACTTCCCTTAGGAAACTTTTAAAAAAGGTCCAGGCCAACCTGCTGAAAAGGAACGTTATCCTGAAAGGATTTAAAAGTGAGCTAAAAGCCCTCAGTTGTCAGGCAGAGACCTCGTGCCAATGTTATGGTTTTACATCACGTGGTCACTTTTCAGTCACCATATTCACGTCTTACACAATATTTCGTCCCTCCTCTCCCTGCCGTGCGAAAGACCCTCAAGTGACAAAAGGGGGAACCACCACCCTGGCGAAACCGGTGGCGTGTGGGCCAAACCCAGAAAAATTATTCGCTCTTTCCAGTTGGCAGTGTCATTTCCAGTGGTGTCATATAAAACATATTCAGGCTTCTACATTGTTTTATAAAGTATGTTGTGTCCAGGTGTTGGTATTGGCTTCTTCTCTTTTTACTTGAAGTTGTGAGAAAGAAAAGGCGAGAGGGACTTTGCTTGTAAAAGAACACTTTCAAGGCTTACAAGGAACTGTTTCCAGCAAGATCTTTTACTACACTCACACACTGAGAAAATGCTGAATACCCGAGAGGCCAAAAAAAAAGGAATCCTTGCTTCGAGAGCATTTCCCCTCCGCTCCCTGACACCCCACTGTGTTCTCACAGTTTACAGTGAAATAGTAGTTGAGCAATTTACCAAAGGTTGCTCAAATTATGTCATAAATTCATCTGTTCGGGTCCAGCGAGGGTTTATGACACCTGACAGACAGAGCCCATTCCTGGCGCTAAAACCCCAGCAACAACAGCAACAAAAAAAAGCCAGATCTCATCATTCGGCAACATGCGAGACCTCCACCGCTCCCCCCGCAGGCCTTTTCCGAGCTAAGTGGCGCCCAGCGCTCAGCCCCCTTCTCCGCCGAGCGGGAGGGGAAGAGAGAGGAGCCCCCGCTGAGACACCTCGCACCGCCGCTGCCCGCCCCTGCCCGCTGCCCGGGGCCGCACGTGTCCCGCCGCGCCGGGGCTCCCACCTGAAGAAAAGTTTGGAGAAGATGTTCGCCTTCTCCAGAGGGCACCTCTGCATGGTGTCCGAAGCTGCGGTGCTCTGCGGTGCCCGGGGGACCGGCGGCAGCCGCTAATCGCTGACGCCTCTCTCGCCCGCTCTGCTCCTCTCCTGCGGCTCTCCCACCTTATCCGCTCGGCCGGCTCTGATGTCACCGCCTGCCTCCTGCCCCTGCCCCTCTCCCCGCCTCTGCTTTGCCCAGGTTCAAAAGCGGGAGGGCTGGAGCCCCGGCCCGCGCGCTGATTGCGCCGCCGCCGCCTCCTCCCCCGCCTCTCCGCCCCGTCGCGCCCCGCACCGCGCACCGGGCGCTCCCCGCGGCAACCCCCGCCGCCCTCTCCTCCCCGGCCGCCCTCCTCTCCCCGCCGGCCTTCGGCCAGCCCGTTAACTCCACCTGCCGACTCCGCTTCGCGAGTCACACCACGCCGGGTCCCCAACCTCCCCCCAGCACTAAGCCCCTCGCCTGACCCGGGGCCGCGGGGGAGGAGCTACCAGACGCGCCCTCGCTCCGGGGCAGCAGAGACAGCGCAGCGAGGAGAGCCCCCCTCGGGACATAGAAACCCCCTCGTCCTCAGCTCCCCACCGCAGAGCCTGCCCCAGCACACTGGCCGCCTGCTCGCAACCCCCCTGAGATCCGCGGGAACCGCCGGCGGGTTTAGCTTTGGTGGGTACCAGGGCCAGAGCCAGAACCCCCGTACCCGCCTCCCGCCCCGACTGCCCCTACACCTGTGCGCGGTCCCGCGGGAGAGCGCAGCGGCGCCGGGGGCTTGGGGCAGAGGGTGAACCGTGAGCCGAGGGCAGAATAAATGTGAAGGGCAAGCGCGATCACACTCACTTCAACATACACTTACTTCAGTTTGTCAAGTTTTCTGGCAGGCACAGCTATCTGAACCGAGAGGAATGGGAACTGAAAAGCATATGCCGAAAAAGTTTAGCCCAAACACCCAGATTTAACACTAACGCTGCTTCTGAAGCGTTATACATGTGCCATACAAACAAAATCACCACTTTCAGAGTGTGCAGTCGAAAGCCTGCATAAAAGACGACAAAGATGACAAGAAGCAGGAAAAATAACTTGTGTTTTAATCTGTATGACTTATTTTTATGTAACGCTTTATTGTGATATTTACACACTCCCGTTTCCTTTCACTTCTGTAACTTAAAAAAAAAAAAAAGGAAAAGGTGACGCTTTCCCCTCTAAATTCTCTGTAAAGAGGCAAACGTGCCTCTCTATGGACTTACAGATTGTGCTACAATTTAGCCAGCTGTTACTCTTTGCAAACTTTGCAGACATCTTTTACTTCACCACTTCTCGCTACACCCCACTGTGATTTCATAAAGAATTTTTCTTTGCCTTGGCAATTCTCCCTCGAAGACTGTGGATGGCTAAGAAGTGCCCTCTTACCCTGTCACCATACCGGGCTCCTTTGTGTCTCAGCCCTCCCTCGGATCCTTCCCGATTCTGTTTTATTAATGACAAAACCAGTAAGAAACACGGGGCAGGCAGGACTCCAGGAAACTGTCCGCACTTTATCATGTCCTCAGACAATGCATAGAGGCCGGGCTAAATCCGCCCGGGCTCCAGGACAGCAGCGCGGAGCCCTTCGGCGTCCTGCCACCTAGCGGAGCCGGACCCGGGGCGGCACCGCCGCCCGCACCGCATCGCATCGCATCGCAGCGCACCGCGGCCGCCGGGAGAAGCAGGGACTTGCGGGAGGCATCTCCCGCCGCTCTCCGACGCAGCGGCGACAGCCGGTCACAGCTCTTCATCGGGATGCTCGAATAGGAACTCAGATCAAGACTCAGATCCCTCCTCTGCTGGACCCAGAGTAAGGCTGTGCTCCCACATGCTCCATCCACCTCTGAAGGAAGTTCTTTGGGTAGGCCCTGGCACGCAGCTCACCGAAGTCTCCAAAATTCTTTCACTTGGTTAGAAATAGGTGAAATGCTAAGGTAAAGACAGGCTGGGAACTGAGCCTTCTGAGCTATACACAGCCCACTGCTACTGGCTCTTTCCCCTTCTAGCCTGCGGATCTCTGGTGCAGGTGAATAAAGCAGGAAGTGAGCACAGATTAGACTTCTTTGTAATTTACATCAGAAGGGGAGGTATGCTAATCATTTTAAACCTTTCGTGGATCAGGTCCAAACTGCTTATAAATGTCAATGGCTAATGCACTGTTTTTCATAACCGTATCTCCCTGTTGCTATCATCACCAGAGCTGACTTGGGAGCATTTGTAGAAAAATTCGGGACTAACAGACATCCCATCAGTCATTGTTATTATGTAATTTTCTATATTAAAAATTCCAACACCTTTTATATGCCAAGCTCTCTAGGTCCGTAATTTTGAATATTTCTTCTCTAAGCTTAGAATATTTCTTTGCCTGCTTCCTAAAGTACCAGCCCTGGCTAGGTTCAGCACCACCAGAACCTGGGGAGTGCTTATTTCCTCGCTCTGTGATCCCACAGCTTTGCAAATAACTCAGCTACTTTCATACCCACCCCCATCCCCCCCACCCCAGACACAAACTCCTAACTAGCTGTGTTTTACACAATTATTTCTTGTAATTTTTTTGTTGACTTTTTCCACAAAGTTTCTGCTGGTACATTTCCTTGCTCCCCCCCTTTTTTTTTAACTGAACATTTTGTAGTTCCAGAGCAACTGCTACTCCTCATATTCTCAGGGCTCTTGAACACATGCAGCTGACATGAATGTGAAACTTGTCATTACCATCACTGTGAGTAGGAATAAACTGCAATATTACTATTCTCTCTAGGGACTGAAGTATCTCCAACTTCAGTATTATCCATGAATTTCATTTACATGATCTTCTTCTACAGAAATGCAACGCGATATGACAACAGCTACTTCATCCTTTAACAGTATCCACATTCACCACCGATCTGACTTCACTCTGTACCTCTGAAGAAAATGCTGTGAGGCTGAGTTACAGGTGGCACATGAACAGGAGGATGAGTAAAGGCTGGTTTCCTATGCCATCACTGAAGTAACTCTGGCTACCCCATTTGTGTGTGGGGACCTCAACCAGGCAAGAACCCACGTGCCATGATCACTCTGAAGTCACACACATGGAAAACAGCCTGGCTGCTTAGAGGCTTTCGAGTTCACAACAACTTAAAGTGATTTATACCCTGGCGGCTGTAACCCTGGCCTCTCTGCTGCTCTTGGGTACACATTCTTGTTGCCCTCCAGGACCACCAGACTGTGTAAAGCTGCTTAAGGCTTCTGGTCTAGCTGAACAGCTCACCAGAGTAGTGCATGATCAGCGGCATCTGAAAGTAAGAGGAGGAAAACTCACTTAACACTGGTGCCAAGGTAAGTAAGGGTATGAATTCCACAGCAGGGGAAAGGCAGGGCAGGGCAAAGATTGGCTGAATTGCCACAGAGTCACCAATGGAATTTTGCATCCCGTCTTAGGTATAGCAGTAATTAGGGGTCTGGAGCTTTTGGGGGTTTATCCAGCTGCTGATCTTCAAGAAGGGTAGGAGAAATTAATTGTATTTGAATCTTTGATTAGGTAATGTCAACAGACAAAGGGGTAGAAATTATTAGTAGAGAGTATGATCATATTAAATACCATCTCCTTAGAAAATGAATCTGAGGAGCTGCCAAAAGTAACACTTCAAGACATTGATGTTTTGTTGTTGCTTAAAATGAAAAAGTGTTTTGTTCAGTCTTGTAATTTCGATCTTCTGAAAACTTAATTCTTTAACATAGCCCTGATGAAAAAAATGGGTCTTTTGCTGCAGGGACAGAGAAAACAGGTATCAAGGTGAAGTTTACCTTCTTTGATTGGTGGTTGAAGCAACCAGATCTACCAATAGAATTTCTTACCAAACCCTCTAATTTTTCCAAGCCTTTTAATCAACTGGACATTATTTGGGTTGTAATGTTTCATTCAACCCCAAAGCAGAATGTTCCATAGATTTTTTTTTTTTAATATATATATATATATATAAAAGCAGAGAACTTGATCCACAGATTTGACAATGGTCTTTCCCTCAAGCTTCCCTGTGCCCAGCTGGACTCCAGCGCACCTGGGTTCACTTCCTCATTCCAAGTGATTTAAATAACGGTTGGAGGCCTTGCCTCCAGTCCTCTCAGATGAATGCCCTTAAGATATGTGTCAGGTATAGCTCCTCAATATCTCTTGGGAGATGGCTTAACTTCATCTAACTTCCAACTGTTCTTGGGGGCAGGGAAAGCAGTCTGGGCACCTCTCCATAGAGTAGGGCTTTACTTTATCCTACAGTTTTCACCTACAAAAAAATGATTACTCTGTCTCAGAGCTGCTCACACACCAAGGTAGAGATAACCTTAAAAAAAGGTTCAAAATAGTAAAGCAGTAACAATAAAAGAACTTTGTTAACTAGGATTAAGTTTATGGGTAATTTAATATTCAACAAAAGCCTTCTACCTGATGGCTTACAAATACCTGTTTTTCAGTTGTTGAAGTCCCCGCAGTACTCTCTAGTTGTAGGCAAATTAGCAATGTCTTGCTTTTCATATTGCTTGTCAGTTTTGCTTTATACTACTATGAAATCCAAAGAGCTTCTCTATCCCCAGGAAATATAATGAAAACTGAGTCATAACCAAAAAAAGTAAACTATTCACAGATATTTACTGGGGAAATAGATTTTAAGTCCGCATTCATAACACTTTTAGAATACAGATGGACGGAGTATTTTATTTTTAGATGCAGAAGATGCCAGCCTGACAGTTGCTGCATCCATTTACACGAGCAAAAGCTGTATCCCAATGCATTGTTCTAACACTGCTAGAATTGCTTCAAACCAATGCTTTCAGCATCTACGCACCGGATCCTTTTGGCAAGCAGAGTCACGTATGCTTTCCCACACTGCATCATCAGTATCTGACTAGGTCAGTTCAACATGTGGTCTCAACAAATTCTGAAACAGTTTCACATTCCAGGAAAACTAAGCAGATCTTCTACCAGGCATGTATTTCTGTGATACAAGGTATGGAGCTGGGAGGTGAAGTACTGTGAAACCACCGGACCTTTCATTCCGGACAGGTAGAATGGGCAGACCACCATATTTTGATAAGCTCTTGTGTGGAAATCGTGAAAGGGAAATCAGCAATGAATACATCACAGGCCTGATGTATGGACAGAAGAACGGCTGTGTGTTGGTATTTAGTGCAACTCATACTGAATTTACAGAGAATGATTCTACTGACGCTCCAGAGCAACTTCTTCAAAGCACTTCAAACTGCATATCATTCTCAACAAAAATTATAACATCACAATAGAAGGAACTGTCATTCAAAAGTCAGACATGTTCATATGCTGCCATTTGGTCTATGAAGTTAATAACAACTGCAAGAATACCTTTTTAAACTGGGAGCTATTTTTAAGCCTTTTAAAATTGCTGATGCCCAATAAGGGGAGAGAGAATACATTATTTCATTCAGAAGCACAGGATTCTGTGATAACCCATTTCTATTTGTACTGATGGATGAACCCTGGTCTATGAAAACTAACAAAAACCTTCAGACCTGCTGAAGTGTCATCTTCACCTGCCCTCCTACATGATCTACCAAAGTACTCACTGAGGTCTTGCTGACTACGCTTATGTTGAATGAAGTGCTGAAGGAATGAGAAACCGAGAAGATGAAGTTTAGGTGGTGGCCTCAATTCCACAAGTCATACTACTCATTTTTAAGCAAGACTTCTAAAAGATTTATTAAAATGGTGAAAGCCCTGCTGGTAGTAACCCTCATAATACCAAGATTTGTGGAGGGTTTTGTGAGTTTGGACACAGCTTAATCAGAAATGAGAATTGCCCTGTCAGATTGGTCATATGCATTTCAAAAAAAAAAAAAAAAGGGGGGGGGGGAAAGAAAGGAGATACTGTTGACAAATGTCAAAGCTAATGAAAAAAACAACTTTGAATCAAGATGATGCAGCAATACAACAGAACAGTTATTGGACGTAGGGACACACTCTTGCACGTTACACTTGATAAAAAATATATTTGGTTCTTTGGAAGCTGCAGTAAAAAATGAAGTGGAGAGGGTTTTCTGAAGACTTCAGGGTTTGTTTGCTTTCAGTCTAGAATAAATGCGAGAGGAGTTAAGAGCCTGAGAACACAAGTTTGACAAGCTTGCAAGGTTTCTGCTTCCAAAGATAGCTTTAACTTCTTCCTCTTCATACTGTCATGTAATAATAATGCTAGAACAATGATATTATTGAGGTTAAAAGGGCAAAAATCCAAGACTGATACCTTCTATGACTCAATAAAAGGCACAGGCCGGCAATCTTAAACAGTTGAGCAACAAAGATTATTGAACCACCCAGAGCATAACAAAAAGTGCTTAATTATTTACAACCATTTAAAAGAGAAGGAGTTTGAGTTCCTGACAGAGCGCTGAGATTGGCATCTTCTTTACCAGAATCTTACTGCAAAGATCATGCAGTATAAACTCTGCCATGTGAATCCACTCAGGGCAATGGATCCTTAACCCACTGCTTTTAGAAAGTGTGCTTATCTTGGTGCATGCTATTCTTGCCTAAAATAATTCCATATGGGTCCAAATATTTTCTGATCTTAATGGAAAATGTTCAAAGCAAACACCACCATTACTCAAGTTACAAAAGAACTGTAAGACTGTTTTTTTCTAGTCTTCAAATAGCCTAAAATTGCCTCTGCAATTGCCTCTTCAGTAAGGAAGTTGCCTCAATCTTCAAAATAAAAGTAAAAAAGGGGGTAACCTCCCTCCCGCCCCCCAAAGATACCCAAGGACTTTGAGCACACTGTGGGGGTAAAGGGTACTCCATGTTGAGACAAAGGGCTGGGAGGCACACAATCCCCCGTTCTCCATGCAGTTTTCTCAGCCTTCTCTGGCCACATCCAATCCCATTTCCAGAGGACACGCTGAGATTCAGGTTAGTAGATTAAAGTCCCATGTTTAGTCAGGCTTCAGAAAACCTATGATGTTTTAAAGTGAGAAGAAAAAGGAATGGGCTCACTGACTGACATTTGCACAAAGCATTTTCTCCCAGCCAAAATGCGAAGTGATATCTTTTTTTTTTTTTTAATGGCAGCTGAGAGCAGAATATTCTGAGTTACTGAGTTTAATTAAAAACCTTTCAGACTGGACACAATGGAAAATTTATATGAGGTGAAAAGTGCTTCTCATCATGGGATCTTACAGCTACTTGTGCTAAGCCAAACAGGTGCAGGTGTATTTTAAATAGTTAAGATTTTTGAGGCTAAAAGCAAGACCTCTGAATTTGTGAAAACTTACGTAAAGCTGTGATTTATTTAACTGACAGTAAACGAAACCCACCATTACATAGCTATGGTATATAACTGCCTTTTTTCTTTTCTTTACAATATGCTTTGTGACTTTTCTGCAAGAAAAAGGTTTACATCACAGGAAGGTAAGAATCGTGTTAGACAATCACAGCACAGTGATATCAGTGACAAAGCAGGTATCAACCTTCAAGAAATTTTCCACAGAACTGGTTGAAAAAAGCATTCCTCCTCTTAAGAAGGAATTCCTGAGATTTGAGAATTCTGGTGACACTTTTTAATAAAAATTGCTAAACCACTGTTGCAAGTAAACCTGCAGAGCAATTCAATACTGCACATCTCCAGATGCTGCAGGCCAAAAAACCACTTCCTGGTGCTCTGGGAAAACAAAGACTTATTGCAAAATACTGGTTACCACAGTTAACACTGCAAAAATAAGGGAGCAAGGGAGTTTAAGGGCATACAAAGCAACCCAGGCTCCTGACTTTTCCGTCAGTTATTACTAAAGAAAAAGACTTTACATATACTGAGGATATAATGGATGATATGTAAAGGAATAAAAAGCTGGTCAACCAAAGATTAAGGAGTTTTGCAAAGACTTAAAAAACTGATGATGTCATTCACGCTCCACTAAGTTCTGATGATGAATTTGAACCGCGATCTCCCACAGTATAAGAGACTTAGCTGGGTGATCACTCTGAAATGAGTCTTCTGAGTTTGCTCTCCTAAAGCTCTTTCACTTGAAGATCAGCCCAGCACCCCCAGTCATGAGCTGCTTGCTGGAACTCAAGTACCAGTCCTTTATTTGAACTGTCTTTCAAATGAAGAATTATGGTTTTTGGTTTTGGGTTTTTTTTTCTGAAAGGAAAGGTACTCTTTGACAGAAGGAAAAAAAACCCAAACCACTAACCCCCCCCGCCCCAAACTTGTCAGGTGTCTCAGTTTCTTCCCACAGCAGAATGAGGGAATGGATAATCTCACTGTTTTCTTTGCTACGAGACTGGAGAGAGCTGATAACAACAGGGTTTGGTAGGAAATAAGAAGAAAAGATATAAATTTAACAGCATTCAAATGATGGGTTCAAACAGTTCTAAACAGTTTATGGGAGAAAGCATTTTCAGATTAGACTGTAGAGCCTGCAAAGGCTCTTTTAAAAGTTCATTTTTTATTTTCCTTCCTAGTGGTTTCTATAATTAGCTAGCTACAATAAGGACTATTATGTTGCTTAATGTCAGCTTTAAGTGGACAAATATTACCAAAATATGCTTATCATTACCTCCCAAAACAGCTAACATTTGCAATATTTTTAAAGTAAAGTTTGAAAAAGCAGGTATACACAAAAATAATTAAAACTCACCCACTGGTTTTATTACTTAAGAAATGGAAAATACTTGCAGATATAACAGTTTTATTTCTAACTGCATCTATCACAGAAATTAAAAATAGGAATTTAATGCTCTACCCTTGGACAGACTTCTTCCTCGCTGGCATACAAAAACTTAATTTACACTTCCCTGTGCCAGTATGAAAGGAACGATATGATCTATTCATGCACTTTAATGGGTTATAAATTAGTATAACCATTGAGGGAAAGAACCAGCTGTGGGTCTAATTGTAGACAGCACAATGAAACAGGAGTGGACAGCACAAGGTGTGAATCTACATTATGAGATAGAAACTAATAATTAAAATATTTCATTATATTATAGAGAATTATAATGATTTCTTATTAAATACTTGCTTCAGTCTCATTCACCTTTTCTCAGAAACAATGCAAGAACACAGTAGAATTTAGAGGACAATAAAAAATTATGTATTTGAAGTATTATATGGGAAAGACAAAGAGTATCAAGCACTTCTATATACTCTTGTGTATAGAACATAAGTAAGAGGAAATACTTTTGTTATTCAACACATAATTAAACTGTGAAAATCAATGATCCACAACTTAAAAGATTCAAGACAAACAGGTATTTACACAGAAAGGGAATATTTAATGTATTTACACCAGTTATTTATCAAAATGTGAAATGCCTTTGTCTTAAGACAATCTCTTTTTATATTAATTTAGGAGGCAACATCTGATATATGCAGTCTATCAATTACAAAACATTGTTACTGTAGCTTTACTCTTTTTGCTGTGGCATCTTGTACAAGACCCTGGCTAGGACTGGCAGCCACAGTAGATTGTCATATGCATTTGGATGCATGAAACTGAAGAACTTTTTATTGACAAAAATTAAGACAATCATATTCTGACAGAAATACAGTACTGCTATAGACTCTCCTTTTAGAGCTAGAAAATAAGGAGCAACACCTGAGTACTAGAAAGAAAACTAAAGAATCAGAACACTTATGCACCCATTGGCCATAGAATACTTTCATAATTTCACTTTTTAAATGAGAAATAAGATATATTTTCAGTTTATTTACTTTATTACCTTATAAGTTGTTTTCCCTATTACTGTGGTACTACTTATGGTCAGCTAATCAGTTCTCACTGAACACACATATAAAATTATACCCTATTTCAGCAAACTACTTCCAGTTTGAAGGTAAGATATGACAAATAAGTGAGAAAAACTTTCAGACTGTGAGAAAACGTGTAACAAGAAGAGGCAGCAGCTTCCCTATTAGAGGCCCCTCTTCAGCATACCCCTTTCCCAACCTCGGCCAGCTTTCTGCTGCCCTAAGTAATCCAGACCGAAAATGCTTTTGAAAGAGCAGGTCCACTCAGTTAGGGCACACCTGAGAGGGTAGAAGGATGCCTGGGATGCATAAGAAGAGAGAAGTGAGAAAGAGAAGTAGACATCTGTGATTTTCAGAAAGTAGTTAAACAGAGGAGCGGTGTGATTTCTTACCTCCTTCCTTAAGAGATAAGACAATTAAGCACACCAGTAACAAGACCAAAGCTAGAAAAAACAGTTGAAGGTTGTGTTCCCTGAACTCCATACAGATACTGAGGGGAGAGTAGAAAAACTGAAGGCTAGAAGAAAGGGAGTAATGGAAATAATTAACTTTTATTCTTCAAAGATTAAGTCAGGCAAGAAAATGAAAAGAGAATTTTTAAACGGATACCATACTGAAAGATACAGTTAAAACTCTACTAGTATGTCTGACATACTTCATTTCATGTACATATTGATGGCAAAAAATACTATAAACAGCAAAAACCAAAACAAAAAACTAACCAAACAAACAAAAACTGAAACAAAACCAAAAAAAAAACCCCACCACCAAAACCCAAACCAAAAACACCCATAAAAATTCCCTGGAAATCAATGTATGGAGAAATGTTATAGAATTCTGAATACTAAACATAAGGAGGAGGCTTTCATAAGCCACAAGACATTTCTTTACCATTCAAGCACCTTCTTATCTAACTACAAATGTCTGTATTCTACCACAACTGCCTGAGGGAAAACTCATACTCAAAACAGAGGCTAGAACATCAAGTGCCTACACCCAGTCAAACACATTCTCTATATACAATCAACTTGAGTTGGTAGCTTGTCATAAACACTCTGCTTCAGCAGACAGGAGCAGCAAGCAGATTCCACTGCAAAAAGAAGGCAGCCTTTTAAAAGCAAACACAGAAAGCAGAACTTCATACTATCCAGACATAGCTGACCCTCAGCAAGAACCTTGATAATGCCAGAACAAAAAGTTGATCTAAAAACAGCAAAAAAGGAACATCCTCCATATAACGGAGCTCATGAGAAGGCAATCATGAAATTTTCTCTCTATGTGTGTCAGTTGTAAATGCATAGAGACCAATTGGCTCCCAATTAGGATATCCCCAAGGAATATATTCCTGAGAAATTAAATTAAAACAGACCTGGATCAGTGCTGTCCCAACAGGAGAGCAACTACTGAGTGAGATTTCCCTGACCGATCCATGATTTTCAGGCACTGAGTTTCTATTTAAAAAATATCCTTTGTGTTCTTCTAGGAGGTTGACATTTTTTCTAAATCATTCAGCCTAACTGAAGCCAGGATCCACACCCATCAGAGGCTTGCAAAACCCAGAAGGCTTCAGATATCATTTATCTAAAACGGGCCCTCAGATCCTACTTCCTGCAATTTTATATATCTTTTTAGCACTGAAAGAATGAAGGCAGAGAAAGGTAAACAATAGCCTATGTAACCAAACCAAAAGGGATGTTTCTTAAGTTTCCGCTGCAACTCACTAACAGATAAAGTATATGATGCAAACCCCAGACTAATCAACAGAAAATCTCCTTCTGCCTTTAAATAATCTCTGGATCAATTAGATCTATCACTCCCACATACCACGCCTTTCATTAAATTTATTTCCAAACAGCAGTTTCAACGCTGTTAACCGAACATTACATTACCAAACGGAAAACACTGCCTTTCTTTATACCTAATCCATTGTTCTCATTATACTTTTGTCATTGCTGTTTTGATCATTAACTGTATCACTAGAAGTGGCTTAATAATTACTCATTGCTTCTAGAAGCCTTAGTATAAAATTCTTCCTTATTCCTTAGGTTTTCTGGGAAAAAAAAAAATCAATCTTTTTTATACTATTGCCTGTTGAAAACTTTTAATACTTTCCCAATAGATAGTTGCAGTTTTAATAGAGTCTCCCAGAAGTATTGCAACAAGTACAGCAGTGTGATTAACAATTCAGTAGAGCAATCAGATGTTTAGGTTCCTTGATCATGGCATAAGAATCCATCTGTAATGAAAAGCAGTTTCTTCCCAGAGGTCCTCTCCACTAACAGTGTAACAAGACATAAACTACTGTTTCACAGAAAAACTCCCCAAACCAAGATATCTATTTATCATCTTGTCCTTAAATCTAACCCAGTTCCTCACTGTACCTCCTAGTAATTTATTGGACATTAAATACTTCAGGTGATTAACCTTACGCACTCATGTCTGAAAATATTCATTCTGTCCCTTTATAAAAAGTTTTAAAATGTCAAACAGATCTTTTTATATTTATAGGAAGCCAGGCATTTCAAAGTCTATTTCAGTGTTGTAGTCAAAATGGCTTTTTTGCACTTGTACAGTTATATCTTTGTAAAATTGGTGTAATAAATTGTGAAATTGCATCTGTTACTAAGGAACAAATTAAGGCATAACTGTTTGATGGTGTTGAGCTAACTCCTTCCTACAAAGCAATCATGGCTGTAGCAAACCTCCAATGTCTAACAATTGCAGCCCCAGATCATTACACAGAATACATTACATTGAAATCAGTAGATGTGGGTTCAAATTTACATCATCATGAATACTTATTTTTTCTCATTCTTTACAGGTAAGATGTTTTTGTGACCAGATAGGAAAATACATATTAAAAAACTCAGATATAAGAAAGGAAATGGACAACAAAGGTACGAAAAGGAACATCTGTTTGTTTGTTCACTGCTACAAACAGGAACAGTGTTTTATAGGAAGATAAACTTCAGTGTCATGCCCAATGTTTCATGTAATGCAAGCAAAATGACCTTGATTAAGAGGATGAAGAGTATGGAAATTATACATAACAAATACACAAGACAAAGGACCTCATAAAGTGATATGAAATAACACAACATGGAATAAGGGAAGACTTAAACATCAAGTAGGAAATTAAAAAATAAATAATCAAAGCCATGAATAGGAAGCAGGAATACCCCACTAGTTCTATGGAAAATACTCTGGGAATTCAGATTCAATAACTCAACAAATTAAGCAGGGGTAAACACGTAAATGGAGTTGTGAAATGTATTAACAGAAATGGGGTATATAGACCACACAAGGTAGTTACGCTGTTACGTTTGGCACTGGGATTATAGCTCAGTCACTGAACCTGTTTATTGGGCAGTACTGTGTAAGAAAAAGCTTGTGGCTAGGAAGGGACCAATATATAAGACCTAAACCCTCAAACACATCTAAAAATGACAGCTGATCCCCCTATATACCAAAGACAAGAACTACAATGACTTCCAATAAAGAGGGCCCAAGATGTCTTCCCCTTCTAAAGGTAGGTCAGTATTGCGGGTCTCCCTCTCAAGACAAGTTACACAAAATATCTATCAAGAAAGTTATAGGTGTACTGCATTTTGTCTCAGTGCAAGGATTGGGCTAGATGACTTCTTCAGGTCTGTTTTGACAAGTTAACACCTCATTTTGAGGCTATGTCCCCTGAGTCAGTTATGACATTGTGTCAAGTGTACGAACCCATGCCCATCCTTGGATAAAGTCTTGCTAAGAGCTTTAAGAAATGCAGACAAAAAGACGTAGTCTCATTCTTACGCCGGCACAAACCCAACAATTGTAAGTATCGATCATCAAAGCACAGATTTAGCTTGCTCCAATTCACTTCACTGCCTTCCTATATCCCATTTACCAAATCAATGACATAATAACAGGTCTTTTCTCAAAAATGACAGAATATCATTCCAAATGGAGATGGGATTTTCAGATACGTATCACTTGAGCAGTCTTTATATTGTGCATATGTGCTGCATGGAGCTACAGGCATAATGTGGACACAGTCATAGCTGAAGAAGGTTAGCTGCAGAAGGTAAAACAACATCAGTACATCTCCTAAGAAATTCTTTAGCTTTTCTTTATGTTCCCAGGTTGTGAACTTTCCCCTCAACAGCTCTTTTTCAGAGACATCAAGACAAAAAGAATTTGTATAAGAATTTAAGCTAGGTGCCTCTGCATAAAAAAGTCCACTTGAACAAGACAAGGCAGCAGACTCATTAGACTTTCTGTTGGCAGCACATAAATGAACTAAATTATGTCAGTGAAAATTACAAACAAGAAAATTTTCCTTGATCCAACAGGATTGTTTATTGCGTTTTCTCAATTAAAAATGAAGAGTATTGAAATTAGACAGTATGGATAGTAGAAGCAAGCACTCCCACTAGAAGCCATCTAGGAACTACCATTTCCTAGGCAGGGATCCTGCCCTTCGAGCACACCATGCACTCTCAATGGGAAATTCTCTGTTCTTACCCTGACACTGTATTCACTAAACCACCTTTTGTCTCTCAGATCTGAAAAACCATTGAAAGCAAAACATCTTGGTACCAATCCAGGAAAGATGAATGTAACTCTGACAGGTCTAAACAAGCGTGCAAAAGGCAAAGTTGTAATGGCATATTCTGTGAATATGGACATACTCAATACCCACTCTTAGCATTATGGTCCCTGCATTATTGGGGGCTCTGCCATTCTAAAATTGTCAGTAACAGCCAGGCCATGCCACGCCTCTTTGCTGTTGACCATGATACAGTCTTTTCCACACAGTGACTTTTGGCTTTGTAACCTCAAAGTTATAAAGTTAGACTGTGTTACAAAATGATCAACAGATGTCAAGGACAAGTAAAACAAGAGATTATTTTGTTAATGCATACAAATAAAAAGGCCTGAATAACAAGCAGTTGTTGAACATAAGTCATATTTACATATCAAAAGTAGAAACAATGGAAGCAGGGAAAAAATGATAAATTAGTTCTAAATTATTTGAAAATATAAACATCCTTAACACTGATTCCAAATGTAACGGAGAAATCTAATTCCCTTTTTCTAGGCTAACTCTCCTCAAGCCTAAATTATGCTTAAAAGGTCACATTAATTCCTTACAAAATTATTTTCTTTCAGCAAATACTGCTGTCTGCTCATTTATTTGTAAATACTCGTGCTCCACTGTTTAGGTAATGTAGATGAGGCTTAGCTGAGGTTTGCATGTCATATTTAACACTTCTTTGAAAATGTGTTCTTCCAGCATGTATTCTTGATACAGGACATCAAACCTACGTACACAAATGACAAACCCTAATTTAAAGTGATTAGGATCAAAAAGAGCTTACGACTATATTTAACAGTTCTGAATGGGGTTGAAGCTTATAGAAGAATAGAACTTTCCTGTACTCACCACCTAAACCTATACATAGTGAGTAATTCCGAGAATTTGTTTTAGCACTAGCCAATTTTTGCTACAAAGAAAGGATGAGCATGAGAACCTGTGAAGTCCGATGATGTATTTTCTTTCCTGCTTTGTCATGCCCTATCCCTGAACAGGTACAGTGATGGTTTTAGACCACTGTACAGAAGAAGATGTATTTAGGAACTTGTAACAGACTACCATCCTCCACTTCATTTTTTTAAACAAACATTGGGGCGAAAGTAAAGCAGGAGAAATCTCAAAAGCTTCTCTAGATGAATGGGTGTAATATATTGTAGTGTTATCTTATGACTGAAGATGAGAAATATTACAAATACAGAAACTAAATTTTGTTATCTCTTGAAACTGGAGTTCTCACCACAACTGTGCCAACTACTGCCATCTCCATGGCTGACAACCAAATTTCCACTGACTTCAGATAGTGGCATGTTTTGTACTAGGGGCTAAAAAAATAGTTAATTTCTTTAGACTGCTGTACTACAACACAAAGCTACATATATAACCTATATGACTCATGCACTAAAAATAATAATAATCGTGACTTTCCTGCAAGCAGGCCTGGGACCAAATTATCTTACTAAGAAGTATGCAACAAAACTTCAAATTAGATCACCTTTAGGGAAGCCAATTTGTAAAGCACTACGCGTGAGTTTTGTCATAACACTGTAACAAGAATGGGTCCAATATAAACAAGACCCATTAAATTAAGTATCATGGTATTGGTAAATGTTGTAGAAAATAACAACAAAATTGTTAAAATATTTTTTAAAATGTTACTAGAAGTCAATGTGTTGATGTTTATTAGTCTGGTATGATACACTTCAGGAGAAATCTACGTGACTTAGAGATTCTTATCTACTACTTGTTACAAAACTCAGTGCATTTAATTTAATATCTCAGAATTATACAATTGCTTTAATTTTAATATCTCAAGGTGCTCTGCAAAAGTTAACAGATTAAGTAAAGTATGCACAAGCAGCTTGCTGAACACCACTGGAAAAAAGAAGCAATTCCTTGAATATATAGTATTAAATACTCTGTCTGATGTGCGAGTATCCATGGCTCCTACGGAAATCAACAGAAACCTAAATATCCCCATACACCAAACTCAAGACTCTAAACATTATTTCTAGGTTGGTACAGAAATCCTAATGTAAAAGATCAGCAGCCACTCATCAGTGTTTACATACAGCACAGTAACCACCTTATGCATTAATAACTCGCTCTCAATGCTTTTGAGTCATCCCAGAGTAGAACGATGATGTTTCTGGCACTCAACACCGACTGGGCAGCCTGCAAGCACCACCTGGGAGATACAGGCTAGTCCCAAGTTTGGTGATACCTTTAGCGAAGCAGGTTTAAGCTGAGCTGTACAGCAAACAATAACTTTCAGCAAATAGCTGACAGCGTTTCCACTTCCTGCATCTCGCTTCGCTTGTGTCTTTTGACTGCAACAGCACTAAGCATATAACACTACAACTTCAGCATCAACTATACATATTTTCTAGAAAAAGCTATTGTGAAATGATGGAAACATCACTTTCCATTACTCTTAACCACCATGTAACCAGCTTTCTGTAAATATTTACAGCACTACAAGTATTTGAAATAGAAAATAATTGTCTACTGTGGCAGTCTCAGTTCCTATTATTCTACAAAGACTGCTATACTATTCCTATCATCACCATCTAGTGAACATTTTTTAACATGTGTTTTCAATATTGTACTTTTTTTCTAGTCCTGGTTCTTTTTACAGATTCAGTGTGTAAAGGCCTTCTCAGTTCAGTATAAACATAGCAAAGCATAAAAATACAATTCTTAATGGACTGATCTGACCTTATTTTAGTCAAAGCAATGCCTAGAGATGCATGTTGTGTTTTAATGTTATCTTGTAGGGAAAAAAGCCTGTAAATGTGACTCCTTGTTTGTTTCTGGAAGGCCTAACAAAACAGTTTTGCAGCAGTCTCATAGCAAAATATTAGGAATTGAAAAAAGGGGAATAGAAATAAACAAGGAAAGGAAATATGTTAGAATTATTTTACATTAATTTATCTTCAAATTTGTTTGTTACTGACGTATCAGAGGGCTCAAGAAAACAGAGATGACTTGTTACACAAAATGGAGAAAATCTCAAAAGCTCTTCCAAATAGCCAGCACTAGTGAGCTGCACAGGGGTTTGCCTTGTCCACTGGCCTCCTCTTCTCCTCCTGACAAAGGCAACATCCTTTGCCCTCAGCTTGGTAAAAATCAAACGTTAACTTCACTCTCGGTACAAAGACCAGCTTCCTTTCCTTCCCTACCTTATCTTCTTCCTCCTTTGGATAAGCCTATGTGGAAACCTAATGGATATTTTATAATTAACACAGCTTCCTGTCCAATAGCATGCCTTGTTCTTCAGAGCTGGGATGGAAAGCATGGCTAAAAGTAGGAATAAACAAGGAAGCAGACCAGGTAAACCAAGGTGAAAGAGCAGTGTATTTGTATCTCTGATGAAGTCTTTAGACTGATTTTACTATTTCGATATACAGTGTTTAACTTCGAAAAATTCCCAACCTGGTAAGAACTAGAATATAAACACTTCTAAAACTCATTATGTTAAATATGTCAACACCGCAAAGACAGAAGTCAAAAAACAATCACTCTGAAATCCTTTATTTTGTATTTTTTTCCCCACAGCATTATGATACAGCCTTTAGTTATATCATCACCTTATCTAAACCTGCCCATGCCATTCCAGATAACAGAAACCAGATATGAAGGGATAAAGTCAAACAAACAAAAATCCAAACAAACCAACAAAAAAAAGAGCGTTACTAGGACCATTCATTCCTCAAGGACCTTCCTGAAGTCAGAATCGCAAATCAGATATTCTGACACTCAGCTGAAATTTCAGCTTCCCAGGATAATAAGATTTAAGGCACACCGTCTTGTGTGATATGGTAACAATACTAAGAATCCCCTAAGTGTCACTGCTGCAAGTCATTTCTATGAAGTCAAGAATTAGGTAAACTAGGACAATAAACTGCCTAAGTTTTTCTATTGATGAATGAGAATTCCACTGGCTTGCCAGTATCCCCTAATACTGTGGTATTCAATGATTTTTAAAAAGGTCTGAATACTGAACTTTCAGTTCTAGGGGAGATGACAGTAAAGTATGTAGTCTGGGAATACAAATCACAAAATTTAGGACAGTAGTGGATTGCAAGGGTGGAAAAAGACTACTATAGAGTGCTATCCCAGATGAGCAAAGATGAGCATTGTTTTTCTGTTAAAAACAATGACTGTGAAGTTATCACAGAGGAACATCCAACTGACAGGACCAACTGGTACACAGCAACATCAGAGAAATAGGTCCCCATCACAGAAAATTACCATTCCCCTCTTTCCTCCAAGTTACGTCACATCTCTTCTCCGCTTGTGATAGATACATCTGTATTGTAGTCCCACAATCCTCACACTATTCCCATAATGTTAATCAATATGTCTCAATCTCTCTTTTGACACAATACCAAGTGGTAACCAAAATAAGGCTGCTTACCATACTTTTATGTAGAGATACTGACAAATGAACCAGCTCAGTGGAAAGACAATGCTCTTGACTACTAGGCTATCTGTCTGAAAGTGGCTCAACTCACAGAGGGACATTTGCTTACTGTAAAAACCCATCTACTTGAAATGACCAGTGTGAGCTCACTGCCAAAGAGGACTGTGGAGATTTTGCAGAAAGTTAGCCAAGGAGTCAGTTGAGGGTTTGTTACAATTGGCTGATATGGCTAAGGAAATCTGTGATCATGGATCACTAGCGCAAGCCACGTGGTCCCATTTTTCCCCTATATGCATCTGGATTTCAGATACATTCCATGATCGTTTGGATTATCTGGATAAAGGAATGGGTATTTCAAGAAGGAACATAGGAAGGAACTATATGCAAAATCTGCTCATTGCAGAGTCTTATAGTCAGGCAACTAGGATTCCACAAGTTTAGTGCAAGGTAAGTTTTGTTGGAAAGCATTGTGAGAAAGAAATCTGGAGCCAGCAACTGTTTTGGCAGATTATACAACTGCATTAACAGAGAAGAAACTGTATCTTTAATAACCTGAATAGTTCCAGTATATAGGATGATTAAGATTCAGGGCATTTTTACAGTATCAAAGTGGATAGGAACTGCTGAGGATTTTACTGCACAAATTAGACAGGAGGTATGGTTCTTAATATACTAGTGCCCGTTGAGAATTCTGAGATTTCACACACTGAAATTAATGGGACTAATAAAAGATTTTTCTAATAAAGAGTACTGTTATATCTATGGCAACAGCATCCTGAATGAAGGAGTTATATCAGTGGTTAGAGACTTGGGGAGAAAAAGATGCAGATACACATACAGGATCTTATGGTACAACACAATCCAACATGGGCATACAGTAGGCTGAGCTATGACCATGTAAATATTCGGGATTTACTAGAGGGAAGTAACCTTCCTCTGCAATCTCAGTAGTCATTGCTTTAGACAGGCAAACAGTCAGGGCATCCCCAGTGCATAACTGCTTCCACTTGGTCAGTAAGGAAGTTTTATGGCTTCCTGTTGTTTGGCCAGCTGTGACAGAGTATCCAGAAATGATCCCAGAAGTCTCTTCCACAGTTAGATACTTCTGGACAAAGGTTTGTAGAGTAGCATAAGAACGCAAGTGTAAAACTGCTGGAAAACAGTGCAATATCTTTGGACCGTTTTCCCACAGAGCATGTTCTCAGGTTCCAAATGTTGGCATTTTTAACAGTTTTAGTTCGTACCACTGGGGATGTGGATGGTATCACAACTACCCTTGAAGAGAAGAGCTTAAAGTAGATGTAAAGGAGATGCTGACTTTGCTGGAAGAGATGAATAAGATAAAAGGAATCAGTAGCAAAGTTTAGTTAGCACATTCTAGGAATTCAGTGAGGACCTGAACAGTTCCTCTCAGGAGAGAAGCTGTGAAGTTTTAGGAGCTCTGAATTACTAGTATCACTTTGGAGAGCGAACATCACAAACTGTAAAACACCATTCTGACTAAATGAACTCAAACTATTTGGGAGTTGTCACGATGCCCAGAGACTACTGATGAACAGCCCCAGCAGCCATAAAAATAAGAGATAATCAGAGACTTAATATCTTGTGATAAACCTACAATAGCAAGGTGGTTGAGAACACAAAAATGATGGTTAGACTGCATGTTTTCCTAGGAAAAGAAGAAAAATAACCTACCAAACATGATGAAACAAAAAGAGCTTTTGATTCAGCCCTTTTTCCAAGAAGCCATATTCCTTTTGAATTGATCAAAGTAAGAATGTGGCAACTAACAAAAATAACAACAATGTGAATATACTGAAATATTTGGATAACCTTCAAACTTGATAAAAGTGATAACGTGCACTTTATCTTATATATCAGAATAAAAGGTAAATGGGGTAGAAAGTTCAAAGCACCATTTGATCATAGAAACCCTAATGTTTGAGTGTACTAATGGCTGTTTCTAAGAGACAGGTATTACTGTTAGAAGTGGCTGCCTGAGGATCAGGAGAGAGTGAACAGGCTGAAACAAGAAGGTACTCACCATTCAGCAACATGATAACGAAGTGGGAGTACTGCCAGTCAAGATTAAGGGGATGAAATAGTGTAGAACAGAGTAGAGATAGTGGAGGAATGAGGAATTTTTAACAGAGAGGATGCATCTAGTAATAGCAGGAATCATTCTGACATGGACTTGCTATACAGACCAAAGCTTCTAGGTTATACAGAAAGAAGCAAAAATGTGCCTGACTGACACTGAAAAAATAAATCACCTTCAATCTCCTAAGTCCCATTCCAGGTTTTTTATACGCTACTATGATAAGAAGACTCTTTCACGGGCACCCCCTTGCCGTGGGGAAAGAGCTTGCGTGCCCTTGTGAAGTTGAGAGCTATGCTGGTGGTGGCATATGCCTCCGGTAGGGTCTCCCAAGCCAGACAGGTCTCAACTGAAGGGTCAGACAAAGTGTGTCCACGGGCAGGATGGGCTCACTAGCCTTTGGGCAACCATCCTAGGAGAAGGACAACTCTAACTCCAAACCCGGGCAGATGGAGCTCGTTTAGCCCTGTAAGGCCATCCATCTAAGAGAAGGATACTCTAACCAAACCTACGACCTGAGGACTTCGCTGTCACCGTCCAAGCTCGCTAGGCCCTGGCAGATGAACCACAGGTGTAAAGGGTGGGGCCAGTCTCGCGCACGCTGCGCCTCACCTAAAAAATCCACCGCGCAGGCTTGAAGGGTGTACTCACGTTTAAAGCCCTTCCCAAATCTTCGTCCGCGAAGCCAAGCCATGATGATGATGATAAGAAGAGATATTTTCATGACACTGGCACCTAGAAGGTCCTGAAAGGGATTCAGGCTTACATTACACCCATGAGTTCCCCACTAATTAGTTTATATGGTCTCGGTTTAACAACAGTTTAAGGTTTCTACCAGAAAACAAATTTTATGAACAGCAAAGCAGTTGGTATGCCATTTATACTCAAACTTTTGGCAGCAGATTGAAAGTCTTACATCATGCACCATCCAGAGAGATTTGGCAAAGTGGACAGCATGAACACAGCTGTAAAAAATGAATTATCAGAAGCAAAACAGTTGAAATTAAATGCTTTCTATCTATTGCAAGTCAGTGAGAACAATGACAGAAATAACTATGAATATACTTGATCTGCTGTAGTGCAGCAGCTCATAATAAAATTTCAGGATGGCAAAACTGGAACTGGTTGTACACAAAGGATGATTTCAGAAATCACGGAAAGGACATGGATCACAGAAAGGACACTTCAGTGCTTTTTACAGAATAAAAGCCCTACAGTCTGGAGTGAAAGCTTATAATATTAGCCCTTCCTTATACTTGAAATACCTTAAAAAGAAGAGATGCTACTGGTATATACAAGTCAGCTGAAAATTCAACCAGGATGTGAAGTACTTATTTTCCCATTTGTTTCACAAATGTGACGTGTGAAATTGCAGTGACCTGTGCTACCCTATGGGACTTTTTGCAAATTATGTGAATTCCTGTATGATGTCCTGCCCTTAACCATGGAACTGGTAGAGCTGGTACTTCACCATCCTCCAGCTGAAAATTTACTGGTAATTTGTAAATTCAGTAGACCCAGAGCTACTAAACCTCTCTGGAAATGAGAATCACTTACAATTACTAAGTCCTTCCTTTCTGCAGTGCCCGTTGCTTGCACAAGGACATCTTTCCTCCTCTGTATGAATAAATTAGAAGAACATTAAAGACCTTTTATGAGTTGTCCCACAGTTCAGTTTCAGTTTTGTCAAACTAGCTAACCATTAAGATAAAGAATCACTGAGTTTTTACTCTAAGTAATGTTACCACAGTTTAAAATTACCTAAGAATAATACTGAAAGGGCATAGACTGTTACTCAGACTAGTAGCTGTGATAGAGAATTATGTAGAATTCCACTAAAACACTATTGTTCTTAAACCTCTAAAGTATTAGCTGCTGTGTTATTAATAGAACGTTACTGCAGTAGTGAAGGTTTACAGTCATTCTCTTTAAACCTTTACCAATTCCGATTCCCCGCCCAAGAACAATACTTGCCCAACGTCAAAGCCCTTAAATATTTGCTGATTCAGCCGAAATTTTGGTCTGAAACAAAGGAAACTGAACCATTTAAAATATTCTGGTATCCATGTTTGAATAAATTTTCAGCTATGCATATATCATTCCCACACAAGAGAAAACATGAGGTATAGATAAAAATACAGAAGAAATTCAGACAACTAATGAAATCTATTTAATACCAGAAATAATGAGAAGATTAAGAGTCAGACGATGAAGAATAATAATAATAAAATAATAATAAAAACAAGCTGAAGTCTAAATGCATGTATGGCCAGCAAGGAGGGTGGCTGAAGAAAGACGGAAAGTGTATTAAGGAAGACTATTATTAAGAGCAAGAAGAGGTTCTTGCAAGAATACTGTTATTTACTGCATCCAGTGACTGCTACCCTTACTATTCACTGTATTTTGAACAGGTATGTTTTGTATAGGCTGACATGCAAGAGCTAGGCTACACATGGATTAGGTATTTATTCTAGAGTTGGCTTTTAGTGCTTGTTCTGATGCCCCTTGTGAAACAGGAGATTATTCTGAGATGTTTTCCCAGTTTGAGCCATTCTGTAATTGCCTCCTGCATGCAAAACGAGAACTGCATAGCAATGAGGAAAAGATGTTGGAAGCTGCTCCTACCAGAGTAAGTAAAAACATACTCATATTTGGCAAGTATGGATGACAGCCAGGACTTACCACACTGTCAACCAAAATGAAGAGTCTGCTTAGCTGGAAAATGAAGACAGATTTCAAGGTCACAAACAAACAGAGCAAGAAGGATGTGAAAAAGAAGAGGGAGAGTCCACATCAACTATAACGTCTGATTTACAGTTCCAAGCAAACACACAAGGAGAGATCAACTGCCACCAACTTCTGCACGCTCAGCACGTTCACATTTTAAGCAGCTACCAGCTACACAGGCTGCAAGGCTCTTCTGCACGATGAGCTTTTCAAAGTACTTTTTTAGTACTAGGGATTATCAGGGCTGTTACTGAAGGTGACCTTTTTAAAGAGAAGTGGCCTTTGAGCGAAGCAGCAGCATGCAGGTTGCATTTGAAGTGTCTGTTGTGACATTTTAAAATGTAAATGAGATGGTGCAGAGAAAAAGGAAATAAAAAAAAAACCCCAACCATTCTCAAACTTTGAAACCTGAACAGGACAATAAATCACAATTGTCAAATATTAAATAATCAGTAGTGTATAAAAAATAAGGAATCTATAGATAGTACCATCACCAGTTGGAAACAAATCTCTTGCACTGCATCAGGTCAATTGTAAAAAGTCATGCCCAGTTGTCTTTAGAGTTCAGCAGCTAGGGATATGAATTCCAGCAAGCCCATGTTCTGTAACACAGCTGAGCCAAACAAAGAATATTAGGGATGTTTGATCCTGGATATGGAGACTATAAAGTTAGACTTATATACACTCAAGGAAGCTAAATGACAATGCCATAAATTCTACTTTTCCTCTGCAAGCAGAAAGTGACACGACAAATCTTCAGGCCAGTGATCAGAGAACTGAAAACTCTGAGAATAAAAGTTACAATTTTATAAGAACTGACACGGCTACAAAAATGTTTAATTATTACATCCAGTAATGCTATATCTTCATTACCAAACTAATTTAAACAGACCTTTAGTAAATGCTGATAAATCCAAAATAAGCACATAGAGTTAAGCCTTTATATAGAGGTATGTATTACAGTTGACTCAATTTTAGCATCTTTTGTTCTAGGGAGGCTGTGTGAAAGGAAAGATTGTTGCATTTCTGTCAGGTTTCCAGAACTGGAAGTTTTGTTCATGGGAGGTCATTTAAACTGTTCAGCTAGCTCTATCTATACCACAGTTCCTCATTGTTAATAACCTGGCTTTCATAATACTTTTATGCAAACAGGTTATCATGTTTTATAGAAAAGCAACTAAAATCCAGAAAAAAGCAGCTGTTAAAAACATCAGGAGTGCACAATTTAAACATGCAGACCTGGGGTTTTTTTTTTTAGTAAGTGCAATTTTTATAGCACTTAGTATGTTCTAAGCACAGCTCTAGCTAACCTGCAAATTCCCAACATGGTAAAAGTTGCCTTACACATTGCATTGCACAAAAAAAAAAAAAGAAAGAAAAAAAAGGAAAGGAAAAAAGGGAAGAAATGCTTCAAAATCTCCTTCTGATAAAGATGAGTGAAATTTTTGTTAAAATTAACTTCTCAAAAATTACACTTTTATGGTCTCATGGGTGCAAGGATTACACTCACCATTCCATACTAGCACTGCGCTCTTCTCTCAGACCAGACTATTCCCTTGTGGACTCTTTTATCCAGTGGAAGACCAAATTCATTTCAAACTGGGGCAAGGTCCACGCTGAGCACAAAGAGCAGTTTTGTCAGTGGATGAAATACAGAAAGTTGTTCCTCATCTGTTCTTCAAAGAATTTCATGTGAACCTGGTGATGGGGGAGACATTATTACCTGTCATTAGAAACAAATCTAACCACAATTCCAGAACTGGAAGTAATGCCTGTATATGTCCAGGTGGGAGGGAGCAGGGTGACAGTTTAGCTCTCGATGCATAGCTGCTGTTCAACCTCCCCACCATACGGTGACCACCGCAGGCTCTGGCTGTGTAACAGCGCGTATACACACATACAAGCGACACAACCAGCTGCTATCAGGTTCGGTGGCATTGTAACAGTGTATTAATGATGATGGAAATTAAAGAGAGAAAACCTTAGCTTTTACCCTGGATTGACAAGAATACACCCATCACGGCTCTAGAGACCTCCTCACACAGGGTCCTTCGGAGTCACCTACACCCCCCACGAAGCAGCTGGGTCACTAGTAACGCACATTACATTCCCACGTACTTATAACCGTAAGTTTAATTGGTTTCTTTTGCCTGACACCGTAACGCCGCCACCACCACGCACCAGGCTACTCCCTTCACCTCACAAACCGCAGCCGCCGAGAACGGGTCTGACGCTCCAGGATGGGTCGCTCACGGCGCCCTGAGGAGGCGCCCGGCCGCCCCCTCCCCGCCCCTCCGAGCGGCGCGCGACGTACTCAGGCACGCGACAGGCCGACCCCGGCACCCAGCGAGAGCTGCGCGCGCACGGTGCCGCCCAGCCCTCGTGCGCGGGAAACCGGCGCGGGCCACGTGACCTGTCAGCGCCGAAGGGGCGCGCGCGAGCGGGGCTTCATGGCCGCTGTGCCGTGGAGGTCCAGCTTCGTGGTGGGGGGCGAGGAGGGCGGCGACAGCGACGAGGACGGCTGGGATGTCGGCGGGGTGCAGCACGAGCCGCAGGTGGGGCAATTCGTCCCCGCTCCCGGCACCCTCGAGATGGGGCCTGCTGCCGGGCGGTCTCAGGGTGGGGTAGCTCGAGCGCGGTGGTGTCGGCCCGAAACCGCGGTGAGGGCAGTGGCGCGCGGTGGGCCTCACTGAGGAGGACGGCCCGGGGAGGGGTTGCGGCTAGTGTCTCGTCTGTGGTTGTTTCCTAGTAGGATAAAGGTGGTGGACCCTCAATCCAGGAGTAGATAAAACTTGAATTTTGGGGGTTTTCTTACTACATAAAACCTTAATTTTTATCTAAAACATTTTTCTCCCTCTTGATAACAGACCCTACTCCCTGTTTCAGCATGAAAATAACCTTGAAAGTGACTGGAGGCCTATAACGCAATTTTCTATCTTAAATCTTCACAACAGTTCTTTTTCTAGCATGAAGATTTAAGTGGTTTTATTACATCTAATAGGTGTGAGGCGTCTGGTAGTGCGAAGTAGAGGAAGAGTCTGCAAGGCTTTTTAGCCCTTTGTCTCATGGGCTCGAATTGGAAATTGGAAGTAACTAAATACTTGCTGTGGTCTTGCTAAAGGTTACGGTCAGTTTTTCAGGGGCCTTGATCTTCAGATGGTAGCATTATTTGGAGATTGTTGGCTGAGTAGGACAAAAGCATGGCTAAATTATTATATTGTCTGTTTCTCACCTTTTCTAGACACTAAGCCCTTATTAAAATATTTACAAAAGTTGTTAAAAAGACTACAGTGTGGTGGGAAAAATTGTATCCTTCTGAGTTCTCATGTTATGACTTCAAAACTTAACCATGAAATGCGACTTCTCTTCCATGCCCCCTTCTGTCTGCAAAGAAACTAGTGAACTAGTTCTCCACCTCTAGGCGTTTTGTAAGTGTTTTGTATAATCTAGATAATGCCAGCAGCAATCCTCAGCTGCTTCTGCAGCTTGCATAGAGAACAAATCTGTTACAGTTTTGAAAGGAACTTGAATCGGACAACTGCCTTTTGGTCAGGGCAGTTTTCAGCCAAATTGTTTATGATGCAGCAACACAAATACCTCTGTCACCACAGGAGCAGGAGGAAAGGAGGACAGTAACTCTTTCCAGGAACGGATTCATGTTGTGTTAAGCCAGACAGCTAGTCATTGGGCTATGTTGCCCCAAACTCTTTTATGTGTGATAAATGTATTTTTAAGGCTGTGCTTTGCAACATGTGAAATGTAAAAAAAAAAAAAAAAAGGTACAGAAATGTGTTGCAATGTTTTTCTAGCACCAAGAGATGAAAAAGAATCTTAATTGAAATCAAATACCATTAAGAAAAACTGAGAGCAGCATAGGAGGATAACAGGTCTATTGAGAAAGAAGGTAATTACATTTTCAGAGAATGGAACCTCTCTGAAAAGTTAATTTTAAAACTTATAATACGGTAACATATAATACTGTAACATATATGTTACAGTATTATATGTTATATTTTACAGTAGACCCTAAGTAGGTCTACAGAGATGGAAGAGGGAAAGTTTACCTTGCTTTTCTCCCCTGCTTCTCTGCTTTGTCCTTACAGATATCATTAGTGCTTTTATACTAAAATCAAGCATAGTTTTTACCCTGAAAGAGTTACTAGATTTTGACTTTTTCTTTGCTTTTCTAGCAGTTGGAGGAAATGTTGCAGGCGGAGAAGAATGAAGCATTAAAGAAGGCTCTGTTTCGTGGTGATGTGTCGTTAGTTGAAGAACTCTTAAGCTCTGGTGAGGAAAATCAGTTACAAAGTTGAATATTTTTAATTGAACGTGGCAAGAATTCTAAAGCTCCAAAGCTTCACATTTCAAAACAATATGTCAAGTACATGTAGGAATATGTGAATGTTCCCAATACAGGTTATAAATTCTTATTTTAAAGACAAAATTACTTTTTCAGTGGCTCAGCATGCAGTATTTCAGCAAATTCCTTCTAATCTGTATTTGTTTCATCAGTCAGGAGCCCTGAAAATGGAAAACACTATAATGTGTGAAATACGAAATAAAGTGTTTCTTTGTTTTCAGATGCATCTTTTACCTGAAAATATCAATTACAAACACTGCATTTGAGATGGTTTAAAATGAGAGTGAGAATTCAGTGGGTGGTCCTACTTTGGTGTTGAGAGTTGCTGGGGCAGGCAGGAAAGGGAGGCTGGCTTTTTTTGGTTTAAAGTTCCTTCTTTGGTTTGGAAATTCCTTCTTTTTTTCTCACTCTCAGCACTGTTAAGTATGTGCCCTATCTAATATCGCTGCCCTGACAACGTCAGCTGGACAGAGGTTTTGTGATTCTGAAACATCTTATATGGTTTATGTGGCATTTGTCGCTAAAAAGTACTTTGTCTTAACACTAAAGGCCTTTCTCTCTGTTCTGTTACTCAGTATTTGTCTATAATTGTTTCTGTTATTCAGTGTTAGAAGGGTTGGATCACTTATTGAAGCATCTGGGGTAATCAGAAACTGCATAGCAGAGTTGCCATGCCTAGTGATAACTGTCAGGAAGTTCTGCTTCAGCAAGCAAGCAGAATATAGTAGCAAAAAGCTTGTTCTTTGAGGAAAATCCATCTTATGGCTGGAAGAAAGTAGTTTCCTAGTTAGTAGTTGGTTTTTCTGGGTTTTAAAACAATGACATTACTTACCCTTTTAGAAGACTGTTTCTCACCACGGTGGGAGAATGGTTTTCTTTTTAAATTAAAAACTACTGCACAGGCTGAAACACGGACCTGTAATACTGAGTGAAATACATCTTCTGTGTTGTTTTGAGAAATAGATTCTTATTTATAGGTAGAGGTTTTAATGATGTCTTGCATCGGATTGATTAATTGTTTTGTTAATTTTTAATTGCTTGTGTTTCAGTCAGACATCAGTAGTTCACTTTCCGTGTTGATGCTTGCTACATAATGAGCAGTTCTATGCTGCTGGAAGATGATGATGGGTATCTGTAAGTGTGTAAGGTCAGGCCAAATGTTCCAGTAGTCTAGTGTCCTGTCTCCTGAAATGCACAAGGCAGTATCACAAAAGAATCTTATCGTTTCCTGAAAATATGATTAATGGTAAATTTTGACCCATCCAGTCCCAAAGAGCAGTAAAATGCAATGCCTCTCTGACAGGGAGGTGTTTCTGAAGAAAGGTAACATTGTCCTGCAGGAGACTGGTGCTCAGTCAGATTAAATCTTTGACTCCAAAGTGGCCTTTAGTGTATGTTCAGTGGAGCTTGTAGGAGGCACGCTACCAGCGCTTGACCAAACTCAGGGCTTGTGTTGGAAGTGGATTTCCTAGCAACAGTTGGGGCCATTCTTTCAGGTGGAGCGAAAACATGTCTTCTGGCTTGCTTAGCCACTGTTTTAAGAATCTTTGGTGCTAAAGCAGTTTTACAGAGCTACTTTAGGAGATGGACAAGCACAATGTCTTCTCTTACCCCACCTACAAAGTGGGAACATGTTATGAAAAGTTTCTGAAGCACATTTCACAAAAAGGAATTCAAGCAAGTAGCATGTTCAAAGATGATTTGAGCATTTTGGTCTGCTTTGTGAGTAAAATACCTAATACTATGTAATTCATATGTTTGTTTTCCTCAAATGGAATTAAAAGTTATGACCTCATGACAGTTTAAGCTGATCAAAGATATAGCTACAGTCAAATCCTCTTTCCTGTTTCCATTCGGCAGTCTGTTCCACTCCTGTCTCTGCATGAGTGCTGGATTTCATCTGATCTTTTGTGAGCCAGTTAAGGAAATTAAAGTAGTATTAATCTATGGGAGTGGGATGTGTACGTGTGTATGAATAATTTTTCAGGCAGTTTAGGACTCTAAACCCTGAGTCAGACAAGAACCATAGCTGGCCCAGCAGTGGGAGACATCAGCAGTTCTGATGTAACTCAGATTTAAGGTATTGTGGAACCACAGCAGAAAATGCTGACAGACTTTAAAGAAATTAGTACTGTTAGAATTCTTCTAGAATCAAGCATTTTAGAAGTTATCCCTCAGATAAATTGGGTCTAAATGTTAATGGATTCTAATGCTAAGAGCTGCTCTTAAACTCAATGGAAGTCTTTCAAGACCTCATTTTTTATGTGTCAGATATGGAATTATTTAGCATAAAAGCTGTGCATAGAGGTTGACTGTAGTTCTTCAGTCATTACCTTGTCAACATTTTTCAATTTGAGGTTACATTTTCCTGTATAAAAACAGTCTTTCTACTATAATTATTATTAGTCACAGTCAACAATATATCTGAAAGAAATACCGGAGGAACTGTAGTAATCACAGAAAGAACATGATTCTTCCATTACTGTTCTTTTGCTTCACCATTATTCACACACTTCATACAGTTTCTGCTGTAGCACTCATCAGGGGCCAGAATGTGTTTCTCCCCATTCCTGGTTAAAGAGGAGGATATTTATCTGTAACTCGAACTGTAAGAAAGAATGTTGTATCTCCTTTGCCTCCTAGACATAATTTGTGAGGTTATGTAACTGAAAAGCACCTCTGCTCGTGCCCACAAAAGAACATAGAGAGGTAATGGCAGGTGAGGGAGCCCAAATAATACCGTGACCCAGCTCCTCTCAGACCCATCATGGAAGCCATCAGCCCAACAGAGGCCTATCTCTACAAGCCCAGAGGAGCAGAGAGGCCCAAGGATGGGCAGGAACTCAATTAGTGGACTCAGAGGAAAGGACTCCCAGCGTTGTATAGGGCCCTTGTGCCTGGGTGCCAGCGACTGAAGACAGGAGTAAGTGAAAAGATATGCCAGCCACAAAAGTGGGTCTGGAGGTTAGAGGCCTGTGTGTCTGTGATGCCAGCAGCTGGAGGAGACAGATTTGTCACAAAGGGGAGCAGGGTGAGACCATGGGTGTTCTATGTTCACATGAGTGCTCTCTCTCTCTGTTTTGATCAGGGTGGCTAGTGGTGTATGTGAGTGCCAGCTGGAAATACACACTCAGCATTGATACTGGTTGGACCTGGGGGTATGGAGGTGCAGCAGCCTTGCCTCTGTCTGGCTGTTGAATCTGGCCTGATTTTTTCAGTAACAATTTTTTTCTGGGCCTCATTGTTGCCTTATAGGACTTCTTAAGGTCCATTTTAAATGCTTAACTAATGCTGCTTACTTCAAGAACAGCTCATGTAATGAGAGTCTGAGTGGTAACCAAGGGGAGACATTTCTGGGTCAGCCAACAATTATAACCATGCAGCCAAGAACCAAGACCATTACTGTTTGAATTTTCCTTTATTTGTCTTCCTTTGAGACTCTTAACTGGTTCTCACTGTGACTTTCACACTGCATAGTACTTCAAGGCAATCTCTACCAAGATAGGAAGAGGCCATGCAGGACAAACAAGCCATAACTCAGCTTTGACACTTCATTGCCAGAAAGACAATCCTACTTCTAGAACTTAAAAAAAGTGACAGCATCGTGACAGGTACTGTCTGTTTTAAGTGTAAAGAAAGCAGTGAAGAAAACACCTTCTCAAGAGTTTTTAAAAGTCTCTATATGCCTGCCAAATAGATCTTTTGTAACTATTGTTCAAATATGTACGAAAGTAAAAAGCTCTAGATGGGAGCTCTAGCTACATGGACTGCTTTTCTTCTTAAGTGGAAAAGGGACTTCTTAAGGCCAACAGAGTGCCAGCTTTCTGGTGTTCCTTTCCTGATAGTGTTAGTTCAGTGGGCTGTTGGACATCAGACTATAAATTCTTGAAGTGACTTGTCTACCAGGACGTTCAGATCTGACTGCTAAAGGACACTTCCTGGCTCCCTTTGTAGAATTTGGCTATGAGCTTCAATGAAATTTTTTTTTGTGTGTAAATAAACTGGCATGCTGGGACATTAAGGACTGCAGGTAGTATGCATGCATTACTAAGGTTTGATCATAAATTCTGTGGCTTGCAGGTGTTAAGAGTGCTTCAACACCTGGCTTTCACTGAATGTTACTTCTTTACTGATCAATTCTACAAGATGCAGTGATCTTAAACAGTTGAAGAATCAATCCAAGAGCAGTAATCTGTTACTCCCTCAGCTTTAATGACTTTATGTTGCTACACTGAGTGCATCTTCAACAAGCTACCAAGGCCAGGAAAGTAAATAGACATTTTTCATGAAAAGGTATGCATGTACCTCTACTGTCTCAAATTTTTTAGGACAGATTTGGTTTTTTTCAGAGCTGTCTTTTGTAAAGAAGTATTTTTTATTATCCATAATCACTGCTGGGCTACTATGGAACCAGCTGATGGAAACTGGTGTCATCTGCAAACTTACTTAATCCCCTTGTCCAGATCATTGATAAGGATAATAAAGAGAACAGACCCCAGTACTGAGCCCTGGGGAACACCACTTGTGACCGGCCACCAACTGGATAGAACCCCATTCACCACCACTCTTTTGGCCTGGCCATCCAGCCAGTTTTTTATCCAGCGAAGTGTATACGCATCCAAGTCATGAGCACCCTGTTTCTCTAGGAGAATGCTATGGGAAACAGTGTCAAAGGCTTTACGGAAGTTCAGGTAGACAACTCCACAGCCTTTCCCTCATCCACTAAGCGGGTCACCTTTTCATAGAAAGAGACCAGGTTAATCAAGCAGGTCCTGCCTTTCATAAACCCATGCTGACTGGGCCTGATTGCCTGATTGTCCTGTATGTGCTCTGTGATGGCACTCAGGATGATCTGCTCCATGACTTTCCCTGGCACTGAGGTCAGACTGACAGGCCTATAGTTCCCTGGATCCTCCCTCCAGCCCTTCTTGTGTGTGGGTGTCACAGTTGCTAACCTCCAGACAACTGAGACCTCCCCAGTTAGCCAGAACTGCTGGTGAATGATGGAAAGATGATTATCTTAGTCTTGTGCTTGGTTCTTGCTGAATTTGGGCTGGCTGGCTGGCTGGCAAGCTTACTCCTAGCCACAAAGGAGGATGTGGCTATTACAAAGAGTAACAAACAAATCTGATGATTGTGACTGAATCTTGCATAATCTTCTATTTCTTCTTTCTGTTGAGATATTTTGTTAGTACCAAATACAAAAGTGGTATCTGGTAGTTACCTGCCTTAAAAGGCAGAGGTTAAAATGAGCTGTGAAGCAGGAAAACCCTAGTCAGTTATCTTCTTAATTGCCTGACAAGCAGTTTGCTTCCACAACAGTCTACTTGGCTTGGCAAGAATCAAATTTTTCATTTTTATTTAAGAAAGCCATTGCGCTTAAGTGTAGAAAGCAGATTCTGTGACTTCTCTGAAATTATTTTTGCAGCTAAATTTATTCCTTACTTTTTTTTTTAATATAGTCTTTCTGTACTACTTAACTTCTTGGGTTGATCACTGACCTTCCTTGGTGTCAGTGCTAATTTTCTGGAGTTCTAAATCAAGGTGTATTAAAAAAATGAAAATAATGTAAGAAACTTCTCTACCTAGGACTAAATGCAAACGTGTAACCTTTGTAATGATACATATCAAAAGTAAAGTTTATACAATGCCTGATTACTGTGGTGCAGTTTTGTGATTTTAGTATCTTGAATTTTGACAGGTATAAGCATAGAATCTGGCTTTCAGTTTGGATGGACTCCCCTGATGTGTGCTGCCAGTGTGGCTAACTTTGCAGTAGTGCGTCTTCTTCTGGACAGAGGTGCTAATGCATGTTTTGAAATAGGTACGGTGTGAATGAAAAATACTGGCCAGTAATGCTCAGTACCAAACATTGTCCTATCCTTATTCTCTATTTACATATATAGGGAAAAAGTAAAAGTTCACAGTGGAACTGGGACCTAGTCTAGCTTTCACAGCTTTGAAGTAAAAGTAGTGGTTTAGAAGCAAATATTGTATTCTTGGAACTGACCTGGAATCAGTTGATGGATTTTCTTGCTCTTTGTCTCTCATTCTGTCTTTCCCTCCCACCTCTCAATCCCCGAGTTCGTTTTTAGAAAGAATGCTTGGAAATACTTGTTCAAGAATTCTAGGATAAAGTTGCAGAGTTAAAACTTCCTTTGTCTGATCCTCTTTTCAAAGTATGTAGCTAGAATCTCAAACAACAGGAAGAGCTTTCCAATTTGTGAGAAACTAATGTGGACTTCTCTAAAACCAAAGCAGAATTTTTCTTCTAAGTCAAAACTGTTCTTCAGTGTATTGCTAGATTATGTTTTTCTGTGAATTCAGTGGAGCTTCCAAGTAATATCAGTTCTTCTGACAATTTTTATGGCTTAATAATAACTTTTTCCTACTTAAACTGTAGTTATTCTACTTCTCTTTAGTTGTCTTGGAAAATTTATTGAAGTTCAAGATAAGACATTGCAATACAGAAGAACCTGATGCAGCACACAATACTGCCAAGTACATAAAAGCAGCAATTGTATTTTCCAGTAGCTTGCCAATAGTTATAATAGTAGCAGACTGAAATGCAAATGGTACAAATCTGGCTCTGAAAACTTTCTCGAACTTCATAGCAGCTGATCAGAGTATGAGATTAGAGTAGATTGCCTGCACTAAAACCAATCATGCCTTCAAATTACTGTCCTTGTAGCCAACTTCAGAGTTGGCTTACAACTCGTACATGTTCCTTGTTTATGGCTGTAGAGAGCTTTAAATGGGGCAGAAACTGCTATGGGCATCAGTTTCAGCTGACCTGTTAACCAAGATGCATGGCATTTTTTCCGTGTAGGACCAGCTGGGTTTGCCCTTATTGGCACCTTGCTAGGATCAAGTTTCTCAGCTTGTTTTCCTGTTAATCTGTGTGGGGAAACAGTAGCTAGGGCTATGTGCAGCAGAGTACTGTCAAGCCAGGAGCAGTCTTGGAATTCATAGGTTCAGGTCAGGCCACATGTGTTCAGTAAAGCTATGCCATCCTAAAGAGGTACTAAATGTCACCAGTCCTGCTGCTTTTTTTATATCAGCAGGCAATTGCATAAGTGATCCTGTACTAATTATCCTGTAATGCTTATCATCCTAATAATAGCTATACTGTTTAGCACCTTTTGCCACCTTTCAGTCGCTCTTTGTAAGTGGTTACTTAATTTTACCCTTTTTGGTAGTTGTGAAGAGCAAGGAACTAAGTAACATTGCCTGAGTGATGGGATCAGAATGCAGCATCCTTGAGGAGTAAATTCACTGGTTCTTCGGGGTTTTTCAGCTAGGCTGAACATAAAGTAATCTTTTTTTGTAGACTCTTACCAGTTTTTCTCCACAAAAGAGAAACGTGAGAATTCTAAGGTGTTTTTTCCCCTACTTTATAAGCTTATAGGTGGGCTAACAGAAATGAATTTCCCACTCACTGTCACTACTTGAAATACTGAATACAAATATAACTACAGGTTCCTTCTAAATATCATTCCCAGATTAAGATGCTCATCACTACCTTCGTTCAAAGTCCTGCTGTAATTCCGCTCATGTTGTGATTGATAAACAGGTTAAACATTTTGCATAAAAATCCATCAGTGTGTAAAGTAATTTACTGAAATGTTAATTGCTTACTCTTCAGAAGCTTAAGTGACTCTTTGAAACTTAATTCTTCATTTAACGTACTGTGTGTTAGAACTTCTACATGAGGTAGTTGAAAATTAAAAGATGCTATATTAAAAAAATCAGATTAAATGCAAAACTAAGGTGTTTGGTTGGGTGGGGGACAAAAAGTGTTGAGAAATAAAGAAAGTAGAGTGGAGGCGGGAACAGCACATAACAAACTTCTCATGTTTAAGTATAATAAAATCTGACCTCAGCTGAAGAACAAAGATGCTAATATATACACAGTCTTAAAATTTCTACAAGAAAGTTAGAAAATATGTTGTAACACTTCATGGTCTGAAGTAGGTACAGCTAAAATTATACTTGTTAAAACAAGTTTTTAAAGGCATGTTTGGACTTGTGAACAAGTTTGTGCAATAAGCAAAATGGGCAATTATTCAAACGGCAGTCTTCTACTTGACTCTAGAGCCAACTAACTCAATAAGGTCCTTAGGAGACCATGGGAAAGGAGATCTCCCCTGTTCTGTGGGCAAACAGCAGTGGTACAATTCTGATTTGTGAGTAAAGGTGGCATGTAACACCCAGCTGCCTTCAGAGCTGGAGCAAATATGCTGGTTCCTCCTGATGAGGAACATCTCCTGTGTAAACATTCTTAAAATCCACATCTAAAACCATGCTTTTAATCCTCCTTCTGTCACTACATCACCACAGTAGTCTAGTTTAGTAAACTCAGTTCCTTCTCTATAAGCCCTATAATAAAGCCTTGTTACTTCAACAGTCCGTTGTATGGGCCTCCATTCTCCCTAAAACTGATACTGCTACGTGTTTATAATACATTTCATGCATGGGTTTTTTATCCATTGCAGTTAACTTCCTGTAAGCTGTTTCTTCCCTTGACAGTATTTTGGGGAGCGGTGGGGAGGAACAGGGAGTGAATCTACTGGTGTGGAACAAGATTTGAGAAACAAGCGTCTCTAGTTGCTTCTGCTGGGTTTTTTTGGGTGCCTAAGAAGTATCCTAAACTTCAGTAGCAATTAGATGCTTTACTACTGCCATTCACTCTCATCTTTCTGAGTATCTTTTCAGATGCCTTTGTCTCACTGATAATTCTAGTGACTTTAACTGGAAGGAAAACAAGTTTCTTACCCTTTTCTAAATATCTTGGCGTATCAGAAACTGATTAACAACTCTAGCAAATGTAAAGGCTTTTAAAGAAACATGTGAATTAGCATGGTATTTACATATGTAAATCTCTAACTGCAAGTTTCAAAACAGATAAGTTCACTGTGCTGATGGCAGCCTGTACTGCGCCTGCTCCAGAAGAAAACATCCTGAAGACTGTAGAACTGCTTTTATCAAGGAATGCAGACCCTAACTTTGCTTGCAGGTACCAAAAAAATCCCCTGTCTGTGCGTACCACATAAAATTTAATATTAATATACAGAGACATCTTTAGGTTAAGGTGACACGTACTTCATTAGCTTTTTGTAACTTTGCTACTGTCTGTATAAGTAAAGATTACCGTCCAGATACTTCTTTCTCCTAGCGCAGTCATTCATATGAGTAAAGAAGACTATGATCAGTTTTATCAAATTTAAGTATGTTCCTCAGCTGAACAAGATATATATTTAAGATAAAAACTAATCTTAGTACTTCAGTTGACTGCAGTATAAGGGTAAGAAATATGTCCTCTGCCTTTCCCAAATCATATCGCCTCTTCTGAATAAGGACGTAAGTTAAATCAGTTAACTCTTTAATTTCAATTAATGTCCTTCTTTCAAGCTCTTTGTGGGTATCTAGCTATATTCCTTTCACAGACAGCGTCCTATGGAAAAAGAAAACTTCTCTGTAAGTAAAATGCATTTATTCCAGTGTCATGTGGAATAATCTAGATTAAAAGGAGATTTAATCTCTCTTTAAAGACAAGTAATGGCTTGTTTCTTGAAATACTGCTTTGTGTCTCAGCAGTCTGAAGCAGAGCATTGTTAGATTGTTTGTAGTTGCATAGCCTGATGCAATGTTTCATTTTGCATTAAAATGAGAGAAATTCTGGTCTGATCCAGGATAAACTGTCTCCTCTGCTGGAAAAAAAAGATATCGTTTGGGTCAAATTGAAACTGTATGGTTTTCAGCTAACTGAAATTAGTTTTTTATATGACAGCTCCTTCACCGCATTACTAGAGATATGTGAACTGTGTAGCCCTTTAAAAAGAACAGAATTGGAAGCCTCTTGGCTCTTACTAGTAGAATTCAGCTACTCTGGGCCCTGAACCTCGTGGTGAGCTAGTACTAGTAGACAAGGATGCAATGTAGTTGTGCTGAAGTGCCACTGATGTCGGGTACCAAATTTAAATGCCATTCATTTATTCTTATTAGAGAGGCTAAAAATTAGTCATGAAAGAAGAGGAAGTTACATTCTGAAATAATTACATTTTGTTGCCATCAGATAGCTGGGTATTAGGATAAAATCCTGCTTTTAAAAATGGGGGAAGTCTTTACATTATTAATCTTTGTCCTGGGTGTTTGAAAATGTAAGCCACACTGCAAAGCTGCAGGTTTACATTTGAAAAGATCTTTGGCTAAACTTTGGAAAGAGAGTCTGGATTCTGACAAAAGAGATGGGAATTTTAAGGGCAAAATAAACTTAGGGTATGTTATGCATAGTTGGTCTTTATATACAAATATTTATTTGCTATCTCTTTGTTTCCTAAGACCTTGTGCTAACATGAGTTACGCTCGCATATATCAGATGTATTGTCCGGTTGTGTTTTTTCACTTCTGCAATAGTAGTCTTTCTCAAAGGAAAAGATGAATTAAGTGACAATAAGAAATGTCATATTTGTACCACAGAAGAGTAGAAGTTGGATGGCAAGATCTGGATTTTTCAAAAATCTTTGTGCTGCTTTTATTCCTTTTCAGTATTTGAGATCTGTGCATATCACTCCATCATTAGAACTGCTCAGGCAACAGCTGCTGCTTCTCATGGGTTTCTTCCACTGTGTTCTGAAACAGGGGGATGAAACACATCAAATCAGCTTCTCTGAAGATAAGGGATCGAAACAGTGGCACTGCAGTCCCATTTCACCCATTTCGTTAGAGCAAGCAGCATGTTCTGTAGGAGGGCATCAGAACTGTCAGTGAGTTGAGATTATTGTGAGAGTACTTCTGTGTGATTAGCTTACCAGAGGTGTTAAGAACTAAGGTACATATTATTTGGCTGTCTCAGCACTTAGGAACTGGAATTATTTTAGGGAGCTTTTCTTTTGTCCACCAGCAGCTGAAAGTGTGTGAATGCAAAGCAGAATACTTAACTTCATGTAAGGTAGAGTTAAGTATTTGTCCTTTCTCCATTATGCTGCCAAGGCACCTAGTAGGCTTTTTTATTTCATGTCATCTGGAGGTGATACACAGAAATTTGCAAATTTTTTATCTAATTCATGAAGTGTGTGTGTAGTGTGAAAGGACTGGTGAGAAATAAACTGATTTTGAAATGCAGTCTAAGGAAGAAAATGAGTTTATGAGTGGGTAGGTAGATGATTTCTTTGCAATAGGATAGAGTACTGAGGAGAAAGTAGTAGAGTAACTTCCAATATGTTTGCTAAATCAAAATTGGGAACTGAATATTGATGGCTGTAAAAACAGTTTTGTTGATGAGAATGTAATGTATCAAAGCAGTAGTGCTAACTGGAGAATTTTGAAAGATAAACAAGAAGTAGGGTAACAGCTATGTGAAATGAAGGATTGAAATACCTGCTCTGTACAGTCTTTATAGAGCTACTGTGGCCAGAATGCTTCATTAAAGTGAATGCTACCTTGAGAAAATTGTTCTGCTTGTCTTCTATCATTCACCTCCCTCTTGCTCCAAAATGTAAATTATATACTTTATCCTTTTGTAAGGCCTGGAAATATTTAACCAGTCTTTTTTTAAAAAACCTCTTCTAACCTGGAGTGCTTTCTTAAAGGTACACTGGTTTTATTAATGTTAAGCTGCGATTTCATTTTATGCAGAAGGAAAATGCATGACCAACTGATAACTAATTGCTGCTGCTAGGATTACATGTCATAGGTTGTTTAGTGCTTATGGATTTTAGTGACTGCATCCTTCAAGTTCTTGTTTACATAGAGTAAAAGAAACCGAATGAGAGTGTTTTGAGTTGATGTTTTGTGCTAACAGTGCTTCGTTAGAAGAAGGTGCAAATAGGTGAATGAATGAAACCTTTATTTTGACATAAGCCTTTTTGACGTAAGCCCTTCTGTGTGAGACATGTGGAGGTTTGATTTTGTTTGTTTAGCATTTTTTCCTCTCGCTCTTAAAATTTCTGGCACAATTGAGTCCTGTTCAATAACCAAGCCTGTCTTCAGTGTTTCTGCTCTAAAGTGGATATGAATTTTATGTGTGTTTAAAGAAAAGTCTTCAGAAATTGTTTGATTTTTTTTAATTTTTTTTTTTTACAAGAACTAGACCTTTGTCTGCCTGTCACTGTACAGGTTAAAAGTTGAGCTTTAAGCATACGGTCATGTACATGAATGCGTATACGTGAAAACATATGTTGATTTATGCTTACATTCAGGGCAGTTTTGAGGAGTATCAAAAATGGTTTCATAATGAAAGTTTTGGTCTATTTTGTCCTCTTGAAAAGGTGATAATGGAAGGGGATGATTTTCATTGCAGTATTGCCCAGTAGGTCTCTCTTTGGGTCACACAGTCAAAATAAAGGATTTTGTAACACCTCAGCTTTAGCAAGATATTTATTGCTACTGATAAGATAGCCCAGCTGCGCTGCTACATAAGAATTTCAAAGATCTTGATGCTGTCGGTGTGTGATAGTAAACCATGCCAAATGACAAACAGTACATTTCAGTAAAGGTAAATAGCCTGGGAAAAGCTAATGCACTACAGTGTGTTTTATGGCTGGAGCAAGAAAATGAGGGAATTTGATACTGATTGAGTCAAGATCTTTGATCCACTTCAGCACAAAAAATACCTTGTCATGTTGCGCTCTATTATACTTCATACCTCTCAGAGTGTTTTTTATTCTAGGACTGTGAGCTCAGCACAGAAAGGCTTATTTTACTATGTTGGTCAAACATCAGGACAGAAGGATTAAATATAAGAAATCAGAAGCAAAAGTACATTTACAGTGTACTGTGTTCATCTCGGCTATGTCCATACATCTCTTCCCTCCTCTTACGCAAGTTAGGCAGAAGTAAAAAACATGGTGAATGTGTGAGTTCTGTGAGTTGGGAAGAGTGGCTTTGGAATGTTAAGCATTGGGTTTTGTTCATCGATCTTTTGGTAGGGGGAAGGACTCTAGACACTGAAATAGATTATTGTAGTTCTCCCACCTAGTATTGACTGCACAGTGGTACTGACAGGCTTACAGATCTTCCTCACAGTTGCTGGGCAGAGGTATAAAATACTTGAGGACAGTAGCAACCTTAGATGCTATTTTTAACAGAGACATTCTAACAATATACTATGGTGTCTTGGAATGTCGCCTGAGCCAGCCTTATATAAGCCAGAAACAAAACCTGCACTGGAATTCATTAGCATTACATCAGCAACATTCTATCCGAAGTATATTAAACTTACTATCATTGCCACTAGCTTACCCTGATCATGCGTTTTCTGCATAGAATTGGTTTGGTTGCTTTACATGACACAGAATTGCCCTTTCGTTAAGAAAGTGGGGTAGATTTCACATGTATGTGCTGAATTTTTTGACTACAGACTTCACCCCCACTTTGAAAGTATAAGTTGAAAACAGTCTGAGAAGTTTCTGATTATGTGGATAACTTTTGTTTTTCTACTTTATGTCAAAGCATGCATGTTTTTAGCTAAATAAACTTGCTTGTAAAAATGTGATAGAGTAAGGATGTAGAACAGGGCAGGGTAATTGGGAACATTATAGCATAGAGTTTTGCCATCCCCATGGTTAATGCTAATCCCTTTTATAATCACATCCTTTGTATTTCTCTAGTCATGAGATAACTGTAGCTCTCTACCTTTCCACCTTTGTGTGCCTTTTTTTTGATTTTAAGACAATGATGTAAACAGAGTTCAGAAGCAGAAAGGTAGAACTGGCAATCTGAAATGAAGCCTAAAACTAGGGAACCTGAAACTAAGCTGTCGCCTTTTCCTGTCCAACCTTCTTACTAATACTTTATGTTCCATTCTCCTAACAAGTTCTGCTTCAAGAAGGAAGAGGACTCTCCTACCTTGCTCAAGCAGATAGTGCCTGGAAAAAGTATCTTGCAGCTCACAGTACATTAAAGTACGTTCTTCTGATACTACTTGTTGTATAGGTTTTCCCACCTCATCACTTAAAACCTCAATAAGCCAGAAAATGGGTAAATAACTTGGCTTCTGTTGCTGTGGACACACTGTTACTGCTTCATTTCTCAGTTCCAGACTGAGTTTCACTCACCAGAGTGGTGAAACTGGCTACAAATGCTTCTGAAGATGCTTCCTGGTTATCTGAAGCAGTGTTTAGTTTGCAGATCAATAGACTAAAATATTAGTGTCTTGTGGGAAGATTTCCTTGCTTTAGGATCTCAATAAGAAAAGATTGAGACTAAACTCATAGGGTTAAATACCTGCTATATCTTTTTCTAATGTTAGTGATACACTGCTGTAGTTAATAAACATATATCCAGTTATGAGACTTTACATATACAGCTTATGCGTCTCAATATCACCAACTTGAAATACTGAATATCTCCCCGATGGAAAGAAACTTGAGTCTAGATGGAAGGCATCTTCTCTTCCTCTCCTACCTCTTCTGTAGTTTTCAAGGAAGATGAACCTTGTCTTGCTTGAGAGCATGATCCCAAACACAAGCACGTGTGTTTGTCAAGTGTGGTGAATTCTGCACCACAGATTCAGCTTAGTGGTAACAGACAGGTACTCAGGACAGTTTTCCATGAGATACAGCAACAGCTCGCTAGCTATCACCTGGTTTTATTGTGGCTCATGGTTATCCAGGGCAGGAGGCTCCAAGTCGTAGCATTAGGGCTGTTCCACTCAGCTTGCTCTTTTGTGGTTATGTTTTGCCCCACTTTTTTGACAGGATAAAGTGAGCCCGTAAGAACCTCTGGTTGATCTTTGTGTAAATGTCACATCAAAGTTTTAGATGGCCCTGAAAACTGAAAAAGCTTTCGGTTTTTTCTCCAACCTTAACGTAAAAGCTGGGAGACCTAAAGATACAAACAAACAAACAGTCCTTCATTTGCATATGACCAGTGGAGAATTCCTTGGTTTTTATTTAGGTGCTGCATAGCTGAAAGCAAAGATAGATGCAACAGGTATCATGCTTAATTAATAAGTTGCTTATATGCCTTTTAAGATTGGGGTTTTTTTTTTTCATTTCCTGACTATGACTTGAATATCATGTTCAATATGAGCAAATGTTGTGTGGCAAATTATGCCACACAAAAGGACTTCATGGGTGTTTGGACAAGGTCATCCGCAAGCCAGATTGCTGAAATGTGGATGTCGGCACAGTTCCGCAAAATGACAAAACGATTCTTCAGATGTGTTATCTGGATGGTTATCACCACACCTTCTATGTACATTTTTAGATTGCAGGAATATGTGCAATACATTTAGTTTCTCTTCAACTTTAGCAACAAACAGTGGATTTGGCATCCTAAAGCTTGCTGTTTGTATTTGTGGGTGTTCTTTGCAGGGTTAGGAAAACAAGATTCATTTTCCCTAATGCTCTTGTCTCCCTCTTGTGGATGTACATGTAAGTGGACCTTGCTTTCTGAGGTAATGGCTCTGCAGCACGTGTCCAAGACATTAAACGATACCCCCTCGGGTGTAGTGGTGCGTAAATGCAATTGCAAATTTATGCAGTGCTATATATCTTTCTGTCCTGAAACAGCTTGTAGCCTTTGAAATTAAAACTCAACCGTTAAAATGGAATGCGTGAATTACTAATGGTGTATTCATGGTGGTAGACCTTTTGAATGCTGTGTTTATTGGGTTTTACTTAAAAATGGAGAAACTTTTTCAGTGGCTTTAATGTCATTGAGTTCTTGCCTTGATTTCAGATACAGTGTCTACAGTACTCTACAGCTGTAACCACTATGTGATGTTCTTTGGAGAAAAGACTGGTCTGTAACTTCTGGACTTTTCCTTTGATAAAGTAGAAGGTAATTGTGAGGCAGCAGCAGTGTACAGGTTACCACAAAAAAAAAAAAAAGGCTTGAGAAATAAAAATGAAAGCAGGCATGAGTGATGAGTGGACTGTTTTTGCACTCAGATATAGATATCTAGGTCATAGCATACAAAGTCTGTCAAAGCCTATCTGCGCTGGAACAGAAATAAGTGTGGAAGTAAGCATTGGGCAAACAAGTTTGATTTCTATTGCTACACATTAACTAGCTTGTCATCAACTTATGTTCATTCTTTAAAATACAGGTATTTATAGATACCTGTATATGTCTATGTATAGATATATATATCTCTCACTATATCATCAGTTAATTGTTCAGTTGTAGGGGCAGATTTTTTATAGTAACCTTCAGAGGTTCACAGGGTAATTCAGGTCAGAAGGGACCTCAGGAGGTCTGTAGTACAGCTTCGTCCTTAAAGCCACCTCCACTGTGACATTGGGCTGTGTTGCCACCTGGTCTTGAAATCTGCCAAAGATGAAGACTACAAAACTCTGATTGACCGTATCTGAAGGTAAAAATGTCTCCTTATATTTAGTCAGAACTTCTGCTTTTGCAGTGTTGATGGACTAAATTGAATTAGTTATAGATTGATGTAAGCCTTTTCATTTCATTACCAAGTTCCTTTCTCTTATGGACTGTACGTCTTGAGGGCCTGGTCACCTTTCATTTTGCTTATTCCAAGTAATTGACCTTTATCCCTACCATAAGGCTCCATCAAATTTGTAATATGTCAGGCTTTTTTTCAGTCCACTTTTAGCTGTGTTTGCGTGAGGCAAAATATTGTCCTTTTGTGAATGAGCAGTAAGAAGGAAAGATGAGCAAAGCCTTAGTTCTAGCAATCTGGAAGGAGGCAGAAGGGTCTGTGTTTTAAGGCAGCTGCTTTGTATACATACGATTTTTGGGGTCCCTCTAGTGGTCGGTATTGAACTTAACTATTAAGAAACACAATATTGGAAAGAACGAGCCTCCCCTCAAGTATGTGCTAATAAGATAAAATATTCTTTTGACAGCAGATTTTTGACACAGAACTGTACATTAAAAGCAATACATGAGAGTTTTTCAGGAAAAAATACTGCATTTTAAGATACATTTTATTTGAACATCACTAGTAAAATATTTTAGCTTAAATCTGATTGCTTCATAGCGACCAGAAAATACATATCTTTGTCCTCCAGTACAGCATTTTTTATAATTCTGCAATCTTCTGCCACCAAAGAATAAATGCCAGGCATCTGGAAAGATACTTTTCTAACAGAAGCTTTTGAGCAATATTTTTTTTTTCTTTCAAAGCTTTTTCAGAGCAGTTCACAATGGCTTCATCTTATAAGCATCTCAGAAGCATAAGATCAGTAGACTGTTGTCATCATGGTTTTGGGATATATACCAAAAAAAAAAAAACCCCAATAATGAGAAAGGTGGTGTCTGTAAGTGCTCCCTTCTTCAGCACTTGTAAAAATTACTAATGTATGTAGGAGAGAAAGTGTAAACACACTTCTCTGAACAGAAAACAAAAACAGGATAAAGGACAAAAATATTTTGATGTGCATTTAGTTCTAGTACTTGAAAAGTTAGGATTTTCAGTATAGTATTTGTGTGTAATTCCCTGAAGACGCCTCTCAGGCATACTGGGGGTGGAGGGTATCTGTCTTAATGTTGGTGATGTGGATGCACCCTGTGCTGTTGCACTGCACCAGTGCACACTGGCAGGAATTGTGTGACCTGTGACTCTTCTCCTTACGTTATTTTTACCAGAGAGGTTTTTGCAAGTATGCGCATAGTTGTTGTTGTTAATATTCTTTCTCTTAAATATTTGATTGTGATTTACAACTTGCCCTCCAGAAAACTGAGTATTTGTATTCAGAACTTCGGATTTAAATTAAACTGTATGTAGAATTTATCACTTAAGCTGTGTTTTCTAAAAATCATTTTTGAAGTAAAAAATTAGTCTGCCACTTTTTTTTTTTTGAGGGAAAAAATGGGTGATTTGCTGATATCCTCTGCTTTTAGTAGGGTGGAAACTGATCTGCAGTTATGCCCATTCCCTTCTCACTAAGCTGCGTCTGTGTGTTAAATGAGAGGCCTGATGCTGGGTCTGTGGTAGCAGCAGGAGGGATGGTCTTTAAAAACTGGTTTGGTATGGTTCAGAACCAAACCAGAAATGGTTTAGTCACCAAGCTGCCACGTTTTATACCAGGGACATGTTAAGATTATTTGTGTGTTAATGCATTACTTGAATTTGAAGTTAATAAAACATTGATAGATTTTTATTTTTTTTTTTAATTCTTTCTCCCAGAAGTGCAATAGGTCTATATTATAAACTCCTGGAAGAGACTTGTTCAGTTTCCTCTAAGTTTCCTTCTTGTAGAGGACAACAACTGACTTCTTGACTTCATTTCAGTCAGAAAATAAATGCAAACTCTTACAATATTTAAAAATTGCTAAGAGGATATAACAGAACATACAGATTCAGCAACTCATTGAAATTGACCCTTGCACTGAAACATGAATGTGGTGTCTTGGGCTTTCATCCTCTGCTTAGTTCTTCTACAGAACAGAGAATCTTTTCAGAATTGAGGTGCTCTACTTGATAATGCAGTTGGATATTGATATCTTGAAATAATTTTTTTCACCTGTCCCCTTTTTTTTCAGGAAACAAATGACTCCACTGATGTATGCAGCTAAAAACGGCTATGCTCATGTTGTTGTTCTTCTTGTTGCTCATGGGTCACACATAAATGCCCAAGATAAAAATGGGTATTCAGTAAGTGATTTACTTCTGTGTGTTGTAATTAATGACAAAAATTTTAAAAAGCAAGAACCCAAAAACTTGTTTCTAAGTACAGCTTCTCAGAAATACTCACTGGTGTATTCTGCTTTAACACCAGTTTGGGATTCTTTTGCATTAATGGTCTTTGTCTCTGAATTCTGCCATGTAAGAACTTATGAAGGTTGCATTATTCATTCAACTTTTTTGTTCTATATGTTCTCTTTTGCTCTGTATGTAAACTTGGTAAAATGAAGTTGTTCTTTGCAGGGATTAATATGGGCAGCACAGTATGGACATAAAAATGTAATTTTTAAATTGCTTGAGCTGGGAGCTGACAAAAATCTAAAGACTAAGGGTGAGAAAACAGCAGCAGAGATAGCAAAAATCAATAAGCATTCAGAGGTATTTAATTTCATTTCTCTTCAAAACACAAAATCTCTGTTTTGCCTCAAAAATCAGTTCTTTAATTATATATTTTCCATACAGTTGTTCCTTTAATAACTAAATTCTAGCAGCCAGTGAATACTTGTGCTATTACATCTATATAGACTGTTTTCTGTTATATCCCAACTTTTCACAGGGCTTTAAATGCTATATACTAATGTTTTGGAACCTTTTTTTTTCTTCCAGAACTCTTGACTTCAGATTTAGAATACAGAACAAGGGATTATTCATGTTAGTAATGCTGATATAAGAAGTAGAAAAATGATATGTTTTTTTTTTCCTCTCTGCCAAATCGTGTGAGAGAATGCAAATATCAAATTAATTTGCAATGTATCCTTTCTGATTTAATTTGGAAGTGAAAAGGCTAATGCTAAACAGGGTGAGAGTTGATACTGACCATCTTCAAAATCCAATCTTAGGAGGGAAGAAGGTGTAAAATAATGTAAATTGGACATCAGATCATTTGAAGAGCAGCCATTAATTATCAGTGTAGACAACATATATTCTCTTAAAATAAATCTGTTTACTGCTGTTATCAGATGATGCATGGTGGATCGGTCAGACCGGGTTTCTGTGTGTTTTGCTTTGAGTTGCTCTTTACCAGTGATGTGGCTTTCTACAGTGGCTCTTCAAAAACGTGTAATTCACTCTAGTGAACTGTAGTTCACTTTAAAGCTTTTTTTTTCTTCCTTTCTTTTTTACTTTTTTTTCCTGCCAGACTCCAGGGCTAGGCAGCAGCAAAAATGATAACTATGCACAAAGCTGTCAGCGTAGGCTAGCAGGATCAGTGTCTGAGGCTCAGTGATCTGTTAGCTCAGGTTACTGAAAGGGGCTACAGATGCTTTCTGCCTTTGATAAATGACTTGTTCAGCAGGCTACGGCCATATAATCTTATAACACAACTTTCTCTGACATGGAGGGAATACAGGCTCCTCACACTTGAGAGGTAGATCTTGCCTCTTGACCTGTGAAGCGCTAACTTTCACACAGTTTCTGCAAAGTCCTGCACATGGTATTGAGATATTTAATGGTCATGAGCTTCTAGGGGGTCTGCTCTTCAGCCTGTTGACAACCCAAGGGGCTGCCATATAGAATATGTCTGCAGAAACTGTGTCTGGGAGGGGAAATATTTTCCTTTTATGTTGTACAGGCTTTGGCCAGGACAGAGTTATTTTTCTTTATAGCAGCCTATATGGTGCTGTATTTTAGGTTTGTGACCAAAACAGTGTTGATAACACACCAGTATTTTAGCTATTGCTGAGCAGTGCTTGTGCAGCATCAAGGCCTTCTCTGTTTCTCACTGCCCACCATCTCCAGCAAATAGGCTGGGAGTGAGGAAGAGGTTGGGAGGGGGCACAGCCAGGGTAGCTAACCCCAAGTGACCCAAGGGATACTCCATACCGTATAACATCATGCTCAGCAATAAAATGAAAAGGAGGAGGTTTTCCAAAGTAGCCATTGCTTGGAGGCTGGCTGGGCATTGATCTGCTGGTGGAAGGTGGCGAGTGCCTGCCTTTGCATTAGTAAGATTTTTGGGTGGTTTTTTCCCCTTCAGTTATTAAACTGCATGTATCTCAACTCATGATTTTTTTTTTCTCACTTTCACCCTTCTGATTCTCCCCCATCCTCCGTGGGGAACAGTGAGCAAGCAGCTAGGTAGGGGCTTGTTTGCCAACCAGGGTCAACTCACCACGCATACATATACGTGTATGTGTTTATGTGTCTAAAACTGGCTGGTCACCGAATTTCAGGGAATTGGTTTCACCATTTCTTTAGGTTTATTGAGGTCTTACTTGTTTTGCTGAATTTTCTGGTAACTATCTCAAAACTCACAGAAGGGTAACTCAGTTTCTGGAATCCATCACTGATGCATAGTGATGTCTGGCAGAAGGTTTGCCTCTTTAATCAGTTGAAAGAATCCCTGTCTGTCAGACATAATTAGCTTAGATTGTCAGTTGCAAATCGCTAAATGTTGGGTCCGTATATGCACTGGAGATGGTTACATTACAATAGTTGTATGCCTTGTGCTTTTTAGACGGCTTACTGTCTTGAGTGTGTAGAACTCTTGTCTACAAACCAAATATATTGGTGCATTGCTGCTTCTGTAGTGACACATGCTAACATTTTTAGACTACATGTGTCAATTCATCGTTGTGCTGGAATTTGGTTAATTCAGAAATGCTCTTGATAAACTCTGTGGGCTGAGTCCTAACTGCTCATTGTGGTTGTATGCTTTAGAGAAGAAGAAATGGCAGATGTTTTATGTTCCATATAAGTAGTAATTTATGATAGAATTCTTTGTAGTCTTATTCCTGTGTATTTCTTTATGCATTTTGAGTTTGAATAATAATTTCTTTTGGCTATTCCAGATCTATAGTTTACTCTCTTTGGCTGCAAATCACTTACAAGGGAGACACCATGAAACAATTAAGCAAGAGGCTATCAACAAATTTCTGACAGCTGCCTCTGACCACGGTGTTGGGTAAATGTAGTCATAGTGTAATTTTAGCTTATAAACATTCTTAAGAGATTGTATTTGTTCATATCGACGATTAAGTTGCACTGATAACTATTGTGTATTGCTTGGAGTGCTACCAAGAGTCCACAGTAAGTATATTAATGTACTATTAATTTTTCAAGATTGCCAAGTTCCTTTGCATTATAAACACAAAGCATGCTCTAGAGCTTTCCTTCAGCCAGGGTCCAGTGTCACTTCAGTTCATTACAGCTCTGTTCAATTTGTATGTTCCCCTCTTGGATACTCTTTGTTGTGTGGTTATCTCCATTTGATGTTAAGTTTTTGATGCTTTCACTGAATGCCCGTTTTCAGCTTCATGTTGCCAGGAAGAGCTTTTTTTCTTCATATATGAGAGTGAAAATTGCTGTAGCAATTGCAATAGTCCTTTCTGCATTTTGCAGTATTTGCTTTTTGGTTTAATTCTGTTCATTACAGTTGTTCCTCTGATTGTTGAAAGATGTTTGGATATTCTTTTTTCCCCTTAATTTTATATGTTTTTATATGTTTTGGTAGGGTGAGGAATCAAAATTGTTGTTTTACCTTTGTTTTTAAATGGTAAACTTGGAACCATATAGCACATAACCCAAAACAGTGGGTTATGCTACTTCCTCAGTCTGTCTTTTGAACAGTAGTCTTCTGACAACAAATTTCTTACCTGACTAATCTCCACTATCTTTAATTATAGATATCCTTGTTTTCTTGATAATCTTTTCTGGTTTGAATGGAAAATGAAGGGTCACAGTTGTGGGCTGAATCCAATTTAGATGAATTTTATCTGATAAGAATACATAGTTACCTTCCTTAACCTCACTTCCAAATTTTTCAGGCTTTTGTGACCCAATTTTAAGGTTCAGTTGGAATGTTTGCTACTTAAAGTAACATTTATTTATGAAAATCATTCCTTTTAGGCTCGCTAGACAGAAAAGTCATTTATAAAATTTTGATAGATTAAATTGTACTTTATGATGCTTATGAGATACTATTGTCATCAGTAGGTCTGTACAACTTTATTTTGCTCCCGGAATTTTTCTATAGTATTTTGTTCTGTGTGTCATTTTCTTTTAATTTCCACTGTTCTCATCTTGAAACTCATTACTTATATTTACAGTTCCTATTCAACTTTTGATGACATGGAAGTATTTTTACATGGTCTTGGTCTAGAACACATAATAGGATTACTGAAGGTAGGTTTGTGGTGTATCTATCTGTAAAGCAATCCATGAAAGCAAAGTGCACCTACAGCATTAACAAAAGTTCTACTGCTATTAGTATATGAATTCAAATAAATCTATTAAATAAGTTCAAATAAATTTATTAAACAGAAGTTTAACTATGAAGTGTTAAGTTAAACTGCAGTGGGCAGGATTGGATTGCTTAGTTTTGATTACGTGCATTAGTCACAACATGTGATGTTTCTCAACTCTTCAATTACTTTGACAATGGTGTTGCATAGCTGTTTTTGTTTCTGAAAAACTGAAGTAAAACATAAGTGAAAAAAATTAAGTGAAAACAGTGTTTTCTTCTGAAAATCTTTTTGATGGCAGAAACCCCTTTGTTTTATACAGGAAAAAGATATAACTTTAAGGCAACTTCTGATCATGCGAAAAGATGAGTTAATACAGGTCAGTTTACTACTTCAGAACTTAATTTAGTTTTTTCCTCTTTCTTGAATGTTTTTAATGTCTTAAATTCTCTTCATAAATGTCTAACCTTGTAAGAATTCTTTAAGATGTTTTCAAAATCTTCTGCAACCTCTTGAATATTAATTTGAATATAGACAGACCTTTTCTAAAGTATGTAATCACACAGATCAGCCTTGAATTCTTTGAGTTGAATTCTTGAATCCCGTCTACCTAGATCTGACTAGGAAGTCCCCAGTATTTCCTTGCTGCAATGATGTGGGAGCAGGAAATAGTTCCATTTTAAATTTTAATTGTTACTGGTTTTAGTATTTAAGTATGTTTTCCCTGAAAAGAAATCAGTGCTAGGATTAGAAGTAGGTAATCCTAAACAACTACTTTAAGTGTAGCCCTCCTTTGAGGGTTGATAACTTCTGTTAGAAAAATGAGACCTCTCTTACGTTGGGGAACCTCATATCCCAGAGAGGTCTGTAAAACCTTACCAAAAAAAAAAAAAAAAAAAAGGAGGAGAGAAGGAGAAAAGATTTGGTTTCTTACAGTTTACTGCAGCTGGGGAGGTTGGTATTCCACTGTTATCCAGGACTAAGAGATGAATTATTACAAGGTTTCAGTTTCCATTTGAGATAGGCTAGTTGCTTTTCCTTAGTCTTTGCTGGAATTATTCCTGTGGGAAATGAAAGACTTGCTGTGCTTACAGGAGGATGTCATAATAAAACCCATTTATAGGAGTCTCCTTGGAAAAACTTAAGTACTTCAGGCCTCAGGATTCTTCTGAGCACACGGTACCTGGTGTGGGATACCAAAGATGCCTCATTAAATAGCTGCTTTCAGCCTGCTCCCTGCTAACACTAGCCATGTCCTCAGTGTCAGCTTTTTTCCCCCCTATTCTGGTATCAAGAAGGTATGTGCTCTAGCAGCTGGAACCAACGCTTACATACAGAGAGTAGTGTTCCTCCAGAGTTGGTGTCACAAGGGTGTTTTGTGTGAAGTTTAGTCTTGTAACTGAATAGAGTTTGTTTCGACAGAGCTCAGAAGTAATTCTGTAGGTGTACCCTATAGGGACCTTTGTCAATGAAGAGATTTTTAGTCCTAAGTATTACTAAGCATGTCAGGGTGTTCTGATGTAATGCTTTTCTCAAGCCTAGGGATTGTGTCCATTGGACAGGTCACAGTGTGGGCTGTCTATGAATCCTAAAGCCCACATTGACAGGAGTTTTGCTCTTAAAGGAGATTTTTCTGGCTTTCTTCTCATCACTGTGTGAACTGCTGTGTTGGTTGTGATTGCATTAAACTGCAAATCTGACTTTGTGTATGTTCATATCGATTGCCTGTTTTGATGTAATCGTTACTTGTTTTTGTCCAGGGGACATTGAAGAAGGGGGGAGAATTGTGGACTTTAGTGAATGGCTAAGCCTTATAGTTCCTTCACCAAAGAGGTATAATTTCACACAAAATGGTAACTTCTGTTTCAGTATTCTAAGATGTTTGAGGCTCCCTGTTATAAAGAGGGCTTTTTTTGACAAACAAATAAATACCTGGATCAGCTGCTCTTGCACAGGAAGTTAATATCTATAGGAACAGAATTGTTTTACCTCTTAGCTCAACAACAGCAGGAAAGAGTTCCTGGAAAATAAGTCATGCTTTGTGCATGGACATAAATTAATTAGTGAGTCTTCAACTGAGAATTTAAAAAATGACATAATACACCTGGCTTATTAGCACTTCGTAAGTTATCCTAAATTCTTGATGCAGTCTAGTTTTAGAGCTCTACTAACAGTTTATCCCCACACTACTGATAGAACAAATCTAATCTGTTTCCTCGTAACTCCAGAGTTGAAGGTTTTTAGTGTGATGGCAGATCTTCAACTAACAGCCAGCTATTTTAAAGAGCCTGGATCTTATTACTACAAAGATTAATGATGACCTCTGATGGATGCCTCTGAACCAAGCTGCTTTGTATCCAGAGAACTGGGGAGAAATCCCGTCACTAACGTGATACACTTTCCTCCATCAAACAATATCAGAAAGATATTTTCTCTGTAAATATCTTTATCTGTATTCTACAACAGAGCCTAAACAATGACTCTTTCAAGCTGAAATCCTTGCATTCCTTAAGCTTATAAACTGTTCCATACTGAGACAAGTCTGTTCAATATTCTAAGACATGTCTATTCAATTTTTGGAGGTTTTGTCTGATTCTGTGTTACTTATCACACTTGGATCTTTTTTATCTCATTTTTTTGAGCATTTGTCTCACAAGATAGCAACATGAGTAATTTTACTTTTGGATGCCTTTAGGACTAAGGAGGTTCCTTTCTCACGTTTATTAGTTTAAAATAAGAAAAATTGGCATCCCGTTCTGGAATTGAGAGTGCCTAATGAAAAGTTGACATACAAAAATTCAAACTATAATCCAGAAGTTTAACTTCATCATTAGAGAAATATCTTACTTTTCCATATCACAGTTCAGGATTCTCCTTCCTCTGCCTCCCCCGCCTCCCCCCAAAAAAGCATTTAATATTTGGCAGAAAATTGTCAGGTTATTAAAAATAGTGGCCACTTGGGCAAGACAGCAAGGATGTAAGAGTTCATGCATAACTTTACTGATTTTGTCTGAGAAGTATATCATCTTTTATGTGTTGAGGCTATCTGTTATTTGCTGCCTCTTTCATTTCCATCTAAAGGATGACAAAAAAGTCATGTTGATGCTGGAGTGTGAGTTCAGGGCATGGATTTTCAGAGGCTTTTTTTTTGTTTATTTAATTGAAGAATAAAATAGGTGTTAGAGTCAATATGCCTAAAATCAATATCTAGACTGCACATAATCTGTTTTACAGATACAGGCAAGTTCTTGTGCAACACTTATACATTCTTAAACATACGGCCACTTCACAATAATATTTGCGTTATTTGGACTGCAGAGTGTAATTGAACTGACACCAACTTAAAAGCTTGCTTATCCATAAGGAGCAGCGCTTCTTGCACTGCAGTTGTTCCATGCATTGATCATTGAATGTATAGTCAGGTTCTGGGTAACCCTCATGTTCAGCAGAGATGGTCTAGAAAGGGAAACTATGTCTGCTTTGGGAAGTAGTTTGGACTAGTCTATCTACTTTCTAAGTTCTGCACCTAGTACCTCTGAATTCAGAATTACTGTGGTGGTGGATGACTATGATGACTTTTATCACATTCTTTACTTTCTAAACCATATCTTCAGGATGTGGTCATGCTAGTCACTAATCCATTTGCAGAGGGATGAAATTATATTTTATTTACCGGGAAAAAAATTACAACATCTTCCTGATACGCTGGTCAGAAATCTGTATCCTGATTTCCTTGTTCCAGGAATGAGAAGATGAAGTCAAAAGCAAACCCAGTCTTCCTAATAGTTCCTGCTTTAAGCAATATAGTTTTAATATTCAAGAATAACTGCCATTCTGTCCTTGAAAGAACTAATTTGATTTGTTAATTATAATTAAAAGTAAACTTACTGTTCTGGTATAAATCACCTTACTTCTGCATCATGAAATGAGAATAAATTGAGCAAACTTACAGCTCAACATAAATTAAGCAAATTATTTCTAGGAAACCCAGATCTTTCTCTCTTAAGGCTGCTAATGATATTTACCGAAGAGACTTGAGTACAATTTATTCAGGTACCCATGGCAACCTACTGGAAATTCAGAAGTTCTTGGCACCTGTAGTTAAACTCCCAATTAATCTTGTTGGGGTTTTACATTACTGAAGAACTTAGTTGTCTATAGACTTATAATGTGGTTTTGAAATGTTCAAATACACTTGTGAGCCCACAGTTATGTCTTACCCGTCATTTATAAACACTTGATGGAGAACCTGGAGGGCTGTTTTATGGAGCCATGAACGCTGGGTGTCAGAAACAATAGACTCACACAAAGCAAGCATTTCTCCAGGCACCTTCTCTTCCCTAGAATTGCTGCTTGGCACCATCCAAGGAAGTGAGACTGCCTGGCGTTTTGATCTGATGTATGTTGTCAACTGTTCATTCAAAATTCTTTCTGCAATAATTACAGATATCTGGGAGCCTGCAAACGCTAACTTCTTACAGATTTCTGAGGCTGCAACCCAGAACTTCAGGTCCTCAGAACATCAGTGAGAGCCCCGTATGTTTTAGCTTTGGAGACTGTGAGATCCTTGCAGTCTCAAATTGCAGAGTGATCCACTCCTGCTGAGTCCAGGTACTTAGGTGGAGAGTTAGGAACGAAGTCATACTTGGAGCTAACATTATGTGTTTTTTCACTTGTGTGGAGAAACATCCTTAGGGCTGCTAATGTCAGAGGTCCTGTGTTGCACAGCAGCCTGTCAGATGAGCAAGAAAAAGTATTGAATGTGCCACAGAAGCACTTACCTTTTAACAAATAGGCTATTTTTTAGAAATTTAAGTGTTCTGCAAGAAAACTCTCAGCCTAGGATTAAATTAGAGTTAAACTTTAATCTGAGATAGTTCAGGGATAACACAGCTGACAATCTTTTCTGTCCCAGGCATCACCTGCAGAATCTCAGGTACATGGTGTTTATCTTCTGAAGGAAATTGTGCTTTTCTTCAGCTAAAAAAGACAAAAAGCTTTGAACACTAAAGAACTTTTCTGTTGTTGTTTGCAGCATTAGCCAAGAGTATAGAAGATACTCTGATTTGAGCTTAGGGACTGTGTAAACTCATGTTGAGTAGTATTTAGGCTTGGTCTTAATTTGAGGTGAGAAATCTATTCCAACTGTATTAGTGTGCTGTCCTTCAGATGTATAAAAAGTCTGCTTTTACAGGCTATTTCATGGTAGAAACATCCAGCTGAAAGTCTTTTTAACAGGTCATGTTCTCTCTCTCTGTGTTAGTTTCTGATCATTGGAGTTTTCGGAGGTAGTGTGAGCTAAATAGATTTCTTTGTAGATGTAACTTATTTTTTCAATGAGAGTCTATTAAAAAAAAGTTTTAGAAAGGGGTATCATATCTTATGAGACCAGTTTCTCTAAGTGGAAAAAAATACACCCCCAAAAGCTTGTGAAAACCCTTCTTAAAATCTGGCCTCTTCCTGTAAAATTCTCCATTTGATGCTGATTTGATAGTTTCCATTCTTTCTTTCTTTCTGAGTTAATGCTGTATCACCATCATGATGATGGGTTATTTTGCTGTAAGGGATGACTGAGATGGTTTTGAAATAGATGAGCATAATGTCTTAACAACACAGGGGTACTTAAAAAACGGCTATGATTTTTTTTAATAAACCTTAAACAGGTTTTCTGAATATCCTGTGCAATTTCAGTTTGGCTCTTCCTCAGTCTTGTGATTTGCTTTGCATCACTGAATATTTTTTGTGGTTTTATTTTTTCCTTTGGCAGTTACATACATTGTAGTTGGTTGAAATAAGTTAAAAGCCACTTCTTTTTACTCTTAACAGTTAGAAGCTTGCACAGTAACTGATACTGTACTGCTATGTCTAAGAAGTATTAAAAGTCAATCATATTTGGAATTACCCTTTAAATTTAGATTGGCGTTACAAGTCCTGGAGATCAACATAAACTCCTAGATACTATTAATGAGATGCAAGTGGAAGAAATAAGAATTGGAGACCTCCCTGAGGTGGTGAAGCTGGAATTGAGGTATTAACTGTATGTCTGAGGAAATGGAAGTGAAACATGAACTACTTAAGGTGACTGCATTGTTTTCTATAGCTCACAGGTAAAATTCTCTCGCACCTTATCCTATGCATAATGTTCATGAGAGGAAGCCAGTTAGTGGATAATGAGGGCTGGTGGTAGGTGTGTTTCATACAGAGAAATCGGGAAGCGTAGATTCCTGTTGTAGGAGTCTGTTTATGGGTTACATTGCTGTTACATGCCATTACTTTGGACATTTTTTTGAGTGCTGAGTTCTTTCTTTGTACCTCAAACAGGGTTTCATGACCTTGCTGTGCAGGGTTTTTGCTACCCTGTGTACATATTGTAAACTCTGGAACTGGCTTCCTGGACTCCAGTAGTAACTGATTCTTTAATTTCTCTATTAAGTTTCAGTGAACAGGGTTTTTTTATATTTCTCTGTGTAAATGGGCTTTTGCCTTCCTTGCTTCTCCATGCTTCAAGAGCATCGTGGACCCTTACAAACCCCGCATGATGTGTCTCTAATTCTCCATTGTGTCTGTAGACAAGGCAAGCTCTCTTGGTCTTGCAATCAAATTTGTCTGGTTGTAAGATGTCTGATAAAAAGATATCTGTGAGGGAGAGATGCATATAATTTCTGTGTAGGTCTTTAATTTTCCACTGATAAATTAATTTCTTCTACCTGTCTATCTTAAATCATAAATGTAATTCTGTATGGATTCAGGACTTTTTCCTGGTTTTAACTGGCTTCTAAAAGACCTTTTTTTATATATTATAAATTAAGAACTTCATATTTTCTTTATCATAGGTTATATGTTTCAGTAGGAATAGGATTATAAGGAAACTGTTTTTTAAGAAAGTGGTACTCCTTCAAACTTTCATTCCAACTTGCTATTTTACCCATTGGAGGTTCTTGCATTTACAGTCTTAAGCATCAGCTTTGCAGTACCTCTCACACTTCTAGTATAGTCTTGTGTAGTCCCATTAAAGCCAGGCCTGACCTGACAGTAACATCCCTCAGCAACCTTACTAAACTTTATCAGACCCATAAGCATTAGTAGAGCACTGTCCAGCAAGAAGAGTGAAGGCTGTAGTAAGTGCAGAACTGTCTTAAGATTTCTTAAAACTCTTTTCCTCTATTTTGTTGTACAATTTTTTTCCAGCAGAGACCTAGACTTGAATTTAGATTCTGTGCTCATATCATTCTTCTTCTTACTTCCCAGAATTGTAGAAGAATAGCTCCTGAAAATAGGATTAGTTTAATATTTTAATTTGCTAAAGTTTTAGAAAAGGACTCAGGCAGAAAACTGTGGCTTGCCTCTCAGAGGCTTTAGTCAGTTGAACTGTGTTCATTTAACTTAGGAGAAGACTGGTTTGAAGATACTTCTCCTTCCTCGTACTCTAGCTGCATCACTAGTAAGTTATGTTATCTGTGCTTGTTTCTGTCTTCCCAGTTCCCACCACCATTTGCTTAGCATTGTGTTGCCTTATTTGCAGTGACCTGGCTAGAGTAGTACTGGGGAAAAAACTCCTCCTTCCTTGGTTAGACTCCTTGCTTTTCATTTGAACGAAGAATGTGCTTGGGTTCAAATTAATTTTGTACGTGTCACCACCCTTTGGAGGTAGCTGAATCATACTGACACTGTATTAGCAATCACGTCATGATGTGGTGTTGCCGTAGCGTTGTCTTTTGTGTGTTGGTTACATGAGTCTGTCTAGTATGTACTCCACTCCCATCTAGTCATTGTTACCAGCACTGATTGCTCCTCGTGCTGGTACCATGCCTGTATGTGTATCCATTACTGTGCCTATACAAAAGAGGCTTTGCAGCCTGCTCAAGGTAACATTTTTGCAGCATGATGCCAAGTTTGAGCTGTAGGATGTGGGAGGACGTGCAAAGCATTTTGGAAAGCTCCTGAAAGACTGAGATGGGCTGGGATAGTAGGGTATTCATGTCTTAATACAGGACCTTGACACTGCTTCTAGTCTGTGAGGTTTCTCCACCATAACAAATGTGTATTTTCAGAAGAGAATCCAGGTGCAAACTAGCACCTGCGCTTTAAGACTGAAGAACTAAAATTCCAGCACACAAGAGGGTACAAACCAGTATGATATGGATACACCGTAAATATTCTGATAGCACCTGAGCCGTTCCTGTTAAAACAGAGGCTTTGCCTATGGAGCTGAGGTAGTAGCCCAGGCACCTGGGTGTCTAGCTGTCTAACTTCGGCACTTTTAGAAAAAGATGTTGACTCTTCAGCAGGGAATAATTAGCTGCAGTTTTAGAGGACTTGGCCCAGTTTAAGCTTCACCCATTTTTATGGTTTTTTCAGATTGGTCCTTAGTGGTGTTTAGTATATAGATTCAAGCAGAACAGCATAAAAATTTCAACAGAGGGTATAAGTGGAGAAATACAAAACATTGGCAGTTCACTGCATGTGTGACCAAATACAATAAAAACCCCACATGATGTCTGGTACAGCCTCACACCAGTGACATATTGAATTCCTAGTACAGTATAGGTTTAGGTCATACACAGTTCTCAAAACCAGAAAATAATTGATTGATTAAAGTTTGAAGTACACAAAATATGACAGCATTGCAGTTATGACAAGCACTGCATAGTTTTCTAGGAAATGGCTTGACATGTATTCTAGGAATCTGACCTTGAGACTAAAATCATAGCCTATGTTTACATGCTATTATATAAAGATTTTACTTCCCACTTGTTCAAAGTCATTCTGTGAGAAGGAAAATCAGTCATTAAGTCATAGAAAAACTAACAAAGTAGAAAATGTTGAACTGATTGATTATAAACTCACAGAGTGTCTAGCACTGTTTAGCCACTGGTGTTTTGACAGCCATTAATTCTTTTAAAAAGTGAATATTTTTGGAAAACATTATATCCATTTGCAAATTCAAGAGCATGTCACTGCAATAGATATAAAATTATATGAAAATGTTTTTTAAGAACTATTATTGGTATACTAAAGAAGTATGAAAAGTATAAATATTTTTATTTTCTTTTTTTCCCCCTTCCTCATTCATGCCCATGACATACTTTATTTTTGCTGAGAATCTTTCCAGAATTCCTAAAAATAATTTCCTTTGTGACAAAACACAGAAGGTGCCATAACTGATCCTAACCAGCTAATAAGTTATCTTTTCTAAGTAGAAGGAGATTTTCATGAGCTTGGCTTGACTGTAGTAATATGGGAGAAACTTTCAGACTATCTCCAGATGTGATTATTTCATTTGGTGTTTGGTGTTTTTTACCCAAAATATTCAGTTCAGTTATGTTGTTCCAAAATAAATAATAATTTATTTTATAAAAGCGAGCTAATAGGCTTTCTTACTTCCCTACCTTCATAAAAACTGTGCACAGCAGCATTTTAACTTCTAGCGTCCATACTGATGCTTCTATCTATTTCTTTTTTAAGTGTTAAAGTCTTAACAGTTCAGCAGTGTTGCAAATCACAGATGTCCTGAGCAGTGGTGGAAACTTTGCTTACAAATGGTCTTGTGCCAAAGCTGAAGGAAAGCACTCTATAGGCTAAATTCCATCTCTTTAGATACTTGAATCACGCTGGCACGTAGTTTGGTTTAGCTGTTTGGCAAATTTCATTAATACCTTTTCGCCATCAGAAGCAGCAGTAAGTAAGGTGAGTATGTTGCACTTAGGTTTAATAGCAGATCACCGTACAGAAAAGAGGAATATTGGGGTCTGAATTAATCTGTTCAGATCCTTCCATAAATATAATGGGAAGTCCTGTGATAGGAACTTAAAATTGTCTCTTGTTGTGGCCCTGCTTGTTATTTACCTGAATGGCTTATAGCTAGTGGAAACTTTTCTACTGGAGATAGAGGCACTTCTCAGGAGTTTCACGGTTTGAGAGCTCTGTAAAACTAAATGGATGATCTTCTTGCTTGCCCCCTTTTCCTCTGTTCCATCAATGGCAACAACTTTCTGGCCAGAACCGTGACTTATAGGTCACAGTCTCTGAGGCTTCTAGTGAAATAAATTGAGTCAGTGTCACATGGAAGCTTTAGAAAATTTGTCTTGAAATTTGTCTGTTAAATTTTTCTATCCTTTTCTCCATTCTTTGGAGGTATGGATCGAACTAATTTTCAGAGTTGTCTACCTGATTGTATTTAAGCACTAAGTATAAATTATCTTCAAAATAGGTAACATCAGGTATTTTAGGCTTTGAGGAATATACTTCCAGATCCTAAGGGGCTAAGTCAGTCTTTTACTTCTGCTGTGCTGGAGACTAAATGAGTCTAACCTAGTCAGTTCAGGCCGAGCTCTAAAGTACAAACCACATTTATTTTTTCCCCACGTCTTCCTCAAAAATGTAAGCTGCAGGTCAACAATATTGATATGTCAGCATAAAATTGACTATAATTTCTCCATTTCTGGCAAGACCTTGGTCTCTATGCACACATGCACTGGAAAACAGTGTTGCAGTTATTTTGCATAGTGTGTTATAAAATTACTCATGGAGCAAGTAATGAAACGTGTTCATTGATAGTAGAGGATTGATGAGAGTTAGAAACAGAAGTGGAGGCTAATAGAATGTTTCCAAATAGCTTTTGGGTGATGCTTTGTCAGCTTTCAGTGTGTTTTACTAGCTGAATATTCCATATAACTTAATAATTTGTTGTCCTTTCAAACTGGGGGCACACACACACACAAAATCCTATGACACCAGAAAATTTGCTAAGATGTTAAATGTAGTGTTAAAATGACTCCAGATTTCCTTTTATGCAATGAAACCCCATGTCTGACACACTAGCCACTGTTGGAAATGCATAGATAACATTTAGCTTGCAGGAAGTTACACCCTTTACCAAATAACAGAATATCATTTATTTTTGTAGTGAAGATGAATTCCTCAAGTTTCTTCAGAAGCTGAATAAAGAGTGTAGTGAGCTGACTATTTCTGTGCGGACTCTGAATAAGCACTTCCTCAAAAATTCTCACCAGGTATTCAACCAAAGAAAAAAAGATTGATTTAGAGTATATTATTCTATTCTAGAATATTATTCTACTTTGTAAAATTAGAAATATGAATACTGATCAACCATCTTGATTATTATATAATTATACAGAGCTGTCCGATGTTCTTTCTCTAGAAGACACTTTTAAAAAATAATTTATTTCAAAGAGTTAAGCCACCCAATTAAAGGAGATAGATCTGTTTCTTCATGTTTCTGCTGATAGGGGGGTTAAGGGGACAGATGATTCCCACAAAGGCTGATAGAGAAGTAGATTGTTGTGCATAAATCATACGATGAAAACCCAGCACAAATGCAGTTATAAACTTCTTCTGACAGTGTCTTTTATGATACATTAACTAAAGAATATTAAGTTATAATCTACAGTAACTCTGGCCAATAACTGTAACTATTAACAGATAGTACTGCAGTGGGCACTGACTGAAAGGTTTATTGAAGTCTGCAAAGACTTGGTTTGCCGTGTTGAAAAGCTGGGAGAAGAAGTTACCAAACTGAAGGACCTGGTGGAGAAGGTGGGTATGTGTAAGACGGATGCAACATCCATTGGTGAAACGTTTCATATCTTGGTCTGCCATGGGCTCTTTAGCTGTAGCTTGGACATTGCGTCCACCTCTCCTTCCTTTCCATGGACAGAATGAGAAATAATCTAGAATATTGGACAGCAGTGTGAACAGTCTCCAAAGGAAGGCATAGTCAATCTTTTTCTTTTTACCGCAGGAAAGAATTAAGTGCAATGGATCCCTGTGCTCTTGGACAACCACCGTGGCACAAGTGCCACTCTGAATACTTACACTCCTACTTACTAATTAAGGAATCTTTTGTTTGGAATTATTGACTCCCAAGGAAGATACTAAGGTTTTATGGATTGAATGGGAGGCATCCCAGATAACTCTCCAGAGTGACAAAAGAAGAGGGTGGGAGAGGTCAAGGCTAGGTGTTAGCACCACATCAGTCATTCTCAAACCAACACAATGACACGCTCTTGTCAGATGGGGTCATTTTAAGTAATAGGCTAGTAAAAGGAATGGCCGCTGGGATGGAGTAAATGGAGCATCAATGTCAGAAAGGAATCTGTTGCTGAATGAAGCCATGTGGAACTTTGACTTTGAGTATAATGCTACTAATGCGATTTCCTGTAGTTCAAGTAAATTTTATGTAATATAACAGCCCTCTCCCAATAAATCACTTAACACCAAATATATTTAAGAGATAGAGGTTGTAGCGAAGAACTTTTTAGCTATTTGTGGTCCTCTTTTTGCATATGCAGAAATCAATTGTATGTATATGTTTGCCTCCTGTATGTGCGGGCAAGTTTTAAGGGCGGGGGGCGGGGTAGATCTGATTTAGGTGCCACTTGACTTTGCTCTCATCTGTAATTAAGGTTTTACTGCTGTCGGGATGAAGCCCAGTGGCTCTGTACCCAGTGTTAAACGGAGGTGTTGCCCTCTTTTTACTTCTAAAATGTAATTTCTGTTCTATTAAAATACTGTAGTGTTCTATGAATTTCACTGATGAATACTTTAATGCAAAACATTTTTGTGCTACTTAATTTATGATGGGGCACTCTTGAATGAGTGCTGAAACATTTATTAGGAAAAACTCCAATATAAGTGAAATGGTTAAACCTCTTACATAATAAGTTTGTATAAACTCCCTTGAAATCTTCAGTACTGTTTGTTACGCTTAGTCATTACAAGACATTGCCAGCAGTACGTGTTATGTCTGTAGCATATAATTTTTGAAAGCTTGGTATATGAGATATCTGGCCTTCCCAGTTTTATAAACTAAGGCAGGGAATTCAGACATGACCCTGCTGCACTTCATGACAAGGCTCCACTCAGCTTCAACATGTATTCGAGCAGACACTTGGAAAGTACTTTCCACTCCCTTTAATTTCAAAGAAGTCTAATCTGTTACATATTTAACTCGCTTTTTTAATACAGAGATGTTTTAGTAATTAAATGCCAAAAGTTCTGGTTAAAAGATTTGATAGGAATTAAAATGTTTTGTTATTAGATTTTTATAGGATCTATTAACAGTGTGTTGTACTACTGAGGAACTAAGTTTGTAAATAGTTTGTTTTTCTAATTTATGTTACAAAAAGATAAAGGTTTGCACACGTTTATTTCAATTCAAGTAGGGCAAAGACAGACAATGGGAAAGAAATATCAATCCTAGATGAGTGTGAATTCTTAGGACTGAGTACTTTATCAGGTACTTAAGAAGCCTTCACACTAACTTTATTTCTTTGTTGCCCTTTTTACATGAACTTACATCTGCCTCAGCATGGACAGAGGAATGACCCCACCCAAGTGAAACTTCCAGGAAAAGCACCCACTTTGGAAAAAAGATTAGTAAAAATGGGAGCAGTAACATTGCTTGGATTTGGTTTTTTCTTCTTTATAACTGAGTTAGTGGTGAAGAAAATCTGACAAAGTTTAGTGCTGTGATTGCTTTTGGAAAACTTGGTTGCGTTGTGCTTCTGTTCAGTATATGCAGCTGAGCCAAAATCATATGAAAATTTGTATAGTTTCTCTATCATACCTGTAGTATTTGCATCCAGTAAGTACTTTGATCTAGAAATAAAGTTATTAAAAATTAGAACTGTTACTTAAGTGTATCTTGGGGTTTTATTTTCAAAATTATTTTTGATATAGGCTGTAGGTCCAAAATCTTGTCAAAAACTGCTTTTCTTTTTTGGCATAAAGCTGTAACTTACTAATTACTAGCTTTGTGTTTACCTTTAGCTGTTGTTCAGAAGTGAACATAAGCAAATAATTCTGATTATATCACATGTTTGTATTTAAAATTATGATGCAGGTGTGTTCTGGGGTTTGGGAGGGTTTAAAATATTTTAAGTATCTCATGCAATTTTATGTGGATAAAGATGTTTTCTCTTGCAGTTTTTCATATGAAAAACTTCCTGTGAGGTGTACTTTTTTTGTTGTTTTTGCAGTTACAGGACTGTGGAGAACTTGTTACGCGTTGCCTAAAACTGATCTATATATTCAGATTATGCCTGAAATCTGTTTCCTTAGGGATACTTACTTCTATTAAGAGTTTCATCACATCTATTAAAAGGATTATAGCAGTCCTTTGCTATAAGAATGCAAGCAACTTAGAAGGCATCGCAGTGTGTTTTTTCTTGATCTGGTCTTACACTGCAACAGCTTCACACTTAAAGTAATTTTTTCTCAACATTTTCTCCACTTAAAAAGCTGTATGTAATTCTACAGTGAAACATTAATACCTGATTTTCATCTGGTTACCAAACCAGCTATGTTGGAAAAAAGGGAATTGTACAAGTTAATTGAAATCAGTTACATTTTTGCAGACATCTGTAAAAATGCTGAGTATTTCTTAAGGGACAGTCTTCTATCAAAACAATACGAAAGGAGTCTGAAAAAAACATAAACCTCAATGGGTGTGTCATGCTTTAGCTCTCTTGTTTTCAGAGATGTTGTATGGAGTCTTAATCTTTGATGTTCCCTCCAGAGACTAGTAAGGAGAAGATAACTCGAGTGCTACTCCAGTTGCTGTCACGGTTGTTCACTGCTTTTTGTTTTAGGAAAGTACATTGGGTGTTAGTATGTTTCCTTGTTACAGCACTAGTTTTACCTCCTTTACTCCCAGGTTTCTCCTTCAGTACAAGGAACATCCTACAGAGTGATGAGGCCAGACGCAAATACATAGGTCCCTCAGAAAGTAATGCCTCCTATTTATTTCCATGGAAACTACAACAGATACAAAGAGCACAATAACACTGTTTGATAGAGCAAATTCTCAGCTACAAAACATTATTTTTCGACACAGTCCCCACCATTGGCTGTGCATTTTCACCAGCGATGAACAAGAGCCTGCATGCTGTGCTTGTAAAAATCTGCCACCACAGAGCTGACCAGCTATCACTGTCACCACTGCTGGAAGACACCACCCACCCCCTCACTGTGCTGACACCCACAGTTTGGTCTCCGTTAACATTCAGCAAACGTCAATGAATGTCAGTGGGTGAAATTTTTTCCACATGGAGGAATTCAGTGACACCCCTTTGCTTCATACGCACTGCCATGTCAGACTGCCCCTCTGCTGCCATCTGTCACACGACAACAAAATGTAATGGAATATTGGCAGGAGGGTTCAACCTCTACTGCCATACCACCAATATCTGCCTCTGATGTCTTGGGCCAACATAATAAAGTAGGAGGCATTACTTTCGGAGTGGCCCTCATACAAAATAAGTTGGGTTTTTTTTTCCGTTCTGTTCCCAAGTTTGGGATAAATGATAAGCTGTATTCCATACCACCACCATCTTCCAGCAGAAGTGGAAAAGTGCACATACTGACTTGAACCAACAAAGTATAGAAAACGAGATATTTAAAAACAGTTCTTTGTTTCTTCATAGATCCTCGTAATTAATCCTAAACTAACAAGATGAATAATCACCAAATGAGGAGTCCATGAAAATGGAAAAATCCATGGAAATACAAAATCTGTAAAGTGTAATTGTTACTGCTTGTCATACACATGGAACCTTATATATACACAGCACTCCTCCTCTAGTTTGCTTGACGTAGAGGTCAAATGCAGTTGCCCAAATGCAGAGCCAGTGATGGGATGGCTCACAAGTATTGCTAGAACTTTGACACCTAACGTCTTTTGGGGTTTTCTGTTGGGTGAAGGTGTTGAGTTTTTGTGGGGGTTGGGTGTGGAGGGGTAGTAGGTAAGCATTTTGTTCAGACTATGTTTTCAACGATTACTTTCACTTTAGGTAAGTGGAATTATTTCAGCCACTACTAAGATTTCCATGATGCTGCCCTTGAAAAGATTCTGTTCCTTAGCTTCACTATTCCTTACTTCTCCACTTCAGTGAGAATTTGCATTAACGAAGCCACTTCAAAGGATACTGAACATAGCTTTTGTTTCAAGAGACGCATTTCCTACCACTAGTAGGTCTTGCCATTTGAGACCAGTAAAAAATTTATTTTTCTCCATGAATTTGAAGAAAAGATCCACTTACATGTGGAGACCTTTTAAGCTAACTTCTGAGATCTTGCAGTTAAATAGGAAATCTGCTCCAGAAAAGTTTACCAGTGCTTAACTAAGTTATAGGTATAACAATGTGAATGATGCCATCAGTGTAAAATACCTATGAGGGTAAAAATAATGTGTGGTGGTTAGCTGCTAATTTTTTTTATAGTTGAGAGTTACAACAAAACATTCTTTGCAGAAATGAGTCAAAGGACCGAACACTTAGAGCTGACCTCCAAAACACGTTTAGGAGAAGATGGTCCTGCTGTCTTATAGATCACCTATTTCAGGTGCTTATAATCGCAAACACACGTGAACAGCATTGGTCATTGGGTTAAACATAGGCTTTCTGCCAGCAGCATCCTTAGTATGTTCAAGAATAGTGTTCAAAACGGCAGAAACCACACGTGAGAAGCAAGGGTCTTGCAGTAGCCATTTTGAGCTGTCTCATTAGTTGTTCAGTCATGAACTGTGTTGCATGTGTAGGATAAGTTAAGAGCCAAATAAACAAGGATTATTTTCACCTACCATATTGTGTTTTCCTCTTCAGATTTCAAACTCATGTTTAAACAATGAATTTCAAGATCCTTTATTCACTTTCATGTTGTTCCAGTGCCTCTTTCAGATTCTCTATTTGAGAAGGTATAACAATACCGTTGTGATAGGACAGAAGCAAAGAAAGATTCCTTCAACATCTGGCTGCTGAGCTTCACTGTCAAAATTCTCCCCCCCACCAGCACCTGGTAAGGGAGCCTTCAGATGAAAATGTCCCTGCTGAGAGGCCTCCTTCTGTAAGTCATCAAATTAAAGTCATTATTCTAGAACAGTAAGACTACAATGATTTGCACATCTGTGAGGGGATTGGAGAAGAATGCTAAAGAGCTTTGCATGCATTAAGCAGGTAAGCCTCACAGCAGTGAGGTATTGTTCTTCTCTTACAGTAGTGCAGATTGAGGTGTGGGAGGATTGGGTGGATTGGACCTGAGGCCAAATCCTGCAGATAGTTGCTTAAAGATGCAGTGAGGTTCCTACTTGCAATACCATTGGATACCTAACTTCTCTTGATATGGATGAATATTCATTGAGCGGCCTTTTTGGAATTCTTAGACTGTTATGTAAGATTAGGGCCTTGGGTGATCCCATGGAGATCTGAAAGAACCTAAAGAATTTTTGTTTATAATTTGTCCTGTCCAAGATAAACTGCAGGTTGTGTGTGTCACATCTCTCTTCCTGTGCTTTGGGATTTGCCCCGCTCTTCAAGTTTGACTTGTGAAGCACCTGGCCTGTCATAAGGCATTGCCCAGTTATTCCTGTTGGGTACCAGTTGTAAACAGCAGACAGTAATTGGGGGTATATTCTGAAATGGAGAAAGAGGGAGCTTTTTTTATTACATTCTCCACTGACTTTAAGAAGTGCTGTGTTTGGTTTGTTTATTCTTTTACTTCATCCAGCTGCCCTGTTGGGGACAAGACTTACGCTTGAACTGTGCAGTTTATTCTTTTTCCTCTTGTCGTATTTGAACCCCTTCAGATGTTCCCCAAAGCTGTAACTTGCTCATCAATGTGAGTAGGTGTTTGCTTATGTGTGCCTTCTCTCTTCCAGCAGTTCTGCAAAAGTTGCAGGTCATCTCTCCCAAATAAAGCTGCTGTGTTCCTAGTAAAGTACTATAGATGTTGCTTTGGGCCTTATGTGGTGGGAGATTTTGAGTATTCAACCTTGCTAAACAAGTCTCTTTTGGCATAAGTTGAATAAATCCATCTTACCCTGTGTCATGAAAGGGCCACTAAGTGATCCATGGCTTGTCATTGTTAGTTGTCTGCTTCCTTGCGGTCTGTTGAGGTATTCAAACAGGAGGTAATCTTTCTGCCCAGATAAAAACCCTTGAAGGTCTAGCAGGTGTCGTTCCTTTGTTCTGGAGGCATGGGAGAAATGTATATTTGGAAGTTTATATTTCCCTATTCTAGAAATAGTAAATTCCAGGTAATGAGGCTCTGTATTTTACAGACTAGAAATGATAAGCAGTGAGGTATGAAATGGGCTATTACTGGCATTAAATGAATAGGGTGATGTGTATCCTGAACAGCTTTAATAGCTGTTAAATTACTTCTAGTTTGTATCCTGATTCAAATGGTGTAGTGACATGCAATACAGAGCCGTAGTCCCTGGAGGTGGGACTTACAAGGATCCCTCTGGGAAGGATTTTCAGTTCTTTTCCTTTTAAACTGTGCTACTGACTGTCATATATATGGGAAGATGCCTTCTACTTAAGGGTTTGGTGGGGGTTTTTCCTTGCTAATTACTCTTCTCAGACAAGCCTTTCATGCCTTCAGCTTTTCTGAAAACAGTCTTTATTTAAACGTAGAAATACAGGTTTAACTACGTTGTTTTCACTGTTGTATAGAAAAACCTCAGCTCAGTTTCATAAGGAGCGTATTCAAAGAATTGGGCTTTCAGTGTTCCTGGCTACTCCGCTGTCATCTGTATTGCACGTGGCATGATTTCTTGACTGGATGAGAAATGGTGTGTGTGTGATAGTTGTGGAAGGCACATACAGTTTTGTAAGTCCGGTCTGCTCTTGTGGCAAGGGAGGCCAACAGCCTCTCCAGGGCTGCATCAGGAACACATCACACCACCTGCAGGTTGAAGGTGTGATACTTCTCCTCTTCTCAGCACTGGGGAGGCCACAACTGCAGTGCTGGGTCCAGTCCTGGGCTCTCCAGTATGAGAGGAACACAGGCATACTGGAGTAAAGTGCCATGAAGGTGCTGAAGATCTTGGAGCACGTAAGCTATGTTGAAGAGGGTGAGGGAGCTGGGATTGTTTAGCCTGGAGAAGGGAAGTCTCTGGAGCGTCTTATCTATATGTATAAATACCTGGGAGTGGAGTGAAGTTGGTGCCAGGATCTTCTGCCCAGGGGCAGGCCAAGAGGCAATGGGCACAAACTGAAATGGGGGGAAATCCTCTTTAAATAAATTCTGCCTGAGTCAGACACGGAGTAGGTTGCCCAGATAGCTGGTAGTGTTTCTTGGAGGAACACAGAACTGGACACATCCCTGAGCAGCCTGCTGGCTGATGCTGCTCTGAACAGGGAGTTGGACTGGAGGAGGTCCCTGCAGTAGGCAGACTTTGGCTGGACACCAGGTGCCCCCCAAAGCTACTCTATCACTCCCCTCCTCAGCTGGACAGGGGAGAGAAAATAAAAGAAAAGGCTCATGAGTTAGGGACAGGGAGAGATCACTCAGCAATTACCATCACCAGCAAAACAGACTCGACTTGGGTAAATTAATTTATTGCCAATCAAATCAGAATGGTGTAATGAGAAATAAAATCTTAAAACACCTTCCACCCACCCCTCTGTTCTTCCCTGGTGTAACTTCACTCCCAATTTTTCTCTACCTCCTCCCCCACCCCACTGGTGCAGGGGGACAGGGAATGGGGTTTGCAGTCAGTTCATCACACATCTCTGCCACTCCTTCCTCCTCTGGGGCAGGACTCATCACACTCTTCCCTGACTCCAGGGTCGGGCCCCTCCCATGGGAGACAGTCCTTCACAAACTTCTCCACGAGTCCTTTTCACGGGCTGCAATTCTTCACAGACTGTTCCACTGTGGGCCCTTTCCATGGGGTTCAGTCCTTGAGGAACATACTGCTCCAGCGTGGTTCCCCCACAGGGTCACAAGACCTGCCAGCAAACCTGCTCCAGTGTGGGCTCCTCTCTCCATGGGTCCACAGGTCCTGCAAGGAGCCTGCTCCAGCATGGGCATCCCATGGGGTCACAGCCCCCTTCGGGCATTCACCTGCTCCATCATGGGGTCCTCCACAGGCTGCAGGTGGATATCTGCTTCACCATTAGCTTCCACGGGCTGCAGGAGGACAGCCTGCCTCGCCATAGTCTGCACCACAGGCTGCAGGGAAATCTCTGCTGCCTGGAGCACTTTCTCCTCCTTCTTCACTGACTTTGGTGTCTGCAGGGTTGTTTCTCTCATGCATTGTCTCTTCATCTGCTATTGTGCAACAGGTTTTTTTCCCCTTCTAAATTTGTTATCTGAGAGGTGCTACCAACATCGCTCATTGTCTTGACCTTGGCCAGCAGCAGGTCCGTCTTGGAGCTAGCTGGCATAGGCTCTATCAGACACCACAGAAGTTTCTAGCAGCTTCTCACAGCAGTCACCCCTATAGCTCCCTTGATACGAAAACCTTGCCACACAAATCCAATACGGTCCCCTAAGGCACCTTCCAACCTCGAAAAACACATCCCAGGGGAATTCAGGCCAGCACAGAGTGTGGGGCTCGAAGAAGGAATCTGGACAGCAATAAAGCTGGCATGCAGAATGTGGTAAAAGACTCCTCTGGACAGGGAGAGAGTAACTTTCATGAGCTGCTCGTGAAGTTGCTGCAGGTAAGGGAGCTCCTGTTAATACAGAAGGGTATCAGAAAAACCAAAGGGGTCAATGTTTTACTGCAAACCTGAGAAGGCTGGTAGCAGCGAGGACTGTAGCCTCTGCTAGGAGTCATCTAAAATACTGCTGGAGTTTGCTATCCTCTTCCTGGCGTTCTACTCAGCCCCTCCCTACTAATTCATCCAAGGTGTATCTCTTAAGCTTCAGAAACTGAAGTTGGCCAGCAGCTGAAAATTGGAGTGTGGTTTTTTTCACCTGTTGGAGTTAGTAACTGGAACTGTAGTTGCCTCTGGGCACAGAGTTCTGATGGAGCAGCAGTAATGCGCTCCAAGCTTCTATTCTTAAATTGCCCTTGACCTGAAGTCTTTGCAGCCAAAAGCTTTTCTGATATTGGGGGTGGGGGATTGGTTGGTTTTTGGGGGAGGGTTGTAACTTAAATTGGTAGGTGGGTGAATGTTGCCACCTCAAAAGTTGACACAATTCTACCTTTTGCATTTTCTTCCTCAAACACTACATGCTTACATCTGGCTGTGTGTCTGTGATCTCAAGAAGTCACACTGAGCAACAAGCCTGGAAGACTGATGTCTTCTCTGCACACAGTCATGGCTGTAATATGCTGCCTGAAGAACAGATCTCAAAGGGTGCTTCCTAGCTTGCTTTTCCAGGGTTTTTTCACCTGGAGTTGACGACTGAAGGCCTCTTTTATGAACAAGAACTGTGCAGTCCCTAAGTTACTTAGCAACCTTCAGAGTTTGTTACAGCCAGCGGGGGCTGACTTGGAACTGGGACATCTCCATCTTGTTTGGAATATCTGTTATCCCGTATTTGCCTTTCAGAGATGACACTAAATAAAAAAGTTGCTACATTCCTTGTTCTTACATTTGCTTCCAGCCCTGGCGACATCGCCCCCCTCCACCTCGGGCAGGGGCCGCCGCTGGAACTGTCGGGCGGTGCGACGGCAGCGCGTCTCTCTGCCCCGGGCTGTCAGCGCCGCGATGGGGCGCGTGGCCCGCCACCCCCCCCACCCCACCCCCCCCGCCGGAGCCCATCGGCCGGGAATCCCCGCGGTGCGCAGGGGGGCTCGGGCGGGGCGGCTCCGGCGCCAGCGCTCGCGGAGGGGCCACGCAGGAGACGCGATCCCGAGTGCCCGGGGGCGCGTGGAGGCGGCGGGGCCGTGTCGTACCCCTGCGCCGGGTCTGTTCCCGTTCTCTGTTTCTCCCCTCGGCAGCCGGCGGCACTTTCGGTCTGTGCTCGGTGTGCACGTACGGAGCAGGACATGTCGTCGTGTCGAACCCTGGGAGGTGCCAAGCGCTGCCGGTCTGCAGCAGCCGGGGTGGCCGCCGCCGCCGGGGGCTCCGCAGCAGATCGCTGGCGTGGCATCTGCTGGCGTGTTTGAACTATCTGCATGTAGGGTTGTTGGAAAGCAACTGGCTCCTCGGGATTCTTTGCTTAATCAGAGGTGTTACCTCCTCCTCTTCCCCCAGTGTCTCTTGACATCATTTCATCCATCAGAGTTTCAGAGGAAAAAAAAAAACAACCAAAGCAGAACCCACCCAGTCTGTGAGCAGCCCACACCAGCCCCTCAGTTTTGCTGTGACTGCGGAGAAGAGCTGGATCAGGGCAAAGATGAAGGATGGGAGCGGGGCTGAGCTCCTTGTCCTGAAGGATTTGGTGTGGAGCGAATCGAGAGGAATCCGAAGCGATGCACCCATCGGCATCCCACGAGTCTCGAGAGGGGATCACTAAACCCTGTGGCCGTGCGTGGGGATGCGGAGGTGCCTGACCCACAGCCAAAAAAGCAGCCTTCAAGATGCGTTTGCTCCTGCCGGTCATTGTTGCTCCATGGGAATTCTTCTGCCCCCCGCGACTGACCTGATGTGGACCGGAGCGTTTCTAACATGAACTTTCTCTCTGGGATCTGGTGGTCTCTTCCCCTGGTCTTGGTCTGGACGACCCCACCAGTCACCTCCTCATGGTGGTAAGCTGTGCAATTCCAGGAATTTTTATTTGCTCTTGGGGAAGGTGGGGTTGGATTAATTGTAAATTAAGGAAGGGGGGGTGGGCGGAGAAGCCTCTCCCTCTTAGGCTTGTACAAGCGGAGCTCGCTGCTGCCAGCTGCTCCGGTCCAGGACGCCCGGCCTTACAGCGAGCGTGATTAGACGGTCTCGGCATCGCCTTCCACACCACGTCCCCACTCCCCGATTTCCTTCACAAAAGCACAGAGCAGGCGAAGGGGGACCCGGCCCGGCCCGGCCCGGGGGACAGCCGGGCACCTCCCGGCCGGCGCTGCCAAGACCGGCCGCGCTGCCCCGGCGCGGCGGAGCCGCCGGAGGGAGTGGGAGGAGGGCAGGCTTTAGGGAACACGCCCGAGGGGCGCGGATGAAGCGCTGCTGCTGGCAGCCAGCCCTCCGCGCCCCGGCGGCTCTGGGAATTGGCTACAGCAGGGATATTTTTTATTATTAATTTTTTTTCCTTCGTCCTCGCCCTCCCCAGCCCCTCCCTCCTTCAAAGTCTCTCCTCGCTGAACTGCGAAGTGCAAAGGGTTGAAAGCCCTGCGGGCAGCGCAGGACCCGACTTCAGATGATATTTGATCTCAGTGCGGGGCGTTTAAGGGAGAAAAACGGGTCCGTGTAACGGGTCAGAATGGAAACACAAACCTGCCCCTCAAACTGGGGACCCCAACCAAGACCAGACTGAAAAGTCTTGGCGTAGAAGAGGAGTTAAACTGCTTCTTATAAACCTGGGGAACTCATTTAACCTCGGCACTAGCTGATGTGGGATCAAAGCCTGATTTATCAGACTGAGAGTATTTCAATAGAATTACGACCCATGTCCATAGCCATATAAATGTTATTTATTACGATGGCTTTTTTGTCAAGGTGTCTTTTAACTGCTACTTAAATATATATATATCTTTGGAGGTCACGGCTTTAGCGATTTTAAGATCGTATAAAATAATGAAAATACAAGAAAAGGACATTTTATTCTGTTTGATCCCTTCAAAAGACACTTATAGGAGTTTGGGTTTTATAAAAGGTATCTTTCGAAACATTTCAGGACTAATAGAGACCATCTGGATACGGATGACGATGTAATTTAATTTTTGTCAAGGTGTGGTTTTTTCTTTTTTTGAAGTACTGCACGGAGCTGTAATAGCGGGGTTTGGGGTTCTCCTCGATGCTCCACGTTCTTAAAACCCACATCACCGGAGGCTCATTTTAAAGGATTTCCACCAAAGCAGAGGCACCTGCAGCTCTGGGTCCTCCAGAAGGCGGCTCCTGCCCGCAGACGGGGCGCCGAGGACCCCCCCTACCCCGGAGCCGGTGCCCGGGGGTGGCCGCGGGCCCCCGGCGCTGCCCTGCCCCTTCCCTCCCGCAGGTACATGGGGGCCGTGGGCTCGTCGCGGGTGATGTGCGACAACGTGCCGGGCCTGGTGAGCCGGCAGCGGCAGCTGTGCCGGCGGCACCCCGAGGCCATGCTCTCCATCGGCCGTGGCGTGGCCGCCTGGACGGCCGAGTGCCAGCACCAGTTCCGCCGGCATCGCTGGGACTGCAACGCCCTGGAGCGGGGAGAGCGCCTCCTCGGCCGCGTACTGCTGCGCAGTGAGTCTCGCGGGGCGGGGCGGGGCGGGGCGGGGAGGGGAAGGGCAGGGCGGGGCGGAGGGTGGGGCTCTTCCCGCGGGCTCGGGCCGGGCGCGCAGCGGGGTACGCAGCGTCCGCTGCCCGGCGCAGCGCCTGCCGGGTCGCCGAGTCCCCGGCGCCTTCGGGCTAAAGGGTGCAAGGGGCTTATAAGAAGGTCGGTGTAAGGCTTAAAGGGGTGTAGGGACGGCTGGCACCGCGGGGGCACCCGGGCAATGGTCGGAACGCCTGGAGAGCCACGGGAGGCGGTGGCCCTCCTGCTGTTACGCTTGTTCATAGCGAAGGTGAAGCTTCGTTTTACGTTTCAGGAGGAAGGGAAGGAGGAGTGCACAATTATCGTAGGGTCTCTCAGTCGGCAAAACAGCACGTACTATATCGAGAAGTGATGCTTTGCTTAAAAAACTCTATCAGAGCAGAAAAACATGGGCAAGGTTCAGAAAGAGGGGGTTGGCATGTTAGGAGCTGGCCCTGCGGTTCCCACCTTCTCCGGGTTTTGGTGCGTATAATAAACCCCGAAAGCACAAATTAAGAGCTGCAGAGAAACTCAGATGCCAGAATGCAGCAGTTGGGCAAAGGGCTTTCCAACACGGCCCACCCTGTCTAGGGACACCAGTGCTCTGCAGGGGGCTGAAAGGGGCAGCTTGTGTCCAGACAGGATCCCAGCACCTTGGGATGGCAGACGACAGGTCCTTCCGCAGACCCGTTTCTGCTGGAGCATTTTGTTGGGGAAGTCCAGCAGCAGGGCGCAGGTCTGCCAGGACTGCGCTGCCTGTGAGGTGGGGGTCTGCTCCTGTGCCACCCTCCAGGCCCGCAGCCTTCTCCATGGGTTGTGGCATTCAGTCTCTCAGATCAGGCTCTGGGAGCAAGATAAGTGGGAACACATTCGATAGGGGTGAGCCAGGCTTGTCCAGACCCCGAGCAGCTGGGGACTGCAGTGTGCTTCCCACCCTGGGGGGAGGCTGGTTAAGCAGGGGGTTGGTACCATCTAAGCGCTGGATAAGGCATCTAGTGAGTCTCCAGACAACTATATGGTCCTTTGAGTCAAGGAGGAAAGTACCGCGGGGCCGTTGACCCCACGGTGGGGATGGAAAGGAGGTTAGGTGACACTGGGCATGCTGACCCAAGCAGTGGGATTTAATTAATGGAGCATCATTCAGTGCCAGGTTCTGCTGCTGGTAAGTGGTTGGTTCCTGTAATCCTTCAGCAATTATTTGTGAGTAACCAGTAACATCACCCATCAGCTGAAGTTTTCGATGAGGTTTGTCTGACATTCAGGAAAACATGTCTGGCAGAACATGGCCAAATTCTGATGAGGCCATTTAATAAAAAAAGTAAAAAATACGTTTTTTTCCAAAAGTGAAGTTTTCACTGTTGGCTCCTGGGAGAGAATTAAGGCATCAGGCTTCTCAGCTCTGCACTAAGCCTGATCAGGCAGTAATTGCGATGGGAAATGTAGCTTGATATTGCTCCAATTTGAAATGAAATGGTTTTGATTAGTTTAATAAACTCAAATGAAACATTTATCTTCCAATGACATCAAGTGTTTCCTTTTAATTAATGCTTTAAAAAGTTCTGATGTTTCTGAATACATTTTCTCAGAAATAAGTCTTCAAAAGAGCATGATTTGTTACAAGGTGTGGTGTCTCCTGCCTGATTTTGAAGGCCGTGTGGGGAAGGCAGGGTTTGCCCAGTCCTTTTGCAACCTTTTAGTTGCCATTTGCCAAAGGTTTGCACAGCACATGGCAGTCCAGTACCCATACTTGTTTGAAACATCTAGATGCTACTGGAATAGAAATACTAAATAGTAAGTTCTATGGTGTAATGCGGCCCCTACAATAGTCACAGATAACATTCCCTCTTTGGGGTCCTATTTTACTGTACTAACATTACTTAAGGCTTACAAGTCCTCCAGACGGGTCTCTCTCACTGCTAGTCATCTTAGAATCGGCACAAAAATCCACTTCTCACTCTTTCCATGCTAAAAGACTTTTAAAGTATGAAAATATCCCATTACTGTAAACAGAGTTGTGCCAATAAAATGTACCTCTGTATTATAAATTGGTACATCTTAAAATAAACATAAGCAATTAATGCATTGAAATATGCACCCAATAGCCTGAGAGTAGGCCTAGTCTAGAAATGCAGATAACCTTTGGCATAATAAAGTGTCTCTGTTATGAGAAGGGAAAACTGCCTGAGCAGCTGGCATGTAGCAGTCACAGCTGCCAGGCCAAATCCTGCCTGAAGCATGACACAAGCAGCGCTTGTGTTAATGGAACTTGTTTGTGTGAATTATGGTTACTGGGCTTGGTTCTAGGCAGAAAACCTAAATTTAACTCATTTTCAAAAAATAACACCCAAGGTTTCTCCCTACTGCCTTTTAAGCAGACAAGTTTATCCCAAGTGCTTCGAAAAGGAAAAGCTAGTTCCTAAAGTTACTTGCAGTATTTTGCAACGTACATGTTGTTCTAGTGTCCCTATTTAGTAATTTCTTAAACCCATCTCTGAAGTAGCACTTCATATATTTTTCTAAATCGATCCAACGTGATAGAAATACCATCTGTCCTGTTCACGTATCTGTACAAAACAAGTGATCCGTGAAAGTATATTAATCAATATCAGAAGGAAATGTTTAATGTTTTCCAACTCTAACACTATATTGATGAGCTTTTACCAGGGAGGGGTCCAAGTTTAAGCCATGACTAATTCTGGCTCCAGGGGATGTGTATTTGCGTGATTTCAACCCAGTTTTATCTTTTGCTCAGCAAAAAAGTCCAGGCTGACTGGCTGGAGTTAGGATAGCCACTCAAGCTAACTACCCCAACGACAGTTAAAATGACTTCTTTTGTTTCAGGTAGTCGGGAATCTGCTTTTGTACATGCCATCTCCTCCGCTGGAGTTGTTTTTGCCATCACCAGGGCATGTAGCCAAGGGGAACTGAAATCCTGCTCCTGTGACCCCAGGAAGAAAGGCTCTGCCAAGGACAGCAAGGGCCATTTTGACTGGGGTGGCTGCAGCGATAACATCGACTATGGCATGAAATTTGCCAGAGCCTTCGTGGATGCCAAAGAACGGAAAGGAAAAGATGCAAGAGCACTGATGAACCTTCACAACAACAGGGCTGGAAGGAAGGTGGGTGTCTGTCCAACAGATGCCTGGAGATGCTCTCAGTGAGCTCTCGTGGGTCTGGGGCAGGTTAACAGTTGGCCCTTGCTGACTTTTCTCAGCAGTTAGGAAGAAGTATGGGATGAGTGGGAGACTGAGATGCCATTTCTGTCTCCCTTGGAGGTTCTGCATGATGGAGATGTCCAAATAGACTGGGTGCAACTGCTTAACAGTGCTCCGTCTGAGTCAGTTCAGTGGCTCCTTGTGTGGGAAGTTAAGTACGAGCCGAAGTCATTGCAGGATCAGTTGGGATGGAGGTTTTGTTCTGAGCCTAATCCTTATATATAGAGGAGTTTTACTTTTGGTTAATATAGAAATTCCTAAAGGAGGCTGAAGACGGCAGTGAAGAACAGGCTTGACTATTAAAGAGCAAATTCAAAATAGCACTGGAGAGAAAAACATGCTGTCCATTCCTGTAATGAAATGATCAGAGATAAAATAAAATTACTTCACTTTTTAAGAAAATAAATCCAAAATACATGTCCCTTCAAAAGCCATTGGCCTCGGAGCATGACGTGGTCTAAACAAACCCAAAAATACCATTCCTGAATTAGTCTTTACTTCTTTGTTGTGTGTGAGGAGAAGGAGTGATTGCCAGGCGTATGGCCCACTGCTGGTGCAAGAGCTGAGGAGTACATACACTGATGTTTTGTGGTGGTAGCTGTAAATAATAAGAATAATGCATGGAACTAGAAAATGCTGTTTCATTATTCAAAACATATTCAAAACATATTCAAAATTTGCTGCATCCATGACATCCATAACACAGACAAATATTTTATAGTGCTAGATTAAGCACTTCTAAAATGATTTGTAAAGACTTCTTGATTCTTGTCTTTGGTTTTCCTTAATATACATATTCAGTAGGAAGTGAAGTGCTCATATTCTGATCTTTTTCTATTAAAAAGTTCCCATTATAAACGGAAAAATTGTTCTACATTAACTAGCCCTTATTAGAAGAAGATCTGATTTCAATGAATTGCACTGCAAGTGGATAATTTTTCTGATAAATATTTCTCCTTCAGCATCTTTCCTCTACCTGTTTACCACCAGGAGGTGTAATTAATGTGTAATATAGACAGCTGAGGCTATTCAGAGCAGCGACATGCATTGCTATGGCTGTATTTATGTCACTGACCAAAGGAGGCTGCAGTCCACAACACAGAAGAAGACTTTATAGGGGTGAATTAGCTCCATGCTGAGAAGTACCTTCTGTAATGGTTAAGTATCTTACTAAGTTTAAAAAAATACATATGCTAAGACAGTAATGGTAAGCAGGTAGTTTTTTTAGAAAAATATTAAGAAACTTTAATGTATTCAATTAAAAAAAAAATTGGCAAATTCTTATATGCTCTAGGACCTGCTTTGTAGGAAGGGATGCTGTTCGGTATCCACAGTACAATAGTGTAGGTTTGGCTTTGCAGGGATCTCACTACCTCAGCCCACCCACAAGCCTGGCATTCAGATCTGGGTAAGACCAGCTGTGCTCTCGGCTTTTTCTCACCTCCAAAAGGGGTGCCAGTAGGTTTCTTTTAAACCTAGGCTATTCAGATTATACTAATTCAAAAATACATAGAATACATATTTATACTAGTCCCATGTGAATCATACAAAACAATATGCTGTATATCAGTACAGGAATATCACTGACAAAAAACTGAAGTCCTACATTCCTATGTGCTTCTTGCACTATTCCAGCAAGTTGTTTTAAACATAAAAGTAGTTAAACTGATTTCTACTCAGATAACTAAAACCAAGCACCTACTTAAATCCCACTTTTGTGATAGTACCATTGGCAATGAAGTGGGGCTGTGGTCATGTCGGTGACTTCCTTGAAGTAGTCACATCTTTACAAGGTGGAAAGAAACTTAGAAGTACTTTGGTTCTGTAACACTTTTTTGCTATATTACCAAGTGCTTGACTGAAAAACGCTGCCCCACTGTGCATCAGTCTCACTTCTAATCATGGACCTTTCCTCCCTTGCCTTCCTCCCATGATGCTGTTCCTCTTGAACAAACTCTAAAATGTTCATATTTCATGAACACTTGAGGCATAATATTTATAGATCAAATATCCGTATCTTCAGAATTAAGAATGAATTATTTATTGACTGTGAACCCATCTGTTGTTCTCCAGTATCATCCAGATAGCTTAAATGTCTGAGATGAAGCTGAATTTGCTTTAATGCTATCCAGACATTGAATTAATGATGAAGGTGATCTCTCCAGTGCAAGCTAATGAAGGTCTTGTTCTAAACTGTTTTTTAAAAGGCTTTTAAGCATGTTAAAAATACTGTATTTTAAAATTTTGCATAGATCTAATGCCTAGCCCAGGTGTGATGCTTTCGAGGTCTCTGCAAAGTTATTTGAATATGAAATGCCTACGAGTTTCTGGGTAATATTTCAAACAGTATTCAGGGCAAAGGGTAACATCATGAAGGTGAGCTAGAGAGGGTCAGCATGGGAGTGCTTCAGTGGGCAAGATGGGGAAAGGGGGTACATTCACCTACCAAGGGACTGGGTGATTCTGTCCATTTCCCAGATCGTTTCCTCCTGCCCAGTCTGTGTCCTAGTGTTATAGACCATCTCGATCCTCGGGATGACCGACAGGAGCGGGGAAGGGAAGCCCACCAGCCAGAGGACCGTGTGTATGGTTGCAACCAGAGCAGCCCAACCATGTGGGGATGACTTGATGCTACCAGTGGGTGTCACTACAGACCGTGCTTTGGAGACCCGTTGCAAGCTTGGCATTAGGGGATGGATGGAAAAGGGCTGAAAAGCGTTAAATTAGAGTTTGTTTTACCTGTGTGTATTTTACTGCATTTCTAAACAGGCCGTGAAGCGGTTTTTGAAACAGGAGTGCAAGTGTCACGGTGTGAGTGGATCATGCACTCTAAGGACCTGTTGGCTGGCCATGGCAGACTTTAGGAAAACAGGAGATTATCTGTGGAAGAAATACAATGGAGCAATTCAGGTGGTCATGAATCAAGATGGCACGGGTTTCACTGTCGCTAATAAGAGATTTAAGAAGCCAACTAAGAATGACCTGGTATACTTTGAAAGCTCTCCAGACTACTGTATCAGGGACAGGGATGTAGGTAAGCCTCTATCGTTACACGTGAATGGTTTTATTTCAGCCATTTGTACTTTGAAGGTCAAAAATTATCATCATTATTGAGAGTGTGTGTGTGTGTGTGTGTGTGTATGTATATATATAAATCCATGCATGTACAAGAACAATAGCTCCTTGATGTCGCTAGGTGTATGACAGCCAGTTTTCTAAAATAATTCAACAGTTTATTCCAGGTGCTGTGGAGCCCTGGAGATGCTGAAAGGCAAAAGATGGTTTTAGGACAAGTTTGAATTATGCTCTGGAGTCAGGTCCATACTGTACACAGCCACAAACACACTTCTATGACATAGCTCACTCCAGAGCTGCCAGATGTAACTAACAGCAGCCCCAAGTCCCGTGATGTCCCTATGATACCACCTCCTGTCACATTGCTTCTCCTCCATATTGTTATGCTACTGCTGCAGACTCCCAAGAGAACAGTGTCCTCCTTTATCTGCACATTCCCCACAGTTCGCTGTGGCCTGTGGACCCCCAGCTGTAGACATACTTCACCCCATTGGTAATGTAGGAGGTACAGCAGCTTGGTGAAAACCACGCTTGCACCATTCAATGCAGCTGTCAGTAAGGTGGTGCACGACAGCTGGAGGATGTGCAGGTGGACGAGAGAACCGAGGTTGCTGCGAACTGCATCGAGTGACGCAGCTGTTTATTGCTCTTCACAAGACAGTGTTGGCTCCGTCCGTGGTAACCATCACGTTTTCTGAAGTTGTGCCAGCCCCAGTGGGAAGAGGTCACATTTCAGGGCTGCTATCAACACTGGTCTTTTTCTGCTTTCAGAGATTTCAGTAGAGACACACTTAAAGGTGTAACAGGATTCGAGGCATTGCCAAGCACCAGGAATCCTGCTAATGGTTCTTGACCCATCAATAGTATTTCCTGATGTAGCAATTAAAAACTAGCAACTAGAAGACCAGAAATTTGGAAAAGAGAGCCAGACTGTGTAATGTATGAGAGATGTTGTGGAACTAATTAATAGGTTGTATAACATACCAGATTGCACCCGGTATGACATATCCGTAAGTATCTGGACAGCAATGCAACTCAACTCTTCTTGGCACCGCTGCCTATTTACAGTCCAAGTTTACTTGGAATAAGCATTGCAAAACAACTGTACTTAAATAAGAACAATATGTGAAATCTTGGTCATGTACTATTGACTTCAGTGAACTCAGAACTGCATCCAGTACGCTTACGTTGTACCGTGTTTCTGGTTCATTGAGTAGTCAAGGTAATTGTAAATGTTATTTATGGCTTTTGCAGGTGATGCTTATTGCCTGCGCCAGCACATATTGTTCCTTGAGTAGTGACCAATACTGAGAAGTCTAATACTTTAATCCAAGTGAATAAATGGGCATATTGTGGCGTCGTGCAGAAACTAATGTGACTAACTTTGCAGACTAGGGTTTATTCAGAATTTTATTTCTTCAAGTTGCCTCGTTCATTGTAAACCCTGTGATTTCTTTCCTCAAAAAAGAAAAGCCCGTACATGACACATTTCCATGTCAAAAAGCCATGTAATAATCTTTGTACTAAGCCTAATGTCACCTGTCAGTATTGTAATTGTGGAGGAGAGTGGGCATTTTGTCCTGCAGTGTGTTACATGCGCTTGCCTGACACAGTCAAGCCTGCCCAGAGAGGGCAGAGTCTGACACATGCTTTCGCTCAGCTCAAGATAAGGTTGCAGATGAGGTGGTGTTTCTTTGCTGCCCAGAATTCAGAGAACGTGGGTGTTTGGAAGAGCACATTTTTGGCAAGCTGCAGGAAACCTTTAACAGGATGCGGGATGCCCTGCTGCTCACTGGAGCAAAGAAACAATCAGGTGAAAAAAACTGATCTGGCTTTCAGATCAGAGAGAGGTAAAATCAGCAGCTGAGCAGCATTTTTTCTTTATTACCTTCAGTTTGCCCTGTTGAGTGCTCCAGAATATCAGCCCTGTTAAATGACTGGAAATGAAATGAGATTGTGGAAATGGAGTTTGGAAATAGGTGCGGAGAATCTCAGTGTCAGCTAAATCTAATACCTCAGCGCTTTAGTATGCCCTTGATTACAGTGCTGCCTTTTATTCTCCAGAGAATTCAAGCAATTTACTGCTTCGGGGGAAAGAAAAAAAAGTATATTTGGCAATTGGTTAATTGGGACTGAACGAACGAAGGATTCCCAGAGCAAATCTTATGAATTGTCACGACTTGACCAGGCGACAGCTTCACAAACTGTAAAACGACCAAGCCAGTATCCTCAGTGTCTTGGGTATGCTAATACATATGAACCAGCACATTAAAGGTGTTCAAGGGTTGTATCACCATCAGCTTATCAAAAAAACCCACAAACCTTCTCTTCTGCCTTCGGAGCTTTTAGTAAGGGCTCTTCTTTTTGGTGGCGGGCAGCCCCCGTTGGGGGCTGAGACTGAATACCCCCCACTGGATATGGCAGTCTGTCTGAAGGAGGCAGCTGGACATACATAAGTGGATCACCACCACAACATGAAAATAGTGATATTATGATTTTGTTTCCTAGAAGGAAAAGAGGAATCGTTGCTTTCAGGAGAGATATAATATGTGGAAATCACTAACAGCAACTCAATAGCAAGGGAATGTAATAACTCATCCACCTCATGTCTAGCATTAAGATTTCACAACTTTTAGAAAAGGACCAAAGGAATTCACTTCACTCTGCTCACATGGATGCTGAAATAATTTTTCCTCACAATTTTGTACTCATAATTTTATAGAAACAAAGGTAGGACTTCCCAGAGGGCTTTTAAAAATCTTATCATGAACTTAGAAATTTCGCCCCGCTTGGCATGGTCTTCCTTTATATTATAATAATTTCCAGCTCCCTAGACTGGTGGGAGGATGGAGTTGGTGAGCATGTGTTGGCTGTTTGCAACTGTTCTGGTAGCAACAAGACTTCAGCTGTGTGAAGGTGGTGGTGGAGCAAAGAGGCAGGTTCTGTCTATGTGCAGATGGTTTCAGGCTGCTGCAGCAGGCCCTTAGGACCTGCTACAAACTCCTGTGCCATGTGCTTCAAGTCACCCATAGGTTTCTTCGGACACTTACCTGGTCCCAGTTTGGGCACTGTCAAAGTCAGCATTGCTGTCTCTGCCTGTGTGTAGGGTGTGGCTTGCGTACCTGGATTGTGGTGGTTAACTCCTGTGTCCCCAACAGGCAGACGGGGTGTTGTGACTGTCTCTGAGGACCCTCCACAACTGGTGTCCCATTGGAAAGCACTGAGGAGGTGCATGAACAGTGCTACAGGCAGCCCCATGGAGCTGCGTGTTGGGTGACAAACCACATGCCCAGGGTGATCTGCTTTGGGTCCCGCACAGGATTATCTTCATGTTAATTTATTTCCCTTGCTGCCCCATGTAAGAGATTTGCTGCATTTTTTAAATGAATGAGGCCAAGACCGGAGTGAAAGAAAATGTGAAACTAAAGTATAGCCTGCAAAGTATTTGTGTGGAGCAAGATGTGTTATGACTTGAGGTATGTAACCCATGGAGGGAAACCAGTCCTGATCTATGTCAAAAACTTCTCGCTGAGGTTAGCCGCACACAGGCAGTCCCTGTGCGACATCTTGGCCCGTATCTCCCAATTTACACATTTCAAACCTGTTGAGTGCAGTCCTAGCCTTGTGCAAGCTGATGGCAGAGCCTGCAATGGCTTCCACTGGGGCAGCAATCCCTTGAGCACTGTGCGGCAAGAGAGCAGCACAATCGCCCCAAGAGTCTCTGGGAGCTGAGAGGTTATGACAGCTATCGGTGGCTATGCAAATTATGACACAAGTTTACTCTAAACCGGCACTGGATGAGCTGTTTTTATAAGCACATTGCCGTCTCTCCCTTGCTGGCCTGGGAAAGCCCAGCCCCCCCAGACAAAGCTGCCTCCAGTCTGCGCTGCCTGATCTCTCCAGCCCTGCTGTACTGCGGTGTCGTATGTAGGTTCCACATGAATCTTTCTTGATTTAAAGCGTAGCTTCAGAGCTACTTTTCCTCCCCTCCCTTTGCTTGTGTGGAAACTAGTTTATTACTGTTGGGGATTTCACTGCTTTTTTTTTTTTTTAGGTGAAAGTCAAATAATGAACTTTATTGCTTGAAGCTGAATTTTTAATCAATAGAAATAGAAGGGAAAATCTCACATTATAAAGGAATAAATACATTTTTAGTGCTTTAGGAATGAGAGAAAATCTTTTTCAATTTACCGTATGTTTGCTTAAGAAAACAACTGTGCAAACCAAGAAGAAAGGGTTTGATGTACGGGCCGTGAAGTTGGCAGCATTAAAAGCTGTGGATGTTTTGGCAGTACAATGCTGTGTGTCGGCATGGCAATTCCCACACTTGAAATAAAAACAAGCTGCACAAAAACTTTTTACGAGTTAGAACATACTCCTGCCTCTGAAGTGATGAGGACGTGCATTACAGGTAGCAGGCAAAGATCGGAAAACTCCTCTGCCGTATTTTGTGTAGTGTCTTCTGCTGTCTTCATCACCTGGGTATCCATCTGAGTGCCCGCCAAGAGCCCACTAACTGCCCTGCCTGCTTGCTTCAGTCACTGCTCATTTTATTTCTCACTGGAAAAGCCGCAAACATGCTGAAGATGCTGTTTGAACTTTTAGAAAACGTTGGTTTTGCTCAGAAACTAAGCCCCTATATGAGCCTGTTTTCCCTTTTGTCACATTCTGTGGATAATTTAGTCTCTTCTCTTAGTGGCATAGTACATGTTGATGTTGTGTTGTGGGCAGTGTCAGGTGATACCGGCCTCTGACTATCTGTTAGCAGCTGAAGTAATTCTGGTTTTGAAGTCAGTGGCAGAGCTCCTGTTGAAAGCAGCGGGCATATCTCGCTCAGGCTCTCCTTCACTGTTATGTGATTTACCCAAGTGTCTGGAAATGAGAACTTTGGAGTTGGAAAGCAACCTGTGCCTTGGCTGAGGAATGTGGTTGGACCTTCCCTGGGGGAGCTCCTGCCAGGTGTGGGGCAGGGGTCTTCTTTCAGCCCCAACAGCTGGGTGGCACAGCCCTGCTCTGCTCCCAGTTAGGAGGCGTGCTGAGGTGGTGAGCATCTTTGCTTTCCCTCCACTGGGGGAGTGACGCCTGGCCAGCTGCTGCGTGACAGTGGCACAGCGAAAGCTATAGAGTGTCCATCTCGTTTCACACAAACCACATGCAGAAAGCAAAACACCGAGCATTTTGAATTCTAACCCAAATCAGAGTTGTTGGCGATTGTTGTCCTAGGCGTGCCGCGTTACAGAGCCCAGGCACGCTGGGACTTTGGGGCTGGGCCTTGTCAGCAGGGTAAAGCAGCATGCACAACAAGGGAGGTGAGGGGGAAGCCTGTGCAGGGAGGTGAGCAGGAATCCACACCCAATTCCTGACACAGTGTTAATCATGTAAGTTGCAAGCTTGGCCTTTGTACCTTATTTTTCGTTTGAGCAGAGGGTGCAGGAGAAGCGCCTATAGAAGTGGTTATTCAGTTGTATTTTGCACAGTCTGGGATGCGATGGAAATTGCTGTGGGCTGACACAAGCACCAGTACTTAGGTTCAGATATCCCAGCTGTTTGCACAGCATCGTGGATGGAGGAGAACATGATGGCTGGGAAGCAGGGTTTGGTTTATTTTCTGCCACAGGCTTCCTATGGGACCACAGGCAGATCATGTAGCTCTGCATCCTCTTAAACTCCTCAGCCCTGCCTAGATTAGTGGGGGCCACTGGAAGCCTCTCTTCCCCCTGTGTGGAGTAATTCCTGAAAAAAAAAGGATCTGGGAAAGGCATCACTGCTTTGCCTGTCATGCAGGTTGCCCTGGTGCAGCTGGCCTTGCAGGGAGAGCTGCATGGCAGAGGGCTTATTGGAGGTGGTGTGCACCCGTGTGGGTCCTTGCTGGTGGTATCCCTCCTCCTCCTCCCTGGGATGCCCTCACAGGATGCAGGTGCCACACCGGCTGTGGGAACAGGAGACTGGAAGCTACTGCTGGTTTCCTGGTGCACAGCTTACCCGATGCAATCCATCACTGGTTTTTCCTTCAATGTGAGGTGTACCCCCAGATAGCAGAGACTTACTTTAAAGTGCTGTTCAGCTGCATCCCCAAGGATGCTATGCAGCGTGCCGGTCCATGGGCGGTGGCAGCTTAAGCAGGCTCAGACCCTGAGGAGAGCTGGGATTTATCAGGCTGCAGGTGCAGGAATCTGCCTCGGTCTCCATTGAGCATGTCTTCTCCTCCCTCTGCCTTTTCCCTCTCGGGTGGTTCAGCAGTTCTCCACTTGGCCGGCACAGAAGCACCTTTGCAGCACAGGACCCATGAGCCGGGCTATTGTCTCTGCTGTCAGCAGCAGCTGGCAAGTGGTTCCCAGGGTGGGTGGCTGGGGAGGCTGTGGGGATCTGCTGATTCCGGGGGGCAGGTGGCCACGCAACACCCTTCTTCTGCTCTGCCCACAGCAGACCAGGACCAGCAATTTGATGTTGAAGCTTTCCAGTGACTATTTAAATATGGGAGAGAAGGCTGAGGTGCCTTCTAGGGACTGGAATAGTCCTCCAGGGCAGCAGTTGAAGCCTGTCCTGACTTAGATGCAGAAGGAGCAGAATTTCCCCCACCGTGGCTAAGAGGCTAAATCATGTGTTGGTCACATGAAAAACCCACAGTCTGAGACAGTGACTTTACTCAAGGCCCTGAGATCACTCACTGCCTCAGTGGCTGGGCCCAGGCCCAAAAAGACATGAGGTCTCCCTGGTGCTGGGGACAGAGGAACAACAAATACTTGTATGTTGTGAACTGCTTCAGTACAACAGCAGCAGTAGTGTATACAACCAGAAGTACAGCACGAGGTGGGGGTGAGGGGGTGGGATGGGATGGGATGGGAAAGAAAATTAGGATTTATGCACCTCAGATTTTTAATAATTACAGATTAATTATAGCTTAAGTTTTATTCATTAGGATTGGTTTGCTATCATAGCTCATGCAGATTTGAATTGATGTCTGCATGTATTTTTTTTCTTTGAGAAGGTATATTGTTCATGTTTAATGTACACCTGTGAATACACTTTGTGAAATGTTTTCAGCTAGTTTAATGACCACAGTCAATACTTAGGGAATCCCATTTTGGCCAAGAACAGAAGACTGAAGCTATAATTTGGTCTAGGGAAAATGTCAGAACAATGTTCATCTCTTGGATATATCTGGAATTGATTTATAATTGCAATATGTAAGGAATTAGGTGAAGCAATGAGTATTCATCAAGTTTTTGGATTGGTGGTAATAATCTGTCAAGAGCTGTGGTGTAGATCCTAAAGTGTGCTCTAAGTGTCTGTTAGATAAGCAGCAGCTCCTATGTGGTACAGCAGCTGTTCAGGCTATGAGACATGCCTTAAAGAGCCGTTTTGCGCCACGTCGAGATGGGCAGAGGCACTTCAGCCACTCCAGAGAGGTTTTAAGAACATGAAGAGGTGTGATGTGCTTCCATACCACTCCTTCTGTCCACAGCAGGCTGTAATTTACTTTCTTCTAATCTCTATGAAGAAAGAGGAGAAGAACCCTTTGTGCTTACCCCACAAAGATGAGAGGTGCATAGAGCAGCCACTCTTCAGCTGCCACCTGAACTTGGTGGACACAGGGGCCAAGGGTGGAATCAGCAGCAATGCCAAGCAGTTGGGGTGCTTCTGCACTGATTTCTGCAAAGGCTTTAACCACTGGCAGCACAGTTATTCTGTCCATCTTGTCCTTTGCAGCCACCAAATTTAGCAGTCTCCTCTTTCCCAGCCATCCCCTGCCCACCCAGAGCTCCCTGGCAAAGCCCATGGGCTCCTGAGCACCATGGGGGTGCTCTTCCTGGGCACCCCATTTCACACAGCCCTGGGGGACTGGACACGGGGGCAGGAGGGGGCTGCACAGCTGCCTTGGGGAAGGTATCTGCTTGCTGGAGAGGAAAAAGGTGCTACGGAAAGATGAAGCAAAGCATGATGATACTAACCATCAGGCAGAGCCTTCAAGTATTTGGTCGATTTTACCCCTTCTCATCTCCAGACCTGATTTCTACTAAGAATTTGAGAATTTGAGAGCAATTTTACCTTATTATAGGCATTTCTATGGCTTGATATTGAATCCTGGGTGATGTGATGTTGAAGGATCAAATGCATTGCAAACTATCTCTCCCGTACCTATTTTTATATGCTTTCTGTCCTTCCTTAAAATCCACCTCCTGACCTTTACTGCGTTTCCTTTGTAGGATCCCTCGGGACAGCTGGTCGGGTTTGTAACCAGACCTCCCGCGGCATGGACAGCTGTGAAGTGATGTGCTGTGGGAGAGGTTACGACACCTCCCGCGTCAGCAGAATGACAAAATGCGAGTGCAAATTCCACTGGTGTTGTGCCGTGCGATGCCAGGACTGCCTAGAAGTGGTAGATATTCACACCTGCAAAGCACCAAAGAGCGCTGGCTGGATCTCCCGGACATGATGCACCAGCTACTGATGCTTGAGGACCACAGCCTTTGCCCTTTCTGATCCGTGCAGGGAATGCATCTGAGATCTCTACTTTTATGCCAGTTTTGCCTTTGTCTTTCATTGCACAGAACATGCTGCATAATTAACACAAACTTGGCAGAATTTACTTTCCATTTCTGCATGACAGTGTTGCTGCAGAGTTGTCTTTCCATAAATTGATGCACCTCTGGAAGGACGTACTTCTGCTGGGACTCTTCCACCCAACACGCAACTCTGCTCCGGGTTCCCTGTAGCAATTCTTTCCTGCCATCAGGAACACAGCAAGACACAAAGATGGGGCATTTCACACACACACAAAAAAAAAAAGGGTCACCACCATGAACTGCATGGGCTGAGCTTGCTCAAGCATCTTCGAAAGGAGCTTGTGCTGGTCACACTGGTGCCCTGGATAAAGTTCTTGGGAAGCATCAGTTGGTGATTCCTCTATGAAAGAAAATTTGAGGCCAAGCTGGGTGAGAGGCTTTACTGGAGGGATGTTTGTCTGTCCCCAGTGGACTAGAGTTTGCAGCGAGATGCCCCTGCCGAGGCCACCCTGGCCACTGTTAGCACGCTATGGCTTCCTGTGGGGCAGAAATTGGCCCGTGGCAAAAAGCAAAGGAAACTGAAGGGAATGTATTCAACCACATTTTCATAAACTATTAAAAAGTCAAAGCAAATGTCTTAGTTACGTATTTGTGAAAATTTGCCCTAAAAGCTTTTAAAAGATCATTAATACTGACTGCTGAGGTTTTTTGCTGTCTGAAGGATGGAAGAGAAGAGATTTGTTTCTCAGCCTAGTGAGAGCTGGGTCTAGGACTCTCGGCTACCTAAGGATAAGGTTTCCTATTTTTCACTTACCGAATAAGCAGAAAAATGTTTGCAGAAAGCTGGTGGAGAAGGAAGTGATCAGTTGATGATCAGTAATGATCGGGTTTCTAAAGAATCTATCAACCTCTATGTTCTTTAAAATGTAATAAATCTATTAAATGTGTTCCAAATGGTACTTCCCATACAGAGGGGGGGTTCCAATGAGATTCTCTGAATACGTTCTGCAAAAACTTACGGCTATGACTAAGGGTGCACTGGCCTTTGATGGAGGCGGTTAAAGGTTGTGCCAGGTTCGTATGATGGGCTGGGATCTGCACAACAAAGTGCTGGAAGGAGGTGCAGGTTCACGAGGCCCAGAAATCGCAGCCTCACTGAGGGAAGCTGGGTCCGATAGGGACCAGCCAGAGACCAGCAAATGAGCCAAGACGAAAGATGGGTCATGTGCCGCTAAGTCTAGTAAGGCTCTGGAAAAGCACCCATGAAGGGACAAGACAGGCAAGGCAATGAAAAAATAACATAGGAAAAGGAGGTTGAATGAGAGACGGAACCTATTGTAGATGCAGGTGAAATTTCCATATGAAAATTAAAAAGACTGGAGGAACCCCAGTGTGTACAAACAGTGCATGAAAAAAATAATAGACAAGCAGCATACCATGGCAATAAAGTAAGTTATGTTCAGGGTTGGTTTTTTTTGTTGGTATTTTTTTCTTCAAAGACTAGTTAAAAAGAATGGGGGTTTGCATTCAATAGTTTTGAGAGAGCAGTCATTTACATCTGAAAGGCTTTGGAAAAAGTTTGTATCATTAAAATGGGCAAGTCACCTCCCAAAGACACAGCTGGCATTGAAAGATGAGGAGGATCCAGAAGGATCTTTATCTGGTCAGTAAGAGAGCGTTTCAGTTCCTGTATATGGCATTAACGTAATGATCACGACTAGAAGTAAGAACAATCTCTCTTCCGGGTGTGAACGAGCTGCTGGTGGGAGCAGCCCTGCCAGCATGTTGGTGTACAGCATGTGCATGACACGCACACACAGCGTGCACGTATGGTTACAGGTTCGGTTCAGTGGTTATACTGTTAGCCTCATTACTGCTGGCAGTTCTGGCGCTGGGCTGGAAGAGGAAAATTTCAAACCCTAATTGTATTTAAAGGTGAGCTCCAAGGAAAATTTTTATTAGGATTTCATTGTGAAATTAAATCTGCCTGTAGTTCTCGCCTTGAGCCTTGTCACATTTTAAGCTTTAATCTAAGAACTTAAAGACAGTACAATATTTTAAAATTTTTTTTGTGCCAGGTTTTTTGAAAGATTATGGGACCCTTTGAGTTGTCTACAAACTTCCCATGTAATGAAGCTGAAAATATTTCAATGTACTGGACAAAAGGAAGCCTCATTCCTATGAGGAAACTTGTTCTAGGTAGTTGAATAAAAGGTAGTGAAATCAGATCAGTTCATAACTCCATCATTTGGTTTTCACACCAGAAAACAAACCCCCTTGAATTCTGCAGTCCCAGGTAAAGTGGGACATTGTATTAAAGATGGAACTTTTATTCCCCAACCTGGTCCTCTGCCTCCTCCTCCTCCACCAAGGTACATCTTCTTGCTCTGAACTTTCCCCTAGTCTCAGGGACCTGTGGCTTCTGAAGGCTGGTCTTCCCAGTAAGATGGTGGCACTGAGTCCCTTGGCCTTTTCGGTGTCCTTTGTCCCCAGCTCCCCTGCCCCGTCCAAGCAGCAACCCCACCGCAGGTATGCACAGCAGGCTGAATTTTGTATTTCGCTAAAGTGCCGTATTAATAAGCTGCAATGCAATGCCTCCACCAGATTCACCTCACCAGAGGAAAATCAGAAAGTTTTGCAGCACAACAAACGTGTAACTGCCGATCTGGCCAATTATTTGATTACATTTTTTTTTTCTGTATGATTTCTTTTTAAAAAAAAAAAAGAGCTCAAGGTATGCTTTTTGCAGCTGTAAAGCATTTCTGCTGCCTCTTCCATAAATAAAGCACTCCTGGCTAGGAAAGGCACATCCTCAACCTTCAGCTAATCAAACAAACAAAAAAAAAACCAAAAAACCAGCAGCAGACTCAGACAAGGCAAATGAAATAATCCTGTATTTTGTTCTGTGGAATAAATTTACTCATGTATTTAGTCATGAAGAGGAAACAGCTGTCCCTAGGCAGACACTTTAGTGTCAGAATAATGCTATCTGAAACAAAAGGTTGTAGGATTTTTTTTTTTTAAACATGCAGTCCAGTTTTCTTGAGGGAGTTCCCTTTAATTTGCTGCATGAAACCGGAATCGAGCAGAGCTCTGCAATGCTGTTAGCCTGCCAAGCTTTGGGGGATTGCTCCCTCCCCATGATTTTCTTTTTTAACAAACTTCAGCGTGTTGAGCTGTTTTAGGAGAAATCTCAGGAGAAAAAAAAAAGGTGTATTTTTCTTTTACCACATGGAAAATGTGGAATGACTTTTAGGAACGGCAGTGTATGTTAGGGCACGTGGTTTTTGCATCTCGAGATTGTTCTGTTGCTTCTCGCTTTCCTGCAAAACCATGTAAACCCCATTTGCCCATCTCACCCTGCCCTCCCATCCCTGCGTAACTTTCTTTGCAGATGTGAATTAGAAATAAAATACCGCATGTCTGGTACTGTGCTGCATGGATGCCCAAATCACGCCCGAATTCGGCAAGCAGCTGGCAGCCCCTGCCTGCAGGCTTCATGCCCAGCCACTTGCAGGACTTGGTGTATACTGGCAAAGGGGAAATGAACATTTTACTGGGGATTAGTGAAGATCTGGGGCTGGGGCTGGTGCTTTTGCTAGGAAAAAATAGCTCTTAATCCAGCGTGGCAGCATGAAGCTTTCCAGTGCTTGCTTCTCTCTGTGGGTTTTGCTTCTCCCCCTTAGGAAGGGCTACAGCCTCCCTGCGCAGGTGACGGCCACCTCTGAGGGCAGAGGCAGTTTTGCAGGCACATGTGAGAGCCTGCAGGTTTCTCCTGCCACTTTGAATGACACGAATGAGCTTGTGTTAGTATCCCAAAGACAGCAGCAGTTCACGGGCTGTAATGACAAACATGGTGGTGGTGGGTTTTTTGTGTAACAGCTCATTTGTCTGATTAAATGGACGTGACTTCATAACACAAGCTCTTCTCTTGTGTGAAAGAAGCAGACATATATGAATCGATACAGTGACTGCTCTTCCTTCGTTGTTCCAGGGGTGCCTCTCTGCTCCTGTGGTGGAGGGAAGGCCAGGTGGCATGTGGGACCAGTGGCTTCCCTGCACACTGTGCCTGCACTACAGCCGCTGGGGTTTTCAAGACCTCTGTGCGGTGACAACCACACCAGGTGTGAAGGGGGGTGTGCGGCTTGTGCAAGGTGTGCAGCTGCCTTTGGACAATTGTCTTTTCTAGGCTTCTGCAACACAGGAAAACTCCTGATATTTCTGGATATGTCACACACACCTCTCCTCTCTCTCACCTGGGAAAGCTGTACATCTGCCTGGTGGGAGGTGGCCAGCTTGCCTTACCTGAGACTCTGGGGGTCTCCCCTTTCTTGTTCTATGCAGGTAACAACATAAAGAGACAACGTGCATCCAAATTGTATGAGGTTGTCTTCAAAGATAAAAACAGGAACTGTTAACACTCGGAGTTAAAAAGCAAACCCCTCCCCAAATCTGCAAACTGAAGATTTGGATGAGTTCTTATCTGGAACAGATTTCCAGAAGGCTCATCTTTGCACTAAGCCAGAGGCTTTCCATCATTATAATCACGGGCTGTGTTTGCCTCCTGATCCAAGCCATGCTGAAATTCACAGGAAACGTGTCAGAGGCAGAAAAGCCTAAGGCAATGAACTCTGCCCAATGAAAAGGAAAATCCTTTTGTCTGACTCGCCTAGTCTCTCAGATGCCTAGAATTACAACCAGAGCTAAACAGGTATTTTCTAGATAAAATACATGGCTCATTACTGCTTCTGCGGGAGATGGATACTAGACATAGTAGAAACAGAACTACATATAACGATATTTTTGAGTTCGTAGAAGTTCCCCACAGGACAAAGGAAGGATCTGATTCTTCCAGGAGTTAAGCATTCTTTTTCATCAGATGATCACAGACAGTAATTCAAATCCGCACAAATCATAATTCACATTACCTCTTCCTTTATCAGAAGGCCAAACTATGACCTCAGTTGCTGACAAACATGGACATTTATATATAGTTAGATATACACTGATATGCAAATGTATTTACATATTAGGGCTGTTAACCACAGCAATTTGTTCTTTTGGAAAAAATAACATATATATAGATGAACTTTGTACATATAAATGAACTTTGAAAGGTTTTTGAGGTAGCTGGGAGTAAGCGGCACAAAGTGGCACAGGACAACAAGAGCTGACTATGCCTGACCCTTCCGATTTTCACCAACCTTAAATAATTCCAACAGCTCTGTTGTGAGGCAAACGAGTGACGATTATCCTAGAGATAGGTAGGAGCACTTGCTGTAAAGGTGGCCATTCTGGCAATTCAGATACAAAGCCGAGAACACCAATATTGGCCCATTTCACCCTTCCACATGCTGTCCACTAGCAATCCACTATCTCTTATCTTCTCTGACATTAAATGTAAGCCGTACTAACTTCAACATTACAGTGGACTGTTTTGCAGGAATAATGGCCAGAGATGAAAAACCTGTAACGAAATCCCCAGCAGCAATATACCTCACCAGTTTCAGCTGGCCTTAGTTAGCCATGATCTTCTGTGTGCTCCCTCAGGTCTCATTCTTGGAGATGATTTCTCCTGGCATGGGGCTGTCATTTTCCTCCTAGCACAGCAGTGTGTGGCTTAATGCAGTGCCATTGCTCACTTGGATGATAACCTTTCTTCTACGTGGCCTCATGTGTCCATGATCAAGGCGGCAAAAAATAATGTAATGCATCTCCTGCTGTTCAGAAACACTTCCCTTTTAAACCAGCTCCAGTAATGGGAGTTTTGCCTTTGCTCACACTGCCTCATTGATAAACAAACTTACCTGCTGGTGATCGCAGTCCCTCAAGCTGCTCAGCATTTTTACAAGAACGGCAAAATTGAACCACTGAAGTGGCATTTTTGATCTGCCACATCAGGTTTATGCTTCCTTATCTGGGAGAGGAGTTGAAAAAAAAAAAAATCCTTGAGGCATCTGTAAGGACGTACTTTCAATTCTTGACAGTCAAGACTACTTGCTTCAACTTCCAGATCAAATTCTTGATCTTAGAGCTGGCCTCGTGCATTAGCAGAGGTGTCTGCAGGAAGTTTCCATCTACAGCAGCTAAGTTATAAATGAATACTTTGTCTGAACCTCTCACAGCACAAGGGTAAGATTTCCCGAGGTAAGCACTAATGATGAAACGCCAGCCTCTTTATTAATTGTGCATGAACCAACTCCAATTTTCCTAATGAGCTCCTGGTCTCAAGCAACAGTTTATAATGCTGATGTTTAATCCGTACAGGAGGAAGTACCTGCTTTTTGATACTTGAATAATACCAGCAATGCAATGAAAACCCAGCAAGAAGTATGTGAGAGCATGAACGCAATGATCACTCACTACGGGTAAATTTGTCTTCAGTTCTCTGCCACTACTTATGCTTTGTTCTGTAGACAAGAGAACAACACATGGAGCTTCTGGAAGTACTTGAAAAAACCGTAGTGTGAAGAAAAACTGTCAAGTACATGGACCTTTTGAAAATTCAAATGAAGATAAAACTGACCTCTGTGCAGGGGTGAGAATCAGAAGCCCAAGGCCATCCAAACTGCCTGGAGAGCCCAAAGCTGCTTTAAGCAAGAACTCATCTAGACTGTCTGTAGCAGTGAGGGCTTCACCCTAATTGAACTCCGTAAGAAAATACAGTGATACTGTTGCTTAATTGTAAAGTTATTAGTGTTTTTTCATTAACTGAATGGAAAGCCAAGCCCTAGCTGTGGCGAAGCACGTACACCACACATGTTTAAGAATACAATCTGAGCTTTGAAGAAGAAGCCAAAAGACAGCAATGCTGCAATACACAAAAGTTTATTTTTAAGTTTTTCTTTTCTGAAGGCAAAATATAATAGAACCTAACATCAATGTATTTTGTACAACAAAACAGTTTTTATATGAGAACAGACAATCCATGAAGAGTTTTTAAGTCTTAGAACTGCTTCCCTTTTTTATCATGCTTTCTTGTGGTCAACAAAAAGTTGGCACAGAAGATGTCGTGGCAGTCAGTCAGCAGGCGTGCTTCCTCAGATCCTCGTCAGCTGGTGCCAAAGACTGGAGGGCAGGATACTTTCTACTTTTTCCATCACAAAATTTAAAGGGGCAAAGAGAGTGCTGAGAAACTGCAAAGAACACAAACACATTCAGGTCAAAATTCAGGAAACAATACACTTCAAAAGAAAACTTTCCAGTAAGAAATTCTTGCTGTGTTTCTCTATAAAATCCTCCAGCATGATAAAAAATGATGTAATTCACACATAAAGACTTTCTGCCAAATTCTGAGCCTTGCATACATCCAGATTTCTGAATTTTGCCCCATTTTTATGAAGATCAAAGAGATGAACTACAAAAGTTTTCACACATCCCACATCCTAGATTCAGACTTATACTGAAGCCACTAAAAGCTCAAACCAAAACCTACTGAAGGGAAAGAGAGACTTCTTCAGAACAGCAGCATCTGCCAGACCACCTCTCGGAGACAAAGGTGTGTCTTTCTATTCAACGTTTAAAATGGTTCTGGGTTATCTACAGCTCTGCTATATACACTGAGGCGCCACTAACTGGAATTTATCTTAAGATCCTCCCTCTATTACAGAACACAGTTGGCCACGTTGAAAGAGGTTTCAGTATATTAATAATAGCACAAGCATACGTGACAGAAATCAAGCGAATAGTGACCATTTTTTCACAGAAAAATAACCCACTGCCAGCTACATATCTCAGAACTCAGGTACTCAAAGTACTCCCAAAATCCTGGGAAATCCATATCTGTACTTTACATTAATTGTGATTCAATGTACATATCACATACAGCTATGTTGGAGCCCTATATTTGTATCAGAGTACAGTAATATGCACAGAAGTCAACCACCTCAAGACTGTGAGCCCTGGGGCTTCTAACCATTCAGTCTGAAGTGTTTTTGCTAAAAATAAACAGTTCTGTTTGCCACTGATCAGCAAAGAGCTGCAAGAGGGTCGTGCTTCAGTTACTGCTCTGCAGTCAGCAGGAAACATGCAAACTCCACCTACTGCACTGGTGTGTATGATGTGAAGTCTGCTTGGTAGGTCAGTATTAAAGCAAATTTGGTGCTGGATGTGTTCTCTTTTTGCCCAAAAGAACTCTCTCTCCTGACAAAAGAGAGCATCAGACTTCATACATAAATGCACTTACAACCCTTCTCATGTTCTGAATTTGTCCCATGTACCTTCAAGGTCAGGTTGGACAGGGCTCTGGGCAACCTGATCTAGGTAAAGATGTCACTACTCACTGTAGGGGGGTTCGACTAGATGACCTTTAAAGGTCCCTTCCAACCCGAAGCATTACGATTCTATGATATTTAGGCACTTAAAGGATGCACACTTGGGGGTCACTCCAGAGAGTAATTCTACCCATCCCAGGACCAGAACTGTCCTTTGAAATTGTCTCTTCCCTCTCTAACCCCAGCTGCAGAGGGAACTGGGATCGTTGAGCCTTTGTCTTCTCCCATAAAGCAAGGAGGACTGTGGCACAGTGAGGTGCACTGGCCTGCCCCAGCCACGCTCCTGAACTGCTAGCACAGCTCCTGACACAGTTCTGGCCCATGCCAGTTAGTCTCTCCTCAAGAAAGCCCAGGCAGAGTCTGGGGATAGCACAGGGAAGTGACAGTTCCCAGCAGCCAGTGAGGATGGGGCCATCGTGCCTTTGAAGGGAGGGGACATTAGAGGTACAGATGTGAACTGTCATGTGTCACTTGCCTGTGGAGCCACAGAACAAACTATTTTAATAGTTAATACAGACATGTCCTTGGTCTCTAACTTAGGGTCATAAGAGTCTAAATTTAAGTATGAAAACTGCAGTTTCCAAAGTTGTTACAGCTCCGTGTGCTGCTGAAACATACCTATATATGGCAAATGTATTTTAAATCTTTCAGAATTTCAATATCCAACAGCCAGATATTACAATCACTTCATGGTATCAAGCAACAAAATTTCTGCAACAGTTTCACTGTTTACCAAAATGGGCTCTGTGCAGAGTTTTACTGTAAAAATGTGTGATGTTTACAATGCTCATGCATTTTAAAGGCAATAGTAAGCATTTGATTCTTTCCTCTTGGACATGTTTGCATTAAATACAGACACTACATCATGGACAACTTGTGCAGCATGGAAAAAACAGGTAACACCATCACAGGTAACAATCAGATTTTGTTATAAGCACAGGTTGAAGAAAAAAATCCCAACTGAAGGTGAACAGAGTATTTCAGTTGTAGTGCTGAAGGTCAAGCTGTGTAACGTGAATTGCAGCTGAATTAATGTTAACACTGACTTACCTAATCATAGAGTTGGCTATTACTGTTTCAAGTGACTTGGCCCAAGCAGAAGCATTCCCTCTAGTTAAGCTGTGAACTGCGTAAATATCTCCCTTTTTTAACAAATGCAGAAGGGTCACTAGAGAGTATTTTCTGCTCTTTGAGTAGTGCTTGTAAGCCTGCACCATCGCATCTACTTGGATAACACTCAGCTTTGTAACCAGTGCAAATTACATACTTGTTAAATCAATGAAACAGGAATAATTTGCCAGACAGTAAGTTTTATTGCAATGCGTAGGAATTTTGTTGCTGAAGTAGTCGATTGTATCGTATAACAAACTCAGCAAACTATCTGTAGCTACAAGCCAAGTTTTTCTCCACCTGGCAAATTAGTTGGTCTACAAAATACATCTAAATTCATGGATACCAAAGTCTGGCTTCAGTGAAGTCCAAGCAAAATCTTTGCTGATAACAAGAGGTTCAGGATGCCACCTACTCTTTTGTACAAGACTACGTGAACAACATCTGTGTGGGGCTAGATGGCCCTTGGAAAGCTCCTGGTGCTCCTGTCCTCAGACAGCACTGGCAGAAGAAGCCTATCTGGCTTGTTTGCCACATGGTAGCTTAGTTTGCATTATATGTTTTTCTAAATTTTTTTTTAATTTTTTTTTTTCCTTTCTTTTTGACACAGTTTTTTTTCCACATGGAACATAAAATCAGCACCAGCAGTAAAGAATTCAGGGTGGGAGACCCTGTAAAAATTTTAATATTATTATTTTGTATTTTAGAAGAAAACTATCAACTTGTCTATTTTAAAGCTGGCAGAAAGCAGCTTTTTTGGAGCACCTCTGAATAGCACCACTTGATTGAAACAGATACGCGCAAGTATGTTTTCCAGCATTTCCAGCACGTGGTTGGTGTTTGCACGGAGGAACTGATGATTTATTGCTCAGTCCCTGTGACGGGATCTACACGTTCCCTGCCTCAGTGTCTGTACAGGTCCAAGCTGGGCAAACCTGCTTATTGAACTGAGATCTCATCTGTCATACAGGAAATAGTGACACAGATCCCAGTCAGTGATATCAGGCAAAGGAAGAAATCAAATCAGAGAAAAATTAAGTCATTCAGAAGTTTCACTCCTTTTAAAAATTTAACTAGGCACAACACTTTTAGACACGACTGTTGATTCAAATCATGTAGTGACCCCCTTGTTAATACAACTCTCAATTTTATTTAAGATACATTCTTATTACTATGAAAGGAACTTACATATTTTTAATGATTTCCCAGTTATTGTTATATTTCTTCATGCCAATGAAAGAAATTCAGTACTACCAACACTGTGCTGAAAATTTCATCCAAGCCATGCAATCAAAAATTTGTTCTGCTCGCATTCGTATCTTAAGTGACTTCCAAAAGCCTTTTGTTAGAAAGCCTAGCAAAAATTAAAACCACAAGCTATGAACTTGCTTCTCCCTAATCGAGTGAAAATGGTAAGATCTACTGTCATTTTAAAGTTACTTATATTCAGTCTGAGAAAACAATCAAAGAAGAACTGTAGTCTTTCAGTTTTGTTATGGGAAGAGTCAAGCTTACTTCCAAGTACAACATTACAGAATTGGCTGGATGCAGTTTGGAATATCAAAACTTGTTGCTGAACTGGCAGGCAGTACTCAAAGCAGGTTCTGGCTCTAAACACATGGATGCACTGATGGGAGTTCGGTGAATTCCATCCTACATTGAACCTCCCAGAAGAGGAAAGTACCTTTAAAGACGAAAAATTTAAAAATGCAAGGACTGTTGCTGTAGCAGACCTCTATTGCTCGCAGGCCTGGGTGGTGGAAGACCAGTTCACCTGCAAAGGGAGTTTCTCACCATTTGCAAAGGAGTTTTAATCTGGAATTTGCCAAAGCCTTTCGGCCTTGCCTCCTCCACCCCACTCCCTATGCCCCCAAATCAAAAGCACCAAAGATATTAAAAACAAGGCCAGGAGGCTATTTTGGAAACAAAAGACCTACAAGAGATACAAATATATTTGAGAAAATATATTACAACAGAGGATATTCAGTATCCCTTGGAGAAGGAGACAGGTTTTTTTACTATTCTAGAACTATTCTGTAAGTGGATTTTTCATATCCTAGTGCACTGATGCAGTAATGTTCTTGGTTTTGCAAAGGAAAAAGTGGGTTTTAGCATAATTCATGGCCCTTCTTCCTCATCCTCCAATATGTATTAATCCTTGGTGGAATAAAAAAGCAGAATTAGCAGAGACTTCGCTGGATGTAGTTCAGAGAAGTTAGGGAAATACTGAGGCTACTTCCTTCATGGCAGTTTGGGGAAAGAACACAGAACTTTGCCCTGGGTATCAGCACACATATTTCTGCTCATACCGAGTTTCTATTGCAGTGAAAAGCACGGCACAGTCATTATGGCTCTACACAAAATAGGGGTTTCTGAAAACCATTATTAGTTTATTTTATTGGATTATATATGAAAACACAGACAGGCCCTTCTCCTACCAAGCCTTTTTTGGCGAAATCACAAGAGATCTAGCCTAACAAAAGAGACGTATAAACCAGAGAAGACAGACAGTGGGGTGTTTTACTGATCAGCCCTCTTAACAATCAGCTCCCTCAAATGTCTCCCTCCTCATTCATCTCCTGATGTTTTATTTATACTACTGAATATGCAGGTATTTAATAGCCAGCAGTATTTAGCTGAGCTCTTCCTGTATCTGTGTCTTTATTCACCGGAAGGGATCATCAGCAGACAATACTCACAGCTTTTGCGAAGACCCCCATAAGCTCTGGGAACTGGTGTGTCAGGAGGGCTAGCATGGCTGTGAAAGAACATAGTCCAGCAGTGAAGAGGATGAAGAAGGGAAGCTCTTTCTTGGGGTAAACTGAAACTTCATGAAATGCTGTAGAAAAAAAGATGGGAAGGGGAATACATCATACATAAATAACCCAACCAAACCCAACCAAAACTACACCAACATTCTGACATGGTTGAAACAGCCAGACACACCCAGATGATTTTGAAGGAAGAAACACATACAGAAGGTCTGAAACATCTAGAGCAAACATTGTTGTTTTGTCAGTCATCTCACTGCCAAATAATTCTCATCTAAAGAACATATTTCTGCTCTTCTTGCATGGCAGGGTAGACCTGTAAGTCATGCCTGTCCCTACACCAACACCCTTTAAATACGCAGCCTGGTGTGTCAGGCCCAAAAGCCATACACTTTTGTGTTCTGATAGTGGGTTCTGAGTACACTACAGAAGACAAAGCACCCTAACAGTTTTTAGAATTAATGATAAGGTAGAGAAGTGTTTCCACAGTATATTTAGGGGATAAGTCATTGGATGGATGTGTACCTGTTCTACATTTCCTGTTTCACAACAACTATCCATTTGTATCAAAGTTACACCCCTGAGGCTTGGAAAACTTAACGATGAGCTGTTTAAGTGAGGGTGGAAAGTGAGACCTTTCTTTTAGGACAGGAATACAGAAATTTCCTCAACTCTGGTATGAAAATCGCTCACTGGGCTTTGCAGAAAGCAGCACTGAGAAGGTTAAAAGGGGCCAGAAGAGGATAATGAGTATTTTACTGGAAGAATGTATCCCTTAAACTTCTATCATCGCTCAGATTCAAGGTGAAAATATGGCTGGGTTGGCAAAAGGTCCAGTGGACTTTTTTCTGCCTGCTTCACTCATTCAGTCCATAGTTTGGAGCTACAGTCATGATAAACATAAACTTCAAAACATTTTTCTCATACAGGACAAACCTCAAGGCTTCCCATATACTCAAATCCTATGAGTATTCATACACACTAAACATTGCTCTCCCATTTCGCTTCCTTTTTTTTCTTCAGTGACCAGCTTTTATCTCATCATACTTGCATACAACATAGGCACAGGGCAATCCAGCAACATGGCAGGACAATGTTCTTGACTGCATTCATCCAGAGCAGAGTGGTTTCCAAAACCAACAGCAGGAATAAGAGTTTAAATTAAAATACTATAAACTAAAAATATGTATGATTTTTGGGTTCTCTTTGACTTAAATTAAATTTAGAGATTGGGAAATACCAGATCATGGACTTCATAAGTTTAAAATTTCTTGTGCTCAGTTTTTTGCACTTGTTTTTGACACAGGCTCAAACTTATGTTTCTGGTCTGTTATCCAGTCAGTGCAAAAGTTTTGCTGTTGATATTTTTAATTTGGATTGCCTATCAGACCTTAGTGTTCTGATAGAATTCCAGCTGACTCTCCTTTAAAACCCACACAATTACAAAGTATGGACAGGTACGCAAAACCCCTTTAACTGACTTGCATCCATCACAGTATGTTAAATCCTTCCCTACTCAAACCCACGAGATTTTGCAGTGAAAGGCATCTCCCATAACTGCCAGAGCAGAACGCGCGACTGTCTGCATATGCTGTTAAAGAGCCCCTCACTTCTAACATTTGACAAGCATGAATTGTTTTGCATTTAAAAAGAGAATGCTGAGCTATTCTGCATGACTTTGTCATTCCTAAATCTCCTGACACTCCACACTCCCTAGCTCAGCACCCCTCTGAGTAAAGCAAGCAGAGCATGCTAGGAGGTGTTGTTATAATCAGGATGATTATAATAGGGTGGGGAGACACTGCTGGTTGCCAAGGATTTCTGTGTAGTATCAGCAAGAATGTACTGTGAAGGAGAGACTCGCAATGAGTGGATTTTCACTGTATTATTCTCACCTAATATTTACTCACATAGGCTTATAAAATGTGGCAACATCCTTTTCAGCCCAAACTAGAGAGGTTCTGAATGAAAGACTACAAAGCGTGCAAATGCCCTCTAAATGAACTTTCATAGCAGAAAACAGAGTACATTTTACTTTTCCAGAACATATTTTTCTTAATTCCTTCTTCAGGCTAGAGAAGGTGAGAGAAGAATGTCCTTCCTTCGATCAACTTATAGTTGCCCTGACCCAGCAAAGCCCTCCACACTTACATGTGTTTCACTTGTGCTTACACAAAGTCCCACTGTGAGAAAACGTGGGAATGAAGCAAAACTGCAAGATTGGCTGCTTCACGTCTTTCTCTGCATTCTTCTGCTTCATTGCATGCACTGCAATAAGCCTCATTAGCTGGGACTGTAACACTTCTTGAGGGATTCATCTGTCTTTATATCCGTATCTTGCAGTAGGAACACTGTTGGCACTTTGCTAATATATATCATAAACATATGTAATAAATGACTGAGGTAATTTCACATCAATCTCTTCATAACAGCACACACACTGTTATACATGAAGAAAAACCTTTCTTGCTATTTAAGACTGCTTTTCAGAAAACGTCAGAATAACAGCTGTGTTAACAATGCCGCTCTCCTCAAGCAGGTTTCATCTTGCCTTGGAATTTCAGTAGCTAGTGTGTATACAGAAGACTAACAAGGCTTTTAGTTTGATGGGATGTTACCCTAGATGAAAGATCAGACATATTTTCCAGTGGCTTGGCAAGAGAGAGTAGCAAGATCCAACTGATTTATATCTCTTCAGTAATTTCTCTTCTTGTCTCTACAATGGCAACAGGAATAAAGATAGCTAATTGTTACGAACTGTGGCTAAGAGCTGCCTCTTAAACAATCAGGGAAGCTCCAGAGACTCCCTGTCAACCCGATTATTCTAATCCAGTGCATTCAATTTAAAAGGCATCAATGGAGATCAGTGCTGCAAGACTCAGGTAACTGATTCTTTGCTGTCAACAGTAAGAAGAGAAGAGTTCAACATACATGGTAGTAGTTCTCTATCTGCAGTTTCTGTACAAATAGGGTAAGGGTAGAAAAGATGTCCTTTTTCCAGTGGATAGGGGATCATTCTGAAAGCTGAAAAGAGAACAACACCATGCACAAGTTACAGTGAGTGTGGCAGTCACTGGAAATACTTAACTGTATTTATGATTTTGAAAAACAAACACAAAGTATAGCATTTATATATGGTTGCAAACAGTTTATAAATTGCTTATCCAAATGCCAAAGTATAAATCTACACTTAGCTTTTACTCCTGCAAACACGTTTATTTTTATTCTTGCGAGAATGTTCATGAGCATCAAGTGAGACCACACTACAAGTAAGTACATTAATGTTTGCATGATCAGAGCCCATTGTCCTTGCAATTCCATTGCCCAGTTTACAAATTTTGTCTTGGGCTTTTAGGCTGCAGAATTTTTAAATTTCAGGGAAAAGAAGACTATCAGATAGATATAACAGGTGTAGCCTACAAAAACAACCAGCCGAGCTTGTAAATCAGGCCAATACTCACAATCTCTGTATATTGAGCATAGTAGAAGTTTTGCATGGAAAAAAGTACACTCTAGCAAACCAGGTAACAGTGATGACTCAAGCCCAGAGAACCAGTTTTCCAACAGAGTCATGTTTTCATTTTATATTTGCCCATCAAAGATTAATACTGAATTATTAAAATCAGATTCCTTACGTGCATTATTTTTAAATGTAGCAGATCAAGTCAGGTTTCCAATATAAATCTTCAGGTCATGGATTAAATAATACATAACCTTATGCATTTTTAAAATTGAAGATAATAATAGAAAGGGAGGGAAATGGATTACTAAATCTGGACAGTGATGATGTCATAGGCCATCTGAGTGTGGTTTATGGAAACATCAGAATACTTGACTGAATTACAGCTTTGCAATCAAGGCATCCTTTTCCATTATCCTATATATTATTATCACTGTTAAAATGTCATCAACATGTTATTCTCACTACTCCTATGAACATCAGTCACTGAAGCAATATTTTCCTCAACAGATGTTCTAGATGCACTGTATATTTCAGATGTAAGGTACAGCCCACCGCCACAAAATAACACTCCATTATCTCTTGCTCACAAGAGGAATTGGTTTAAAATACACAGTACCCCAATATTTCCAGTTGTGCACACTGCATTTGAAATAACGTTAGCTGTATTTTTTGTGAAATTATATGAGTGTATTTATTCTTGATTACTATGTTTAAAGTAACAGTAAAGAAGGCAGAAATCCTCAAAGATTGTAATGCTGGGCTGTAATGCTCTTCCAATACTAAACTCCGTCTCTCCAGAGCACACCCCCCCCCAAAAAAAAAAAAGGGTACAAACACAATAAACCAAGCCTTGTTTCATCTTCATTATGCAACAAACTTGAAGGTCTTTATGAAAACATTTCAATGCTCATTACTTCAAAATCACTAATACAAGTTTCTCCTTCCAGTTTGGCTTAATATTTAAACAGATCATCAAGCCTCTTCCGCCTGCAGTATTAAGATTCTAATAAAAATAAAAAGGGACAGTAAAGATGTTGCTTTTAAAAGACAGGTGGAAAATGGCTGAAAGGCTTAATTTTGCGATGTTATCGGCCATGGAAGAAAGTGCGCTGGTTCAGCTGTATCAGTTTGTGTTTATGTAGGTACTTCTCTGTCTTACTCTTACAGTGTGATCTGATCCTATTTTACATTAATAAATTCAGGTAGCACAGAGGCAGTTTGCCATTCATCCGTGTGCTCGTCGTAAGAGCTACTGTAGTATTTGAGAACCCCTAAGTTTTCTTTCTTCATGCAAACAATAAAAAACAAGTTTAGAACTGACAGTGACGAACAAGCACCTCAGACTCTTGAAATTTGGTTATCCTTGAAACCACAGACCATCTGTACAGAGCACCTGGACCAAACCCAGTGCAATGTTTCATGTGGTGTCACTTGGGCTTTTTCACTTGTACCATGAATAAAACAGTACTTTGGTCGAATGAAGATAGAGCAGGAAAAAAACAGCATTCCAGTTTGATGTTGATCATTATTTTTATAACCTCACTTTTCTCAATTGTTTAATGCCATTTGGGAAGAGCAATCTGTGAGAGTTACAAAGTTTAAAGTATCACAAAGTTATTTCTGCATAAATTTTACTAGAGGCTGTCTTAATTAGGATTGACCTTATTCTCCTCAGAGGCATTCAAAATGTAACCCCCCCCAAGTGACTGACTTAATGTACTTAATTCTGCCCAATTCCCACAAGGTCAGAACTGAATAGTGCATATAAGTGGGTATTAAATTCCTACATACAAGCTACTGAAGTGAGACTTGTGGTTATTTAAGCACATTGATGGAATAGTACACTTTAAAGACATGGAAAGTACATAAATACCTCGAAAGAAAGAGAGGGCAACTGACCATGTACTGTATGTAGCCTGTTGGTCAGAACTAGTATGTAGTTAAATTTTTCAAATTTCTCTGTCATGTTTCCTCTGGTTTTAGCTTACAATTGCATAGAGATGCTAAGGAAACCTTTTGCAAGTAAAGTACATAAGAGTGACATTAATAGTTCACTACATCTGTAAAGAGTATTACTCAGGACCAGAAGTTATGATTATAGGACTAGATACTGGTGAAACCATTAAAACCCATAGGAGTCTTTATGTGTAAGCAAAATCCGAACAAAATTCCTGAGGACTGGTGCACTGAAATCACTGTGCAAAATGAAATATGGACTTTTCTATAGAGGTTGCACAACAATACTAATTTAATCTTTACAGGCTACTATACAAACAGTAGCTAATAAACAGCATACTCAGATTGCTGCGGAGGTAATAAGGAGAGGAACCAGTTAATGTAGTTACATGGAAAGGCTCTATGTTGCCTTCAGGCACAAATGACCAGATTTCCTAAGTGGCAGGAGGATTGCAGGGCAGCCAGCCTCCTGTGCCAAAAGCTGGTCCACGTCAATAGCATCTTGGGGACTCCTCAGCCTGACAAAAGCAAAAGATCTGTTCAGAATTCCCTGCAAAATAGTGCCTTAGGCTAAAGGACTTCTGCAAGCATCTGGAAGAGAAGAAACGCTACATAAAAGCAAACCACTGGAAAGGAAGCTATGACACAGAAAATAATAAACTGGGAGAAATGACAGAAGCAAGCAAGGAGGTAGGACAGAGAACAATGCAGCAGAGAAAATCCCAGGTGGCAATGGTATGGATCACTGAGCAAGGTGTTCTATACACCTAGAAATAAAGCTATTGATTCCTCAGGAAGCCTACACTTCAAATTAGGCAAGTTCAGGCCATTTTATACAGAGACTGAGATAGTTAGTCACTTTTACAATGAAGGTATTAAGTGCATTTCTTAGGAATTGTCATGGTGACAAACTACGTTTTCTAAGAAAGCTAAATGAGAACAACAAATGGAGAAAGAAAAAAAAGGTGGTATAATTACGTATGGAGAGGCTGAAAGAGAGCAGAATAAAGCAAAGCAGAAAAGAGCAACTAGATTATATAAAGAGAAATCTGCATTAAAAAAAGTCCACAAAGGCTGATTATAAACGGTAATTTTTAATTCTCTGAAATCTGAAAACCAAACACATCTCAAAGACAGGATAAGACAGGTTAGAGGGTTAGTGTATGACCTTTGGAGTCCAACCTCCTACTCAAAGCAGGGTCATCTTCAAAGTTAGGTCTGGTTGCTCAGAGTCATGTCCAGCTGAGCTCCAAGTATCTCCAGGGATGAAGAACCCACAACCTATCAGCAACCTGTTCCAATGCACTACCACCCTCATTCTGAAAATATTTTTCTTGTGTCTAAATGAAATTTCTCTAGCTGTTTCAGCTTGTGTGTATTGCCTCTTGTCTTTCTGCTGTGCCGTTCTCCAAAGACTGTGACTCTGTCTTCCATATCATCTCTCTATTGGATGGTGGAAAACAGCAACTGGATTCCCCCTTCACCTACCAGAAGTCTTTTCCAAGCTCAATAAAATCAGCTCCCTCAACATCTTTTCCTACATCACTTGTTCTAGTCCACTATGCATCCTAGTAATTCTCCACTGGACACACTCCAGTTTGCCAATTAAAAAAACCGAAAGTCATAAAATACTGTGTTGCTTTATACTACACATTAATATTTATCTGCCTATAAGGCACCTTCATAATTTCCCAATATCAAAGCATTCATAGAATCATAGAATGGTTTGAGTCAGAAAAGACCTTTAAAGATCATCTAGTCCAACCACCCAGCCATGGGCAGAGACAACTTTCACTAGATCAGGTTGCTCAAAGCCCTGTCCAACCTTGCCTTGAACACCTCCAATGATGGGGCATCCACGACTTCCCTGGGCAACCTGTTCCAGCGTCTCATCGCCCGCACTGTAAAAGATTTCTTCCTTACGTTCACTCTAAATCTACCCTCTTTCAGTTTGAAACCATTCATTCAAATAATGACAAACAAATCTCTACAACTCTGGAATGAGGAAGGTGAATTATTATTCCCTATCCATGAGACAAAAAGTATATCTTGAAGGAAATGGGAAATTTTGTTCAGTATTACACAGAGAACACAATCCAAGACTACAGAATCCTTTTTCTCATTAAATGAGGTTTGTATTTTCAGTCTGAATTTCAAATATTTCAGTGCTGGTAAGGATATAACTGACCTCCAAAATTCCTACCTACTATACTTCACAAAAAGCTATTATTTTCTCATGACAGTCAATAAAAATATTTGATTAGCTCCTTTGTAAGAAAAGGAATTACTTACTGCCTTCCCATGTACAGTGTAAGAGATTCAATGCCCCCTCTACTCTTTTCCAGTGTTGAAGATGAAAGAAAGCGTATGCTATTGCTTCACTGTCCCCTCTCTTCAGAATATGTTCAGGGGGCAGGATTAAGCTTTTCATTTCTAGTAGATACTGCAATAAAAAAGCAGAGCACAATTATTTCAGAGGTAATAAAAAAACCCACAAAAAGCTGCCTGCAATTCTACAATGTACACTGAATGGTCTATTTCCCTAAAGTACTCTCCCTCACAAGTGTTTCATCAAACGTGTAACATCACCAACTGCACTTGAAAATAATTATTGAATTATTCCCAAAGACTAAGATATGCTGACAGATGGTTAATTTTCTGCTCTTCAGCTGTAGCAGGGAGACTACAGAGAATTTCAAAATGAGATATCTCTTTTATCAAAGAAGATGGAAAAAAGGACTCAAACCAGAAAAGATAATCTAATTACAAGAGCTTTTTAATTAAAAGTGTTTATAATAAAATGAAGAAGACATTAAACAGTTTGATACACATAGTCGTTCTATAAGGCAACATGCAGTACCCATAGTTTGCAGGCAGAACGCTTTCCTGCATTGCCATCAACGGGTTGCTAGGTCTATGAATATGCAAGGTTGGCAGCCACCTAAGTAGCTACCAACAAGTTACAAAGTAAAAAAAGTTACAAAATGTAACAAACACCTGATTTCCAGAAAAAAGAATTGGACTTTTGAGCTTGCTACTTGAAATGTTTATTCCAAGTGGTTTGGAAATGAAAAGAACCACTGACTAAACCCAAAAGAAATTTTCCTCATTACTAGACCCCCTGTAACAAAAGCAGATGAAACACATGGCGGGTTCATGCCACAGGAGAAGATAGAGGTCCTGGACGTTATTCAAGCTGGTGATTTTTCCTCCTTCCCCAGCCCATGAACCAGTTCAGCAGACATTATCTCCTACCACTATCAATTCAGCAGACATTATCTCCTCACTGGTGTTACTACATTCCAGTTAGTAAAGGGGAAGATACAGTGGAGGGGAAAGATACATCCCTTGTTGACATGCTTTACAGGGAAAGGAATGACAGTAATCACAGGCTGTTCAATTGCTTGTCAGTTCTCCTCCAAGAAGCATACCACTTCCCAGCCAAGTGCTGACTGCTGTTCAATAGCATAGGGAAAGTGTCACACTCTTCCAGGATGCCCAAGAGCCTATGTTCTCCCCACCAGACTATTGAAGTTAACACAAAAGGCAGCAGGTTAAGTCAGGCAGTAGACTGTCAGGCCCTAACACAAGGTTCAGAAAGGAAAGTTGTAGTTAATCACTGGCAAAAGCAGAGCTAGTGTGCAGCTGCTCCATTTCACCCTGTGCCTATGTGCTGGTCTGGAAGGAGGAGGACTGCACGATCTAGGGACTGACAACAACCCAGTGCAAGCACCCACAAGAAGGCAACTGACACCAGAGGTGAAACAGAGGCATGGGTGGTGTTAACCTTTCACAGCTCCTCTTAAACACTGACTTCTGTGAACAGGATGAGCTGTGAAGAAAAGAGGAGCAAAAAAGGCAAAAAATAAAGGTGAAAATAAAGAGAATTGAAAATCAGCCTTGGAGAAAGGAAGAGGAAAGGCCAGAGGGAAATGAGCACCAATAGCATGATGTCATGGAGGGCATCCTAGAGCTAGTCACCCCTTTGCCTGAAGGAGCCAGCAATCAGGAAAAGGATTTGAAGAGACCATGATCAAAGCAGAGAACTTTCAACCCTGGGAAATAGATAGATACTTCAAGGAGGAAAGAGAAATCATGCATTTTTTCTCATGCAGGTAACAGTATTGAAAGAGAAGAAACTGAATTAGCAGCAGGAGTAGTAAGTGTAATACTTGGATTTTCTGTAAAGCCTTTCACAAAAATGAGCAGGTGGATTAATGGAGGAAGCTGCAATTTAGTAGGCAGGACGGGATTAAGAGTGATAAAGAGAACAGAATAAAGAGCTGACAAGAGGGAGGGAGCTGCTGGGCTTACAGAGATACAGCAAACATTCTTATTCACTGCCCCAGTGAGTGTGTCACCCTTTAAAAACACACATTATACCTGTTGAGCAGAATGGAATATGGCTGCAAGAGTTGCAGGTTTCTATCTGTTTCATTAATTTAGAACATGACTCTTATTTCTGTATTTTTTGCAAAAGAAAATGAGACAGTAAGTTCTCAATATTTAATTATTTCAATCAAAGGTAAAAAAAAAAAAAAACAAAACCAACAAACCAAACCCAAAGAGCCATGTTACTATTTGTAGGAAAAGAAAAACCAGGAAGAAATGTCCTATTTCTATGAGTGTTGAGATGAAAACAGGATGTTTTGATTCTTATGTATTGCTTGTTATCAGTAATTAAAAATAAATCAAGAGGAAAGACCAGATAGGACATATCTTGACACTTATAAATCAATTCTTAGTCCTCACTCAGCTGTGTTGACTTTTCAGTCTGAATTTTTCTCAGTTTCAGAAAGAAAAAAACCTATTTTTAAAAGTTCCTTGGATCAAAAATGTGAAACACTCCTCCCTCATTACGCTATCACAGCTACTTTTCAAAAAAAAAGGAAAAAAAAGAAAAAGAAAAAAGAAAAAACTCCATAATCCGTTTTTGTGATAATCAAGAAGACACACACAAAGTTGATGGATGGCTCGAGTCTCATTTGGGCCTCATAATAGTTTTTGTTTTATGCACAAAGGTCAGCCACACCTTTGGGGCATACAAGCTGTCAATGAATTTATTCTGGAGGCATTTCCAGAAGAAATGCTAATTGTACACAGCCCCAGAGAGACCTCGTCTGGAACACTCTGTACAGTTCTCATCAAGCACTTTGAGAAATATAAAGCACAAACTCTACAAGCACAGAATAGAGCTAGTCAAAGAAATGTCAAGTCTGCTTTGTGAGAGGGCCCTTGAAGGGGGCCTTCTGTTTAACTTCTCCATATAGGACTAACGGGTACCAAAAAGGTACCTAGCTGTAGGGAGAGCTTGATTATTATGGAAGAAGAGACATGAGTGCCCATGAAAATAAGGATGATATCCTAGAATATCATACCCATTTGTGCACTGCTGTGTTTTCAAGGAGAGTTCAAGAGCCTGGAGGGTGTTCAGGTTTCTGGGGGTTTCACTGCCAGGGCTCAGGGACCACCTGGAAACAGCACAGCCAAGGGCAGCCCCCTTTTACGGTAACTGCAGGCTACTGGCACTCAGACACTTGACAAGCAGGACTGAGTCCCAGCGATGGGTTTCTAGCAGATTGTCCATGAAACAAGAAAACAGTCCCCAGGAAACATTTTGGGTTGGACAAGCAGACAAATTGCAGTGAAATGAAATTAAATGAAAAAAATCTTTCTTCAGAAACTATCCAATAAGCTGCAGTCCTCATGCTGCCCATATAACGTATGAATCACAGTCCTGATGGACTTCTACATGCAGTAAGTATCTCCGGCTCTTGTTCAAAATCAGCCAAAGACATCTGATTGTAGTTTCCGAGAGGCTGCCATTGCACTTAATCAAAGTTACTACACCAGACAGGTACAGTCTTCTCTTCAGCCATGTAAGACTTCAGGGCTGGAATCTGATTGTTTACATCTCAACATTTCCAAAGGCCTCAGTCCAGAGCACAGCCCTTGTTGTTACTAGACTAATACGGACACAAGATCCTACCATACCACTGAACTTCATACCAGTATGAACTCCATCTGGCTTTACAAGAAAACAGCCTACACCTCTTGACAGACTCTCTATTAACTGTAACTCCAGATTAAGTTTTAACAAGCACTTGGAGGATGACAATGGACCTTGTACACATGAAGTGAAACATGATGGAGTTTATATTTCTCCTACTTGAACTGATTAAATATACATTATTTATTTCACAATATTGACAGCACCTGGCTGTCTAATTCTACTAATTCTCCTCTGCTGCGAGTGCTTTTAACATTCCACATTCACGAGATACTTCAGTGCCCTATTACAAAATAAATCAACTTATCTCAGGCAGGTTTCCTTCTTTTCCTCAGTTGTACAATTTGCCTCTGAAATTACACCTCAGGCTGCACATAGGCAATAGTCACTCCTGCACCTGTGACAGCATCTCTCCAGGCCAAACTATGAGAATTTAACATTGTCTGAACAGGAACTCTCCTCCTCCCAGCAGGATGAACAGTTCCAAAATACTGGTTTCTACATGCCCAGAGAAGCCACTTTTAGGTCACCTTACAAGTTCTCATTGAATTGATAGCAATTAAGAAGCTCAGCCTTTTTGCTGGAGGTACAAAACCAAATCACTGTCTCACTGAACAGTTAAAAACACTCTTAAACGTGTCTGGAATAGTTTCTCTGGAATATCATGGGGTGTGCAGACCAGATTCATTTCCCATCTGGTATATGAATTTGTTTGCATTATTTGTTTCTATTAGCAACTACAACTTACTAGAAACGACACAAGCATAAAGACACACGCAGTTCTTACTAAAAGAATAAATAAAATAAGAAAGGAATGAGAAGGGACAAAATAGATAACAGATAAATCTTTAAAAGTGTTTAAGTCAATGGTTTGTTAACACCCTTTTAAGAAGCTGTTTTACACACAAAATTGGCATTTCTTAAAGTAATATCAATATTTAAGTTGTCTAATTCAAATGCAGCAAACGTCAGCAGGTACACTCTTTAAATCAACTCAGCTCCTGGCTTACATATGGACCATCATCTGTTTTCCCTTTGACTTTACTGATAGCTCATGTCTCATAGATCACAGAACAGAGCAGGGGCTTTTCAGGAGTAGTGTGAACACAGGGAGGGAGCCTTGCAGATCAGAAAGGGTGTTCCACAGCTGAGGAAAGTCCCAGAAACAGTTGTAGTACTTTATCTGCATTAGCTTGAGATAGCTGCATTACATATAAGTGGGGAAGATCCAAACACAAGATATAAATAATATTGATGAAGTCTTGTGTGTGTGTGCGCATGTCTACACACATAATCTTTTTTCCCCCACCACTCCACAGATTATGTACTCTCCATGACATAGGATGTACTGCTCTCTTTTCCATATAAACCCCTCTGGAATTACAGTGATATACCTCACTGCTTTATTGTCAATAAAAACCTTTTCATTTAACTCTTAAATTTTTGAGCAGCCTGTTGCCAGACAACGTCAGCACATTTCCTTGGGACCAAAACGCTGCTGTGCACAGAACTATACTAGAACAAACGGATACTAGTCCATAGAATCTCTTTTAAGACAAAGATGGTTGAAAAATATTCAGACAAAATCTTCACAAACAAGTGATACAATTTGTTATGATTCTTCTCATACGGAAATTCACAGCTCTTTGCTTGTCCTTCCCGCTGCACTTCAATTTGCTACTGGTTATGTTTATCTTCTACTAGAAAGAACCCTGAATACGCTCTGCCTGGTGAAGTGCTATCTTTTTACATAGGCAAACTATGTAAAATAAAATGCTATTTGCTGTAGCTGAGTTGCTCCAGTAACAGAAACAAGACAAACTGCAGATAGACGTAGTATGTTTTAACAGCTATTTTTCTGGTACAGCTTAAAAAATTAAGCCACTTTCAAGCACAGAAACTTTTTCACAGGTAAGATGTCTTCAGAATGAGAAGTCTTGATCAGTTTGACAGTGGTTCCATTTTCGCTGCAGTCAAGAAGGAGATCATAGTTGACACACCTGTGCTGGCCTTACCCTGCACAGCTCAGCTTCCAGAAACAGCACAGCCAGGTCATCTGCCCAGCTTCCTGGGGAAATCTGGCAGGCTGCACTGTGCTCTGTATTGCCTTTGTTCACCTAAACCAAATTCTGGTACCTCCATGTGTCACATCTTGACTCCAGTGTATTCCAAAAACATTGAGAATTTATAAGCTACAGCTGAGACTTAATGGACTGATCTCTGGGAATGAAATTGTCATTGAAATTTACTCAAAAATGGAAGAAGAGACATGTGTCACAAAAGAAGGTTATTTGCTGGAAAGGTGGCTGTCAGAAGAAAGACTGTCAGCCATATTAGGTCTATATAAAAGGTGGTTTTGTGCAGCTAGATAGAAAAAAAAAGCAAACAAGGTGATGCGTAGTCATCTAGAACCAATGACAGTGGGTGCCAACATCTTCATGGCAAGACTGAGAAGACTCAGGGACCATGCACACACACTGCTTTCTGTGTGGAAGGAAGGTGGTTTTGCAGGGTTTCTCATCTCTGTGTAAAATTGGAAATCTGGGACGTGTAAACTCTTTCTTCTCTAAGGGGTTCCTACATGTTTAGATTACATTCAAAAGAAAGTGTATCTGACCTCTGCAACATCACTATGGAAGACTGGACTGCAATCTGGCCGTAGCCTCCTAGGGAAAAAGCAGCAGCATTGTAAGAATCCCATGGCTGTTGTACACAAACCTGCGTAAAACAACGGGAGACCCAGTCTCTCTTTCTTGCTAAATCCAGCTCAGCAGCATCTCTCAGTTTGTTCAGAGTGTTTCCTGCGTTCCCTTTGTCTCAGAATCTTATTAGCAAAAATCTGCTGTTTCAACCTATTACTAGATATGCATTTTCAAGTTAAATGTCTTGAAAATGCATATCCAGTAATAATCTTTTAATGCAGTTATTCTAAATTTTAATTATTTGCACTGAAAATGGTAACATTTCCTTTGGAGACAAACCAGAAACATATTGAGCCAATTTTTTTTCCTCTTTAATAGTGCAGTTCCCTGCTTTCAAGGTTTCTGCTGGGAACTTTGCAAATGCTTTAAATAACTTGTCACCTTTGTAATTTATTTCTTCCTCTGTCTGAACAAGAGGCTCATTAATGTTTAAATCCTAAAGCTTTGAAGTTTATATTAGTTTTGTGGCACTGTTACATTTCTTGTGATGCTGTTTGCTAAAACTTATCTCCATTTCATTAAGAACAAATTGGATATTTCTATCATAATTGAGCAGAAGTTGAGATGTTATATCCCTACTAGGCATAAAATAATAACCAAAATATATTTTTGCCACTTAATATCCTTTAGCTAAGAGCAGAAAGATTGAGCATGAAATCAGCAGTGCTGTATATTCATCTGTAATAGGCTACAGTGTTTTTATGATAAAGCATGAACTAAAAAAACACTTGAGTCTGCTCCTGTTACTATCTTATCCTTTGTATCCATTTGTATGTTTCACAAAGGTTTTCAATTTCAAAATTACAGGCTTTGAAAAACTGAGGAATCAATTAACATGAACTGACTGAAAAGCTCAGAAACTTAAGTGAGGAAGAAGACTGGAATTTCTTTAAATCAAAAGTACCAAAAATAACACACAATCTGCATTTCACACATGGGGATACTTGACAGAAAGGAGATTCAGCCTTGTATTGGACAGCCGCTTAAACAGAAGCTGGCTAGTGAGAAGGAGGTCACAAGCGATGAATGAAAGTTCTGAGCTACAAGAAAAGCAGGATCTTGGAGGTCTGGAAGTGCAGAACTTATGCTGCAAGTGCCACAACTTAGAGTAAGATAGATTTTGCAAAGGAAGTCAAACCAAAGAAGAGCAAGCTCTCAAGTATAAACAGAAAAAGAACACGCAAAAAGGTAGCAGATGAAGATTTATCCTCTGTTTCATGGCAGTGGAGAACATGGAGACAATAGCAGGATGGACACTAGGAGCACGTGCAGGCCACTGCAGCCAATGATCTCTGTCCCTGAACAGTGAAGAACCACTCCCAGAAATGGCCAGACTAGCATAAATGACTTAGAGCAAAAAGATCCCCACTCACAATCAAGTGATCCAGTGATGAGAGAAGCAAATGCAATGGCATTCATTTAAAAAGGAGGGAAACAATATGTGTTAATATTGAATCATTAGCATGCAAACTATTAAAAAAGATTTTGATGGAAAGAATTATCAAAAGCACGGAGATAAGTGAAGAAAACAGAAAAGAATCCCAAGGATTGCCCATGACAGGCTAAACTGGTATCTTTGCTTGGCAAGGTATCTAATTTTTCAGACAATAAGACAGAATAACCTAACTGGGCTTCAGTAAAACATTCAGAAAGGTTTACCCAGAACAGGACTGGAATAGAGTTAGACAAGCAACCAGGCAGAAGAGAAATATCAATGGTTGTGTTGGTGCAAGAACCATTGGGATGAAACAAAGTAAACTGAGTTCCACAGAAGCGGTCCTAGAACCAAACTTCTTTTAATATTTTCATTTTATAGCTTGGCACAAAAATAGAATATCAGCTAATAATACAAAGGGACTCATCTCACCTAAATCTTCTTGTCTAAAAATCAGGCTTTTACTGGAAAATAGTTGCTCCTTTCATAGTCAGTGTAGAAACAGGCACCTCGGAGGGAAAGTCTGTCTAGAGATGTCTAAGATAGTTCCTTCTTTCCACTGCCTGTAGAGGAAGTCTAGATGATTTATTAAACAAACAGCCTAACTTTCAGATAGCTAAACCATGCTATTTAGTGGTTGGCATAGCAGATAAAGCTCACAGAGAAAATATTTAGTTCCTGCAATGCATGAGAATTCACTTTCTGCAATCCATGTGTACATATGGGAGAAGTTTTGGGTTTATCTTGACCAGACTTGGTGTTCAGCTGTACCCAACGAATAGGCTCCCTATATTAACACCCTCCAGTCTTCTGCTCTCCAGTGGAGGCTGCTTGCTTTCAAAGGGCAATGCTGGCCCAAAGGTTTGTGGGGTGACGTTCAGAGGCAGATCGCCAAGGGCCAAAAAGCATCTGCCTCGAGTTTGCTTTTACAATGAGCTTACAGACTGCAATACTGAGTATCAGGTGATGAAAGAATAAAATACATTAGCCTTTAGCAGCCCCTGGGCAAGATTTTTACTGTTGAGATGCATATCTAGAGAGAGGATTAGGGAATTAGAACATAAATCCCTTTTCTTACTTTGTAGTTCTCAGTAATTCTTCATCTCTGAGCTTTGCATTCTCAGAACTTAATGACAGGGTGCTGCATAAGGAATTACTAATGCAACTTATATGAAGCACAGCATGAACTCCAAACAGGTTCCTTTGTATAGCATGCCAAAAACATATTCTTACATGTAATCATCAAAACAAATAAAATATGCTATTTTGAACTAGAAGATCTTTAATGGCTATTTTGTAAATAATAATAATCTGGCTTTATGTATGGTTCTGTCCTGCAGCGTAGCAGTTGGTGCTGTCTCCTACCGCAATCCACCATGTAATTGTTGCTCACATAGAGGACTCACTTCAGCTAAAATTTCAAGTTGCACAGTCCAGAGTAGAAGACACGGAACGTGAAATACCAAATGAAAAAACTGTGCATACTCTCAGCTTCATTCCCTTCTCATTGTTTGCTCCCCTTTCCACAATATCACTTGTTAATCTAACACAGAAATCAAGAGTTAGGTCCTCAGCAGTGTTTAAGCTACAACAATGATTTCTCCATACTCACTTTTGGCACATGTGGGTTAAATTCTACTGCTCTGTGAATAGCTTCCACTGCATTCATCTCGGCAGTACTCAGCCCTCGCCTTGAGGCAGCCTCTGGAGAAAACCTACAAAAGCAAAGAAACAAACACATTAGGTTAGAAATGCTAGCAAGAAAAAGACAAAAAAGGAATCTAGAACATGGGCCCATGTAACCAAACTGAGTCAATTTCCTATGCTCTCCAAACTTCCATAGCAAGTGGAAACTCTGAGTAATCTACTACATCAAGGCCAATGAAAATCCCAGCAGAAGTGGAAAGCATGTTTGCATCTTATCATGGCAGAAAGTCAGTTCAAACAGTCCTTTCTCTGTCACTAGTCTAAATTTGCTCTAGGTACCTTGTTAAGGGGCAAATTCAAGGCTGAAGTTGCAGAAAAAAGAAAAGCAAAAAAACAAAAAAACAAAAAAACAAAAACCCCAAAAAACAATGCAAAATTATTGTTGCAGGGTTTCTATTAAAAACAGATTTGGGGAGGTTTTAGGGAGGTTCCCAACCCAATGCCCCTGGGTCAGGTTGGGATGGAAGCACGATGCAGCAGCAGTAGCAGGTGGTCTACTGGCCGCAGCACCATTGAGGGTAGCATGCCCAAACTGCGGGCAAATCATCTGCCCCAGTGAATGAAAAACCAGACCATGCAATCTCTTTCTCACCTCACACCCCACGGCTAACTCCAGAGCTGTACTTGGCAGGCAGACACCACAGGGAAAGCTGTGACAACCTTAGCCCTGCCCTCCCAAGCTGGAGTCGCTGTGTAGGGAGGAAAGATGTTGCAGTAGGTACTGGCGATCTACAGGATAAAAAGAATGAAAGAAAATTACTTAGATCTTGATGTGTACATACACTTTAAAAGCAAAAACTGTCAGGATGTCAGTCAAGAAAATGGCTTTCCACTCTACTTGCTTTCCAACTTTAGGGAGGTATTAGACCCTCAGGTGCACAGACACAACTCTGCCTGGGATTTGTGTGAAGGCATCTGAGATCAGAATTGGGATTTTTGAGCTCCATCTCACAAGCAGCTGAGCACCCTTTCAGAGCAGACCAGTGCTCTTAAGTCCACAGGCATCAAGTAGATGTACTCAGCACCTTGGAAGGTTGAGACCCAAAGAGAAAACCAAAACAGGAATGAGCAGATATTGGTGTCTCTAAAAATATGTACGTCATCTACCTCTCAGAATCCCTGACATAGTAAAGCTAAATCCACCTGCTGCTATTTAAGAAGATGAGTAGTCTTCTGACAGCACTTCTAAAAACGACATTGCTACCAGTGCATCCACATTTATTTATTACCTTTTTGTGGTCAGGTTTATACAAAGTTGAAGAGGTTCAGCCACACAACACCTTTTATTTCCATCTTCATTATACTATCTAGGAAGCCAAAGCTCACCCAGACAGTATACATAAAACTGAAACAAGAATGAAATTTATGCTGTTTCTCTTCTTTTCTTCTTCTGGAACATTTGAAGTGCAATGTTTGATCACTGAAGATTTTTCTTATATATAAAGTCATTTTATTAATTTAATGCAGGACTGAATTCTCCTGCTAACCCTGCAGACTGTTAGGGTGTGGGCTCAGCTAAGAGAAATCTCGAGTTAAATGAGGAATTTTGCTGGACAGTGGTTCTTACGCACTTACTTGTCAGAGACAGCTCTGGCTTTGAGCAATGCAGCTGTGTAACATATTGTTGCTGACTTTGGTAAGCTTATATCTGTTGAAAAGAAAGAAAAAAGTAAGCATCTGAAAATCTAAAAGTTTGCAGAAAGAAAAGTATTTGGTTGATACTTTCTTTGGAGTATGCATGGCATACCCAAAATTACTACATCAATTCAGAATACTTTCTGATCTTGGGACTTATACTCCCATGTCACACGGATTTTCAAACTTCCACGCAACAGACAGGCCTTAAAACCTGTGTTAATGACCACTGGAACAGCTATTTAAGCAGCAGCTGGGTTCATTAGAGAACTAATTCAAAGAGTGACATGACAGAGACAAAATGAAAGAATTATTTCATAAATGAATGTATAGGTAACCTGGAATACATGAATTTTTCCATAGTTCACAAAACATCTAATTAATAGCCGAAGGCTATCTTATTCCCTCTTCTTGTTCTCGCTCAGAAGCGGTTGTCTAATATGAATATGTGGCAGCTATACAAGTTAAGACAGCTATTTAAGTAATAATGGATTAGACTTCCAAGCAAAAAACTGTTAGATTTATTGCAGTTAAAGATCGACAGTAAAATAAAGTGTTTTGCATCTTAAGAAAATCTTGGACTAAAGTATTCACCAGACAGTCTGTGGCCATTTTATGCTGTTCCAGAGACACACAGGAGCCATAAACCTGACTTAACCCATTAGTTCAACTTAATTTATACTTGTTCTCTACCAGCAGATCGGCACAAAGCATCCAGAAGCTAGGGGGAAATGCTGCTTAACAGACTTGAGTTACAGATTTGTTCCCACTTCTCCCACAGAGAACAACTGACTTCCACACTAGTAATCTACCCAGCAGACACATATGTAGTGACTGAAATATACCAGCATTAAAAAGTTAAAGATCACAGCTAAATGAAAAACAAAACAAAACAAAATCCCCTAAAAAACCACTAAAGCTGGCTTCTGCACACACTTCTGCATGCTGCAATATTATAGCTTCCTATAGTAAATACATAGTTTGCAAACACAGGGCACTGGAGCAGGTCCACTGTAAAAGTGAAGAGCAGATAACTTGATTACTGTTCTAAGAAACTATTTATCCCTCAGTTTGTCGTTAAAGTTGATTAGAAAGATGAAATTACCACAGAGCTCGGTAACTTTAGGGTTAGGAGAAACTTGTGATTTACTGAACCCCAGCGCGTGGCAAGATGACAGGGCTCCAAAAAGGAGCTAAAGAGGACAAGCAAGTCCTATCTCAGCAGTCACCATCCAAGCAGAATGTTGTTCTGTTAGACAGAAAACATTGCCAGAATAACTGAGGCACTTTGAAAATGCTACCTATTAAATCCTCTCTATTGTCTTCTCATGCACTTTGCACTTCAAGTATGAGATGTAAAGATCTTGTTGGCAGCTGCCCTATAATATATTCCAACTATAATTTCACTGGAGTTATGTAATTGAGGTGACTAAGGTAATTATAATCAACAGCATGCAAAGGAATCTGAGTGACATATGTTCATTACTCCACTAATAGAAGCTAGCTACAGATACAGATGGGAGCACATCTTCAGTGACAGGAAGAGAAAATATTTATAAGCACCTTCAACAGCCCTGCTTATACCAAGCTTTCCTTAGCATTAGGAGCTAAAAGTGATTTCCAGTAAACAGAAATTACCTTTCTCAGAACATACAGGTCTCTGTCTTTCAGTATAAACTTTATTCATCAAATCATATATGGATTGAAAGGTAGAGGAATGGAAAAGACAAAAAAAAAAAAAAGAAAGGAAAAAAGAAACAAGAAAATCAGTGATGTGCTGTCATTTATAAAGTTTTCCATTGGTCAATAGAATACCTTATTTTTCCCTTACCCGTGTTCTCCTTAAGTGTTCCTCTGGGCCATCAAGGCACCATTACCTCATGGGAAATATTTTCCTCTGCACCATTTCACTCTTAATAATGCTGGTTCAGGATCTGACCTTTACAAAATTTTGCATGGATGACACAGAACAAGAGGTCTACCTAGATGTCCCTGACAGTACATTTTCCTGGGCAAATGGCAAACTCCACATACAAAAAGGACCAAGAAGAGAACACTTGCCTGGACCGTTCAAATAATACAGCAAGAGCACCACTTCACTTCTCTATCTGTTTGAAGGAGTTGAAAACTAGAAGAAATCAAGAAGTCTGAAGTATGTAACTGATGTAGCAGAGGAAGAACAGTTGTTATGGCAATGAAAGCTGCTCGCTCAATTTCATTGAAGAGAGCAGGTATGCCAGCAAAAGCCAGAATGACAGCAAGAAAATGGCAATTCAGCCATTCATACACAATCCATGAGGTTAAACAAGGAGACCACTCAACACACAAAACCCCTCTAATCACATGTATAAAGGCTAGTTTCTGCATGAGATCATTGATACTTGAATGGAGAATCTTCAGTGGAAGCTGCATGGACCAAGTCGTGAGGATTATTAAAATTCTTGGCTACGAGATTAAGATATCACACAGTAGAAACTGAGCTTGATACATGGTTAAATATACTAAACCAAAACACCGTATGACAAAACAATCTTCTAGTAGGCATTAAGAGCTCCTGAGCTGGGAACATCTGTGCATATAGATCACAAGATGATTCACAATGAACTGCTGGCATCTGTAAGGATAGGAAATGTGGTGAAGTGAGGTAAGGCTCAGGTACAGCACGTGAGTCATTCCTGCAGAAGAAACAGCATTTCTTAAGGACTGTTGTGTTCAAATCTGATCACCCATGGTCAAGAACAACAAAAGTAAACAGAAAGACTGGATAATTTTTGCAACAATCAAAATGAAATACAGTCTGAGAGAAGATACAACTGTTCCCTACACATACCCACAAGGAACACCAGGAAAGGAGAAGGGCCGCTTAGGAAAGGATAGTGTTGGCACAAGAATCAACTGTTCAGAAGTAAGTTTAGGCTGGAGATTAAAGGCAGATTTCTTAAAAGTGAATTTTTGAGGCAGATTTCCAGGCAGAATAGTGGGGCAAACAAAACAGCCAACTCTAGGATGGAGCTTGCTCAGCTCATGGAAGGGATAACATCATGTAGTGAAAGGCAACAACGGGGGACCTGACTCACCCAGGAGGCCTCTTCCAGTACTATGCTGCTAATGAGCAAGCAGCAATTATTTGAGGATAATACCTACAGTCCCCTGGCAATGGAAGAAATACATACAAATGTTCATGTTTATGTTGCTGTGGAGATAGCCCTCAGTAGGTCCAAGCCCACTTGCCTCCAAAAGTGTTTTGCTTTTTGTTTGCTCCATGTTAGATTGTAGGTATTTGGTTTGTTGTATTCTGGTCTGATCACTACAATACTTTAAATTCCTCATATAATTTAGGCTTCATCTCCAAAACTGGACCCTCATATTTTAGAGAAAAGCATAGAACAGCTATGTCTGGTTACAAATTGAATTTAGCAAAGGAGTCAAGTCTAAACTAGCCTTAGGAGATACATCCTCTGTTAGGAACTGTAGTGAAGTTTTTCATAAATGACTGTGTCCAGTTCTGTGAGCCATCTGGCAAAATATCTTCACATATATTGTTTCCCACCCTCCTGTGATTACTTCTGGAGCTCCCACAATGTGCTGAAAGATGTGACTGCTATTCTGTTGTCAAAATCATCAAGACATTTTTGCCTAATAAGAACTGATGTGTCAATCTAAAAAAGGCTCTCCATCTTCCTTGTTGCTTGTATTTTTGAACAGAATACAAAATAGTCTAGACTTAATTTATGAGTATTTTCTTTCAATTAGCCCCAGTCAGCTATGGGGAGGGTTGGGAAAGTGATTTCTTCCCGGTCATTTGCTTCTTAAGCGGCTGCTTGTGAGAGTGAACTAACGGAAAGACGCTGTAGACAGAGACTTGTAACCATAATGTCATTAATTCTCTGATTCCAGATATCCAGAATATGCCATATATCATCTAAATAGGTCATGGGCTCTATTACTCTTATAAAATAGCAACTAAACCAAGAAATGATGAATCTGGATACGGACTGGTGCAACATTCCCAATCCAAGTTATCAGAAGGCCCTAAATGTGAAGAGACAGGCATGTCGCAATTTCTTTAGTCATTAATAAATGCAAAATCTAAGTCACAAATCAGGAATTATTCCCTATTTTGACCCCAAAGTATATATTATTTCCGAGTCAACAATACAGATTTCTATGGGCTTAGCTTCAGATAGGCGAATAGTTTTATCAACATTAATAGGACTTAAATATTTGCTGAAATAAGCTGTAGATCTGGAGCCATAACTTGCACAGTAAGATCCTTCTAGTCAAACTGCTATTTCTTCTTCATATAGCACTGGAGAGAAACTACATTAAGCTGCTGGAATCATTCATGTTTCCAAATATGTAACTGAAAGTATATAAAAAAACTGGAAGAAGTTATGTGAAGAGGTAAAACAAAAAATGGTGGAATACAGGACATATATTGTGCTATGGCTTGGGGGTGAACCCTAGCTCTGATTCTCTCTCCCTCAGCCTGTCTTGCCAACACTTGCCCTGTCAGCACAGAACTTCCCAAGTCCTCTGCACCTGCAGGCTAGATTGTCAGCTCTTGAACAGGTGGTAGGAAGAATTGCTTATGGGAAAGATTGAAAGTGCTCTAGCAAGTAAGTATGTGCAAGCTGGATCAGTGATGACAGAAGAGAGAGGCAGTAATCTATAAAGACACAAATGTTAAGGAAGAAAGTGAATTAAGCTGATACAAATGATTAAAAGCAAGAGCAATGGGATGGAATTCAACAAAGGAGAGTACAAACTGAGCATCAGGGGACAAACACTTTGTCAAAAATACCTAATATCCTGCAGTATTATCTCCTATGAGAATAGTCATTGCATTTTTCCACAAAACGGGGTAGAAAACTTGCGGGAGGGAGCAAAACTATGAACACAATGATCTAACGCTTACTTTGTGCTTGCAAAATAAAGCAGTTTCTATTCACTGTACTTTTGACATTCTTCCTCAGTGGTAGAAACACCCCAGTCAAACACAAGCACTTAGCCACTGTGTACGTTAAGGCCTGGATTTTGGTCCCCTGATAGGATAAGAAAAACATTTCAGCACAAAAAGTGTTTATTTTGCCACGACCACAACTAAAACTTAAACTTTTCAGTAATGGAGAGATTTTGAGAGTCACTCCTGGTAGTAAACAATTCATATGCAACTCTTGTTGAGATGTGTATCTCAGCGACAGGGCAGGTGTCAGGCCCTTTGGTTTGGCCAAGCTCAATCCTACATGCATCTAGAGGGGAAGGAATAACTTCTCCTATAGGGTAGAAAGAGCAAGATTAGTACAATTAGACTTTTTGTGCTTTTTCAAAAGCAGGAGAAACAAACAAACAAACAAAGTGCACAGAATCATATGGCAAAAAAGACCAGATGGTATGAACAGACACAGAACTGATGCAGAGGCCTAGCTGAAGTGACAAGTGATTTTGACATGGAGGAAAGAAACTTGTTGTTAGGAGCAGAGCTGAAAAAGATGTAATGGGAGAAAAGACAAACCATTCTCTTGATACTTCTGTTACACAAACTGGAGGTCTTATCTGATTTGCATCTCTTGGAGAAGGTAGACTAGGCTTTGGTATGACCTTAACTAAAAGGAACTTTCTCTTAAGATCTCACTTTCAAAGAAACAAAAGGATGATAAAACAGTGTGCATGAGGGAGTGGTTGCTTCCATACTGTCACTTGCTACATCAATAACTCAGAAGCAAAACCTTTTTTGCACTTAGAACATCTACCCAGTTAACTCCACCAGGAAGAACACCAAAAACACCAAATATAATCATGGCAAGTAATGAAACTGATGGAGTGGAGCTGTGACCTCAAATACACACATATTCAAAAAAACCCTGGAGACGTTAGCTAATATAACTGAAGACTTCATGCAAATGGTTCATCAGTCTGCAACTCTCTACAAGAGGAATGCCTTCAAGTTCAATGTAAATAGAATTCACCCATTTCTTATGTCTGTAAGGACAAGAAGCATTTGGACAAAGGGGGACTTGGAGAAAGGAGAGTAGCCCTGAATAAGCTACTTTTTAAGAGGATTAACTGGATTTCACTAAGTTGAAAGTATTCCAAGAAAAAGAAGACTCTCTTTCTAAAGCATTTCTTCAAAGGCCTGCATTGTGATTTAAAACCAATTTAAAGTAGGATTCTTTGAAGTAAGCCATTACCAAATAAAAAAGTATCATAGCCTAGAGCAGAATGAGACCTTTTGCATTTTAAACCCATTTTCTATGTATCCTTTGGTCTAAATTATCTTCCGAAGTGAACTCTGAATTTGGGACTCTGTCTACATGGTGACATGGCCTTTTCCTTCTTTGCAAGGAGGTAAATGAAAGGGCAATCTCTATAAGGTGTTGCTCCTGCAAACCAGAAGGCTTATAGTCTCACTGGAAAAGAGTCATTTAAAAAATGGAAAGCAAGGACAGGTTTAGGGAGGAACCATTGCATCACTCTGACTAAATACATAGGCATCCATTCTTTTTAAATCTGACTTCCCATTGCCAGAAAGGTCTGAGTTTTCCCATAGTGCCCAGGTTACCAGATAAAAACAATCAAAGCAACTGGCTGCCCAGGGAAGTTAATGAATCATTTGCTCTAAACATCACAACAAAAAGACGTACTCCACTGGAAAACAACCCATTTAAAAGCAGTGAAAGAGGAGCAGAGAAACTTTACCTACTATGAATACCAGAAGCTTATTCCATCTTTAGCAGCCATAACTATTTCTGCTGTAAATAACACGGATACATGTCAAATCAGAGCCAAAAATCTTTTCAGAACTCAACAGTATTTAGGTCATCTGCACCCTATTGACAGACACTGAACTCTGAAACCACAATGATGTAGCTCAGCAACAGTGCATGCCGTCCCACTAATGAGGCCCTTTTTCCATGAATAATGAGTATGGACATCAGCTGTGTTGCCAGGTACATAACATAAACACAATTTAACACGTGACTTTTGGTAAAGCAGTGTGTCTACTTGCAGAGGCTGAGGTTTCACATAATGTGATCCAACTTTCTAGCCCTGGGTGGGGGCAGACCACTCAAGGAAACAATTCGTTCATATGTTATCAAAATACAATAAATCGGGTTTGGTCTTAGTCAAAAAAAGGCAGTGGAGCGGGACCAACAGAAACTGCAGATAGGGAAGTATAAATGAGTTCATTGTTTTATATTCCAATACATCTTAAAACACTTGAAGCTGATGAGTTCTAAAATGAGCTGAGACTCCCTGAGATGGGCCTTCTGAGACTCATGGACTGTAAGGGTTATACTGGTTAAGCCTGTAATTGCCGAGTCCTTGTGCATACCAAGTGTATACACACACCTTTATATACGGCAAAGCATGAGTCGAAGCTGTATCGTTCAAACAGTCGGAGCAAGAAGAGTTTTATTCTGAAAAGCCTCACTTGTTACATTTATAACCTCAGTTTTGACTCTCAGATGCTTTAGAGAGAACAAAACGCACCTTCAAGTTTTATCAACTTCCATGACACAAAGTGCTACCATGGAATTGTTTAAAACTAGGGATCAGTGCTGGCACAGAAGTTCAGTCTGAGATTTGGGAGGGCACGGCTTAATTCCCTGTTCTGTCACAGTTCTGCTATCTCCCAGGACTATTATCTCATAACTACATTGAATACTAGAAGGTGCTAACATCCCGTGCTGCCTGGGATATAAAATAGGCATCTCTATTTACTTGGTTCTTAATGTGCCAAAATAAAGTCCATCAGGATCTACACCTGTGTCACGGAAATTACTGAAATACAAGGAGCCACCAAAAAAGACTCTGATGTTACTATTTTAACTGCAGATTTCTTCCACCAGACTAAGTACAACCAAAATCTCTCCCGGAGTTATTACTGCTACTGGATGGTAGTACTCAAGGACCTGGGTGGCATTTTGATCTCTGCTTAGAATGGTTTGACTCCAGAAAGAGTTTAAAACACTCCCAGCTAGACAGGTAGCAGAAACTATCATGAATATTGCCTGTTATTGGCTGCTTATTTACCTTTCATTAAATAACCTCCGCTCTGCCACAGTCTACTGAGGGGTCTGAAATTTGTCAGGATGATCACGTTCATATCAAGCCAATGGTCTATTGCTAGCCTCACTAAAATCTATCTTAATTTCCTAATGTTACAAGTAAGCAATTAGCACAAATTCAGTGGAAGCTTCTGCAATTTTTTCGGTTGTACCCTCCAAAGATTCTTTGCTCATCAAGTACACTCGTCTCGATACTCCAATAAACTTACGCATCATCCCCTTGCCATTGTTCCATGTGATGATACAGGGCCAAGTACTGGGGTTGACAGCAAGACGCCCCTGTCTGTGCGAGCTCTTACTGTTTTGCTTTTTGGCACCCAGGCAACGCAGCGGAGAATGTCAAATGAAGACGAGGCAGAAGCCACAGAGAAAAGGGTAGATGGGAAAGACGTCTAGTAAGACAGGAGCTGGAAATTGGGTGAGGATATGTATCCTATGACTATCACTGCCCTGAAGAGAAGATTGGGATAGGTAGTTAGGAGAGGCAGAAGAATGAAATTAGGAATGAGCGGTACTGGCTGTACAAGGAGCCTGTGGTAGGAACTGGGAGCAATAGAAAGCTGAAACTGACCATGCAAAAGAGAAGCAGAAGACAACTCAGTAGACAAATGGAACCGAAGATAACTAAGGACAGGCTGGAAAAGATGTTAACTCCTCCAAAGAATCAAAGAGAAAGAGTGGCCAAAGCACTGTGGATATAGGCTCCAGAGCCCATACTGGTAGCCAATTCTACAACAGTACCTCAAATGATGTCTTTTAAAAATGATGTCTTTTTAAAAACTTTGGAAGTTACAAGCCTTAATATCTCCATTCAAAGAACACCAGGAAGGCTGTAAGAGCTAGTAATTATGGACATTTTAAAAGCTACCAGATCAACCTAGAGAAATTGTTAAGAAACATCAGAATTAAAGCTACCAGTTTCACTTAATTCAGCTATTTGATTCATGTGCGTTATGACCTCATTTTTAGTTATATGATTATGTAATATTCTTTTAATAAACACCATAGCAGTACTCCAGGGAATGAGACTCTTCTGAGAATGAATGAGGACTGTGTAGTGACATAACAGGAAACCGATGGCTGCAAGATTCCTGATTCACTTGTTGCAGAACTTGGAATGCAGATAGTGAGTAAGCCAGTAACTGCAGGAAGAGGATGAAGAGCGGCACTGTGCAGGTTGATGAATGCTGCTCAAGAGAACTGGATTGTATTCCTGTTCCTGTCACCAAGTTTCTACACAATACAAGGAAAACCCATTTAACAAACTAAGCAACGTATGCCAGTTGGTGCTTCTCACTCCACCTTTTGTTTGAGACCCTGCTGTCTTGAATTCAAGTTCAAAGGGCTAGATCTGAAGTCATGAGGAGCTGTGATTTGAACATAAAAAGTGATGTAATGCTGCATAAACCAATGCTTACTGAAAAATACTGAAAATTAATGCAAAAATTTCACCTACTCTTCTGAGCTTTCCAAGTTTTCCCCATAAGACATAAAGTCTGCTGCTCACTAGACTGCTGTGAAGTGAAATCAATTAACGTTTGTAAAGTGCTTGTATGCTACTAAGTCAACATTCACAGAAAAGTCCACAAGAGAACTGATAATCCTTTCTTCAGACAAGGTTTGAATGGCATGTAATAAAAAGTCTGCAGAACCTAAACAGCCATTCTTTAAACATCAACAGAGAGCAAAGAAAGCACTGAAGAGCTGCTACTGAGTGAGTTCCATTACCATTAAGCATGGATTGGCAGACAAAAATGCACAATGTTTAATCTTTGGATTAAGAACTGTGTAAGGAGATCTATGAAACTTGTGCCAATCACCTTAATTACAGTGTTTCCTAAATTTTAAGACAACTTAGGCATGTTTCTTCTGTGTATACCATATATAAATATATATTAATAATAATTATATACATAATGTAAATAATATATATAATATAAAAATGTATGAACTTACCATCATACTTTGCTAAGACTGCCTGGACATCTGCATACGCTTGCAGTTCCAACAAAGCCTCTAGCAGGTTTTCATGGATGTTGAACATGCTGAGCAGAGGAAACTCCTTCATCAGCTAAAATCAATAACATACAAAAGGGTTCAATTAATAACATGAAAAAGGGTTTCTCATTTAAAATGCATTGAAATAACCAACACCAAGTTAAAACCCCTCACTTCTTGTTCTAGGCTCTTTCCCAGATTTCACTATTGTCTCAGAAATTTCTGAGCTCTTAACGGACACACTGGGTCAGGTTTCTTGACAAGACATGCTTTGCATAAGATGTAATTAGTCAAATCCAAGAACACAGCTGCCTCAATACATAACTCTCTTTCACCTAACAGGCTTCTTAAAGTGAAGAAGAGTTATCTTATTGTACTGGAAAAGAATCTTCAACAATGTAGCTCCTGTATATCAGTAGCAAGTAATCCAGCACCTCTTCAGTATATTAGTAGAAAAAACAGAAGATACATTGAAAAAAATCAGAATAAAATCAAATGAGAGAAGCTTACATATATGCAACTATATTATAAAGTATGGGATATTAGATTTGTAATCTTGGATACTTCAGAACACAATTGCAATAGTGGGCAATATAAAAAAGCAAAAAAAAGGCAGCAACAATAGGAAAGGTAAAGTTTACACGAATCTAACACCATAACTAAAGAATCCATCTTGTATGACATACTGAATGAAATGTGTAGTTAAAATAATCTAATCCTTTTACGTGGAAATGCCTTTACTTTACGAACTAACTCTTTAAGAGATACCAGAGATTTGTTCTTAAACATCCTCAGTTTTGGTGTCTGCATAGATTCAAATGACTGAAGCTGATATTCTATTGCAGATCGTAGAATTGATTAAATAATAATTTTTAATGTCATAGTCTCTAAAGAACTGAAGTGTTAAAAGATTCTTGCTTCCTTGTGTCCACTTTATGGTTGTTATACCTTAATGGCCTACATGATGTACATTCAGCATAAAAAGGTCTCACACGGTGTAGAACTAGGATAGCTGATATTACTGCTGTTCTTCAGGAACTTGCAGGGGAACACAATAATTTACAATCTCTCTGAGATGGTTTATGAGAACACAAATACTATAACAAGCCAAGTAAAGAAAAAGATTCAAGGTCAGCCTTGCTCAATTTGAAAGTAGTAAGCTGGACCTGAAAACACTTGTCACTTAATAAACCTACTTTAGAAGATACAAATAAACTGATGAGAACAAGCAAATCTCAATCTCACAACCAGGTAACATAAACAAAAATAAGCCAGGATTGGAACAAGAGGCGTTGAGATTCACCAAGAACTTCAGAAAATGAAAACCAGGTAATGCACTAGAGCTTCTTCACTCTATAAGGAAGTGACCTTAACAGGTAAACAGAGATGTAAAGTGCAGAGAATTTCTTCCTTGTGTTAATGGTCTTGTGTAAGCTCATTTAAGAACTATTCTGACCTATTCCGGCTATCTGGATAGTACTGACTGCTGCAGCTTGAGGTTTATTAAAGTACCAAAGGCAAGGGCAACAATGTTTTATTCAATTGTTTATATAAATTTCTGGTGAAACCCATGGTCACTGAAACTGCAGCTGAAAGAGCTCACTAAATCTTTCATGCTAGCGGCATGGGGATGGCCATAAAGCTCCTGGTTTCAAAGAGATGAACCTGTGAAAAAGGAGCTGCACAGTTTGCAGGATTTTTGACTTCTCCATTTAAAAAAAAAAAAAATTGACCACATGCCTTGGTGCTCATCTAGGTAAGTGGAAGGATTTGACAATAAAATAAGAAGTTTAAGTCACTGCTCATGAAGAAAAATAACTGCAGGTGAAAATTCACATAGTTGGATTCATCTGTTATGGATCCAGCATAGTCTCTTTCTCTTCATTCTTGTCCATTCTCACCATTGCATTTTTAACAAGGAAGCTACTACTTGGCAGGAAAAAGCATGACAGTATTTGGCCCTATGTAGAAAGTGATTTAAAGTTCAGAGTGAACATATTGCATAGAAACCCCTCCGAGGGATTAAGAAAGATTACCCCTGCTCATTGAGAATGAATCATGGCTGGCAGAATAACATTCCCTCCATCAGGGAAGAAAAGGGAAGAGCTGCAGCTAGTTATGGATATACTGTGGCCAGTAAAAGCTCTTACTCTGGTTCTCCATTTCTCACTGACATCACTCACTGATTATTTTTTTCTATTTTAATTAGGTTCTGTCAGAGTGGTAAACCCTGCCTAAAACAGCAGCAGAATAAAGGACACTGTCTGGACTGGCAGGCCTCCAAACTGACAAGTGTTAAAAAAGGTTTCATCTGGGAAAGGTCGAACGTTAAGAAGTCCAACCCAGTTATCATGAACTCAGTTGATATTGTAGCTACTCAACTATTCAAATATTGACTGTGCACAAATGACAGCACATTTGCTATTTTAAAAAAGAAAAGAAAAAGAAAAGAGGACATGAACTCGCTCCTCTGCCATCTCATGATGTAGTATGTATAGTTTTCACTGTGAATAATTTTCAGTCACAGTGAAAATTTTTTTGAGAAACGTCCCAGAATGTAAAGCCACTTAGAAGAATATTATGACAGGTCACCTTTTAGACCTCACAGTGAAAGCAAACACCAAGAAAATAAAAAGGATGCCACAAAAGTTGAAACACAGGCCTGCTGGATGGTCACGGCAGGCCAAATTCTGTGTCATGCTGTGAGCCTGCTGCCCTTCCCTCCCTAGCAGATGGAATGGGGGCCTGGCTCATAGTTCACAGAGAGATGTAAAGATGGGCACGTTATCTCTGAACATAAGATGAAGTGCACACCCTCAAGTTCCCCTGACCTGTACAGCATCAAACTCTAATCTAGATTCTAGTTTAAGAGGCACAGACCTTCCTTTGTACCCAAAGATTTATCTTCTGTGAAGTTACAGACCAACATTTACCAAATTGTGTGGCTAATCAATTTTAATTCTCTTTACATCTTTACTGTAACCTGACAGATGTCTTCATTCGAGTGGTGTGCACTGTACTTCAAGAAAAGACGAAGACTCTGTTTTCGTCTTTCTCCACACCTTCTGATCTCAAGAGACAGTAATCAAATTCAGCACTCAAGATTTCTCACCAGAACCGCTACAGCTTTTTATTAATAAACACTAGTTAGGGCTAAAAGTTTCATTGTAAAAGTCCTGATAGTTGGTTTCTCAGCTGGTAAGAAAGAGCTGTGCTCCACTGGGCAAAGCTTATTTTCATGCCATGTGAAAACAGACACGACACAGCCTTGAATGTATTCTCTCCTTATAATACAAGGATGTTCAAACAGCTATTGAACGTATCATACCAAATCTATGTTCACAAGGATTTTACTTTGAACTTGTATTGGTCAAAATACTTTCCAGTGGTGAGATTCAGACCTGGGGCTGGGTTAGCCCATATTTTGTTCTAATTGCTCTGCATGTTTTGGGGAAATAGATACATGTGTAGAAAGTAGAATTGCTCTTTTTTTGAAGGATTTATTAGGTGTACTGTAAATATATAGAAATAGTAACTTTTTCAGATAATTACCTAAAAAATTAAAAATTATTAAATAACATTTTGGGAGTATAAGTTCACAGAAAAATCCTGGAAATAAGTCTGACACAATTGGATATCTTATCACTAGTCCTGAGGGGGTCATATTTCCAGATTCACCCAATCCATATTGCAGGGTGTAGGTTCAATGATTTTGTGATGGATATGAAAACGTGCTGATCTCAAAAAATGTTATGGTACAAGGAAAACCACATCTGATTTACTGGACGAGGAACAAGTTTTATCTCCCAAAGAACAGTTTAATGAAGAGGACTCTCTGCCCTTAGAATATTTCAGTCATTAGCATTTTCTCATTTAGATCTAATTTTTGAAAGATTTTCAAGGAACGTAGCTTTAACTGTTGCATCCATTTTTCTCCCTGTGATGACATTAACATCACGCATCAATTAGCAATGATACGTTATTGGTGTAGAGAACAGCTTTAAGCTACAGCTTATGCCTACAACTAGACCACGGAACTCAAGGGAATACACAGCTGGATAAATGAATGATCTTGGTGCTGACACATTTTTTCTCCTTTTGCATTATGGCTGTATCCATAGTCACACCATTTACGGGCAGTGCATGCAGCCATTCATTGCTGCTTATACTCATATCTTCACAACAAACAAACAAAATCATTTTAGATCAGTGTATTCGACTGCAGGCATTCATAAATATGACAAGTGAATTCAGCTTAAAATTAAGAAACAATAAGCAAACAAGAGAAATTCAATGTGAACAGTGAAACTGTTACAACCTTAATTCCTAGTGTATCTGTTCCCGCAGTGGGCATCTGAAATGGTAAAAATCTGTCTCCTAAATGACTGAGGCTGCCACCTCCCAGGTCCAACTGTCCACCACCACTGAAGAATCAAGCACGCAGTATAGATGGCACTGTTATTTTCACAAGTGCTTTGCATAAACTGCTTTCTGGTATATGACTTGTAATCTGTAAGAACTGTTAACTGAACACAGTGGAAAAGGCAAAACTCCAAACCATTTCTGAGTAGGAAAACAGAAACCTCGATTTCTGTGGGCTTTCAGATCTCTAAGCTCTGACTGAAGCTTATCCCAGGCTTGAGGTATTTGCAACATGTCACTCCATGTTGACTCTCTGATGTCTAGTAAGATACACTAATGCTTAAGTTTTTCTCCTGGCCAGTTCACCTGGCAAGGTCAGAAGGGAAGAAACATTGTCAGCAGACTAAGGCTAGCACACAGACCGGCTCTGTTTACAGTGTCTGATGCTTAAAAACTGGGCTAACTACTGGTCCAAAAAGTGCAACTCATTCCAGCACAGTCTCATTGTGAGTGGGATTCATGTGATGTAAACAGACACTCTCAGCTCTCGGATTTGAAAAATTATCTGAAATACACTGAACCTTCCGAATTAAAAGGTCTGCTTAATTACAGCAAAAGTAGGATTCTGTCATTTCATGCAATTCTCTGTGTGCTGCATTCCTTCAGGCAAATAATCACTGCTACGTTTGGAAGCAGCTCTGCAGTTACTCTTTCACAGCTCAGAGACGATAGAAGCTAGGAAGCCAAATCTGCCAGATCCTGCTCTTTTCAAGCTTGGAAACAATTAGCAATAGGATCCACATATTTTCATCCATATGTGAAATTCAGGGAACTTGACATGTCATCTAATGGTTGTACTTCAGAGTGTCAGAAAAGAGACCCAGATCCAGTTTACTCTAACTGTGGGATGGCACAGGTATGAAATTTGCCAACATTCCATTTTTAATTTGGCAAATGTGAGTTTAGACCTAGTACTTCATAATATTCACAGACAATATGACTTCAATGTAGAGAAGTTTACTTTATTGACTTGAGTCAATAAAGTAAAAAATATCTTACCGAATATGTAAACTCTTAAGGAAATACGCTAGAACATGCAGTGTTTACAGTCTTGGAGGATTAAAGCTTTCAGAGTATGAGCTGAGTTCTTTAAGGATTATAATTATGAAAATGCTGTTATTTGGACTGTGTTGTAAAAATGCATGTAGTTCAGGAATAAAGAGAATTTTGCAGGCAGATGTGGCATGAAACCAGAAGGGCACAAGTTGTTCCAGAGGTACATTTACTACTAAACAATCCATCACATAAAAGTAGCAATGGTGATAAATCTTTTCTGTTACATCAAAGATTAGAGACTTCATAGAGCATGAAAACAAAGTCATTACTCACAGCCCTCTTCAAAAACTTTTTTTTTTTTTGCATCACCCCAAAGTGCTTTTTGCAGAAACTTTGCCCTATTTTTAAAAGTAGATTTTAAAATGAAATTAAAGTGAGGGAATTATCTAGTAGCTCGAAAATGAGCTAGGAGATCGCAGAGAGATGAAAGAGCATAATTAAAGGACCATACAAAGCCCCTGAACGTGGACTGACAGCGGGCAAACAAAAAGGAGTCCAAGTTACCAGGGCTCCTATCAAGATTATGTGACTATAATCTAAGACTACATTCTATCTTAATAGAATCACAATGCTGGAAACCCATCATTTATATGAGAAATACTATTATCAGGTTTAGGCAGTAGTCACTAAATTTCCAGTTTCCGAGGGGTGTGCACAGGATCACAGTCGTGACAAAAAATGAGGGGCCTGAGTAACGTGCAGGTAAAGGAAATGGAAAGGGGAATCACAGGAGTCTCCATTTTGTTTAAGAGCCTGTTCAAGTGAGGGATGCTCCAATCTACCCCTCCCACTTACCCATAACATGTCAATCTGTGACAAAACAAACCACATTTGAATATACAGACATATGGAAATGTTGTAATCAGCATTTATCACTTGCTGCTATTGCAGTGCTTTTGTGTCAAAACCAGAAGTAACTGAAGATACTACTCTGTGGTGGAGATTGTCAAATGGCACCATTCACCGGAGTAGCACTCTTCTAAAATTTGTGACTCTTAGTCTTGTTTAACTAAGAAGTACTTTTCCTTCACATTTTAATAAATGGTACTTTAAGTAACTGCTGCAGATGTTAATGAAACTAGAATCCCATTCAAGGCAGAGCAATCTTCTTAACCTGACCTGTGTAACACAAGCCAAAGAATTTGACTCACTAATCCTTGCCTCAAGCACTGAAGTATTCGGGAGAGACAGACAGTAGCTGCCAATGCAAGTAGCTGCAAAAGTTGTGTTGCTAAGTTGCTAGGTATCATAACATCTTTATTTGCAATTAGTACTCTCTTTGATTCACACAGCTTGATAGTTCAAGTGCAGAACACCGTCCTGGCTATGTATTCCCATTATTCAAGAGCAAATCAGCGGTGCTCACAAGAATACAGAATTCAAGAGAATATTGAACAGAAAACCTTATTCAAAGACCAGCAAAAGAGGTTGCCAAGAAAGTATGTTAGATTTGCAGAATCATCATACCAGCAAAAATCACTAATACTACTGGTCAAAAAAGATAAAAGTCCAACCTGCCCATATCATTAAAATCAATATGGTGGGTACGGTTGAGTATACTTTCGAAGCTTTCAAGAGACATAACTTCTTAAACCATTTTAAATGCTCAGGGCAGCCTGAATGTTTTAAGAACTTATCATGCAGCCCATTGATAAGTGTGCAGCACTCTAACAACACAAGCTGCTTAGGTACTGATAATTCCTTAGTATCTCCTGTGGTATAAAATACACACTTAGAGGCTGCAGGTGGGCACCAAGATGAACACATAAACACACCCAGCTGAAATATCCTCAGCAAGGTTCTTGGAGCTCGGTACACAGAAGTAAACTTCTAGGTCCTTTACTGTGAACTGAAGAGTAATGTCTTAGCAGATATGACTAATCCCAAAAATAAAATGTACTTTTGTGACCCTTAAAAAGTGTTTTGGTTTCTATCCCTCTCCAGAGTGGAGGAAAGACTGGAGAGTCTCTTCTCCCCTAAATCTCACTCATTTCTAAACAATGCTGCAAAGCAAGGGGGAAGTTGCAATTCCACTGAGTCTCAGAAACGTATACTTGTTAGAGACTACAAAGCAATCTTCAGGGGAGTGCAGGGCCAGCAGGTAGGAGATAAAGACACTCTAGAATGACTTTCTTTCATCACCTTTCTGAAAGAGGAAGCAATTAGGAGTTTCTGTTCACTTTGTCCACTAGCATGCCTTCTGCCTTCCACCCTTCTCTTTCCTAAACATACATCACCCATCAGTGAAAGCTTGCTCCACAGTCCAAGTATTCTCCAGAACGATCCCACGAGGCTCAAATTAATTTGACAATTCACTTTCTTGCATGGTATGTTTTCACCTGGGTACTCCACTGACCCAGTTAAGGGAAATACAGTGTTGGTCTGCTCCTGAATTCAGTAGTGCAGTCACTGATCCAGTTGCCCACAAAGTACAGAGAGAAGCACCTTTGCATACCCCGCACGTCATCTCTGTTTTTTAATCAAAGAAAAACACAAAACACAAACCCAGCAGATTTCTGTTTTCTTCCACTATAAAAGTGAGGGAATCTGCAAAGGGCAGCCAGAGAGTAGCTGGTACAAAAGGCTACCCTTGCTCATCAGCATGTAGCTACTCAGCTTACATCATTGTCCACAATAAACATTCAACATCAAGGGATACTGAAGATTCCCCACAGCCACCATTAAGGCCTTTCACCTCTGCACATACCACATTTTCCAACATCATTTAGAACAAACTAGTTTAAATACTGCTAACATAATCAGCACAACAACCAGCACCGTAGACTTTCTCCTCAGGGACAGTAAAAGTTCTAGTTCCCTCACAGACCATATCACGCTCTGTATAAAGAGGAATAAAACTGGAATAACTGTCTTGACTAGACTGGAGTTATTCCAACAACACACTAATCAAAATGAGATCACAAGTTAACTCAATATATACAAATAGTGACAGCTGCTGGTTTCTATAGCAAAAATATAGTAAATAATTATAATCAAAAATACAAGCAAAAGCAACACCTATGTATGATTCAATTACATGCTTCCATGAAAATTACAGGCTCCTAATTCTCATTAATTCAACTCAACTAAATGAACGACATCCAAGCAACAAAGCCAGCAACAAAACACTATCTCAAAATCACAGAAGCAACAGAAATTCCTACTCAATTTTTTTAAAATTAAAACTCCCTGGTTTTAAACAGTGTTTTTTTTAAAAAACCCTGGTTTTAAATATCTTCAATATAATATTAAAGAATATGATTTTCCTATCAGCAGTGTATGTAAGTATAAAATCAAAATATTATTTAAGTCACCAACAACTCATTTTCTTTCCATTAAGGTATTTTAAGCGAGATGTCAGTCTGTTCTTACACAAAATTAAAATAAGACAATCTAATACATCAGTAATGTCCTCAAGATGGCCTCATATATGCAATGAATTAAACACTCTAAAATATTTTATTTTTCAAAGTGGCAAACACTCACTACATCCCAATCATATTTCCCAGATGCTATCACGAACCTCTTAACACTTCATTTCCATCATGTTTCATGTCTCGAGAAATCTGTTTTCAATCTTTCAAACACAAACAGGGCCTCCGCCCTCTGTCCCCTGATGCTAGATTCAGCAGTCCCCAGCCAAAATATTCTTCATATTCTTTTTAGGGTGAATAAATTAATCTCCTCCCTCATCAATCACATTGAAACTTTCCATGACACATTCATGTTCTTCGAACGTCTTCCTATGACTTGTCTTCTATGAAGAAATAGAGGATATGCATTCATCAGAAATAAGTAGCTCCAAGTCAGTCTAAGAAAAGCATCTGCAAAGCTGACTTGACTCTACTCCTGCTCCCAGTGTACTGGAGTATGACCTAGAGATACTGTTGCTTTAGTGTGTCTCCTAGGACCTGCTAAATCTCAGCTCTGCTTGCTCACAATGAAGAACTCCAGAGGCACCTAAATTCAGTTCTAAGGATTTGGCTCCGTGTATGAATGCAGAAAAATACAAAATGCATTGATCCAAGTTGAAGCTCTAGAAGCTGAAATTCTATCTTTATACTTGGTTTGTCTTGCATCTGGTCCTTTTAGCAAAATGTTCCTATTGAGGAGAGTGTTTTCTGTCCTTCAACTGTCTAACAAACAACGATTTTGGGTCTCCCTGTCATTGTTGCCTTTGAAGATCCGGATTGCACTTCAACATCATGTAATTTTTTCTCTAGTGGCAGAATAAGCCATTCACTATAATCAAAGCATTTTAGGTCTCACTTTGCATAAGAAACCTATGACTAGATGGACCTGCAAGTCCCTGAATCCAGTGCTCTACATACACAATTAACCATACAGACATCATCAGAGGAAGGATTCACAGAGTATCTGTTCCACTTAGCCCTATCTACAAGTCACAAAACACGTTCAGCAGCCCACAGTAAGCTCCAGAAGTTACCATAATTATTATGTGTGACATTTGGATGTGAAATTCAAATTTCTATCTTTCTTGTATATTAATGCCAGAACTTAGAATTCCAGTGTTTGTCCCCAAACGCTTCATTTGTCCCACAGTGCCTATGTAACAAAACTCATGAAGAATCGGTGGAGCTGGCTGGACTGAAAACAACATTTTTGAAGTCAACATTCTCCCAGCTGACCACAAAACTGCAAAACCAGGTCATCCTTCCTCATCCCTCTTTCTCACACTCCTAGCTGTACAATGGCTGGGTTTTTGACAAGTTCTTTTTCAACACCTCAGTCTGGGAGCCTAGTGATTCTGGGGAGCGAGAGCTGTGTGCCTGAAAAAACTCAGCTACAGACAGGAAACAAAGTTACTCATGACTTGCCATCTGGTAGATTATTTAAGATGAGGACCTGCATTACTACGATAAACTTTGCTCAATGTTTTCAAAACATATTAATGAGCGTCCCAGTTCCAGAAGATGCTGGGTTCCAAGCTGGCAGACATATTCATCCTACTGCCATTGATGCAAGGGCCTAACCTCCAGAGAGTCACTTGCCTTTTTATGTTAAAATTCCCGCTGACTTGCAGCGAGAATTTCCCTTTTCACTAGGCAGGTTCAGGACCATTCATCTGAGCTGCCTAAAGAACACTTTACAGGTCCTTCATTCTGGTCTGGGGTTCCATTTTCTGCATATAAAATTTAAGTCCTTCAGCTTAACTTGCAGAATTCTCTGTCTTGCTGGATTTGTTTCTACCTCACTTTTTGTAAGAACTGGAAAATGAAGTGTTAAGAAAGGAGAACGCAGGAAACTGGTAAGGTGTTTTACTATCATCTGCCCAGAGCTCTTGGGGTCCATTCCTCCTTCTGTCACAGACTCGCTGCCTTGAGTAAGGCAAGTCACCTCGTCAAAGAATTGTGTTTCTAATCTGCATCCAAGGGATCTCACTCGAAGAAGTGCTGGGCATTTACAGCTATCTCTAAACTTGAGCATTTTACATACCTGAAACTTAGACAGTGCCTTATGTGGACAGCTGCCCCTCCTGCCATCCCCAAAATAGCTACTCTCTGGTGTTTCAAATTTGTAGCTTTGTAGCTCACCGACTTAGGACTGCCATTGGTAGCTCCCTGCCTACAAAATAGGGAAACAGTCATCCCTCATCTCAAAGGGAAATCCGTTCATTACAGACTAATTACTTGGCTTTGACTTCTCAGTAATAGGTTTTGCATGAATAGACAACACTGTCCTCAGGTCTGAATAGGGTGACGTAAACAATGCACAGAGCCAAACTGCAGCTTTGCAGGGAGGAAACATAATATTTAAGGCCTGTTTATTAAGTTAGCGGCATTCATTACCTGCTTCAGAAAAAACATTATGTAACTTCATGATCAAATAATTAAAAACTGCACTCCATTGCACAGATACCAGGATGGGAAATTCAGTCTGTATAGGCAATTGTCCATCTGGTATTTCATGACTTCTTAGTGTTGCTTTTGCAACCTTAAACATGATCTCTTAACTTAATTTTTATGTACATTACACATACAAAATGACTATCAGCAGTGCTGCGTGTAGCAGGAATGGATGCTAACTGTAAGCAAACGTGTATCATTTCTATGCTATTATCTAAGTATCATATGCGAAACAAAATCAAACTCACATCTCTCATCATTTTCACTGCTTCCCTGGTCCTTCCCAGTTTTCTTGCACACATTGCCAGCCTCCTCTTAATATAAACTAACACATTGGTGTCCCTTCCTGTATAAGAGGGAAAGAAAAACAGCATTAAGATAAAAAAACGGTAAAACAAATGTTCATTTAATATTCCAATACAAAAGGAAACATAGTTTTCTTGCCACTTTTTGTTATTCGCTATCATCAATGCTTTCACAATCATTTAATAAAAAATTACCAAATTCTGTTGAATCAGATGTGGCACAACATCACTGAAATCAGTGGAATTATTCCAGATATGCAGTGGTATAATGAAGGACCCATGGGTTGGCCTTACACTTATGAAATATAAGCAGATCTGAAGGTACAGGGAATGCTATAGGGTATAGAACATCAAATAATCAAGCGAGGCAAGGAGAACCCCTATGGCATTAACACTGGTACAGAATTCTGTGGTCACACACAGCATTACATGACTTACCAACTCACACGCATGGTTAAGACGAAGGCATCCATGAAAATGAACATTATATCCTGCCTTTCTTATAAGTTATGATGTATGAGCTTGTTAACAGGAGATGTAGCAAAACAAATCCTCATCCTCTAAGTCTTTTTCTTAATGATTAGAGTATACCCTGAACTTTCTGTTTACAGAGCTTTTACTTGTTACCCAATTATCATCTTCACATTCCTCACACTGCTAATTATGGATGGCAAATTAACATCTTTCAGATATGACAGTCCTATGTGCTGGAAGATGCCCTAACAGCAAAGATGACACAATCTAAACAGTTGCAGTAATTATTCTTTTGGAGAATTCTTACTCCTTTCATTTCTCATTCTCTTCCCTACTATGCCAATGTGAGCTCTTAACGTGCTTCTGGACCAACAGAAAATGAGCAGACAGCTAATCATCTACAAAATTACAAAATTTACATATTGTGAAAATGTAAGGCATCTGCTAAAAATTATCTTTGTGTATAGTACGCAGTATCTGAAGATTTTAGCCTGTTCCCAGCATTTTCAAGTCTTTCATAATAAGAACAAGATGTGCAATGAAAACATGCCAAGGACCTGCAAATTGTTTTAAAGTTGTGATTAGAATTTACAGATAGATTAAGCAGCAGGTTGAAAGGTCTGACTTTAGAAGAAAAAAAATAAATAAGGGAGGGAAGGAATTTAGCTGTATTTTATATGACGTAATTTGTTATCTCTGTACTGATTTCTCTATATTTAATAAACAATTATCAGTTTATATCTCTTTCAACATGTTTATATAGTGTAACTAAGAGGTATACATTTCATGCCAAGCTCCTTTTCACTTTTTTCAGAAGGACTGGTCAAAAGGCATTTACTTACTATGAAATCAAGACAACCTTTCAGGCCAAAATTTTCTAAGGTGATTAATGATATGGGGTGACTAAGATGAGCCATCTTAAAAAGAAGATTGCCCATGCTTTCTATAAACCAGCACCTTTTGAAAGAGGTTAAATTGGTACTCAAAGTTATTTTTATTCTTAAAATCCACGGTCTAACATAAACAACTGTATGAAGGAGGCTGAATACATGAATAAACAGACACATAGAGCAGTACACTGTTGTTCAAGAAATTACACGGTGGTTTTCACCTATAAAAGATTAAATGCCCATTTTTCATCCTGAAGGTAACTCCAAGGACCAGAAATGGCATGACAGACACCTCAGAACCATGGAACTGCAACACATCTGTCCATGGTCCTTCCTCTCTAAAAAGAGCTGAGTTCTTCACCTTTGTAAACCATGCAGAAGATCCGTATATAATCAAGAGAATCCTACTTGAAGCACCTGTGTTCAAGGCACCGCTGAGGCTGGAATGCCTCTAACCTCTGTGGGTGCACACTGATATTATCAAGGGGAGACTGGGTGGCATAGAGATTGTGTGACAATCTAGGCCCTTCTTATAGCCCCTCCTGGAGCCCAGTCAGAGCTGGAAGTCACTTTCCAGCCCCTCCTGCTCTGTGGCAATGACTTAATTTTGTGATTGAAATGGTTCCTTCCTCTGCTGTGATACTGAATTTTCAGGGTGTCAAATCTGACAGTAGCCATCTAGCAGACACACATTACAAAAACACCGTGCTTTTATTTGCCTGCACAAACTTAACCATATTATCTTGGGCATAAGCATTGTGACAGTGTTTAATTACTCTTATTGTGTATTTTTCATAGTATTGCTGTAATCTTCTGTGCTCAGGACAGATTCAGTGCACAAACTAAGGTTTCACAGACAACCATAAGCCTGCTAGAGCCTGAAAATTGCTTCAAGGGCTCAGCTGCTCTGTATTTTTATTTTCACCAAAAATAAGCAAATAATCCTAAAAACCATCTTCCAGCCAACAAATGTTTAAACTACTACCCCCAAGCTTTACAAAAGCTCAGGTTTTCAGGTATAGACTTGTGTAGACTTTTGAAACCAGAGATCACAGACAATTTCACTACATACAATTTTTATCAGCAATCTTTAACTTACGTGAGATAGCCAGAGGCTATGAATTCAGGTCCCAAGAAACCTGAAGACATCCAAAGTATGTTAGTGCTTGTACTTACGTAATGTAATTAATTGGTATTATTTTTGCCTGAGGTAGCCATTCTAGATTAGAAATAACCTAAGACTGTTCGCTTTGTTTATCTTTTTGTGCATTTACTGGCAGTGAACCCTTGTGTATTTTCTTAGGTTTAAGAACCATCTAATAAATATCATAGCAGCTAAATCTGCTTATTCAAAATTTTAAAAATTATATAATAAAAATCTAGACTTTCAATTAGAACACTGTATTACTTCAGTTGTTATTTTTTATGTTTCTGTGACCTTTCTTAATGTACGCAACTAACTTTTCAAATGTCACGCTGGCTAATGGCTCTCATTAACTTTTACCCAGAACAATGTGGTGTACATATTTACTCTCACAGCTGATGGAAAAAGGCTGGCAAAGCACCACTTCACTCCTGTTTCCATCATTCTTTACTGTCTTTTCAGCATATGAACCCATGTTTTCAAAATGACTAAAGGGACTTCAGTGCAACTTCCTAAAACAGTGTCCAGCGTTTTCTGCCGTGACAAAGAAAAGGTGCATCTGTAATCTGAGCATTGTTAGTTCATTAACAGAACCAAGCAAAAACACTGACACAGAACAGTCTGACTCTGGAATTTAACATTCCAGCCAATGTTAAATATGGAGTACATAGTTCTGAGAGGAGAAAAAAAAAATAACACACACCCCGCCCCTCGCAAAGAATCCCCCTGGAATTTCTCTGCCTTTAGAAACAGCTATTCCCTCCAAAGAAACTTACTGTGTTGGGCTTCATACTGGGCACCATGGTGTTGTAACTGCTGACTGCGCCTGTAACAACCCTCTCCAGCTTTCAGAGCTTGCTTGAACAGCTTCTCTGCTTCTACAATTGTTGTTGCTTCCTCTTCAGCCAAGAGAATATAGGCAGTAGCACATCTGCAAAAATATCAGAGGAAAAAACATCAGAAAGTTGCATGAAGTAAAAGCTATATGAAGACATGCAGACAGGCAAGGATGCACCAAACACAGAGGCAATGGAGTTTTGTCCATATACTTTTCTGAAGAACTATTCTGACAAACAGATATTCTGGCAACCAAACGACGACTCGCATTTTTAAGTTCTGTATCACTCAGCCACTTAAGTAAACCTACTGACAACTGCCCCAGAAAGTAAAGCATTGTCTCACTATGCAATCATGGCCTACACCAGTAAAACTCCTTCTGGAAACAAAGACTAGTTTTACACACTATTATTTTAACACAAAATGTCTCCATTACTGTAACGGTATGAAAAGAATCAATAGACCTCTAATACTTGCCACATGCAATGAAAAGATTATAAATGTAATTGTAGAGATTAAAAACGCAACCGAACAAAAACCCAACCATCCTCCAAAATAGGAAAGCAGCTTTAGGAACACCCCAGATGAAATGTATGATGGGAATCACCTCATACAGGTCATGAAGACCTCATACAGCTTTCAACTGTCTAATTTAGATCTCTTAACTCCCTGTGCCCCTCCACCTCCATCACGGAGCAAAGCAATCTTGACAAAGCCATTCATTTCACATGTTTAACCATCTCTCTAAGAACAGGGTGAACTGCTGACTGGAGGTGCCTCTCTCATTGACTACAGTGGGAGTCCAGGCAAGTGCTTTGAACTCAAAGGCCACATTTTTAGCAGCTGAAGTTAGATGCAATATAGCCTGTTGTCTTCTTTCCGATACTAAGCACACTGTTGACAAAATTATTCTTTACACAAAAATAGAATTGGGCTGCAGCTGCCTCAAGTTGCGTTTCACGAAGAGTCATCAGCTGAGGAACAGGAAATAACAGGTCAGGGTGAAAAAAAGATTCTGGGCACCAGCACTTGCTGTAGGTCACCCAGCTGGAAAGCAGCTTTGCAGAAAAGGACCTGAGGGTCTTGGTGGACACCAGGTTGACCACGAGCCAGCAATATGCCCTTGCAGCAGAGAAGGAGAATGGTATCCTGAGATGCATTATGAGTGTTGCCAGCAGGTCAATCAAGGAAAGTGATCCTTCCCCTCTACTCAGCACTGGTGAGGCCACACTTGGGAGTGCTGTGTCCAGTTCTGGGCTTCCCAGTACAAGAGGGACATGGACATACTGTAGAGAGTCCAGCGAACGGCCATGAAGACGATTAGAGGACTGGAACACCTCACGTATGAGGGAAGGTTGAGAGCTGGGACTGTTCAGCCTGGAGAAAAGAAGGCTCAGGGGAGATATCATCAATGCCTGTAAATATCTGAAGTGAGGGTGTGAAGAGGATGGAACAAGGCCCTTTTCAGCGGTGCCCAGTGACTGGACCAGAGGCAATGGGCATGAACTGAAACACAGGAGGGTCCATCTGAACATCAGGAAACACTTTTTTACTGTGAGGGTGATCAAGCACTGGCATAGGTTGTCCAGGGAGGTTGTGGAATCTCCATCCTTGGAGATACTGAGAAGCCATCTGGACATGGTCCTGGGCAACATGCTGTAGGTGACCCCTCCTGAGCAGGAGGGTGAAGCAGAAACCTCCAGAGGTCCCTGACAACCTCAACCATTCTGTGATTCCATGATATGTGGGTAGAACAGGATAGACTTATAGCTCACTTTTGCAAAAAACTTTTATGCTACATGCTCTCTCAGTTAAACTGCTGTCCAGGAACAAACAATTCTTTTTCTCCTTCTGATGAAACACATGGAGGACAATCCATAAGGCACTAGTTTAAGGAATTCTAGAATGCAGTAAACTCTGACAGCAACCTAAGGGATTTTCTCCACTTTATGCACTCTGACAAAATTTATACAGTTTGCCATGCCAGTAAAGCACCACAGCATTGAGTTTATTATGGGATATCAGAATACTACACTTCTCACTGAGAAAATAAATAATGGACTCAAAGACCGAAAGTCCCCGAAAATTACATCATACTTTCTCATACTATGAAATGAGTATTTCAGAAGGTGTTCATGAGTCCCTCCTTTCTTGCCTCTGTTCAGGATGACTGAGAAATCCAAAAGGGAACTCTCCATCCCATAAATGCATATTTCATACGCTCATCAGGAGGCAACTTAATTAACAGTTTGCTATGCTGATCCAAATCCCAACGGAAAGACTCCCATTGTCATCACTGCCCTAAGGATCTTCTGGGTGGCTAGCACAACATGCAGCTGTGCTTCTTCCCTCCCATTGTAGGCCTTGCTGTGACAGGCCTGTAATCATGGTTAAAAATTACTGTAGCAAACCCCCTGCCTCAAGCTATCATCAAATGGATTTTTAAATGACTGGAAATAAATGTTAATGTTGTTGTCACTCACTCATTCAATTCCAAAGCTTCATGTGCTGCAGAAATTCGGGCTTGGGGGTTTCTCTCTCTCCAGGCTTTTTGCATTACTATTCAATAAACAAAGCAGAACAGGGACATATTAGTCATTACAGCGTTAACAAGGAGAATTTACTGCATTAGGATAACAGCATTTATTGCTCTCAGCCTGACTAACTCCAGAGCATTTCAAAGAGCTTAGTGATCACTCAAAAGATACATAATCAACATGAGTTGATTATATATAATACTCAGCTTTATTCTTTCATTTAACTATATCTTTTTCCATGGGAAAATCCGGCTGAGAGATCATGCCATCTGCACTGTCACATATAGAGGTGACAAGCAGCTTTTTCCTCTTGAGGTAGTAGATTCCACAGGGCACAAAAGGATACAAGGATAGAGGGGATTCCTGTTCTAGTTCCTTACTTCAGGTGAATGCTAAATGGAAACAACATCCAGGCTAATCAGACCAACTTCTATCAAATTCAGTTGTAAACGTGTTGTTCGCATTTTTTACAGAGCTTCTAACTACACCAGGGAATAAAACACACGACTCAAGTTTTACATAAGCTCTTTCTCTTCTGTCAGTGCATACCAAATGGGAACCGGATAATGTAATTCAACACATACTAGACTGCAGCTGGAGGCAAATTAAGCTACAAATGTTTGAAGCCACTGCAAGAAACAGGAAGAAAAAGCAGTCTTTACACTTGCAAATGGTACTTTGAATGAATTCATCAAGAAAGAAGAATCGCGACACAAATTAGATAGTTTATACCTATATAGATAATAGTTTATACCTATATGGATACTTGTTCAGATCTAGAATACTACCAATCCAACAGCAATGGTTTTTCAGGCATGATCAAACTTTTCCCGTTTATTTACCCGAGAGAACTGACACCTGACCACATTTTTCTTGCATCAGTTTAAAACAATCATTAACCTATTAGCAAAAATGGTAATTCATAAGGTCTCTTACTAGCATCTGCAGGCCGTAAATGATCCGTGTCACATGTAAAGAATGTCTGATGGTCCTGTGCTGAAAGATTCATATCGTAGTAAGTCAAAGGTTCTCTCCCTGTTACCCACGTATACCTGCAAATATGCCAATGAAGAGACATTTTGGTAAATGAGGTCACACTCGGCAAAATGAATCTAGAAAAGAATCCTAGATGTTAGAGACGAGCACAGCCTACTAAGTTCACCCAGCCCATCTCCTAACCAACATATATTGCATTTCACTGTCCTGTGACGGAGCAACAGTACTTGACCCTAAGCTGATGAGGATGTTGGAAAGTACACACTGGAAATTGGTAACAGAAATTTTCAAACACTAAGACTATGTGAAACCTAGATATAACTCATTAGGTTGTTTTCTATAACTGATTTGAACAGAATTACTGCATTAACAGTACCAGGTACACCACACTTAAGATTTTTTCCATTTTTTCATAAGGTCACAAAAAATTGCAGAAATAACAAGTGCATGAGCATCAATTTAAATTCCTTTTCATTCAGAAACATTTTACAAATGACAGAAAAACCTGGCATGAGCACATGTGTCCACAGTTGTTTTTGTTTTTCCATTTCTGAATCAGATTAATGGAAGAGTACAGTTAAGAGCCTGAAACTGTAACATCGTAGCACTTACCGATTATATTCAGCTCCTCTGAACAGATTTAAAGGATTTCGCCAGACTTTGCATTCTGTCATAAACAGAAACACGCAATAATGAATCTCTCCCAAATTACAATGGTACTTGAGGTTTACCAGAAACATCAGTTACCTTCTAATGAGCCTTATCAAATGACTTTTATTTTTTTATAGGTGCAAATTGAAAAAAAAAGATCAAGAGCATAGAGAGGCAGGTCATCAGACTGTTATTCCCTTTTTAAATAATAATTTCATTATAAATTAGTGTCAACAGATGTAATCATTCCAGTCAAATAACCACTAACAAAGCTCCAAACACCAGATGAAAAGATAATACTGATTAGTGCCAGGACTCACATTTGCCATAATGCAGAACTGAAGAGGGATCATGCTGGGTTATTTCACTGAAAGACAACAATTAACTCAGTCCCCATGGACTTATTATTTCTTCAGAAAAATTTTACTGTCCAGTTAATACTGGAAATCACTGAGAATCTCAGCTACAGTTGCCAAGGTCCTCCTTAGATTGCGAAGTAAAAAATCCATGGCAACATCTGCTGACCTTACTTACTAAATTATAAGTATCCCAGGGTTGACAAAGGATGCTGAAGTTGATTAGCAGGGAACAGTTCATTGCCTTGCAAAGGTTTGGGAACACCAAAAGCATTTAATACATTTCTCTCAAAGTGGGGGGAGGAAGTGCAAATTCCTCACGCTACAGGTAGGAAAAGATAAGAAAATCCACAATAATGTAATTTTGAACAGAACTAAAAAAAAATTATTACAAAAATAAATTTCTGTAGCTTTCGAAAAGGTGAGGTCTTGATTCTGGCTTTTCTTCCTTTAAATTCACACCAGACTTGTTCTCTTCATTTCAACAAAGACAATTCATTCTGGTGAAGGTGAGACCAGAATCAAAGCCAGTTTTGCACAAAGACTCACTGATAGGCAGCACAGATCTGCTACTGGACGACCCCTCACATGGTGCTCTGCAAAAATCCATCAGCAGTATTGGCTGTGCAGCTTGCTGCCTCGATCACTTAACTCACTAATGAAAGAGAGACACAGGAACAGGAAGACGTTCAGGAAGAGTGAGCACATTGATTATACATCTGTGTCTTTCAACTAACCACCTCAGCTAATATTAGAAAGCTCTACCGGTTTAGTCAGCAGAAGTGCTCGATCGACATTCAGCTGTCCCGCTGCACAGGCAGAGGGTACAGCTCTTCGACAAGCTTCAATCTGACAGTTTTTACATAATATGACTTTCAAACTATCATAAATATTAAATCAATACCAGCCTTTTCAGTTCCAGAGGTATAACTGAATGGCTTGGCTTCCTCTATTAGCAACCAGATTAGGCAACAACTATTTGATCATCACAGTGACACCATTCTTTTTGCTCATCTTATTTAAGTGGTTGTACTTCATCCAAAGAAGGCAGCACTTCAGCACTGCAGCAGGGAAAGGTGGAAATGGGGAACAAAAAGGGGAGGTGAAGAAGGGATTTTATTACTACCTCCTGTCCTGGGAGTAATTCGGTATCTGTCTGCCTAGTTAAACAGGACGTGCTCCATGTTCCTTTTGTCTTGGTATAGGCAGATACCATGGTCTCAGTACAACAACTGTTCTTTTGACCTTTCTGAAGACAAAGATATCTACTGCCATATTCCACCACAGTCAAACATCCACATAGGAAAACACAGTGTGCCAAGTGAAAAAGCCATCTTCACCTTGTTGGATAGTGAAACAAATATCCCACTGCTGATGCACAGTAAACTGAAAAGGTTCCCTGTTTTGTTAACATTACAAACTTATAATGTAACTATGTCCTTATTTTATATAAGCATTAGGATTTATTGAAGATTAGTCTTTCAGCTCCTTGTTCAATTATCATGTTTTGAAAACCAGTATCTTTCTGAAGGCACAAATATCAGGCTATTCATAGAGACACATTATCCAGAGACACTGTGAGAGTCCCAACTCATAGACTCGAGTTGCAACATGCTGAAAGCAAACACACTCCTTGACTACTACTTTATATCAGAAAAGTCAAGATGCTTGGGTGAACCTCATTAGTCAAAATTCTATGCCTTCTGCTGTAAAACAATGGGAGTTATTTCAGAGCTGCTGAAGCGTGATTGAGAGCACACAGGTGTTTCCAAGCCATCTCGTGCTTGCTGCCAGTTCTTCCAGATCTAATATCCTGGACCATGCAGTGCGGCTGACCCAGCCTCTCATCAAATGGGAATGACAACAGCTGAATTTTCTCTGCTATACTGAGGCTTCCCTAAGTAGAAATTCTCTGTAGAGAGCAAGGTTTTCTGAGGCCACGTGTTTTATTTAACTTGTGAATTCAAAGCTCATTTTTGTTTGCTCGTTTTCATGAACACTGAAGAGCAGAAATAAAATTTTCCAGGTTCAGACACAGGCATCTCAGCTGCTAAACAATAGTGTTTTCTCCATAACTGAATTTGGGTTTTTTTCATTCACTTTTCCTCACTCATTTATTCTGCTATGTTTTAAAAGCCTGCTGAGGAAATAAATTTAATGAAACCGTAATTGATTCTAGGGGCATATCCCCAATGAAAGCTGAATTAATTTCCAATATTATGGTCTGCATGCCAAGCTAAGGCTGGAAGAGGTAAGCCAAGATACTCCTGCCCTGACTTTCTTTAACAGTGAGTATCTCCAACTCAAGCCAGAAGACGTAATATTCCAGCAACTTCACCACTCACGGGCTATGTTTTCCATGCATCCCTCCCAGGTAGCTGAGTCACCCAAGCAGGGAGACAAGTTCCCCAGGGACTCCTCTTCAGTCCACAAAGATCACGGCTTGGGGGGCTGATTCATTTTAGGCAGGCTGGCCTGTCTCTCAGAGGAACCAACCCCTGGCAACCAGGCACCCAACTCAAAGTGCCTCAGCAGAATCCCAGACCCTGTGATGTGAACCAAGTACCCTGTAGGGCTGGTCATCCTGCTGCAGAGAGGTAACAGGACTCAGGCTGCCTCAGTTCAAAACTGTCATCCTCCTCTCTGACATGTAAGAGCTGATTTCTTCTGATTTAACATTGTCTTTCTCACCAGAGCAAGTAAATTTGTATTCATTGCAGTAATATAGAAATGCATAACAAAAAATACACTTCTCATATTTATACTGCTCATATAAGGCTCTCAAAACACCCCCCCGGTCATACATTCATTGAGAATAACCAAATGCATTAGAACAGAGGGCCCAGAGTGTCAAGGTCAACTTTACAGGCTTGAATGGCTTAGGGTCAGACACCTTCAGCCTAATCTGTAGCACCCACTCCTTGCACTGAAACTCACAGTGGCTGTGAATGCCTGGAAGCTCAAAAAAATCGAGCCCCAAATGCCTGAAATCAGGCCTCCTGAACTGAGGGCCTTTTTTTGAAACCTGACCGTGTTATGACTTGCCCTAAGTCACAAATCAAATCAGTAGCAGAGTCAGAAACACTGCAAACCCTTAAGCTATTAAAAGGCACCATGCTTCCACTTACTAAAGTGAAATCCAAATGTTGTTTACATACTACTTACATGATCTGAAAAAGAAAGCGAAGCAAAAGCAGATGGGCATTCCCAATATCTTCTTCTGATTTTTTTTTATAATGTTGTTTTACTCAAAAGAACTTAAATAAAAATACTGCCTGCCTTTAGAAATGATATTGCAGAAAGAGCATGTGCAATTTAGCAGGGGTTTCAGAACACGCGGGAAATGGGTGCATTGGCAACGCCTGAGCAATAAGCACTGCATGAATTTGGAAAGATATAATTAGCCAGAGCAATTAAGGAAGCAGCTCTGCCTTTTATTTGACATCAAAACACGTTTAAAGGAAGCCTTATCTGGTCTCACGGCTCAGCATGAGAAGATTTTTGTCCCATGGGCCTACAGCGGGCTGCCCGAGGCATACCCAGCTTCCGCTGCCACAACAGGCCTGGGCCAAAGCTGACCGTGGCACCCTGGGGTGAGGTAACTGTGGGGTGTTTCAGGGCAGGAGGGCTGACAGCCCACAGCGGCTGTGCCGGGCAGCGGAGGCTCAGCTAGCACCCAGCAGTTCGTCCGGCACCCAGCTCCACAGCTCAACGGCATCAGCCCGGTATGTCCCGCCTCGGGCATATAATGGGCATTTCCCCCCTCAGTGGTCCGGGGCACGGGAACCTGAAGAAGCAAAGTTTCAGCTGTACACCGCCTCGAAAGCCGCGGGAGAGGCGGTAGCTCCCGCCGGCGGAGGGGTGAACGCTGCCCGCCGCCGCCGCCGCCGCCCCTCACCTGAGACGCTCTGGCGGCTGGAGTCCGCGTCCCCGTTGGCGGCGCTGGCGGTGCTGGGCGCGCTGTTGTCCACCCCGCCCAGCAGAGGGCGCAGGTGGCTCACCGAGACCTGCTCGATGAAGGACGTCCCGTACTTGCGGAAGTACCACCACTCGAAGATCTGCAACACACAGCGCCGCGCCGGCGGGGCGGGGCGGGGCGGGGCGGCGCGTCAGCGCGGCACCGCTCCCCCGCCCACCCCCCCCCGCCCCGCCCCGGCCTCTCGCCCGCACTCCCGTACCGCAGCGTTGCGCTGAGGGAACCGTAAAAGGGAAGAGGCGCAGGCAGGCGGACTGCGGCCTTCCCCACGGATCCTCACCTCCCTCGGCTCGCGTCCTGAGGGGAGGTACCTGCCCTGCCGCTGGCGGCAGCGGCCGGCCGGCCTCTGCCGCTGGCGGGCAGCCGGCCTCCCGCCCTCCCTCCCTCCCTGGGGCATACTGGGAGTTCAGATTTGATCAAGCTCGGACCGCTTTAAAATCATAGTTCACAGGAGGTGAAAAATCTCAGTTTTGTCAGCCAAAAAATGTGGGGGGTTGCTGGGGTTTTTTAACCCCCAAACCTCGCATCAGATTATTTCTTCTAAAGGCATTTAAAATTGCTGGGAGCGTTCCTTTAAATTGACCTCTGGATAACGACAGGAGCTCGGCTCCGTGCCCTCCGACATCAGCCACGTAAACGGGATGCTGCAGTCAGGAGCGTTCTCTGGGCTCGTCTTTCCCCAGAGCCCTCTGCAGTCAAGGGAGAGTGAGGAAAAGCAGGTTCCCTTGTTTTCCCCAGTAACGCTTCCAAAGGAATTCACTCAGTTTAACTTGAAAAATGTTAAAAATACCGAACAAGCTCCAGGAAGCCGATTCCTAAAGCCTTTCAGGATTTTTTTTCGCCAATTGAATTTTGTTTTGTTTGGCTGACTTGGGCCGATTCAGAACTAATTTTATTTTCAGGCATTTGGTTCAGCTAGCAAATCAGAAAAAAATTAGTATTTACAGAGTTCTGCTTGGAAAATGATTCTACAGCCTAGAAGAACCTCTTATAATTGAAGTTATATACATAAATATATATTTGTGGTATTTTCACCGAGAAATTGTATTCTTGGGTAAGAATATATGTATTTCAGGAAACCATATAAACCTGTAAATGAAGCCTATGTCATATAAAGACAGAAGAGGTTTCGACTGTAAAAATTGTACAGGCACACATGATTATACAATGAGTATGTAAAATGAGTGTATTTTGCAGTTGTGCTTGAATCAGCACCCAAATATCTACGTACCAACTGAAACAAAAGCAAATCAAAGGGGTTTTCAAAACTGGCAGTACTTTGTAATATTGATTGCATTAGGAATTGTGAATGAACAATCTTTGCCCTTTCTATATTACTCAGTGTCTCCATGTTTTATGCCAGTGCTGAAAGCTCTTTATATATAATTGAATTGACTTCTGTCTCCATCGGATTGTCTGTAGACAACACATGCAGTCATACTTTTTTTTTCCCCCCCCCTTTAAACCATTCCATAGGGGAAAACCACAAGGAAAACTTTCTGGCCTAGTCAGAAAATGTTCCTTTCCAAAGCATACTCCAATGCATTCTGCTCTGGGTGTTCCCCTAAGTTCAGCTGTGTTAAAGCATCTAGAGCATTCGCGTGGAGGAAGCTGACCCTACCTGCACTGAAATCACAGAATCGTTTTGGTTGGAAGAGACCTCTAAGACCATTAACCCAGCACTGCCAGGTCACCACTAACCCATGTCCCTAAGCACCACATCTATTTGTCTTTTGAATACCTCCAGGGATGGGGACTCCACCACTTCCCTGGGCAGCCTGTTCCAGTGTTTCACAACCCTTTCGGTGAAGAAATTTTTCCTAATATTGAATCCAAAGCTCCCCTGGCACAGCTTGAGGCCATTTCCTCTCATCCTGTCACTTGTTACTTGGGAGAAGAGGTTGACCCTCACCTCACAACAACCTCCTTTCAGGTAGTTGTTGAGTGTGAGAAGGTGTCCCCTGAGCCTCCTTCTCTCCAGGCTAAACAATCCCAGTTCCCTCAGCTGCTGCTCATACAACTTGTTCTCTAAACCCTTCACCAGCTTTGTTGCCCTTCCCTGGACACTCTTCAGCACCTCAATGTCCTTCTTGTAGTAAGGGGCCCAAAACTGAAATCAGTACTCAAGGTGCAGCCTCACCAGCGCCGAGTACAGGGGGACAATCACTTCCCTTCTCCTGCTGGCCATGCTATTTCTGATACAAGCCAGGATGTGGCCATGTGATGGTATTCAAGATGATCTGCTCCACAACCTTCCCCAGCACCGAGGTCAGACTGACAGGCCTGTAGTTCCCCGGATCCTCCTTCCAGCCCTTCTTGGAGGTGGGTGGCATATTTGCTAACCTCCAGTCAACGTGTACCTCCTCTGTTAGCCAGGACTGCTGATAAATGATCAAGTGGGAATGTAGCTGGTGGCCACTTGAAACAAGTTCACACAAGAGTGTGTGGCAGCCTTGGAGATCACTTAGTCCCCAAAACTATCTAATGACTCTTAGAAGAGACATCAACAAGGAAGAATGGAGCAGTCTGATGAGAAGACATAGGGCTATGTGAACACATAAAGTCCTAAGCACTTGGGAAGATAAACAGATGGTCACAGAAAAACAAGAACATAAACACACCCAGAACTTTGTGAACTGTGTGCCAAGCAAATCACCAAAAACTGCCACAGCCTGGACAGTTCCTCCCTACACAGGCTCCACAGCACATTTGTCACTGTACTCATTCCATCAGCAGGTGCTTGCAGCAGCATGCAGGTGGGAATCCCGGGAGCCAGGGACAGAACGCTGAGGAATATCACTGAACGCTTGCTCCACACTGCTGATACACTCCCCCTGGCATGCACCGCTGCCTCCAAATGCTGGACAGGGAGCTAGCAGAGGTGAGCCAGTTCTGGTTTTAGCTGTTCTCACACTCTTAGGCACGTGACACTTTCTAAAGGGTTTAGAATTTAAATCTCATGATCTAAGAGAGTGCCATAACCTAAGCAGGCAATGTGTGGCCAACCATGAGAGAAAGGCCGTACCATAAGACACAGTCATAGATGTGTTTATGAGCATCTCCTCCTGTTTTGTCTTTGGAAACTCTGAAGCTTGAACAAATCAAGGTACACAAGCCACAGTTCTACCTGCCCAAGGCCTCGGAGGGAGTGGTTGTTAGGAATCACAGACTATAGTCTTGTGCTGAGGCAAGACTTACCACCGTAACCTATGTCAGGGTCTGAAGTACTGCCAGACCGGCCACTCAAAACTGTTGGCAGTTATAGACTGCATCTAACTAGCTTCATAGTTTCTTTAAGGAAAGACAGAAAAAGAGATTTTTCAAAATGTGCTATAAATTCATGCTCATTATTTCAATCATAGTCAGCTTTTAGACAAAAAGTCAGTAAAACCCAGAGAGGGACAGTGAGCAACATAAGAGCATGCCTGAGCCCACTTGTCCTACACAAATGTACACCAGCTGGAAAACTATCACACTGCATTTCAGTGAAACTGAGGGTAGAAGCAGAAAGGATGTATATCTATGTGGTCACTACTACAATTCAAGTGAGTGACAGGAAAACATGCTAAAACACGTGACTCAACTGTAAGTCTGCCTCCCTGGACTTACAAATATGTTAATTAATTTTAAAAATGGCAGTAAATCTTGTAAATTGTTTAAGGCAGCTTTGAAAAATATTTGCAATGCTGAGTGAGTCCAGTGCCAGGAAGCATCAGCCAGATCTCAATGCATACGGTCTCTTAGAAATTAAAGCCATAAATCATCTCCATAATAAGCCTTTGCTTGAAGTGATTTCTTCAGGGTGTGCGAGAAGGTAATCTGTACTCTGGCACTGCAGTCAAAACAATAAATTCTCTTTACAGAATTTTTGCACCTTTCTCAGACAGTGTTAGCTGTTTCGAAACCTCATTTCTATAAATCAAATTTGATTTCTAACTGCACCAGCCAGTTCGAAAGCAATGTGAAGTCAACGAGCTTCTGACAGTTCAGCAGATGAGAGATCACTTGGCAGGGTAATAACTGACTATAAGGATTAATTACCCAGTGAAAGAGATCTGGATCAGAGAGGAAATTAAGGAGAAAGATCATTTCTGCACCACTCCTGAAAGAAAAGGCTGCTTCATTTCTGTCATATACATAGAGTGGGAGGGGAGCTCGTCTTCACAGACTTTGTGTGCATCACAGCAGTGGCAAACTTCTCTGGAGTCCTTCTAGTTGGTGCCTGTGCTTTCAAATTGGAACACGCTGAAACATCTCCAAAACCTCAAGGGATTTTTTCAAACCGTTATGGTAACAAAGGCCAAGCTAAAATCCTGTTCTGAACATTTCCATCTTTGTGTGTTTCGAAATCCAAATCTAGAATTTGATTTTTTAAACTGGTATGGGTAATGCTTGATGTAAGACTATTTGATTTTGGAAAACCCTTACTGATGGTTTCTAGAAATGAATGGCTATGAAAAAACAAAAACTTGTAGATGACAAATATATTTGGGTGAAGTAAGAGCTGGTTAATTACTCATCAGTCTTCTTAATGCATTTCAGATACTTGCTTTGGACTTTTTTTGCTTTTGCTTCTCTGTGCAGGCACTTCTCCTGTGCAATGGAAACACCGCAGCCATCCTCTTTCTTATCTCTGCTCTCACATACCAACCATCCCAGACCATTTTATTTCTCTGTGTAGCAACAACTCTATTCTGCATCACTTGGATAGCTGATCTTCCCATCTGGTTTTTCAGAAGATATTCCGTCGTAAATGCATCAGTTCACAAGGGATGGTTCTGATGGTGGTTCTTACTGAACCAAGTAGTGATGTCTGTCAGCAATCTGAATCATGCTTTCCTGTTTACCCTATCTGAGACAGGCATCCTCTCTTACAGCAAACACTCTCTGTAGTCCTCTGCTAGTGTATGTGCATTGAATCTTCAACAGAAGCACTAAAGGATTTTGTGTGCTGGCAACTTCCACAGCTCAGAGTTTTCATTCAGCCTTGTAATGAGGCTTCCAGGTCTCAGAGGAGTAATATTTGGAGTGCTCTTCTATTACAGGGGTGCTAACAATGTACCTAATGGATTTAAATCAAACTTCCTTGAGGAACAGGATAAGGACAGCATTCCATGCTTAAGCCTATTTGATAAATAAAATGGGACCACAGCAGATGTCTGACTGGCTCAGTCATCCCTGTTGTTTGTTTCCTTGCATATCGGCTGGCCTATGCCAACTCTCCCAGGCAATGACTGGACGTGTTCTAGGTATATCACAGCCCAGGGTCTGTTTCCAGTAGATAGTATGGAAAAGATCACCTGGTTTGGGAAGACAAGAGTGTTTAACTATATGGATGTGACTATACAATGCTACTTGCCTTTTGACAAAGCAAGCCCCAATCTGTTTTATTTAGCTGTTAGGGGTAACCAGTGACTCAAGCAGGTCCTCCAGTCCCGTCCAGCTTGGTTCTAGGAAAAAGTACGCCAACTCAGTGTCTTGAAGGCTATGCAACCCCATTCCTTCTGGATAAAATACACCTATTCAGCATCCTCTTAGACTGCTCCTGGTTACTGAACCCCCACTTGTCATATCTCAGGGAGTCAGCATGAGAAGATAGATGCAGTGTTAATGAGCAACTTATTAAAAATAACTACCTGTTTACTTACATTTCATCTACATCTGGAAATTCAGAAATGGGAAGGAAAAAAATACAGTGCCTGGACTAAGTATAGTAGTTCTCTCAGTGCTGGGTAGGCCCCAGCTACTTATGATACCTTTCTCCTGTCTGTGGACTGGGTTATAGCCTGCCTTCGTACAGACCCTTCCTCTCTCATCTGCTCCTTGACAAGTGTTTCCAGGAAGTACCCTGCAAGGATTCTGCTCTCCCTGACCTGTCAGACTGTGCTGAGCAGAGCAGAAACTTCCAACAATTACAACGGATCACTTTTCAGCTGCCAAAGATTGTCCCTGTGCCATTGTCAGAGTTTCCTGGAGTCTGTGCCAACATCCAGAACTCGGTCACCTTTCTGCCCCTATGCAGCAGACTACACAAAGGTAATGAAACAAGCAGAAGAACAATTAATATCTACAGAAAATAAGACAGGTCCCTTCTGTGTTATTCGGGCCTTCTCTCAAACTTCCTGTACTAGCACCACTGGCTATAAAAGGCTGGGACTCTCGCAGTACTATACACATACTTGGGTAGTAGCAGACAGCCCAGCTGCTCAGCATTAGCCACTGTGTAGACTCAGCACTCATGCTTTACCTCTGTAGACTGGCTTTCTAATTCTTATCTCTGAAAGACCTGGTATTTGTTTATTGCAGAATGTTTCTCATTGTGCAGCAGAAAACTCTTGTTATTGCCCCATGCTCTGCAGTAGAATAATGAGGCATTCTTGGTGGACATTCAAAACCGGGGTTCACTTCTGCCTGTACTTCATTAGAACTGGGACTCCATCAGTTTGCAGTGCAAATGCCACCCACATTTGTTAACCAACTTTCACTCTGGTGATAACTGTGTATTAACTACGTGGCCTTAGTTAGAAATCTCATTGGCATTTACATAGTTCCAGTTCACAGCACTTACTGGACGTCAATTGTGTTTCATGACAGTTTTATTACCCTACCTGTGGAAAACCTTAGCCTCTCAGACACCAAATACAATACAGCTCATTGTATTCTGTGAGTCAGAACCCAGTTTTTTACTGCATTAAAAGTAACTCTGGTGGAACCAAGTTTCCGATGTAATATTTCTAATACAGTTTGGGTCATAATTTGGTTCCTATTTTTGATGTCTAAAATAGTGACTTTAATATATGCTAAATTGTTCACTTTATGTGCTGTAGTCAAGTAATTATTAAGGAGAATACTTAAGATGGTTCTGAGCTATCCAGAGAATGGTCTGAAATCCTTGCTTCATTTAAGTCACATTGCCTACCGCAAGGCCAGATTTTTACCTAAAGAATGAAAACAAAGTAAGAGACAAAGTAAGGCAGTAGAGTAGTGTTTTGCAAAGGAGTCACGTAGCATGCAATTGCCCAAAGCTGAACTCTGCAAAGTCATTGTTTCATGACCCAAACATGAAATAGGAAAAGCATTCACTTTCCCATTGGTTACCAAACTTCTGAAACGATGGAATTTTCCATAATTTCATAACCTGCAGTACTGTGATTTCTCCTTCTGATTAGGTATTGCAGCCAGCTGATAATGGAAAGAAATCTGCCAGACCATATGGTGGAAAATTCCAACTAATATTAGTAGATCTAGTCTGAAAAATATCCCAGTGATGTAGATTTGAGAAGAGAATATTTGTTTTATAAAAGAGTTTCACTAGATACCATTAGCAGGACAAAGAATCCTTTAGAACTGCAGATGCTGTGTAGTGTGACAGGTAAGGGGATGGTAATGCAGGCAATTCAGCATGCTACAGGGCCATCGGTGAACAGCAAGATTATTAAGAAATCATTAATCTGAAGCACAACTGGGTTAGTGACTGGCTAGCACTACCTCACTAGAACTTACTCAGCTGTATTTCCTGATGCAGGGAGCGTTCAACTTGCAGTTTCTTCTTTCCATGAGCACATCTGCTGAGTTCCTCTTCCATCACTCAATTTACAGACCACATGTTCCTCTCAGCACAGACACTGGTCCCTACTATCTAGAGTTCCTGGCTGTCACCTGCCTGGCCTATATATCTTTTGCATGTTTAGGATGGTGCAGATGAACAGCAAACTACTGATAGCAAGTAGTGAAGGTTCACAAAGGCAGCTTTCAGTTTGTGTCTACACCTCTATCACCACCCTGTTCCTTCAACTTAATGGACTTTGTCATAAAGCATACAGAATTTCTTTGGTAAGGCACACTCAGTCTAATCTCTTCTTGGAAGGCTTCTACCAGTGTCCTTTTCCCCCTTCTTCATATCACAGTTTTGAATACTCCTTGCCACTTCCTTCTTGTGCTTTTCATCAAAGCACATCCCTTAGAAATTTCTTGCTCACAAGTCTCCTACTGAGCTCAGTCCTCAGAAATTGCCTTCATGTGACTACAGTACAAAATGTATGTACATTTGCAATAATGCTATACACAGAATTTAGTTGCAGATAATTTAGTCTCTCTTCAGGGTTTTTGTTCCTGTTTGATTCTGTAAGGTATTTCCATAAGGCACAAACTGTCTTTTTCTTGCTACCTCTTCCTGCTGCCTTCACTCTCCAACGACAAATATGGAATTGTGCCTGTGGAACCCATCTATTTCTCTCATTTCTTTTCATCTTGTGGTGGGGCCTGGCCTTTTGAATGTTTCTTCTTTCTGAGTGACAGTACTGAATGTAACATTCAGTATTTTCCTCCCATGCATTTGAGTGAGTTGTGCTGAACTGAATCCAAGTCTTACAGGTCTGGCTCCTGTTCATATTCCGAAAGATCTGCTAATGTCTCTGGAGCTCTGTCCTGTGCTTTGGGGCTCAATCCATACAAGGATGATGAATGCCCAAGGTGCAGACATTAAGTAATTGCCTTCTGCTACATGAAAACCCCAGAGCAAGGCACAGCAACAGTGCACCTGACACTTCATACCTGAAGTCATGTAAGTTTGAGAGTCTCACAGACATTTAGGAATCAGGGATGCCATTTCTTTGTCTATAGCAGCTACAGGCAATGTAGAAGGAGAGATGCAAATTTCTCACACCAAACTGATACAGCTTAGTTAGGATCATAGTTGCTTTCAGGTTTCTCTGAGGTCAGTAGATCTGAGATGATGTGAATCAGCTCCTAGCCATGTCTGTCTTTTTCCACTTACCACTATGGTAACTACACTCCTAAAATTGGTCTCCCAACTACATGCCTAGTTTGGTATGGTGAGGGAGGGTCTGCAGCTTGTATCCAACAGATTTTAAAAGAGTACAACCTGGTTTTAGACAAAGGACCTAAGACTGACCGATCAAACAAGACTAAAACGAAGACAACCTTCTCCTGAGGAGGGAAAGTGGAGAGGGAGGTGCTGATGATGAGTTGGAATGGTTCAAAGCTGCACCAGGGAAGATTTAGACTGGACATTAGGAAGCATTTTCTTTACCAAGACAGTGGCCAAACACTGGAACACGCTTCCTACAGAGGTGGTCGATGCCCTGTGACTGACAGTGTTTAAAAGGTGTTTGGAAAATGCCTTTAATAACATGCTTTAACTTTTGGTCAGCCCGGAATTGGTCAGGCAGTTGGACCAGATGATTGTTGTAGGTCCCTTCCAACAGAAATATTCTGTTCAGTTCTGTTCTGTTCTGTTCTGTTCTGTTCTCTTCCGTTCCGTTCCGTTCCGTTCCGTTCCATTCTATTCTATTCTATTCTATTCTATTCTATTCTATTCTATTCTATTCTATTCTATTCTATTCTATTCTATTCTATTCTATTCTATTCTATTCTATTCTATTCTATTCATTTGTGTAAGTAGAAAGCCAGCTCTCAGTAATGAGAAAACAGAACTGACCAGTATAAGCATAATACTGTAAGAACACTGTGATGATTCTTAGATTTTTTTAATCTCCATTTGTTTCTATGAAGACATTGAATAAAATCTGGAGCAAATGCTCTGCTTTGGAATCCTGCACTGTGATGGTATTACAATTCACTCCACTGTATCAATTTGTACAACAAAGCCCTCAGAGATTACATATGGGAGAAGGGGATTTTAAATGGTTTAAGAATGTTCCTCAAACCTTTAAGAGAATAGCCAGATATGTATTCAGAAAGATTTTAGAAGTGAAGATCTGAAATAAATATCCCTTGGAATCTTGGGACCAGAACTGGGTTCATTGCTAATATTCTGCTCACTGTTTCTCTAATAAGTCATGCCTTAACTTTGTAAAATGACCATGCTAAGATGAGGTAGTTGGTTCCTCTCCTCCCTTTCGTAAGCTTTTTTATTTCTGTAGCACTTGTTGATGGAAACACTTCACATGAAAATACTTGGTATGAATTACTGTGAGGTTGTTAGTTGGATATATTGTCCTTCCAGACTTTTTTCTTCAAAGAAAGACACATAGCTGTCTCTTTTTTTTTGTTTGTTCCCATAGAAAAAGAAGTACAAATAAAGAAATATGAATTTTATGTACTGCAGAAAGGTAAGTTTAAGTTAAAAAAAAAAAAGGACTCCTATTAATCTAGATAAAGCCTGAAATCCCATTCTGAATAATGAAATCAATTTGAAAAGTAATATTAACATATCTAGTACTTACCAAAATAAGTCCTGAGATTAATGAGGAAGTGCCTGTCAGGGCAACATAGAACTTGGGGGTTAATGTGTTCAAAAACATACTCACTGAAAAAGAAAAGAGAGGAAACCATGAGTACAAGAGCAGGACGTTCTCCACAAGTGTCCCCTCCTCCTCCCAAACTGCTTTCCAACTTGAGATAAGCTATTATCTTAATTCTGATTAAAAAAAAAGACAGTTTAAAGAACATCCTGTTCCACCTGCCTAACGTGTAGAGCAGAGCATTAGACTGCCACACACAGAATTTTGTTTTCACAACAGAGTCAATCACAAGGCATTGGAAAACACATTTGGTCTTTCCTATTTCAGTCAGTGCTCCACAGACCCCAAGTTCAGGATTCCCCATGATACATGGAAGTCATTTTACCTGCCTTTGCTACTCCATTGCAGCTAGAAATCTTAGGGGTCAAGCTCAATGTCCTGCATTTAGCATTGTCTCAACATCCTGTATGATCTTAGTGAAACTAGCTGGACAAATTTTTAAGTGTCTTTTATTTTTCATTACCTTGGTTCCTCACTTATGAAGTAGGAGATAACAGCATTTCCCTAACTCATTCCACTGCACTGAGGTTGGTGAACCACTCAGTATGACAACAGTGAACAAATGCCTAAAGCAGAGTAGGAAAAGACCTAACTGGCTTTCTGATTATTAGGAGTGAAAATCATGATAGCTCTCCAGATTATCTGAAATCTAGGGCAGAAGCAAAGCCAGACAAGCTGCAAGGAATGCCGATTCCATCTGTATGGGCTTCTGGAAGTTCAAAGCACTTTTCTAGTCATATCCCATTCTGGAAGCTGCTGAGAGAATCACCAAGTAGTTGTGCTCAGCCCCCCACAGAAAATCCCTATGGCCTTAAGAGAAAAAAAAAAAAGTTTTTATAGGTTTAGCTCTGTAGAGTTACTAGAGAGAACTGGAGCTCTTCCACTAAATTCTAGATGTTTAAAGAAAACTCTCAACTTTCCATCACCTCCACCTTCCACAAATGAAAACACTTGCTATTAAACTCAATGGAGGGTTAGAATATCTTCCATTAAAAAACCTACTGGTCTCATCCTTAACCAGTGCCAAAGTATTTCTCATACATATACACACACATGCATATACACACACATATGTATTTGTATATATACATGCATCCATGACTGAAGAGGGAACTGACAATAGATAGCAGGTCAATTTAAAAGGCTTGTAGCTGACTACCAGTCATTTTAAAATGCTGATACAAGACCTGGATACGTAGGTGGGAAGCCCTTACTTCATCCTGCTCCCTTTAGAAATGACACTTATGAAATTAAATAATATGGAGCCAAAAAATGAAGACAAGAAAACAACAGCAGGATACAAGTCTTCAAACATATGATTAATTTTCCATGATCAATAAAACAGAAAATTGTTTTCCAGAAATGCGTCACTAAAAGAGTTTGAAACCCTACAATTCAGTTCCTTTGTTTGGGTTTTGGCTGCATATTTTCTGTATTCTTTTCTTGAAAAAGCCATAAACTGTTAAAATGGAAGTGCTATTTTCTGCTCCACTGGAGTGGCATTAAGCACCAAGCTGATCAGTAAAGAACTAGTTTGGTGGGGTTTAATTCCATTGTACATTTTCTTTCATAAATGAGCTGAATGCCAGATTCTCAGCTAGTGTAAATCAGCATTACGTCCCCAGGGTTATTGCGTGCAACACAGCTATGACAGCTCTGGTTCAATAGTTGGGATTTCCCCACATCTTATTTCTTTTTCTTATTTCTTTTTTTCTTTTCCCTTTCTTTCTTTCTTTTTCTTTCTTTCTTTCTTTCTTTCTTTTCTTTCTTTCTTTCTTTCTTTCTTTTTTAAAATGTCTAATACAAGCTTACTTTGAAATAGCAGTCCCTGCTTTCTCCGGCTCCAGTACCTGCTAAGAAGGAAGAGTAACAGAGAGACTGAAATAGTTTTGGCTTCTATCAACCACCATGAGTCCTTTAGAAGAAACATTATTTGTTCTGGAATGCAAACATAAGCCAGAGACATAATCAAACTATGTCACTGGGGAAATTTCAAAACTGCCAGTGAAATTACTTTCTCTGCTTAGGTCAGAATATTCTTATCAGAGAATACGCTATGATGGGATATAGATGTCCACGTCCCCCATGTAGCACAGTGCTGCTGTGGTGCCAAAAATGACATGAAAAGCCAGGCAGGAGGAGGCTTTAGAGAGGTCCTTTCTCTTCCGCTCCTCTGGCACAGATTCACAGCTCATGGAATGCTGGGATTTTACCTATCAAACTGGAAAAATGTTCCTATTACCCTGGAGGAATTTGATTTCCAAAGTTGTGAAGCCACCTAAGTCTCCTGTGTTTTAGAAGATTCCACACAAGGATATTCATTGAATAAGGATATAGTCTATTTCCTTTAAATTCCTTTGCCTATTCCACTGAGAAATGCTGCAAGGAGAACAAAGTTTCTTAAGCAGTGATGAGATACTCACTTATCCGTACTGACTGCCATCAATAGAATTTGCTTTGGGAAATACTTCCCCATTTGGAAGAGCCCTCTCATCAAATTAGCTCCATGGACCTCATCAGTGGAGTAGAATGAATGAGGCTCTTAAGAAATGCTGTTAGCTTTTCTCTGTCACCACTCTTTTACAAGCAATGTATTTATAGACAAACCCTCAGATCTGAATGGGGATAGCATTTTATTTATCTGTCATTTGCACCAGTGTTACTGCTTTCTTCTTTCCATGTGTACTGGTGCTCCTTTATGCTCCTTCCTACAGGCTGCTACAGCTCTTCACTTCTACAGCTTAGTCATGGGAACTGGCAAGGTGAACAGGTACAACACGGGATGCTTTTAGATTGTATGGGCCAGACTCCCAGCTAACTGGAATAGCTCAGTAGGTCTGCTACTACAAGAGCTGCTCATCTGGACTCTTACCTCCCTAATCCTTTTGTCATTCTCCTTCGCACTCATTAAATGTAAGAATCTCCACTTCCATTATGAAAACTATCAACTTCTGCCAATTATGAAGTACCCTCGCAGTCCCTTTGTCTCCATAAATATTATTAACAAAAGCAAACATTTTCTAATATAAAACATAATGCCAAAACAGTAACACTAAGCACTGGAGAATCTGTGGTCAGACTAGTTTTATTGTGAAGTCAGTGAGATTGCAGTCATTGTTTCAGTGGGCACTACTTCAAGGCCTAGTTCTCAAAATATTAACCCCCAAAGTAAAAATCAACCCACTTTGGGGTTATCTGATACATATCATTACCCAAAAGGGAGCATTTCTTTACAGTCAGCATTCTGACACTGGAGAAATCACTATCATATCCAATATCTCTGTCCTGTTGCGGACTCAGTTTTCATTCAGTGTGTTGCAGTAAACCGGGGCTACCAGATAGCGCTAAATGTCTCTCTGCCTAAGTTTGGATAGCAGTATTTTTCTCCTCTAGTTATTTCCATTCGATGAGGTAGGAGGATTGAGGAGCAGAGAGAGATTTCTGAGAAATGAGAGTTGAAGATACCAGCACAAGGTGACTGCAGAATAAAACGGCCAAGCAGAATCACCAACAAAAGGTGGTACTGTATGTTCTTCTGAGCTCCTGATGTGCCAGTATATGACTAATTATTTCTGTTTACAAAGGGAAGATGGTGCAGTTATTCAGCTTAAAGTATCATCTCTTGTCTGTAACTTGGTAGGACTTCAAAGGGTCAAGTAATGAGTATTTAGAGAAAGAAACATGTCTGATGCTCCTACAATGCCAGCTCATTTGAAATTCCTGTCAAATCCCAATTATTTCCACAGGCTTTTGATGATGAATGATTTATTTTAGGTGTGTTAGTAGATATGATGGAATACAATACAGTCTGGTTTTGGTTTGTTTCTTTTTTAAAGAAAACCAGCATGACCCATAAATGCTGTCTAAACAAGCCAAGCAAGTCTGCTTAGGGGAGGCTCCTGGCCTTACAAATACCCACCCCCCTCTTTCTTCCCTTCTCTTTATTGCTTTCATTTTAATCATGCTTGAGTCATCCAGAATAAGGCACTATTTACATTTGCAAAGGTGCCTACGTTACATTGGTAAATCATTCCATCCCATTGTACAATATCTAGTGAAGGACTGTTACTTCATTGTTAACTATGCATGCTCACAGAGAAGAATTTACATCCTATTCAATTCACACCAGACAAGCTAAAAAACCACACAAGTCATATCTAATACTCCCTGTTGAGGCTAATCAGAAGAGGCGATTGAAATGTTCTTGAAAGCTGATGTCATTTCATTCCTGTTATGTATGTTATTCATTGCTAATACTTGTGATTCATTCTGAACATGGGAATAAATGAGAGTGGAAAATGCAGATATTTTTCAAGCAACAAAATTCTCGAATCATGTAAAATGTATCACTCAAAGTGATAAAGCACTATGTTGCTTTACAAATTTCTTCAAGGACTTGAGACATTCAGATTTCAAGCATGTGAGGAACCACAGTAGGAGGGAAATACAGGGGTTAAATTGCTCAAAGTATTATCCTGCTACTGATTCAGTTAATTACATGAGAAGATGACTAGGGGAGGGAGCATTGCAAACTACCTACTATTCCCACATGCGGATCTACTAAAATGACATCCCCATTACCTACTTCTGACTATGAGGCTCCGTAGCTTGCACAATAAGGTGCAAATAAAAATTTAATAGCAATGTTACATAAATCATACACACAAACAGATCAGGCAAAGACAGGACTGCATCATTTATGGCACTTCTAAGAGGAAAAATAATTCCCTGAACAGAATGTTCTCTTAAAATAGAGATAAAATTAAAAATATAGCAATAACAGTCTAAATAAAAAGATGCATTGCAGACCCAGAATTAAAGATCAAACATAAACAATCCAAATATATTGAAATACCACAATGGCACAGCTTTTGTTGTGCCAGTATCTCTGTGCTTCTAAGTCAGACAAGGTTTCTGGGTACAGTAGTAACTTTTATAAGAACAAATACCCAGAAAACATAGAAAGCTCACAGTCACAGAATCCTTCTAGTGCATTATTGGTCCTTAAGTCATCATGGCTAAAGTGTCTGTGTCCCTAAGAAATTTCACGGCGCTTTCTGTCTCCACCCTCAATAATATTCCCTTGGTATGCAGACCAGTGCAAATTCTTGTAGCAGCAGTGCCGAGAGCCTGAAACCTTTAGGCAGGCAACAAGCTAAGAAACCTATTGCTGAAGACCTTTGACACGGCAGTTCAGCTTCTTTTCACTGCAACCATCTATTCAAGCTGGTATTCAAACACGGCACAGAGGATGGGGCAGTGGCAGGTTTATTTCACAGGGGCCTCAGCATGGATTAATGCAGCCTCTCTATTCAAAGTTGTTGCAGCAGTGAAGAACTCTTCTATAAAAGTGTCAGCAAAGAGGACAAAATAAAGTTCAATAAACTTATTTTAATAAATGTATAACACTCCCTTCTCTGAGTACAAAGCGCTGCATACTCTTGGCTTTCATTGAACTATTTATACGTAACCTTTCTGAACCCTCAACCCATCCTTCATAAGAATGCTAACAATACACTTTCAGGAAAACATGCTAGTGTCAGGCTGAATTATGAATTATATACTATGGTGGCCCCCAGCTCAATAAAAATATAAACCCCACCACATTTAAAGCTAGCATGGGGTATTGTCTCAGAAAAAAATACCTTTTACCATTTACCAGGGTCTTCCCTGGGAAACTACCAAGACTTTTTTTAACTTCTTCAGACTTCTTGAAGAAACTACCAAAGAAGAAGTAAGCATTCAAAAGTGTAAGAATGCTGCAGAGTGAGTTTCATTTTTACTTGCTGCAAATGCTACGAAACTTCCTTCTGTAAGGCCTTTGTATAGATCTGTTTTCAAAACTTAAAAAAAATTGCCGCTCTGAAACAAACACATGGCCATTCCAGGCAGAAACAGCTGGTGTCTCTGTGCTGTGCCCATGGAAATCCAGATGCCCACTCACTTCGGTCAACCACTTACTCTTGTCCTAAAGCCATAAGGCTGAATGAAAGTCACATTCAGACATCTGGAGCCTAAGCTAATGGCCAGTGAAGTCACCTCTTGCTCCCAGATCAGAGCCCAGGTGAGAGAAAATGGTGATGTGCCAAAAGCTACCTATTACTTCAGATAAATAATGAACTCTCATTAACTACGTAATTGCGCATAATCAGTGTTCTGCCCTTACAGATATTTCTAATTAGTGAAATAAAACTTTCTGGACTAAAGATCACCACACTCTCTCTTCCACGTTTCCCCATGTTTCCACATCTTAAATGTAGGTTTCCCCTTTCAACAGAATACCTTTACCACAATAAAAGGGGAGAGCAAGTAGGGACAGTCTATTCTGGAGAGAGGTTTGGTATCATGGGAGGGGTTTTCAGCCAGCAAAGCACAGCCCAAAGAAAAGAGTGAGCAGAAGACAATAATACAGTATCAGTTCCAGGTAAAAAACATTAAAGTTCATTTATTTATAAGTGAATATTAAAGAAATTTTAAGGTTGCAGATGATGGCAAAACTTTCTCTCCACTTTGTGACCCAGTGGCCCACTGAGCAAATTATATCCAGCACAGGAAACTGAAACAAATCTTTGCAAATTCAGTCCGTCTTTTCCCAAACAACCCTGCCTGAGTATTGCTAACAAATTCAATTTAGTCATTCCCCTCAACATTTTAACACATTAAATATCTGAAAACCAAAGCGACATAATGATCAGTGCTGGCCTGCTTTTCAACACCAGGTCTATATTCCTGTTACAATTGCCAAAAGTTATTGGATTAGTCAAAATTCTGGCTCAGTCCTAGAAGGAATTAGTCTGTGCTGGTTCTGGAGGTTTTTGGACTTAAAAGAATATTCTGTGCATTAACCGTTCAGCCTGTTATACATTAAGATTGCTCATCCCCACTAAGAATAACATAGAGGGAAACATAACTGAAAAGAGACAAGAGCCACTGAGGACAGATGGACATACAGATGAAACAAGCAAACCAGATCTGGAAGACAAAAAAACACTTAAGACACTACTGTGATTTGGGAAAGGGAAAAGAAAACTAGATTAGATATAGACAAGTATAATATCGAGATGAGTTAAAAGAGAATTAAAAAAGTGAATGGCGATAAATATTAACATGCACAGAAAGAAAAGACAAGAACAGCAAAAGCAAAAATGACACTCAAGAAATGATCCATGCAACACAAACGTAAATAAAGGCTATTTTTATTTTAGCAAAAGATGGTTTGCGATTCAGATGGATCTTTTCACTGGGAGAAATAAGACTGCCAACACTAATAGCTTTGGTCATTCAGGAAGAGATACTGTCAACAAGTTGTTCCTTGGTATCAAATACACCCCAGAGCTCTCACAAACTAAGGCACTCAACACAAGACGCTGTTAAAGATTCCCATTCCCAGCTATATTTTGCCAGAATGTCCTGCTAAGGTCAGCTGCTACACTTTCCCCCAGGAAAAGAGAGGCTGGACATACAGGCACAGGATGCACTACACCCACCCCAAGAAAAACAATCTCTCTTGAGAATTTAAATACTAAAACCAATTTAGTATAGCTAGACTCAAGCACAGGATTTTGCTAGTGCAATTGCCTGAGATCATGAACTCCCTATCTTGTGGGGAGAACAAAAGTATGGACAAAAAAAGATCAACTTTCCCCCATGAAAGCAGCCATTATAATGCAAATATGCTGCCATATAGTTGCCCCTGCCAAGGAACAGAGACATTTCCTCTTGCTTGCACAGTGCAGTGGTGACATGAGTTAATTACACTGCTCCTGTTAATTGCAGAGCATGCTCATGAACCCCAAGATTTGCTAATATATTGGCAGAAAAAAACCCCAAAACAACCAAAAAACAAAATACAAAACCCTAAAAAACCCTCCAGCATTTCCATTTAAAGAAAACGAGGGTGAAACCATTTCCTGGGACCTTACAGCCCTGAATGGTCAGGGATTGAACTATTGTGTATTTCTTTATGACCATCACAGCATTCTAATGCTAAAAGCAGACTCTTGGTATTAATAATGTACGAGTGGAAGGGAGGAACTGGGCCAAATAAGAATGAGGCATGAAGGATGAGCAATGACATACTGAGTAGAGATATTAATAGTGGGATTTTTCGAGATGTAGATGTGTAAAATCAGGTTGTTGCTTGGTTCTTAGTCAAATTCTTTGGCAACACTTTCAACCTCAGTTCTAAAATCAGGTTGCTTGCAAATTGATTTGAAATGCTGTCATACATGTCTCTCCTGCATATTTTAAACTTTCAAGAGACACAAGTCCTTGTCTTAATTTTTACTTCAGTGCTGCACTGCATGAGGAAGCACTCCATTTCATTCCTGTTGGGGGATTTCCTTCACTGTACAACGCTACAAGGTGTCTTTGTAGGCAGAACCAGTCCAGATATTGGAGAAGGCACCTTCATAGTTAGCTTGTGGTTTCCTTCTCTCATCACACACATATCAGCATGTGTGTGTATCAGCAGTTTCCCCAGTGCAAAAGCAGGGGAAATTCTGATGTGATCCTGCAGTCAAATGAGGATGCATTCCCTGATGGTCTCTCATGTGACTGCAGAGTATCACCGTGTATAGACATCTTCTACCTTCTTTCAGATACCCACTTGTAAGAGAAAACAGGAGTATACTGAGCTCTTCGGAGTACAGCTCTTGTACAGGTAAACGATTTTAAGACTTTTAAGTCTTCAATTTAAGGCACACAGCAATTGGACTCTACTGAAAATCAATAGTAATGTATTTCATTGCAAAAATGTACCTAAGCAGTGCAACAAAATTACCTTATTTTCCACTCTGCATCCAAAATGTTCAAACAAATACCTCTTTTAAAATTGTTAATGTCAAGTAATTATTCATGTAACTGAACTGATACGGCTTTATCCAGTTTGGACAGGCACTGTTTGTGAAATCAAACCTACCTGTTACCTTCACTGATGCTTATTCTGAGGCATTAAACAGACTTATGTGGTTTAGCGTTTCAAAGCTGTATTAAAACAAAAGCCAATTACTAAACCGCATTATCTGGAGTCATTTAAGACAATTAATGGCTTTTGTTCCAAGTGCCAGCTCAGCACAGTTCCCTCAAATGGAACAGGGTAAGTTTTGCCCTCTTCTTTTATGCAACACACAGGGAGGTAACAGCTCCATTAAATCTTCTTGATTTTGGTTCATTAGCTGTCTAAAGAATACCCTAAACTAAAAGTTTGACACAGTGATTAATTCCAGTGCCAGTATGTAATCTAACAAAGGCTAATCTACTCTACAGAGACAAACCATGCAAACAGTTTTCACCACCAACTGCTGGCATTCCACAAAAGAGAAAACATCCCATGGGTTCCCATTATCCAGGAACCTTTCTTGAAGGAGCTATTCCCATGCTAAGACAAAAAAAGGCACATGAACAAAGCACCCTCGGCTGCCCTGCAGCCTCCTTTTGTGCCTCCTTTTGTTCTAGGCAGGAATCGATAGGCGCACTAACCCTAGAGATATGAGCAGTGCTACATCTTCCATCCTTCCTTGTGTGCTGCATTCATAGGCTTACAAAGACAAAGGAATCATCACATCTTGTGCATCCAAAAAAGTTGTCTCAGCAATGAAAAAAATCAGAAAATACAGCTGAATTTTGCATCTTAACAAAAAATTTTACTATTTTTCAGATACTTTTATTTCTGTACAAGTATTCTATTCCAGACTTTTCTGTCCTAACCTTGATAGCCTCATTCTATACAGCACATCTATTTTGAGACTCTCTAAGATGCTGATCTCTTCGCAAACAAGAAGTTGCAAGGTGCTTCTTGGAATAGAGGTGACTGGAAACCATCTTCATAATCAGAGCCAGCAAACTCCTGAAAACTCCCTAGAGATCTACAATAGCTAATACTACCCTGTCACTGAAAACATATCTATGCTTCCTACTTACAAAATCAATAGGGTGTTCATGCCATTTTTCTCCTATAAAAAATTTCTCCCTATGATAAATACAAAAAGAAGAGAAAAAAGAATTTTCTATCAAGTGTGATTCATTATTCTTATGTATCTAATGATCAACTTTCCCCTTCAAAGCATTCTTAAAGCAGAGTGACTCAGACAGTAATTGTACCAAGTGGTAAAGAAGTCAAGTTAAAACTTCTTTCCCTTTGTCTCCATTTTGGGGTACTTCAAAGAAAGCATAGCAGCAGTTTGACAAGTGCTGTATAATTTACATTGTCTACTAGTCTCTCGGGACACCCAAAACTTACTAAAATGGAAAAGGCTCTGCGGTAACTCTGTAGACAGAACTGCAATCTCTGTTCAGGACCTGACTGATGAGGAGACAAACTTCGGGGGAGAATTTTGCATAATAAAGATTTTCAGTAGCGTGAGCTCCAAAGAAAGAATTGCCAACCAAATGCATGGCAAATGGCACAGCAGAGGCTGAGGAAGCAGTCCTCTCACATGGTCTTATGGACCTATAGAATGAAGTTAGGCTTTTAAAACATGATCATCTTGTGGCCGGGGTGCTCCTCCTGTCTCTATAGGCAGTGAGTCCCTCTCCAGTGTGACTTCCTCCAAGGGTCTCTGCTAGACAGAACTTGAGTGTCCATAGTTTTAAAGCTTATTTTGTTTCTTACGAAGACAAACAAAATGCCACTTAGACTACGTCATTAACATTAACAATAATGATGTTATTTGATTTACCCTTAGATGAAATCCCAGGAGAAAAGGCAGCACAAGACATCCACTATTTTTCTTACTGAATATTTGATGGTATTTTTTCCAAATGCGAGCCATGGCTGACCTTGCTGAAAGCAACTGTGAAACAACATTCTATCCAATTCATCATCCTTAATTTTCCTTTCTTCTCCTTAAAATTACGGAGTATTTTCAGAGGGGGGTCTCCTCATGAAGGTAGGAAGGACCACAGAAGGAGTGGGGCAGGACTTGCAGGCAGAACTCAGCAGTGCTGCATTAGCATCATGTAGAACTGTCACTCCATCTGCTGCAGCAGTCAGGCTGCTCAGAAACCCCACTAACCTCAGCGCTCTCTGTTACCCAGCAGCTACCGACAGATCTCTTCCCCTCTAAAGCCAAACAAGGAGGAGATAGTAGTGAAAAATGCAAGACTAAATTGGCCGAACAAGGCACACCAGGTAAACAAGAAGCTTGTGTTAAGAAATGACACCAGCATAGAGTTTACCATAACCTGTCTTCTCAACCCTGCTGTTGACCTAGTCAGATATGTATTGGCTCTAACATCAAAATTCAAAGTCCAGGTAAAACATTTAGCTGGGTTTGGAAACCCCACTTTTAGGTCCAGCCTGGAACCTGCGAAAGTAAATACCTATTTGCCTGTCTGAATCCTCCAGGTGGACATCAGGCAGCTGAAGAGTGTACCCCCACATTTTAGTAAATAGCCCTAGGAAAATATTCTCCATGTCATGCTGTATCAAACTACAGCTGGACTGCAGATACCACGATGCAGAAAGCAGCTTAAAAAAAAAAAAAAAAGTATTTATCTTCGTGTTTAGCAGGCTAGGTCTTGGGTTTTGCACTCCTTTTTTGTGCACTGGCCTGTAAGAAAGATGCTGAGCTGAAGGAAGGGCATGCCAGCAGCACGACTGGTCTGCAACTCTGCCCTTCCCTTCCGCTGTGTCAAGCTAGGCAGGTAATGGCTGAAGATCCTCTTTGCAAGTTCCCCTCCTTGACTCTGATTTGAGGTATGGGAACTCCGAGTTCCTCAAAAATAAGGCCAAGATGGCTGAAATCGAATGTCTGCAATTAGAAACTGGTTTTGAAAGTTTGGGCAGGCAGGCAGTGAGTCAGTGAGGTGAGATGAACCGCAGGAGCTCAGCTTTCCATTCTCTAAGGGCTGGTAAGGCCAGAACACTAAGCAAACCTGGTGACTGTTGCCTGTACTGATATCTGAACACAAGTGACTGCTACTTCACCACTGTTCCCAGTGACCAGAGAAAGCTCAACAAAATGCTATGCTGTTCTTGCATCCGCTTGTTCCTTTTCTGTTCGCATTAGTATAGCAAGGACTAGTAACCATGGCTATGCTAATCCTCAGATACTGGTGGCTAATTATGATAATCACTGCACTGGGAATTTTTCTGCTGTCCTTTAAGTTCACCTACTCAGATCACCCTAGAAAAATTATCTTTGAGGCTAAAACTTGCCATGTTTTCTTCTTAATGCAGTAGCAAAAGTTTCTGGTGTTTTTTTGTTTTTTTTTTTCAGGAGTTGAGGGGCAGGGTGGAACATCAGCAAAAAGATTCAACAACCTGGGGACCTCATATCCACTCCCAGGTTTCCCTACACATGTGGTTAGGAACCAGCTTCCCGTCTGGCCATTGAAGAAGAGCAATAGGAAAGTGACCTCCAAGTGTGGGGCACGTGCAGCCGATTCCCCTCTGAACACACCCATCTTGGTGAGCAGCTGCTTCAGCAGAAAAATCCAGAAGAAAACTCTGAGAATGGCAGAATACCAAAATCAATACAGCAATAGATTCAAAGCACAATCTGGTGCAGAAAACTCAAAGAGGGAATGCAAAATTATTGTGGGAGACTACTTAACGTAATGCTTTTCAAAATGCCACTTGGCTCAGAAACAGAGAGATTCAGAACCTGCTAAGTGTGTTTAAATGCTTGGAATTGTGGCATTTAAACGACCAACAAAACCCTTAATGCTCATTATTCAAAGCACGAAATACCACTGAGAGAAGGGCAGCTGACTTTCTGGCAAGAAGTGCCCATTAGAGAGATGCACTTAGGGATATATAATACTGCAGTAACGTGGAATTTGCAGTAGAGTTTGGCTTCTGCTTCCAGCTTCATGGCTGACTTGCCTGTGAGTCTTTCAATGCAGTGTTCTGGGGCTTGCGTTTCCTGCCTGCGCTTTGGGAAGAGACCTAAGTAATGTTTTGCGTGCAGAAGCAGCAGAGATCTTTGCGCTCATTTATAGCACCCCTGTTGGTTTCTTCACTTACATGTAGCACCTTCCTAACACACCAGCAAAGTGTACTGTTCTGGCCATTTCCGAGGGCTGCTTCTGTTACTTTTACTGGTACTCCCAACCAAAAAGTTATTACAGAAAACAGATTATTACATTCAAAGAAAGGTATTTCATTTAGTACCTTCTAGCAGACCTGATTTCTGTCCAGCCTGTCCCAGGACAGCAGAGTAGACTAAGCTATCGTGGTCCACAAAGCAGACTTGCCTGCCCTCATAATATAAAGAGGTTGGAAGATGAAGTAGAGCATGAAAAGGTAAGTAAAGGTGATTAGAACAAAAAACTAACACAGCTTAGCAGCCTTAAAAACTCCCTACAAGTAGAAAACCTGAAGGCTACATACAGCCTACTGTGTTGGGTTTGAGTCTCCCTGTATTTGGCTACCATCTCCCTATTTTCTTTGTTACTTTTGAAACAGAACAATAGCTCCCCACAGGAGATTTCTGTAAGCTCCAGCAAATTAGCACCAGTAAGGAATGGGTCCCTTGAAGAACGATTTTTCATACTAATATTTCACATGGTGAAGAGCTGCCACTGAACAGAAAGATCTCAAACTTTGAAAATAGGAAACATCATCAATCACAGGAATTAAGGAAAACCATCTGGGCTTGTTAAGGCACTGCTGCCTGAAGGAACCAGCACGATGCCCAGAAACATGCTACAGCTCGCCAGCAAAGCCCAGCCCACAGTTGATACTGGCAGCAGAAGCCAAAGGCAGAAGGTGCCAATAGGTCTGTTAGCTTGAAATGGTATCAAAAGATGTTACCATTTTGTAGCCGTATTAAAAAATGTATTTGGCTGACATGCAGTGGGGCGTGATTTGTTTATTTCTGCATGAATGCATCAATAAAGAATTAATGCATTAACCCTTTCCCAAAAGCACTCACTATTTTCTCAGTGAAGCATAACACTAAAAAAAATATTTAACTGTTTTTCAAAACCCAGACTTTTTTTTTCCCCCCCCATTAACAAGTCCTGCCCAGAAGACATTTAATTTTTAGACTAAATAAATAAATCCAGTCTTCTTTTACCTAGAAGTTATGAACATGGCTTTGTGGGAAAAGTGCACCTCTTGGTTTGGAAATGTTATAATAGATTTTTAGACTTCTCCAAAGCAGTGGGTTCCTTTTGCTGAGGAGACTCCCGAGGAAACTACTCCAGGTTGCTTGCTCATGAAGTGCACTTGTAATTTGGATAATTAACTAAATGTCACATAGTCATTATCTTTTCCCTAAAGCTGTTTTTTTTTTTTTAGTTTTCCCAAGTTAATTTAACACTGTCAGTTTTCCCAAGTTAATTTAATACTGCTAAATAGGTAAATCCTTCAGAGATTAGTTAGTCTCAAGCCAGAGCTAGAAATACTTGAGGCAGATGACTTGCAGTGGGTTTTGCTGTTATTTTAAATATGTTGCTCTTTCCAGTTTTCAAAAACAAGGGAACATTTTTAATCTTATGCTTGATTGCTCCTATGAGGTAATGCAAAAAAGGAAGGCAAGAGGACATTGTTTAGACACACAAAGCTCTCTTTGCCCCATCTGCCAGTCCCACCGCTGTCAGTGCTCTTCAGCTGCGACAAAATGCCGACTGCATCAATATACGTCAGTAGAACTGAAGTGCCCCAAAATGCTGCAGACATTTTTCCATACTGGTTTTGGGAAGTGCAGGCGAATACTATAGAAGAAGCAATATTCGATGAGCATCACTGAGGCAAAATTACAAGTAAGCACGTAGCACAGAAATTCAAATGCATAATTATAGCACACCCTTCTGAGTTACCGTGCGCTGCCTGGGTGTTTGAAAACAAGCCCCTGAGGAGTGGGTAAGGAGAGGCCTCTTCACTGAAGTGGCCCAGGATGTTCTCAGGGGCTGGAGAACCTCCCCGGCAGGCAGAGCACACTGATACCAAGCAGCACAGCTTGCCTGCAGCTGGGCTGCAAAGGTGAAACAGAATTTTCATCCTGAACCAAGTGATTTCTGCCAAATCCTTACTGATAAGATCGAATAAGCAGGGAAAAAAAGGAGGCAAAATCAAGAAATAAAAAGAAACAAGCCCAGGATTCTCTACTGACAGTCATTAACTTTATCACTTTCTTTCTCTGTAGAACTCTGCTGCTCTCTCTGTTCCGCTTTGAGCAGACAGAATTTTTTTTCACCACTGTTATTCTTCATTTCTTTAAAATGTTTATCACCAGGAGCACTCCACAGAGTTGACAGGAAAAGCACAGAGGGTCTGCTAGCAGATAGGCTTATTAATATTTTTCGCTCAAGGCCAGCATCGGTGGAAACCGAAGTGCTCTCCATACACCAGCTGAGCTGAGGTGGTCGCATGGCTCCGAAAGACTGAATTATTAGTGCCTCCATCTCTTTGGGGCACACCTGAAGTTTTTAAGTGCATTCTCCTAGCACACAAACTTAAGCTCACAAGGCCATTTCTTTCATGCTGCAGTAGTTTGAAAGCCTCTTCTTGCCTTCATTTCTGTGATGTGCATCCACTTGCTTTCCTCCAGTGCATCTCCTTCCTCTTCCACTTGCAAATTATTCATTCCGGCTGTCGTCTAGCTCAATTTAGTTTCAATTTCAATGTCATTTGAAAAAAAGCAGACTAGGTATATTCTCTTCTCCTACCCCATCTGCAAGCATTGGAACAGCCTCAGGGAGGAGAAGGAACCAGAGTGCAAAACTTCTGTTTATGTCTTTTCTGGAAGGAATAGATAACAACACCCATTTCTGAAGAGTTCAGCATAAATTGCCACTTTTCCTCATACAAACCAATCATATGGTAACAACCATGGGCCAAACGCATAGTGAACGCTGATAGGCAGAAACTCTAGTCAACGCTCCACTGACACAGAACAATTCTTTTTTTCTCAGTAAATCATGTTGCAAAGCTTTCCCTAAAAGCAGATTTTCCTGTAGTTCAGGTGAAAAGGCAGGGAAGAAATTACAAAAAAGTGGCTGATGAACAAACCGACTTGAAGGACAAGTGGGGATGGCCAGGAAATACAGATAATTTATTTAAAGGAAGAATCAAATAGTTCCTTTAACCTTGAAGGAAAATAATCCTGTTAAAGCAAAGGAAATTGCATCACTGCCACGACTCTATTGTAAGGATAAAGTCAGCGTTTGACTTCTGTACCGCCTGGTGGGGTCAAGGTGCAGGGGCTCGTGGAGCGCTACCCGTCCATGAGGATAACCCAGGAAGGTGGCTGTGGCAGCTGCCCCTTTCACTTTGGGGCTGCCTCTGTATGGCTGAACTCCACTTTGAAAGGGAGCCCCAAGCAGTTGAAATCAGCAACTGCAAACGTTGCCACGCACTATCTGCCAAGCCCAGGCGGGGGACAAGGCAGGCCCTCCATGAACAAGGACCTTTAACAGGAGTGATGCCATCTGGGCAGCACAGCCAGTGAGGGGAGCAGTGTAGGGGTTCCCAGCTTCGTGGTGATGGGTTACAGCGCCTTGGTCCCCCAACCCCATGGACACAGAAATCTGAGTTTACTTTCTACTTACCTTTGCTTCTCTCCATATGTTTTAAAAGGCACATGCCTTATTTTTGCCCACTTTTCCTAGATTTTTCAAATGCATATTAAATTGCTATAGGTACTGCCATGTCCCACCCCATCCTGACAGACGGCTCCTCCGGTGCACTACCAGGGAACCAGAGAGTCACGGCACTCCTTCTTCCATTAGAAAGAACTGAGAAAGCGGTTAAAAACAGTTCAGTGCCAAAGGGCTCAAGGTCTGAATCTGCTCCCTTATCATATGCCATGCAGTACCTTGCCCTGGGCAGAGTGCCTTTTGTGCGGGGGGGCTGCCAGGGACCGAGTTGTAGCTGCAAGTATCAGTATTCCCTGTGCAGGGCTAACAGGCAAACACAACAGCACAGAGGGACTTCATGTCATCAATCACACATGATGCACCCTACGTAACTTCATTTCTGACTCACAGTTCAAAGACTGAACAGTAGGAACTACTTTCTAACGCCAAAAAAGTACCTGTTAAGATATACATTAGAAAACAGATATTCTCCAGGCAGTTTCCCAACTGAGCTTAAGATGGACTTCAAGGAGCAGATTTCCAGCCCAGGGATTTAACTTTCCATTTCCAATTAATGGTACTGGCAGCTCAGCAGCTACACCTTTGTGCATAGCACCATGCATTTACCCATACTACTATTTAAACTGAGGAGTTTAATGAGATTTTGGTTGTTTGCTTCAGCTCAAGAACTGCTCTGAAGGTGTTTGTTCCAGCAGCGTAACCTTGAGGGCAGCTCTACACCCAGTAATCAGGCAAGCTATTGACTGCAGTTGCTCAATGATTTTTAGGCTCATGACCTCAGCATTTTCTCCACTCTTTTTCTGAACTAGAAAAATGAGAAAATTTACTGTCTTGTTTCAAGGTAAAGGGACATTGTCAGCCTAAAATAATTTCTTAACAGGAACTTCTTTATTTTTTTTTCCTGCAGATGAACAGAAAAAGATTGTTGAGAACTTCTGATATTACTTGAAGAAGATAACCTACCTTACTGTTTGATGCTAATTCTTTTACCAGTCTGTTTGTCTGTAACTTCTTCTGGATAGATGTTTTCAGCAAGATACTTTCTCTATTTTGGCCTTTCATACAACAATAAATGAAAAAAATTTCTTCCAATAAATTAGACTTCTGTTATCTATTTTGACATATTGTTTTCAATTTTATAAGTTATAACATTATGAAAGCCTGTAGCAAATAATCAGAATTTTGATGAGGATTTTATAAAATGTTAATAAACACCATCATTTGCACCTGCATCTTTTGTCTCACTGCTCAAAGCACCTAGCAAACAGAAATTAAGATTCTTCCTAATCCTACAAAAATAGCCTCATATTATGGTAATTTTCAATCTGACATCATCAGAGCTAAAGGGACTGAGAGGTGCACCCCAAAACTCTGGTTCTCCTTTCTTTGCATTCATCCTGATGTTCTATTTTTAGATTTCTAGTCTGGTCTGAATCCACTTTCCAAGACAGGATTAATTGCAGCTGCTAAGAGTGCAGCACAATAATGGTGCTTTCTAATATAAAACTAATAGAAGAGTAACTTTTGGATAAGGGACTTTGTTAACCAAGTCGCATGTGCAGAAACATGTCCCTTGCAAGGAAATCTGGGACTCCAGGGAATGGCCAGAGCACCCCAGTTGTTGTTTTGTTGTTGGTGGTTTTTTGGTCACTTCACAATACAATGTGAAATATTGATGAAAAAACAGCATGCAGGGTTCCTTGCCTGCATCTGCAGTACATGGATCAGTGCTTGTCTATCACGAGACAGGACTAAAAGCAGGTATAGAAACAAATGACTAGAACTCAACAGCTTTTGCCAACCAAAATCTCTCAGGGTTTGCCTAATTACTCATTTTGCTCATATCAAGCAAGTATATAACGCTCTGCAATTTGCCATCATATTTCCGAATTTGGTATTTTTCCCAAGTAAAAAGGACAAATCCAGGAAAATCTAAACAGATCTCAGTATCTGAATGGACTGAATGACATTTGGTAAAGAATCAGTGATGTGAATGTAATCTTGTCCAAATGCTTTTTTTCCAATTAAGTTCAGGTCTCTTATTGTAATTTCCATCATCCTTCCATGAGGTTTCTAATTCTTCCAGACTTCAACCTCATTTCTGTCATCACAACCATAAAAGCTCTGCCACCACAACGTGCAAGATACCAAAATCAGATGTCCAAAAGAAAGCCTCTATAACTCAAAGGAAAAAGAAGACAAAATAAGTGACACGACTTCTGCTTCAGAAGGGCTTGTGTGCCTGGAATCTCACTTGTTTTTTCCAACTCTAACAACTGGTCCGAGGAGATTAGCCCTTCTAATAAATTTATTTAGCACTTCAGGGTCCTTTCCATTGTAATCTCAAACTGCATTGCTAAACACAGCATGCATCAAATTCACTTTTAGAAGGGGAAACAAATACAGAGAAGCACTAGTAAACACTGAGTCTGTGGCTAATCTCAGAAGGGAATCACAGGGGAAAACCATCTACCCACGCTTAATCCTGGCAAAGTTTGGCTACTGGCATTAGGACAAGGATTTCACCCTCGCAATCTGATGCCTCTGCCATTTCCCTGGTAGGGTTAACAGCTCCACAAAAATGTCATCCAGATAAAGCCATTTTGCTGATTCTGCCCCCAGAAGTCTGTCATTGTTACAGCAGTAAGCTATGCAGAGGGATAATTAAGTGGCTGTGGCAGAATGCACAGTTCTTGGATAATACCTTTTCCCTTGCACGTGGGTTATGATTAATAGTCATATACATCGAGCAGAAGGCGGCAGCATTTGGGCCCTATTTCCAAGCAATAACGATCTTAGAGCACCCAGAAAGATAGACCTGATAAACAATACCCATCTGTTTCAGAGCCAATTTCATTATTATGTACATTTGCTAGTTCATTTGACTTGATGTTAATATACTCTGCTTCACAGGAATCTTTTACTAATAGAATAGTTGTTAAAGAATAAAAACTTGCTTGACTGTCTACTGTTCTCTGTATTGCTGCCTTTTCTGGATATCTGTCATGCTGCACATGCTGGGAACAAGCCAGTCACTGCAAGGACTTTTCCAAAGAACCTTACTGAGCTACAAGAGCTCCTTGTTTAAAAAAAGTCCTCTCATGCCACCATGGAAAGACCATTCTTCTGCTCCCTTTTGGGCACTCTTTTTTTCCTATACAATTGTTATGCTATTTTTAATGGATTTTCATTATATGATTGATGTGTGAATGTAAGTGCATGCATGCTTCAGTGGAAGGAATGACAAAGACAAAATGGGACAGAGGCAGTTCCCTTCTTTCTTTCTTTGGATGTGTTTTGGGGTTAGTTTGTTTTTTATTTACAGCTTTGACAGTAATTTTCACTTTGCCTTCCATTATCATCATCTACCTTCTTGACATTGTCCAACCTAGTAGGGACAATGGTCTCTTGATGACAGTCTACAGTGCTGCTTTAGTGAAAGGAGGGCTGCTTAGCTCCCCTTCTTATCCTCAGGGGATGAAACCTTCATCCTCTTCAACTCTGACATTTGCTGCTAGCTAAGGGTGGTTGGTTAGAAATGAGCCCACGTATCCTGTACAGTCAGTCATTCATGTGTCTTCGCTGTAACATATTAGGAAAGCACCACATATTGACTACTGCACTTGCATGCTATTAAGAGACTGCATGTGATAGACAATAACTAATAAAAAGCTCCCTGCTTCACTACATATACCACAGCCTCATATCTGATAGTGCTAAAGCCTTGTTGATTCACTTTCCTCTAAGAGCAATACAGAAAATGAAGCCCAAGGTGTGTGTTAAGGTTGCTTCGAGCCTTCCCAGTTCTGCTGAAAAGGCAGGCAATTCCCACTTCCCAGGTGCAATTTGGATAGGTGTATAGGTCCAAATCCAGTGTCCCATGGGGATATCTCAGGGCTCACAAGGCAGCCCAGAAACTTTGCTTTGTGATGAGGCTCCCATGGAAACGCCCATCTCCACCCTAGATTGAGAGTCAGAAAGAATCCTTGGGACACACTCAAACAGCTTAAGTTTATAGCTATAAATAAAGGCATCTCTCTCCTGCACTAGCATTAAAGATCACTTAACAGAGGACCACTTTTCCTAGCTTCTTTGCCCAGGCAAAAGTTGTCTAAGTGATCTTAAGAGCCTGTCTGTAAACTTAGGCAGAAGACATGATACACATATAGAAAAGCCAAAACGCAACAATCATCACATAACCTCTCTAACAACAACAACAAATCCTTTAACATAAATTTAGCATGGATCTGAACAAAGGTGACACCATAAAAGGTGGAGAGAACATCTAAACCCTACAGCAAGGTGTGTTACAGAGCACCCTGAGCAACTGCTTACTGCTTCAGAAACCCCGTGTGATGTCATAGGACAATGCCATGTGAAGATGCTCATTTTCATCCAAGACAGCAGCAAAGCCCTATTAAAGAGCTTGACAGACTGATTAGCTGGAGTACAGTGCTGAAGATCAATATTGCTTTGGTGTTATTTCACTAGGTCACTTGAAGCTGTCGTGCTCACTGCACCATACAGACATGCCCTTCAGAGGAAAACTTTGGCTCCATTTATTAAGTTGCAAACCCCTTCTGACTCAGTTTGTACCTGAACCTTTATATTAAATTCCTATTTTCAGCTTTTCGAGCTAAATATACTGCTGTATGTCAAATGCCATAAACAGCAGCTGAATCTAAACGAGGCCTGTATCCAAAATCATAAAAGAACTCAGATAAAATGTCACATGCATATTTATTTGAAATGTTAAAAACTCTCAAGTCTTCTCAGGCAAAATAATTTTTTTTTTCTGTCTATGCTTTTCCCCTCTGGAGAAATAATGATCTATCATTTTAAAGGCATCAAAGCATGTTTGTACAATTGGCATCCAACAGATTTCATAAAAGTCGTGTTTCTTTGAAAAGTGAGATCAGTAATTCTGTTTAATGTAGGACTCCCTCTGTGCATTTTATATGTGTAGACAGTGAGCATGCCTGTATTTTCTCTCATTTCTGACAGTAAATCTGTTTCTGATATTAAAGACTAATACATTGAAGCAAATAGAAATGACACTAATTTGGGGTAAATTTAATGTATGCAATACATACCACACAATATATGCATGTCTGTGAATTACACAGACTTTGTATTTAACAGAGTTAATTAGTGTCTATCTTGCTGCTCGTTTCACAGAGCTGACTTAATACCTGAAAAGGTGCTTTGCTGTTCAGAACCCCGCCCTGATCTATACCTTCACGACTCTTCAGCTTTCTGTCCTGAAGTGCAACCACAGCAACCTGCTTCCACACACCACTGGACCTGAACATCAGCCTACAGATGGCCTGGATTTCTGTGGTTGAGTACCAAAGAATGAAGAACTGGGGTTTTCCCCCACTACCACGAGTGAGATCCAAGGTGCTGCCCCACTCAGATTTGCATGTCTTGCTTATCAATTGCATTGCAGTCTTAGGTAACCACAGTTCTACTAATTCCCATATTTGAATGCTCTTTCATTTGGTACTTCCTGCAGTGACTGTAATCACATTTCAGGGCTCATTGGCTTGGAAAGTCAAATGACATGATATGAAAAGAATAAGATTAAAGCAGGTTTTCAACTCTAAATGTCAAATATACAGGAATGTACTGTGAATTTGCACCAAATGAGACTGTCATTCTTTGTCCTCCAGTTAGCTACATATAGAAACTGTCCTTTCTATTCTGTTCCTCTTCCTTATAGCTATTGGTTAAATTATTATGCTCTGGTCCCTTACTGTATTGAACAGTAGGAAAGGGGCGTATTGAGATGAAGCATGCCAGAACTTGAAGTTACTTCTACAAACACAAACCCAGATTTTCAAAAGACCTTTCTTCCAATGGCCCTGAGGCAAACCTTGTTCACACTCTGGAATCTTTTATTTGTATTTTATTAGTATTATTCAGAACTATTACTAGTAGCAATATCTATTAATAATTATTAATAATTACTATTATTATTCTGATCATAGGAAATAGAGCTACCTACTTGGGATCAAAAATACACTTGCATCTTTCAGGGAGTTATCAGGGTTTTGCATGTGGATGACACTACTTCAATCACAGGACAGCCACATAAATAAATACAAATATAATTGAATATACTTTTAAAATATATTCATATGTTATATACATATAATCCAATATGGAAACTGATGTTTTTTCCTGACAGTAACTGGTTCTGTTTTTCACCACCAAGGGAGGAGGCAGAGTTACGGTATAGTCCATACAGGGTTGAAAGAGAAGAATTTGTTTTGGATTGGGAGGAAATAATGATGAAGGAACCCAGAAGTGTCATTATATTAATACATGACTTTGAATATCTACAGGGACTGCACAGGCAGTTGCCGTGCTCAGTGCCTTCCCTTCTCCCAGTGCTGAGTGTAATTATAGATAGCAGCAACAGATGTTGCCAATAAGCTTAAAAGGAGAAAGGGAAGTGGTAGGAATAGAAATGCAGTGTCATATAGAAAAAACCAACAGGAGAAACACCTGAAAATGCAGGGACTTTCTCTCCCCAAACACAGACCTGTGGCAGCAGTGCCTATCACCCACTGCAGTTGAACAGATGGTTGCAAAGGCTGTAACGGTACAAAGATCACAGAATACCCCACAAAGCCATAGAAGGAAGGAAACCAGTAGCATTGCTTAATAGCCTGCTTATTTTACAGTCAAGTGGATTGCCAAGCAACTAAGCTATAACAAGTCCCATATTTAGGGGAAGCAATGTTTGTCTTCTGTCTGTCCCTGCTTGCAAATGGCAAGTGGAGGGCATTTCTAAGCCAGATAATTTGAGTACAGCATGTTCCCCGAGCCCTGAGCCCGTGCTGCTGAGCAGCCGGTGTTAATAATGGCAACAGTTGACACACGCGCCTTGCCAGAGTCCGAGTTTATCATCATCATCCTTGGGACTCTACTGCTCAAAACAGAACAAAATGAAAAACCCTGCAGTTACTTGGAAATCTCAGATTCCCACATTACTTAACATGACTAGATCTCTTTAGGATTACATAAAAGACAGCCCCTGATGACAAAAAGAGCTTGATTTGCTTGTCTAAGCATGTGCATCCAAAGCTGTTTGAGATGCACAGAGTAGCTGATACACCGACACAATGCACACACAGAATGCACATTCCAGGGACGAGCAGCTGAAGACCAGGTGAAATATGTTGTAGGGCATCCGAAATGGCTCTAGACACCTCATTCATGCAACTGATCTGAGCCTCAAATGACCCCTTCATGTTTTGCATTCTTCAGCTGCATCACCCACCAATAAAATGGGTTAGTACTGCTATTAACAAGCACCTACATAAAACAACAAATATATATAGCGTGTACATTTGGGAGCGCCTCTTAAATCACTCACAAAGACTAAAAATGTAGTATGCCTTCTGAATACAAGCAGATACTGAAGACTCTCGCCCAAGAGAACCATCTTGTAAACACAATGCTCAAGCCTGAAGAAAGATGTGGTTAGAGCAAACAAGAGAAGACCCTAAAGGATAATGCTTCAAGACTCCATGTAGTCAGGTGCCTATCCCAGAACATCCTGCTGCTGGAGAAGCAAAACCCCAAGCCTATAGGTCATGTAGTTAGAGGTAAGTGGGGCAAAATGACCTCAGTCTGGGCCATTGACACCCGCGACATTATTTCAAGGATAAATCTAGCTGGTCAACCTCAGCACTACTAGCCCACAGGAGAAGATGTAATTATCTGAATGCTTTGATAGACATTTGTTATCTCATTAGCAGCTTTTCAGGAAGCACCTGACTACCTTTGTTCAGAAGATATATCTTTTTTCCCAGAATCAGGTCTCTGACATTGATATTTTTCAGGATTTTGCCTAAGGCTAATCAAATAACATGTAAGGTGTGATGAAAAACTACAGTTAAGTGTACAAGTAGTACCTCAACCTAGACTGATACCACATTAATGCCCAGCTGAAATAGTAAAGTATTAAAAAGAATTGTTAAAAAGTAATGATTTAAAACAATCAGCAAATTTGGAAACTTATTTTTTATATAATTTGCTGGTTTACCTCCAATAATAGGATCAAATTAATGACAAAACAACTGTTTTCCTTCAATCTGAAATAATACTAAGAATTCAGGGATGGAATTATCCACTGACTTATCGGTGCTAAAATTTGATTGGAATATCACTAAAATGTCTCTGCCTGGGAAATTACTACTGCATTTAAAGTCGCTGTTTTGAGTTCCAAATTTATTACATTTCATAGCCTTGACTCAGTTCCTCTCTTTATATCCCAACACTAAAGCTGACAGCAGAAGCCCCCAAACCCACAACTGACAGCTAGCCTTCTCCCTGAAGGAGGATCTAGTGTGATAAGGTAACATACTGTTTCTTTGTTACATACAAGCTATATGTAATAAACGTATGCATATGTAAAATGTTTATTACGTCCAGTAAGAACATATACACATGCTCTTACCCTTTTACCCAGTAACTGCCACAAACACAACTAGAGAATACAAAAATAGGGGTATTAATAACTACAACATAGAATTCTGCCACTGCTTTAAGCAAGTGCTGCTCGGCAAGCACGGCAGCTACCTTCCACTCACCACAGGCACTTGCTGCTTAACAACTTTTAAATCTTGCTTGAAGCAGATGGCATTAGTGACTGGAATGGGAAGAAGCACTGCATTGTACAGAGATGTACTGGGATGAAAGGGCTTCCAGCTGTGAAGCTGTAGCTGAAGAGCCAAATTCTCTTCCTTACCTGTTCAAGATGACCTTTGTCAGTCCACTTGGAGACCCGAAAGTCCCACTGAGCAGAAAACTTAACTACCTGAAAGAACTTGATGAAAAGTCTTCCCTCAAAATAAGGTGCTTAACAAAACAAGCCACCAAAGAATTTCTGAGAAAACGTCATGACCTATAACTCCACAAAACAGAGTAGCCATAGCAAGGGCTGGAGCCTGAAGACCAGCCAGACGTGTTTGTAGTGGACAAAGTGAGTAACTCTGGTGTTTGAGACGCATTGTGCATCACACTGAGCCTGATCAGCCAAACTGCATACAGTTCAGGGAGTCAGTCACTGGCAACAAATAAAAAAACCAACAAGTCTGAGATAAAACTATGACAGACTGCTCCAAGCCAAGTAACTGAAGGCCATGTCATAGGTAACAATAATTGTTTTCTCTAGATGTCTGCTTGCTTCCCTTCTCCAGGAGGACAGGCTTGTCTTCGTCTTACTTATCTTTCTTACTGTTTCAGGTATTCCATCAAAAAAGAGTAAGTCTTTTAGCTTTGGAACAGATTTATATCCACTTTCAAAATACTCAATGCCAATCTGTTAACTCAAAAGACATACATATCTTTTGTCTACCTGGACTTCAGACAGTTTGACCTGTTCATGCCAGACCCAGCTAAGCCCTCTCTGTAGCAGACCAGATTCTCTAAACCTGTTCTGTCCACCACACACTGAAAAAGATCTTTTTTCAGATTTACTGAATTAATTCAGAGCACCTTTTTATGCTCAGGCAACCTACCTGGCATGCTGTATGGGCTGTAATACAATGGAGAGCATCGTGCTTTTTACAGTTGAGGACAGTAAAGACCAAGCTTCCATAGAGAAGCTGAAACACTGACTGTTGGAAGTGATTGTATAGCACATGAAACGGTGGCATGTTCAGTGATTTTCTCCACTGTCATCTTTAGAGTTCTGAAAAATACGTAGGAAAAGAGAGATAGCTCTTCCAGTAACTTCCCAATACATACTCTGAAAATACAAGATTTTTCAGAGTAAAGGGAAAAGTTCCAGCAGGAAAATCTCTGTGGGGCCATCCTGGTGATGACGAATGGGTGAATAGGCCTACACTCAGAAATCTAAGTTCTGAACAAAAGTGCCTGTGGAGCAGCTGGAAGCTGCAGGAGATCTCATCAATAAGCAGAGACTTTCAGTTATTTTCTCGGAACTACACGACGCTGGATCTAAAGCAAGCAATGGATTGAAAGGAATCTTACAGTGGATGCAGCTGAAAGGAGGGGAGGCATCACTAAGGAGGGCATAAATGCATTTGCTGTACCCACTTGTTCATTAGAGAAAGAGAAGAGGAAAAAAGATGCAAATTACATGGAAATGCCTCATTTTCAGGAGGTGAAAATAACACGGCAGCCCATGGGAAGGCACAGCTGGCACTCAGGCTTACTGCTGCCGTCAAGGCTGAATGGCTAGCAGGACGAGGAGCAAGCCAAGCTCAAACAACAAAGCATCAGGCAGTTTCTCCTTTCCTCCACTCCCAATCCACCCATTCTGCTCTTTCCTAACTACACCGTTAACTCACATCCCAGCATTAATTCAGCTTCAAACAGCAGGCTGCACCGATCTGTGTACACGATTACAGCTTGGGCTCCTGCCCATTTTGTTACAGCACAGATTGCTTCCCTTATTGAAGACGGAACCATCTGGGAGGAAGAGCAAATGCTCGGCCACTTAATTGGTGCTTTCAGTAAAACAGAGTATAGTCAGGATTGACAGACCTACAGAAAATCAGAAAAGCAGCCATCAGAAAGTGAGGGAAGGAAAAAGGAGCCTGCTTCCACTCCAAACTCTGAAAAGATTTGGCAATAAAATAGGATTTGTGTCAAACCCCTCAACCCTGGATCACCTTGGTCATTACAGTTCACCACTCCAGTCCTAGAGACACTGCCCACCCCAAGCAGGAGCAGGGGGACTGGCTCCACGGACATGACAAACTCTGGTTCACATAGCAGTCAAGGACTGCGTGATAACATTTAGTAAGGCAAATTATCTACCATCCACCTTCTCATTTAGATATTGGAGTAAAGGGAGACCGATGTCTTGGTTTTAATTTCTAAAATGACCTGATTTACTAGAACTGCTTCAATAGCATTTCTAGCATTTCCCACCATTTCCATTTTACATCTAAGGATGTCTCTTGATTTCTTCATGGGAATGGCAGCAGGTCTTCTTTAAGGAAGGGTGGGCAGGATTAAGCATTCCACCATCAAACCTGTTCACATCTGCCCCTCCTACCGCTTCTTTCATCCTCCAGCCTCTCTTACAAATATGTACTCTGGGTGCCTATTCAGCATATGAGATTTTAGCTCTCACACTTTCCAAATCCCTCACAGTTCGAGAATTTACTATTCCAATATCTTCCATGTTGCAAACTTCTTTCTCTTTTCTAGCTCATCACACCTCCTCAATTTTCTTGTTGCTCAAGAATGAAGATGATCTGACTCCCTTCTTGAGGTTTCCACCTGTTCTTCTTCAGCGTATTTCAGACTCCACATATCAGACATCTAGCCCATACCTGATTTTGCACCAGCTTGCAAAATACATTTTGTACTTGGTTCCTGTTTTTGTCAGAATCTCAAAAGTTTTAAAACCAGCTCAAGTTTAGTATTTAGATCCAGAACAGAAGATAAACACTAGGCTGTTTGCTGTACAGACTAACATTTTTATCACTTTGGACAATGGCTTAAGTGCTGAACTATTACAGATAACACCCTCATATATTTAAAAAGGTCCTTTTCACCTCGTGCTCTCAGAATTGTTGACGCTTTGCCACTATTTATCAATAGACGCGTCTCTAGGCCTTCCCACAATCCAGCATCTCAGAGAAGCATGGCCATATCTATGGGTTGGGTAACTAACAATACCTAGTATCCATTTTCTTGGCATCCTCCAAATACATATCATTAGTTTTGCAGAAACATCACCAAAGGGCCGCCTACATGGTAGAAAGATCAAAGAAAACAAAGTTACTAATTTGTTATGCTTAGAAACTGTAGTTCATCTTCAGCAGATGTGAACTTCAAACCCTTAATCAAAGGTCATGGATGCTTGTTAAGAAACCTGAGAGCACAGCAAACAAGGTGATATTTTATTTTGAGTTTCTGAAAGACATCAAAAACAGTAACAATAAACCATGTTGACATTTTTAAATGAATATTACTTTAAAGTACTTTGGCCTGCCTGTACCCACATTTTGACATAAAATAGTTCATGGACATTCTTATTTCAGCTAAGAAAGTTTATTTCAATTAACCTTAAACCTCCACCTTGTTAACTCAGTCTAGTCCTAATTGAGAATCTGTGTAGATTTTTTTGTACCATCTTAAATAATCTTGTTTAAAAAAAAATCACACTTTTATTTAAACCTAAGTAAGGACACATACAGATAAACCTTGAAAGAGATCATGTACTGTTTCTGAGAACAGTAATCGCAGAAAAGATTAATCTCATCAATCAGCCTAAGCTCTTAAGGACTCAGCACAAAGGTTTTCAACACCTATGTATAGTAAGTCTCTTATTGCTCAAAACCATCTTGACATGCTGTTCCCAAAGACATGGTGACTGGCTGCAAATGGCCAGTACTCAAACTCAATTGCAGTGACCTGAACCACAAGACAACTGCTGTTTGTTGACTTATTTTCAGGTGTTAGCACCCTGTTGTGGCTGGTGTGAAATCACTTGTACAGAAGCAAACACACAGAATCACACAGAATCACAGAATCATCTGGTTGGAAGAGACTTTCGAGATCATTGAGTCAACCATTCACCCTGCACTGCCAGGGTCCCTACACCATGTCCCTCAGCACCACATCTATATGTCTTTTAAACACGTCCAGGGATGAGGACTCCACCACTTCCCTGGGCAGCCTGTTCCAATACTCCACAACCCTCTCTGTAAAGAAGTTTTTCCTGATATCTAACCTAGATCTCGCCTGGCACAACTTAAGGCCATTTCCTTTCATCCTGTCACTTGTCACATGGGAGAAGAGACCAACCCCCACCTCTCTACAACCTCCTTTCAGGTAGTTGTAGAGAGCAATAAGGTCTCCCCTCAGCCTCCTCTTCTCCAGGCTAAACAACCCCAGTTCCCTCAGCCGCTCCTCATAAGACTTGCTCTCCAGACCTTTCACTAGCTTCGTTGCCCTTCTCTGAACACAGTCCAGCACCAAAATGTCTTTCTTGGAGTGAGGGGCCCAAAACTTAACACAGTACTCAAGGTGTGGCCTCACCAGTGCTGAGTACGGGGTGGGGATAATCACTTCCCTACTTCTGCTGGTCACATGATTTCTGATACAAGCCAGGATGCTGTTGGCCTTCTTGGCCACCTGGGCCCACTGCTGGCTCATATTCAGTCGGTTTTCAACCAACACCCCCAGGTCCTTTTCTGCTGTGCAGCTTTCCAGCCACTCTTCCCCAAGCCTGTAGCATTGCAGGGGGTTGTTGTGGACCAAGTGCAGGACCCAGCACTTGGCCTTGTTGAATCTCCTACAGCTGACCTCAGTTCATCGATCCAGCCTGTCCAGACTCCTCTGTAGAGCCTCCCAACTTTCAAGCATATCGACACACCCACCCAATTTGGTGTCATCTGCAAACTTACTGAGGGTGCACTCAATCCCCTCAACCAGATCATTGATAAAGATGTTAAATAGGCTCCAAAACTTGGGTCCACGAAGGCCGTTTTGCCTTGGACTCACGTATAAAGCCCTGGAAAAAGCAACTTTATGAAGAAAAAAAATAAGTTAATTCTACTTCTGCTCATAGCTATACTCCATTCTTCTTTCAAAGAATGGAAACCAATGAAATGTTGGAAAACAAGGTGAATTTTTAAAATGTTCTAAAATATTTCTTGTCATTATTATCTCGTTCACGGATTATTTTATAGGTTAATATCTCAGGTTGCTGTTCACCAGTTTATTTTGATTAGATTTCATTCTGACTATATCCACTGATAACTTTTGCTATTATTTGACTGGCCATCCTCATTTTCTTCTTCAAAATTATTTAATCCAACTGATTCTGTGGGTTTGGATTCTAGAAAGCAGAAGCATGTCCCAACGACTATGATTCAACTTTAGGACTTAATAGTTGTGCATATTTCCGTTTGAGAGGTATTTCTAGACTGAACTTCTGAAATAAAGACAGGACTAACAGCCAGATTTTAGCCAATTAAAGAAAAAAAAACAAACTACAAAAGAATCAGTGACCTCCCGCAGCTGATTTTCAGAGACATAATTCCAGTTTCTGAAAGCCAGCTTGGCAGCATAATCCTCCCTTATCCATACACAAGGCAGCACATGAGTCAGCTGCAATGCAGGCTAGACCATGCCGCCTGCGATGTACCTCCACCCTCTCCTGTCAGTGTGTCTGCAGTGCTTCTGGAGATGAGAGTGTAGTCCAGTTTCCAGATATATGTAAACTTTTGGGCTCCACACACAAAGGAACAACGAGAATTACTACCTGCTACGGTACTGAATTGCCTGGAGAGAAGCAATAAGAGACCACAGCTTCACATCAGCAATATCGGGAGACAGCCTCAGATTCTTCCTTCACTAGGAAAAGACTGCTTTAACTTCAGTCAACTAATCTGTTTTACAATCCTCGTAAAAGCAAGGCAGTTAGAGTTTTAACTCACAATAGCTGTCAAAAAAAAAAAAAAGAAAATTAAAGAATATATACACACATACTACATACTTAAATAAAAACTGGGAGGTTTTTTTTAACTCCTTCATTCATAGTTAGATAGTTCAATGACATGAAGACACCTCTCTCTTCCTAGTGTAAACCAAACCAGATTTGGAGTACATACAAATCAGTGAACTACAGGAGAATAACTGAAGAAGCAGACGCCGTGTACTTACTGCCAGACTGCAGGCAGCAGCTGCTGCCCGCAGTGCCTCATTCTACAGCGATGGTGGCTGCGCTGACGTTCCAGATTAAAGAGTCACATTGCTTTGTTCCCTCAGGGAAGCCTCTGTATTTAAGGAGATACTATTAAGGATGGCAAGTCCAAACATGAGGCTTTTCTTCTAGTCTTTTTGCATAATTCTGTGTAAGTATTTATCTAGAGTTTATTTTATGGAAGAATTAACTGAATGTCACTATAGATACACAAACAAGACACAACCTAACTAAATGCCAGGCACGTAGTTCACTGAACGCCTGCAGTACATCTTCATTTCTTTCTGACACGCAGCCAAGATCCGCAGAGGCTTCAAGTCATTAGCATACATGCAATGCCCCAGAGCGACCAATCTGATGTCTGTCTGCACCCAGATGGTCACTGCAGGCTGTGACGTGCAATGCCCACAGCAATGCCACCTTCCATGGCGTGAAGGTCTATCCTAGCATTGCGAGAACCCCAGTCATGAAAATACTTGTACCTATGAAGATATCTCTAGAAAAGGTCCCATGCAAAGGCCTTTGAGTGCCCATTCTTTGTGGGACCCCTCTCTGCCGTGACAGACCACTGGCGCTTTTTCCTGGGTAGGCAACTTAATCTCTTGTTCATTGAGGCTGTTGTATCCCTTAACACTGAAGTAACACCCAGCAGTCCCACTATAGCATGGGAACTGTAAATGATACTAAAGATGATGTGGCATGTCTTTTTTAACACACTTGAGAAATCCTTCATCCCACTGCCATCTCCTTGTGCTATCATGACATTCCAGCTGAAGGCTCAGAAGGACATCACTAGCAGGTCAGCAGTTGTAGAGGAATGTGCTCCTGCTTGTACTGCCACAGAGCGTCCCTTCAGTCCAGTGAAAAAGGACACTGTATCCTCCTGTTCAATGCTCATGCATTGGGCCTCTCACACTTGGGTGGTTTCTTGGAGGAATTTCCACTCTTGAATGCAACACTTACAGCTCAGATCTTGCTGCTTTTTATCTGGCTACTTATTTCCACCATTCGGAGCTTTTCTCCATCCATGTGCACAGGCAGCTTGATAGCACCCTCTTCGCTCTGTACATAATAATAACAGCTTATCTGGAGTTATCACTGTGGACCATGCAAGCAGCAGAGAACACACAGTATAGCCAGGCTGATACATGTTGCCGAGTTCCAGGAACATCTTCCCCAGCTTACTTAACCCTCTAGCAGACCTTTGCTTCCACCCACTGCCTGTAAAATTTCCAGGGCTTTTAAGCTGGACTGTTTAGGCTCCGGGCCTTGTGGATGACAAAGCACAGCATGGGACCTTCACACACAACTTAACATGCTTCTTTACCAGCTAATTTGACATTTCTGATCTACTGTATTCTCTCTGATAATCTAAATCAAAGCTTGAGAGTATTTTATAGGCTGATGGATGATTTCAGTGACTGGTTATTACCTCCATACAAATACAGCAGCAGAATCTACTGCCACTGCGACAGTCCTAGATACCCTACTAATGCCAGTAATGAATGCAGCTGACAGGAAAAAAGGTTAGTGGTGCGAATATTTTCCACATTCAGCTCTTTTCTTGAATGTTAAATATACCTTTTTACCATCTTTCAGTATTGCTAGTTACAATGCTTTTTTACACATATCTATATATTTGTGACCAGCACTCTTTTCCATGTGCTAGGTCAGTTCAGAGTCAGTGTGACTCACATTAAGTATCAGTAAGCCAGTGCCGTTCAGGTTCTGCTTGGGATGCTGTCTTCTTACAGCAGTTCTTCCTTTTCTTGCAGCAGAGATTTTACAAGTGGAGTCAGCTGCCATTTTCTGAACTCCATGGAGCTGTAATATATCCCCTTTCCCCTCAGAACTTTCTTTCAGGTGGTGTTCTCATTGTATGATCCCTTTCCACTTTTAAAACATGCAGCAAACACATGAAGTGAAAAATACCTGATCTCCTTTTTCTACACCCATCTGGGAACTTTTAAAATATGTAATTGTGTACATTTTCCTTTTGCCGCACTTGCACAACCACAATTCATGAATGTCAAGACCATATCCTCTTAAAACTCCTTGATGCACCATAAGATGGGTACTTCCACACTCTGGTGAGCACAGCAGGAAATCCAAACGCACAGCAGCTTTCCAAGATTCATTCCTAGTGGTAAAATATAAGGCGGCATTTGCTGGAGTGATGATACGTATGAAATTATATCATCACTGTAGATTGCAAAATCACTGGGCTAATGAGTGGCACGTTAAACACAAGAGGCCAAGGGAGATGGATAATCTTTCCACTGGCATCTTCAAAATCTCCTCACAACTTCTTAGGCTACAGACGTTTTGAGCACAAGGCACAGTCTTCCAGATCTCATTCCTGTCACTCTCTCATCCTTGTTCCCTGATCAGTCAAAGCTCTACAAAATCTATGTAAGGGCTATACAAATATGGACAGTTCCCACTATAGCTATACACTTTCTCGGAAAAGCTCACCAACGTTTTACCCTCTTTATCTTAGGCTCCTGCCTTAGGCTGAAACGCTCTCTAGCATGGTTTGAGGGTCACATCAGCATCCTTCATTTCACTGCACTGAGGAAAGACCTTCCCAGCCACTGGATTTCTCAATAAGAGGTCAAACATACCAGTCTTTAATTTTGTTTTGCTGCCTTGCAGTTTCACAAGGATTTCCCTTCCACTTTCCATGTACTGATCAAAACACTTGACAAACCTCAACATGCCATTTCCAAATGAAATCCACAGAGAGCCCTACAAATTAATAAAATACTTGCCATCAAATGCTGGGAAGCAATGGTACATTTCTTGGTCTAGGTAGAACACGGGTTCACTTGCATTCCCAGTTTCTGAGCATCTTAAGTTGACCTTTCAGCATAAGCTTCACCTTGATCAAACAGCAAAGCCAGCCAGTTTTCCACTGAGCTACACCAGATTCTGGGTAGCAAGTGTTTCCCTCTGTAGTTGTACTGCTTATTTCCCTAATGTAAAGTCTCAGCCATTTACAACATGGAACATAATGACATTTCTAAGATTTGTAATCTCTCATTATAAATAGTGGCCTTCATATGAAAGGGTCTATACACTGATATTTATGATATCCATTAATCTTGAAACCTGGAATACTCTGTCTCCCTGAATCCCACATGCTTTTTTCATAGCACTTCACAGACCTTTTCCTGGTGCTTCAGTGATCAAGCAGGGTATTCCAGCTAAGACAAAAAGAGACAACTTAGATTGTTCTGCAAGTAAGTTTTTTCATTGGAAATACCCATTAAGTACCCCCAAATTACACAAAACTCTACTGCTTCCACACCAGCTTAAATAATGACACAGTCCTTGGTGCATGTACTGCACTTCCTATCTGGGTCACACAGCCCGAAGGGACTCTAGTAATCTTTCAGTTGTCCTTGGGCATAAAGATTTATCCCTATTTCTGGTTCTGTAAATTAAATTGGTCAAAGTTGAAGCATGTTTTGATCTCATACAATTTTGCAAACATGCAGATGGATTGAGATGCTATCTCTCACTGGTGCTAACTTGAAGGTTGGTCCTGTTTTGAGGGAGAAGATGGTCCCTTCAAACTGTATTAGTCTCTGATTTTTGTCTTAAATTTGAAAGATCTTTCACTAATCACAAACCCCTCCACTAATTATAGTTCATGCTTTCAGCCATAGCAAGGACCAACCCTTTTGACAATCTGAAAAAAAAAGGTTATCCTATCCACTGCATGCACCTTGAGATTTCTTCTCTGTTCCAGGAGCTCATGTGGGGACACAGCCTCACCAGAGACTAGCACTAACTCTGTAACTTTACATCTGATCATTGCAACCTCTAAGCCAATGAGATAGGAAAGGTGATCCAGGCCTGCAAGAGCCAAGTCGTCTAAGACTGCCAAACACATAAGTCAGATCTAGCCTGCAAGATGTCTCCGCTCACTTTTTCTTTGTGGAGGAAGAAAGGGTAAGGCGCACTTAAACTTTCCCAACAGCTGCCTGCTTATGAAAAGCTCAACACAGCAAATTCAAAGTGCCATTGCTGCTGTCTGAGAAGGAAGGCTGAGCTCCATGCCCCTGTCCTCCTGAGCACGCACGCAGTCAAGCCCTTGGAGACATAACTTGCAGAATCTAACAAAGTAATACAGAAAAAGGTGTTTACAGAACCTGTAGAACCCTCTCTCATCTCATGTTTGTATTTTTTAAAAATACTTATTTTAAAAATAACAATAATAGCATTCAGTAAATCCTCAAAATCTACTGTAAAGTAAGAGGTGAAACTACATTTTCCCTCCAAATATCTTGAAGTTTCACTGCTGAATTTGTCATATTTATTACAGCTCCTGCAATCTCAATCCTTACATAATCCAGATTTACTCTGGCATTTGATGCTGCTGTAGCCAATCCTCTCTTTGACCTGGTTCTGCAATTTGTTCGACAATCCTGACTCTATGGGGAACAGTTGGAACCTCAGCAGTCAAATATATTAGTTTAAAGTTACAGCTTCTGGTATGTTCCTGTAAGCTCTCTTTGATGTACAGTTGCCTGAGAAACCAGCATAACATCATTGTGAAATTGTGGCTGTCACCTGATGCCAGGTACCTGTACTTACTGTTATTACTGGTCTTAGCCATTCAGGAAGGCAATGAGCTATTTATGCTCAGAAAAGGAGCATTTTGGTCATCGGCGGTTCATTGAAGTCCACTCTCACCAAGCCTGCCACCCCACCATGGCAGGTGGGTTTCAACAGCCGTGTCCCACCCTCCCTTGTGCCACTGCTCATTTAATCACCCCATGAACCAGCCTGGGAAGCCAACAGGCTCAAAACTGACCACCTGACGAAGTGGTCAGCTTTTGGCTGGCTCTCCCATAGGAGGAGGCAGGCACACATGGACAGCGGCACCTGTGCCAATCAATCAGATCATCCTTACTCTTAGTATCCGATGATAAGACCTCTCATTTCTCCACTGTTGGTTGATGCTATTTTGCAGGGGTTTATAAGACTACTCTTCTGATGCCATTCAATTAATTATCTTGGTGCAACCTTTCCCATTTATTGCATTCTAGCTGGAAGGGACTTTGGGGAAAAATGCTCAGGAACAAAAGCACTTTTCTGAACAGACAGAGCAGAAGACAACATGGTGAGTCTGGGACAAGCACAGCAGCCTTCCCTGTCACACTTAAGTGAGGAAGGTTTCCCATTCTCCACAACATTCCCCAGCCCATCCACGCAGAGCTGCCTTCCAGCATTAGCCTCATGACAGAGAAAAGCTCCACTTGCCCTTCGGTTTTGCATTTCTCCTGCCTTTTGGTCAGTTCTCTGTTCGTCCAGAGTCTCTCCACTTTCCAAAGCGCAGCTGCTGATCTACCAGGGACCACCATGAGCATCTCACTGAACAGCCCAAGCTGGAAGAGCACCTCCCAGACAACCTCCCATATAACCCTCGCAATTTAGCGTTGCTGCTAGGTTAAAATACCCTCGCGTGAACAAATGGAACAAACGCAGCAGTACTGAGAACATTACTTTCACAACATGCATGTGGGTCCTTTGCCAGTGTTGGGGCAAGCAGCTTTCACATGTGTGTGTGCGGTTCCCTCCTCGTAGCACCCTGGTGAGTTCTCTACCTGGGGTACCAGGACCACGCACGGTGCAAATTCTCAGACATGCGTGAAATGTCTCTCTGAGCACCTCTTCGTTTACTTTAGAAGCTCTGAACTGCCCTCTGCCCCATTTCTTCCCATTTCACAAATGGGTTTGATGGAGCTGCATCGCCCTGACCTCCCCCAGCACTGGCGAGTCCCACTGACTGTGGGTTTAAATTGTCTGTGTTGTCTCTCCTGTAGGCCTGCAACTGCCAGTATTACGAGTTAGACAAGAGATGTTTGCTGGTTATTTCGCTTAGGCTTGGGGTTATCTTTTCTCCCTGAACTGAGGCTGTCCTGTAGGGACCAGCTTGTCACATGTTCAGAGCCCCACCGCTTCCCTGCTTTGGTGCAGCACTGCAACATCATTTCACCTCCAAAAGGACTTAATTCTCAACCCAATGCTTTATCAAGCCAAGTTTTATTTACCACCTACAGAATGTGACACAATTACAGCAAGCTGATAACTGTCAGATGAACCGGAGAGGCAGCGTGGGATGGAGAGCTGCCCACACCATGCACACGGCCACCCCAGCATCACCCTGGCAGCACGCCTGCAAGTGGATCGGCACAAAAGCACTGAAGATGAAGGGTGTCCGGCACAAACGTTTCCTGTGAGGATTATAAAGAGGACACGTGACCGATGGAAAATACTGAGCATGACCGTACTGCAACTACCCTGCCACAGCACAACCCTTCCCACGGACACCTCCCAGGGGGTTTTGCTTTGCACACCCTGCCCTCGCTCCTCATGTGCTGGAGCATTAGCAGCTGTTTGTGCATCGCCTGCTGTCTCATCCCCCTTTGCAGGCCTGCTGTTTGTCTTTCCCTACATCCAGGAGGTGATAAGCAGATGCCTGTATTTCTACAATGGCCCTCGGGCTATCTTTTACTGCCCTTCTGACTGCTGTTAAAAGCAAAAAGAAAAACCAGGATTGCTGAATGAGATTTGAAGTGGCATCTAAAATATTCTGATACTGAGTGACAGAATAAAAGTTCTAAACCAGGATTTGCTTCTGACCATTTTTCTTGGTGTTTTTAAGCAGAGAAAAGACAAATAAAAGCTCAAATACAAGCATAAACAGCAGGATTAAAAAAAAAAATGTAATCTGCTCATGTCGTGCTTTTTGGACAGCAGCAGAAATGGCTTCTGTCATGTTTTCAAGGAGCACATGATGCTGAATATTTTACTTATTTATTTTGTTTTATTATTTTTTTTCCTCTGTTCTAGCTGGACAGAAATAGTAACAATAAGTCACACTGTTGTCATTTGACAGCTTGGAAATATGAAGAAGACGGAAGGAGAGGGAAGACCAAAAATCCCTAGCTGTGACTGCATTTTGATTGAATGAATTTTGATAGAATTTTCTCTGAAAGCAAACCTGTCGCCGCTCCTCCAGCAGCGGTGCGGGCAGAGCTGGTTATGCAAGGGCAGCTCTGTGCTGGCAGACATGTCGGAGGCATCGCCGGTAACCCCGCTCTCCTCCCGTGTGCCAGCACCCAGCAGCAGTAGGCAACAGGACAGCCGGTCCCAACCTGAAGAGGAACTCCAGTGTCCCAGGTGGGCCCTTGGGTACGAGGTCCAGGGCTGAGCAGAGGCACAGGGCAGGGGGTCTTAACAAAGGTGAGGCCATCACCGCTGCCTTCGCCTTTGTGTTGCTTTTAACCCCTTTTTTAAGGGCAAATAATGCCGCTAGACCCTTCTGGGAAACCAGTAGTGGCTGTTACAGAAGCTCCCATCACCGTTTTCTAAATTGTGAGAACCATGGAATCAGAAACAGCCACAGCTGCTGCGGGCACAACCCCAGCAATTTTAGCCAAAAGCCCAATGTGACAAGCAAGCCATCTACTAATGCACCTCATAAAACAAGAGAGGACCACGAAAATGAACAAGGCTGAAGAATTTGACTTTCTGAGTAAGCAGTACCCACTGTCTGCCAGAGGACAGGTATGCCACTGATTTTATCTCAAAGCCCATTAACATGCACTTTGCAGAGGCAGAGCCCACAGACACAGAGGCCGGGGCTCACAGAGCTGGCAGGGTATAAACAGATGCAGCTACAACCTTTGGCATCTCTGCTCACGCTCCACTGACCAGGGCTGCAAACATGTTTACAACCATGCATGAAAAATGGGTCCCCAAACAAAAGAAATCTAAAAGCAAATTTTGTTTCTATGCTGCCTGACCTCGACCAGGTGTTGGGGCGGGGGGGGGGCAGCTGCCAGAACAAGGCAACAGGACCAATTAACCCTTTAGGGGCATGGGGGGTTGACAGCCAGGAGGATGAGATTATGAGGTATCCTGATGCTCTTACTACTTCTCAGGAAGAGCTGAGGTGCAGAACACGTCCCAGCCTAACGACACAGAGACATTACACTATGCTGCATGTTATAACACTCTAAATAAGCCACCACTACATATTCAAATGAGACATGTTTTCAACATGCAGTACTATTTGTGCACAAAATACAGTGTAAACTGACCATTTTTCCATTTTTCAGTCACCCGATAATCACTTGATCAGACTGGTCTCCCCACAGCCGCACTGTCACCAGCAATATTATCCATAAACTCCCAGCCTTCCTCTGCAGCCACATTTGCCAGGTAGGTAATTGTTGTTCTCGCTGAAACAAAACTGGCTTGCTTTCAATGACATGCGTCTGCACTGCTATTATACAGCAGCCTGCCTCAGTTAAGATTTTCCAGCACAAAGACTGGGAAGAAACAAAAAAATGATCCTATTATTTTTCATTTTTCACCTCATATTTAGAATTCCACCTAATTTAATTTTGGATTCTCCAGTCACAGGAGGGTTCCCACACACGCTTCCTTTTCCCCAGAAACAAAAATGAAGCGAGATAGATAGTCTTTTCTGCTGATTATATCTCTCCCCCAGCTCTCGCCTGTTTAATGCTGCAGCATTCCCAGTCCCCGAACACATCATGCGAGTAGCGCGCTCATTAGAGTGTTTGCAACTCCTGATCATTGACAGATGCGATCTTATCAATAAACTGCCTTTTCCTCTCCATCTTTCAATGGCTTGAATTCAGCAGCGCTGACAGCCCTTTGCTGCCTTGCTGCCGGCATCGAAGATGCACCCACAGTGAGGAGGTAGATGCTTCCCCTCCGGCATCTTTCGTCCCTTCGTAAACAGGCGAGGACCGCAGCTTTTAGCCAACGATCTGCAGCAAAGGGAATGCAAGCGCGGTGGGTACAGCGAGGACAAAACAAGCCCTATTCTCAGCAGAAAAAGGATGGAAGTGGGATGCATTTACTTACATGAAGATTCAGTGCCAAACATGGCTGGCCCCAGATGCTGCTATTTTAAAAAAGGAAAAAAAGAAAAAAGACTGGAAGACAGAGGAAGTATACGAGAGTAGGGATGAGACTGCTACACAGCAGGGGTCATGAAGCCACACAATGCAGTCCAGGCTATCCAAGCTGCCAGATTCTCCTCTCCTCCTCTCCCCTCCTCTGCTCCACACCGCAGACAGCTTTTCCTTGCAATCGCCAGCAAAGGTCCTTCTTCGGGAAGCAAAAAGCAGGAGCTTCTGTTTTAAATCCAAGAGATAAGGGCAGGCCAGCGTCCTTTCTGTGATACAGGCAGGCATAAATAGGTAGCAGCCACCAGATACTGCAATCCCCAGCCCCTGCTCTCTGTAAGACAATAGCAGAGCTTATGCATACACTGGATGACGTCAGGACACTGCAAAGACTGACTGCTGCTAACCCAGAGGCTCGGAGGGGGCTTGAACGGAGCAGAGCATTTCAAATGGGAATTCCTTTGTCACAAAAAGCAGAAGACAAAGAACCTGACATATATTTCCCTACATGATGATAAAGCCCCCACCCAGGGCTGCAACGCTAGCAGGAAAATATCCGCCTTGAATTCACACTCCTTTTCTCAGCTGCATGAGATGTAAAGTGCTTCTGTGCAAACTGAATAAATTTCAGGGACTAATGTCCTAGTAAATGCCAGTCATGGCATTTGCAATAAAGAATAACCATGAATTTCTATCACTAACTCTCTTCATTATTTTTCCTTTGAAGAAAAATTAAAATCTTGGGCCAATCTATGCTTCAGACCTAATCTTCACATCAAAGTGTATAGCCAGCTGCCTCATTCACTTAGATCTATTGTCAGAATACACTGTGGCAATGCTCTAACCATAATAAATAAGTCACACATCTAAATAAAAACCCCAAACCACACTGATCATGGTGATAAAAAGGCATCCTAGCAACCAATGAAATATTTTCCTTATTTATTCTTTATTCTTCTAAATCCTCTAGATCTACTGTTTCTTAGCCTCTGCGAGTGCATTTTTGAGTGCATTGAGCTTATTTTTTTCTGATGCTGAGTAATTTAAATATGCTTAAACACAGAAACAAAGCCCTAAGCTGGCTCTTTCCCACCCTCCTGCAGACAAAAGGCATTTGCCTGACTTGTGCTGGTGAGAGCAGCCAAGCAGTAAGCTGCTGGTCAGAAGCTACTAGACACTGGGGGTCATCCATAGGAACAGCTGTCCAGAGAGGGCAAGAGAACATTTTTGGTAAGTCTCACTGAACCAGTATAAGCAGTTCCCAAGACGGCAAAGACTGAAAAGCTCCACTGGTCATTGAGGAGGAAGGAGATAGATGCAAGTCCATTAAGTGAAGCACTTGAAGTAACACAATCCACCTTCCCACTTCTGATCTTTTGTGGGTTAACCATTCCCAAATGCTCCTGCTGCTCTTTGTGCAAAGGGGGTTTGTGCTGTTTGCAGAATACACAATGCCGCCACGAGCAGCAGGCTGGAAAAACGAGTAACACTGAAGGCTGGCAGGACCTGCCAACCAATAATCTCAATGTGCTTAAATCTATAGGGAACCAAGCAGGTGCTGGCTGGGGACACCATTGCCCTTAGAGCAGACTGAAAAGCAACATGTGGATCAGAACCACAGTGGTCCATTGCCATGCCAATCCCTCTGCTCTTGGGCACGGGGTCATACAATGGTCCCAAGCTCATGCAATGTGCCCGCTCACCAATGTCTGTATGGACCCTGAACAACCCTGACTCACAGATTCTGCGAGGAAGGAGAGGGATCAAGATGCTGTATAAAGCCTGATCTCCTTGTCCTTCCCATCCTGGTGGGGGGTACCTGCAAGGCACATTGAACTCACCTCCTGGTAACTTCTACTGGTGCAAAAAGCTTTCAATTGTTTCCTTGCATCCCACCCCACACACTGAACAGTCACTTTGTGTTTTGCACACACCATGAGAAAACTTAGGACCACCAGGTTTTTGGGAGCGTTTATCTGTATTTAATCTTTGGAACAAAGACACAGGAGAGGCCATACCCGGAGGAGAGACATCTCACAACACAGTCTCTAACAGGCAACTTTTCATCTCTCCATCAGCAGAGAGGACACTGGTGCAGGGGGACTCAAATCAGCCCTTAGGCAATGACTAACCAGATGTCCTCAAACCTGTACTTAAGCATCTGAATTAATGGCCTGGCTGTTCAATTGTAATGAATATTTGCAGTCACGCACATGGCTGCTCAGCACCAGAAAGACATGTCTGAATTGTTTCTGACTGTAATGCTATAATGACAGTGGCGCAATTCCTCTGATAAGGAACATAGTTTTGCTGTTCCCAGAACTGATCTAGTTATTTTGACTATTTGGACATGGTAACACCTCCTTCCGTCAAAACAGTTTGACAAGAAGCTGTGGTGTGTGGAGCAAAGCAAATGTTTTGGCTTGGCTTTCCAGCAACCAAGGGAAGTTCACTAAAGAAATGCGTCTATTATGTACTGGTAAGTCTTCTGGCATCTTTAAACACAAATATCCAGAACAAAAACCCTGATGCACTTGTGCAGTGGCTGAAGAATAACTTTTGCTCTGATGGCAGCTCTGAACTTCCCACAGCATTGTTTCCAAGGAAGATGCAAAACCTCAGGGCTTTCCAATGACACCCTTGAAGGTGTCACGGAGCACAGGCCCTCTGCCAAGCTGTCATTACACTGACGCACATAGGCAGTCAAAAAGCCTAAACAACCCATGCAGTATCTGTGGAAGGATTTCATAATAATCTATTTCATTAGCATTAGGCTTGCCAGGTCAGCGCTTTGCCTCGTGGGGAAGGTGACTCTTGCCAGGCCACTAAAAGACTTTCTCTGAAACTCTTCCAAGTCTACCTAAAACACTTCGTAAAATGATTTGGAGAACGCGTTAAAATCTGTTTCTGATCTACTGCTCTTGTAAGACCATGACCTTTTATTTTGCCAGCTGTCTAGCAGAATTACAAATTTCTGTTTCCTACCCTGAGTTCTGCTGTTGGTTTACTCTGCAAAGAAGGGTCAACAAATATAATCTCTTCCTATGAGGACGTTTCTCTCTCTTATACGGCATTGAAGATAATGTAAATCAGTGTACAGAGAACATCATATGAAATCTCCTGCAAGTGTTAGCATTGCTATAATTTGCTTACAATGTGCACAGGACGTTGTTCAGGTGTTAGATTCATTTACAATGTAACTTCCATACATTTCTCCACAAGCCAGCATGAAGTATTTAATGCAGGAAATCTATATGCCATTCAAAGCTCTCTCCTATACATTCACAGAGAAAGGGATTGGCTCCTCAACCATTGCTGCTCTTGGAGAAGATATTCTTTATTTCTCAGTTTATCACTACAGAAAAACAATATACATATTTTACTTTGTTTTGTAAGGACATGTGTGTCTAAACCCTAAAGCATAGTTTGAGTTTTAATGAAGAAGCTGGATAATGAAAAATTAGATTTTTATACAGATGTAAATTTCTGCTTTAGAGTAATTTCACTCGAGTAAAACAGTACAAGCAGGAAACAGAGGTAGATTTGTATGTGTGCCTCATGCTGATCCACTAAACCAGAAGTCTTTATTTGCTCTTGTCACTGGAGAAATATTTCATTTTGAGCTTAACCTCCTTTTCCACGGGAGAAAGTCTGGGAATGGAAAAAGAATCCATCCCACCTGTGAGGTTCTCCTGTCACTGCCCTGAGCAGCTCACCTCAGAGGAGCTCACACCAGGGGAGGTCTCACCTGCCTCCTCCCGGTGTAAGGGAAAGGGTCCCACACCTTTAAGTCTCTAAAAGGAACGTACAGGATAATCTCAGTCATCCTCAAAGATGGGTAAGGATTTTTATTACATTCCTTGAACTTGACTTTACTTTCCTAGTCCTCTATTCTGTAAGTTTTTTAATGCCTTGGAAAAATTAAAGGTTTTTACAGTCATTAAAAAATTTAATGCATTTAAGGTGCTAGTGAAAATCTGAGTGGCTGTGCCATTAGTCCACACCATTTTGCAACCCCAAAAGGAATTTATTTTGCCTCTACAAATGTCAGTTAGCTCCCTCCTAAAACCCCATTGAGATCCCCAGTCCCCTACACTGTGATGATCTCCAACTTCTGTAGCCTTTGTTGGCTCTGCCACAGCAATTATTGATCATTGTTAAAGAATTTTACCAATCTGTGGGTAACTCTAGGCTTGCTTTATTCAACAACTCAGAGTTGGGCCATCACCTCAGTGAGTGGCCAAATATACAGCGCACATCCTTAGTATATATAGTTTTCTTTTCTAACATTATGTAACTAGGTAAGGTCCTTGAAGATTTCCCACAGATTCTCAGTCCTTCATTCTTCATTAATCAAAAAGTCTATTCAACTCCTTTGTCTCAGCAGATGTCATAGTCTTCGTTTAATTTCTTTCTTCAAGGTTCACTCCGGTTGTCTCGGTCCTCGATTGCTCGGGTCACAGAATGAGAATCAACTTCAAAATTCTGGGAAAACTTAAATTGTTCTATTGTATTCTATGTCTACTTCAAACAGATCACTTCTTAAAATCATCTATTTTAAGTTAATCAATGATCTAACCTTGAATATAGCCATTCTCCTGTTGATTCAGCTTGACTGGGGTTTAGGCCAGCCTTGGTAAGGACTATACAAGGATAAATGAGCAGCTTTGTTTCATATACACCTGTATCAATAACTAAAACAATATTCTATTCTCTAATGTTACAATAGTAAAAAAATAAGCTTATGATTAATTTGTTTGCATCATGACACCAACAAAATACTGCAAGGTGTTTTTTCAGGCTACAGAGAAAAATTAAGCCAAACAGCAGCATGTATCTTAAGCTACAGCTCCTTGGCTTTATACTTTCTCTGGCCTTGTTTTGCTCAACTTTGCTGACCTTTAATTAAGTTTAATAAACATCTCTGGAGAAAAAAGTTGACATCACTACACCAAGTAGAATATACTGTGGGGTACAACTTTAGCTTCTCATCTAACAGGATCATGTACAAACAAAACCCTCAAACAACCAAACCGAATGGCCTGCGCTGATGCTACGAAGCTGAGTCCATGAGACAGAGATGTGAACAATTACCCATCTGTGGGGTATTTTTCCAATACCCCCCTCACTAAATGAAGCCAGTGTCTCAGAAATGGTACCTTTGGAGCTGTGGCCATGGGAGGATGGACTGTGGATGGCCAGGAGGGAGTACAGCCCTGGTGAGCGCTTCCCGGCAGGAAAGCAGGCAGGAGTCCTGCGGGGTCCATTAGCTTGGATTACACAGCAATCTGAGTCAAGGAGAACAAATAAAGTCTGTCTTACTGGAAGAAGATGTCTGAAGTGCTTCGTTTGTGGAAACAACGGCACATTTCCACCAGCAGCTGGGCTGGGCAGCACGCAGAGCATCCCAGAGCATGAGGAAGACAGCAAACCCAGGACCACGCATGGCAGCCCAGACGCAAAGGAAAGGGGACCAGCTAGCTGGACAGAGGAAAATATCCCTGAACATCCGAGCTGTCTCAAAGTCCTCAGTGTTCTCCTCATAGCCTGCTCTTATCACCCTTTGTTCGAGGCTTTTCACCGACATTCCCTCTCTGCAACTCGCTATTCCCTACTGCATTGGCACAGAAAGGAAGAACATTGATGGCAGAAAAAAGTGAAGGTCTTCATCCTGTTCAACACAGAAAAAGGATTTTATACCAAAGGATTTTTTTATAGGCTGATTTATAGACTGTAGGAATGTTTTTTTAATTTTTATTATTATTTGCTCCTGTGCTGATTTTTTCAATATTTCTGAGTAGTCTACCTTGCATTTATGCAATCCATTTCATGTAAGAATTCTTTTCTGCAGTATTTTTAGACAATTAATGCCTAGAACTAAGTTTTTTGCATAAATATACACATGCACACACACACAAATAACAAGACAGACTGACAAACAACTACTTAATTTTGCCACAAAAAATATCTTTTTATGTCTGCATTGGTCCTTATCTGAGACATGAAGTTCAAAAGATAGATTGGTTTTTTAAAAAGAGATACAATGAACATAATACCCAATTATTACATTATTGCAATGCCTTTCAACCTCAGTTTTAAAGATCTTAGCTTCAGCACAGCTCTGTAGATGATTACTGCAAGCCATTCACTACAGGCAGCAAGAGGCAGCTCTGAGGAGATGCTCAGCAATTAAGAGAGTAAGCTCTGTGTGTTCTGCCTCTCCTGGGCCACACCCGTCTGGGGCACACCTAATGGACATGAAGTTCCAGCAGTTATGAAATGGTAGAGTATTACACACAGAAAGCTGTATATAAAGCATATTGTGTACAAGAAAGAAAATAAGAGAGAATTAGCCTAGCTTAAGCACTTAATTCTAGGACACGGCTGAGATTGTGGATCCTAGGCTGGTGTCTAGCTCTCTTCAGAGGACTGGGTGTTTGCTTCTTGTTAGCCTCATGATCTTGAAGAAACCGCAAATCTTGGGCTCCTGTTTTCTCACAGGATCCAGAAACCACTGTAGACATCAGAGCCTTGAGACACTAAGCTATACTATATCTATTCCTCCCGTGGTAGCAGCTCCTAGACTCTAAATCTGAATAGCTGGTATCTAGTAACAGGGAGCAACAGAACAGAAAGGTATTCCCATTCCCTGAAACAGAGGATACAGAATAAATCTGCCATTTTCAATAACTACTTCCCTCCCAACATTTAGTGTGAGACTGGAAAGTAATGCAGTATTCCTTTATAAGTGGCAGAGTTTAGCTCACCTTCTGTACAGTATGGTCAAAAGATTAGGATGATGATTCACCTCTTCTTTACTTTAGTTTTGTTGGTTTGGGTTTCAGTTTGGTTGGTTTAGTTTTAAACATAAAACTGTTTATCCACAAATAGTTAAGACAGTTACCAACACAGTGTGACAATCTATTCACTGAGTGCAAAAGACACATTAAATCCAAATTAAATGTGTTATTTTTTCAATAACATCAATCCCCATGGCTCTACAGAGCATGTGTAATGGCTTTGTTAAATTCTGAGAGCAGTTTTTGTCCCAAACACATTTAAGCTTGTGATTAAATGGGGCCACTACTATATCTGAATAATTTACCAGCAGAACACACTACCTTTTGGTATGATCCAAGGAGAACTTAAAAACAAAGGAAGCAACCAATCAGGCATTGTGGTTAAATTAAATACATTTAACTAACCACCTATTAAATGCATTTTTAAAAGAATATTAGAAGAATTTTAAAAGTGTGTATTTTTAGCACTGAGGTAAATGCCTGAAATATTTTAGTTTGGTTTGTTTGTATCCTACTATCAGAGTCATTTCCAAGGATCTATGACACAGGACTGCTCAAAAGGTACACTGAAAGCCTCAAATGTCTGAGTGAATAGAGGTGGATAACAAATTTTTTAAAAGATTATAAACAAACTATCATAATTTTTTATGCAACTCTGAGGGATCACACGTTAGGATTAAGGCCAACTCACAATAAACTGCATGCATACTGGCATCAGAGGGAACATGTGTGCCCCAGAAAAAACACAAATATCCAATTTATATGCATAAAAAATAAGTCGGAGAGATTGGTAAGAGGAGTCAACGTTGCCAACACTGCATTACAATCCACATTAATAATGTCTGATCTAATGCCAAAACTTCACGGTTAGGAGTAAGTTTGATTGTTGAGAGAGGAAGATCAAATTTAAATTACTTCTCAGTCCGAGTAAACACAGTGAGAACGTTAAATCTGACATTATAAATAGCAATGATTTCATTGTGCGTACGGGAAAAATTAGGAAGGCTTTCTAAGCTTATGAGGGAATACCCACAAAACAATGTAAGAAGGTATCCAAGGAATTTAGCTGTTCACACAAACATGTTCTGTCTGTCCCTGCTTAGTAACTCTGGAACCTGTCAGTCATTTCAACCCAACTTAGCAAAGAGATAGGAGAAACAAAGTCATCCTATGTGCCGTGTGACAGCAAGGAATTAGATCGGGAAGAGGTAACTTATGAAGGTCCTTGCTGGATGAGTGAACACTGTGTTAAGCACACTTCCTAGCAGATGTAAAAGAATCCATAACATAACCATGGGAAAAACTTCAATTGAGGGTTTTATTTTTATTTTCCTACGTGGACACTCGAGTGTATAACAGTGGATGAGCTGACATTGCAGCCATAAATTATAACACAGTTGTGGAGTCAGGAAACCGAGTTCTCTGGAAACTTTCACTAGTTCCACTGGACAAAGCTGTGGTCATTTAAGGATTTTGGTTTTTCCAAGATGGAGCATTTTGGTGGTGTCCCAGCCCTTCTTTCTAGGGGTTCTATTCAGCTTTCATGTGGTGCCAGCCCCACAGACTGGAGATGTAAAATTCCTCTCTCAGAATAAAAAAGATTAACCTCAAAAATGAGTAAACTTGATTATCATGGCTTTTCTTGACAAAGAAGAGCTTCTAAGAGTTGATAAAATAATCCAAGCAAAAGGCCCTCCTGAACCTGCAGCTTGATCGGTGTTAGGAATCCGTTTGGAGCACATTGCTGCAGGCACAGACATCTAGTGATGAGGCTCAGTCTGTAGGCTTCAGGCAGCAAGCCTGGACACAGCAGTCTCGTTTGCTGAACACTCGACACCAGAAGCATGAAACCCTTCCTGGAAATGCAACATTCTGCAAATTATAGAAAAAGACTTATGTGGATAAGGACCAGCCTGAGGAACAAAAGTACGGTGAAGAGGAAGTGCCCACCAAAGCACTTAAGCATAATACCATGGGCTTTTAGGAGAAGTAGGCTCTTAAACTTGAGAGACACCTTGGAAATGCTCTCCTAAACAAGGCACTAGAAAAAATGTTAGGTATTTAGTCACGGTAATAGAAAGTTTATGTACACAATTAGAGGAAAATAAGATTGGAAAGCGTCACGGTATCTGCCCTCCTCATGGCAGAGTCAACTGCACCAACATCCTTCCCACCAGGCACCAGTCACAAAGGAAAACTGCAGACTCTCAAGTCCAATTCCACGTGGGAACTCATCTTAGGACATACAGCAGACCTTTTCTAGGAGCTTACGGCACTTACTGGTTCACAGAGTTCCTCTCACAGCAAACCATTGTGCTGCTAAAACACAAAGAAGCCTCAGTGACTATGGCTTATAACTTCTGCCTGGTGATGGTCAATGTATGAATACCATGGTAGAACTGTGGCTCCAGACAGGCATAATAGTAAGTGGCACTGGTAATTTAGTGGCAATTAAATGATCAGACAAATCAATATTTCTCTGAAACTTGATCCTAGTTATGGTTCTCCCTCTGAGGAGACCACACTGCCCAGGGCCAGGGTGCTGTTATACCCCTTCCTGGTGTCTCCCCTGGAGAGGTGGGTGGTGGTACCTGCAGAGCTGCCGTATTCTGGCAGCATGAGGAGAAGATGGAGACATGGAAGTTGCAGCTCCCAATCTCCACACTTTCATCCCAGGTAAGTCCTGGTCAACAAGATTAGAGAGCACTGATTTTCTGAATAGTTTTGTTGTCAGTTCAGCAGTTGCCAACTCCAGCAGTGCCTATTTTTCTCTGCTGGCTGCAGAAAGAGTACATGCAGAGTCAGGCTTGAGTATCTCAGATGCAGACATCTACATATGTGTAGAAGTGCCTCCTGTGTGTCTAAGAGTTTTAGGGGAAGCATAGGAAAAGAAGGCGGCTATGCTGGGGTCAGGGTCAAGGAAGGAAAAGTAGATCCCTGCACTCCAAACCTACCTTGATGTTCAGCTGAAAGAGATACCCTTTTCACCCCTGCATACCTCTTCATTACACCAGTGATTTCTTGATACTTGGATGCATGGTGCCACTTCTCTGCCATCAGTGTCATGAAAGATTTAAGAGTTTTATGTCCAGTACGAGAGAGCACATAGAGTTTATCAACTTCACCAGCCCAGGCAGGAAGGTCACACTGAGCACAGCCTTGCAGATACACAAGTGGATAAAACCAGCAGGTGTCTCTTCACCAAAGAGAAAGTCTCCCCTGCCATCTGAGACATTCCTCCTCCTAACAAATTTAAGCATGGAGACGCATTCCTTGCTTCAAGTCGAAGGATTTGTGGCCCTTCTCTCATACTTGATTGGTTTACTAAAAACCACCTAATCAGTTGTCAAAACAGACTGAAGAGCTTCAGCTTGTATTAGAGTATGTGCATTCAGCTCTGCTCAGTCTGCAAGGGTAGGTAGATTGCCTCCGAGCATCCCTTATTGAATGAATTTCATCAGCCTTCTGATGGCTACGGGCTCTGCTTGTCAGTCAGTGTTATTTACCCACTTTAGTCCCCAGCCCTGTTTAAGTACAGCCAAGTAGTGTTTGACACCACTGATCCTTTGCAGAAGATGGTTTGGTGGTTGGCCAAAACATAACCTCAAGCACGAGAAGCGACTCACCTCCTGGGCTGGGTTGATTAAGGCTGGCTCTGCACAACTGTGGCCACACCACAGGACCTCTGCGGGCATCCCGAGGGCAGAGAGGCTAATAGTGTGTTTGACTGAAATCGGTACAACACATTACAGGTATGGAAAAGCAAAGGGTGAAGTGCTTTAATAAGAAAATGGTTATGTTTTATCAAGTGTCCAACTACAACAGTCTCCCCTGGCATAGAGTGTCAGGTCCCAGTGAAAAGACCTCAGAGGAAAGCCTCACAATGTCTTAATCATGTTCTCAACGTGCCCCTTATTCCAAATATATTTCTTGTGTCTGTGCAGAGAGAGTTAAAACTCTTCTGGAACATTGCTTTCATGGTATGCAATAACTGCTTCTTACCGGAGCAATTATTTTTACAGAATATACTTTATGAAAAAAATAGCTAACTCAGTTCATCTTCAGCCCTGCATTACAGATGCAAATGAAAGCAACGCATCCAAGAATTTGTATTTCATCAGCAAACTCAGCCTTCACAGACTTTTCACTGCCATTTACTAGCTTGAATTAACATCAATTTAAATGCAGTTAGTTACATAACAGATGCTTAGAGAAATGCCAGTAACTTTTCTTTTGCTTTGAGCTAACATCAAAGATTTAAAAAATCCACTTGTTGAAATGTGCCCTACATGTCCTTCGATAAGGGTCTGCGCTGATGCAGGCAGTGGACAGACACATGCTGCACGCTCACTGTAGAAGCCAAAAGAGTACTGGCATATCGTACTTGCAATAGCCACAGTCAGAGTTCAGCTCTGCTGCAAAGTGCAGTATTTTTACAGGCACTAAGCTACAGAGCCAGGAGATGTCTCCAGGGCAGAAACTTTCTGAAGGGGTAATTTCCTGGTTAGGAAGCTGCAGTTAAAGCATTCATTTTCTTTAAAATCTGTCTTTCTTATTCATTTTTCTTGTTTTCTGTTGGTATTAATGTTGCCTATTTAAACTGGAATGCTTCACCAGTTTATCATAGACGAGGACTACTGTGTCTCCAGCAGTAAACAGAAAGCAAAACCAAACAAAAAACGTACAAGACCAGGTGATGGCTGGTGTGGACAGCCGCCTTGCATTAAGTCATGGTGAAGCGATAAATCACCCTCGAAAGATGGTTCAAACAGACAGTCACATCCATAGATCTTTACTCGAGCCAAAATCCAAGCTAAATAAAAGAGGTATAGCAAGGTGGCTACTTGTCCCACTTACCCAGCCACAGCCAAGCTCAGGTCCCAGCCCTCCTCTTCCCAGACCTGCCCCACACCTGCCCCGCATTTCCTAACCCAGAGCTCTGCTGTACCAGTGTGTGTCCCTCCCCCTGGGGAGCACCCAGCCCTTCCTAATGCACAGCTAAATCTGTCCTCAAGTCCATAGAAACACCTCCTTCTCCCCTCTCTTCTGCCCTGCTCCATATCCTCTGCTTTAAGACTCTCCTAAATCACCACACAGAAGCACAGGTCGCAAGGCAGTCCAAGCCTCCCGCTCAGGCAGGACCCCCTGCAGCAGGCTGCCCATGGTCACGTCCAACTGGGTTTTGAATGTCTCCAAGGACGGAGACTCCACGGCCTCTCTGGGCAACCTGCTCCAGTGTCTGACCACCCTCAGAGTAAAGAAGTGTTTTCTCATGACCACAATAATGCTAATGATTAGGTTTAAGAGTGTATAATAAATAGATTTTAATACATTAATAAATACTAGTGGTAAGCCACAGAAAGAGTATCTTTGCTTTCCCCCTTTTAGCATCTTTCAAAACAAATTAAATTGCAATAGTGACAGGACTCTTGCAAACCTAATAGTACAGAAGTAACTCTTTCAGCTGCAGTCTAAGGGAAAAAAACGCGCTGTGATGACATGACTAAACAGTTCCATGTCATCGAGCCCAATGAAAGAGATTGTGTCAGGCAGTTTTGAAGCTTCTGCAGATAAAGAAGATCATAAGAAACTTTGATTTCTCAAATCAAGGACTCTTCCACAGTGTACTTTGGGATATTGCACAGTAAATGAGTTAGATGGTAGTTCAGAAACAAATAACAGTTTATATATGGTTTTTAAAGTTATAATGCTTTTTATTGTTTCTTGAAAATAGTCAGACAACTGATTTACTTATTTGCCTTTGTTGTAAAACAATTGAGAGAGTTTCTGAATTTCCTTGATTTGAGACATCACTAATCTCAGAGAAAAATATGATCTTCTTCATCAAGTCTTTGGGGGGGTTTTTTCTTCCAACTGACAGATGGTTTAATATACTGTTGGCAACAAACAAAACTTTTCATCTTCTTAAGATGCATCATTTTAGTTCAGGGTGAATATTGAAAACTCAGTTGTTTAATTTTCTTTCACAATCAGATAAATCCATACTGCTTCTGGCAATGCTGTGGCATAATTTCATTGCTTCTGCAGCAGCCAGCTATGGATTTCTGTATTTCTCGGCACCGTAAGTTCACAAAACCATGCCTTCAGGGGCTCTTTTAGAGCTGTTCTATGATCCCCTTCAGTTGCATGCAGTTCTACCCTGGCACCACTACTCCCTTTTCAGCAACCACGTGCTCTCTGAACCCATGTGAGCCTGCACTCCTTAAACCCACTTTTGATACTTGCTCTCCTGAGCAGCATGTGGGAAACAGGTCTGGGAACAGACCTGGCTGACCAGAGCACAGGGAAGAGCACACAGTGAGACCAGCTGCCCACCGATGGAAAGCTGTTCAACAGAGCACAGTCACCACTGACTCATGGCCATCTCTGCCATCTTTACTGATCTGTGGGATCAGAGGGTTCCCATTACTTGGGATGCTATTACTGCAGCAAATGTTGTGGTCATGATCAAGCTTACTAAAAATAAAGCCTTTGGTCACCTTTGTATCCCTACATACCAGACCAGCAGATCTAACATACTGTTTACCAAACAGACAGAAGTCAGCCTTTGGATAAAGTAGTCTTTAGATACCAACAGACTGCATGTGTAAGCTATTTTAAAAAGGGTACAGATCTTATGATAAATATAAAATATCCTTTTTCATTTCAATGGTGTTTGAAGTAATCGCAGAATAAAGTTTGAAAATAAATGTAAGGTTCGCTAGATTTAAAGGCACTGCTTAAATGGGAATAGAGTACTGCACCTCAAATGACAACAGCTGGTCTCAAGGCACGAGGTAGTTCAGAGAAGTGAAGCACAGTCCCACAAAGGTGGATCCAGTGCAGTCTCTGAATTGCCACTGCAGAGGGACAGCTCACCAAGCATCCTTCACTCATTCCAACTCTTTTGTACTTTTATCTATTTACTTATTTATTGCATAGAGTGTGCTGTCTTCAAGCTGTCAGCAGAACCTTAGGAAGGCTTTTACTCTTTCAGTCTCACCTAATTGCTCCTACACTCAAAAAGAAATCATTTCTCTTTCCACCTCCATCCCACAACCCTCAAAACCTCTTTTGACAACCTTCAAAACTGATAAGAAAATGCTGACAGCAGAGTGCAGTGAGCGTCCCAGTGTCTGCCCTACATCCAGACTCCCACCATGGGTAATAGCTTCCCAAGAGCTCCAGTAGCGTTTCTAATTTAAAAGCTTCAATCCCTGCCAGAAGGAACGGGGCTGTCAAATTTCAAATCTGTGCTCCCTACACAGTACTCAGATACATTTCTGCAGTAGTAAGTATTAGCTTTCCCGTATGGCACGCGCTTGCCCTTTACACAGACATAACTGAAGCCTTACAGAAGTCTTACTCCTTGTGCTCCTGTTCCTCACTCATTTCTCGTCCAGACAAAGCTGCCTTCTGACTGAGACAGGGAACTAGTGACCATTCAAGGATGGGGAGAGGCACCGACCCTGCTAGGGTCCAGAGACTCCCCATCAACCACCATAAGTCATTCTACCCCCAAAAAAACGCTCCCATCATGAGTCTCCTCACATGCCTCAGAGCCCACCTCCACCACCCCAGAGCGTGCTTGGCTATCTCAGTTTCTCCAAATCTCTGATTTTTCTTTGTCAGGGAGCTGCAAAAAACTACCCCGAAGTTGTTCCTACCAAAACTCACCTTCACAGGACTCAAGAGACAGCAAATGTCCCGTCTGAGAAATAAGAGGCTAATAAAAGCACTATGCAAGAGACTGTCTAGTGTCATCACAGCAGTGCAATACAGAGTTCTTTCCAGCAATTTGTGAAGAATCCAAGCTAAATATCACTGGACTGCTGTGTGGCATCGATCCACATGACAGACCAGGTCATTACCCAGGTCAACCAAGGCTTTCACTGCTACAGGGATGTACTTGCATTTGCTGAGGGGTGATCTTATCACTCTCTACAACTACCTAAAAGGAGGCTGTCGCGAGGTGGTGGTCAGTCTCTCCTCCCAAGGAACAGGTGATAGGACCAGGGAAAATGGCCTCAAGTTGCACCAGGGGAGATTTAGGTTGGATAGTAGGAAAAATTTCTTCACCAAAAGGGTTGCCAAGCATTGGAACAGGCTGCCCAGGGAGGTGGTGGCGTCCCCATCCTTGGAGATATTTAAAAGACACATAGATGTATGTGGTGCTGAGGGACATGGTTTAGGGACCCTGGCAGTGCAGGGTGAATGGTTGGACTCGATGATCTTGAAGGTCTCTTCCACCCAGATGTTTCTGTGATTCTGCAACTCCATTTTATCTGAAATCTTTATGAGACTGCAATGGCCAGCTGTGCTTCAAGGACCAGGCTCTGCTGAAGAGCCAGAGACCTGGCAATCAAAACACACTGCAGAGAAGGAACAGGCAGAGTCAGGTCAGACTGAGGTGTGATCACAAGGGAAGAATGGCAGGAGATGGGAGACAGTTAACGGAGTAATATGGCAAGGAGCATTATCCGTCCCTCTCTGTGTGGTCACAGCTGCCTGAGCCACATCCTGTGACCAAAGAGAGCATCAACAACAAACCTCCTCCGAACCAGCATGGCTGTCGGAGGAATTTTCCCACAGTAAGGATCACATTCATTGCTCCGTGCCAGGAACAATATTGCATTGTAAAGTCCCTGGGATTCCAGCAGACAGAAGAAAAAACATCCAACCTCAGACATGAGAAAACTCTGAGAAGCAGCTGAAGTGATGAGGGACAATGCTTTTTTGGCTGTGCTACAGCATGGCAGATTTTATACATGTTGACCACATGGCCAAGCACAGTGGCATGAACCTATGAGAAGAAAGGAACTTTAAAAAGCCAATGATTAAACAACCAGCCTTGACCTTACCTGTAAATTCAAGGGAAAGCTGAAAAAGGACAGAAGCCCCCAAGCATTAGATAAAATCAAGCTTCTGAACTTTACGGACGTACATGGCTGAAAGGAAAAAAAAAAAAAATAGAAAAAAACAATGCAAAAGAAGAAAAAAAGAAGAAAGAAAAAGAAGAAAAAACAAATAGAAACATTGAAGAAGGATTTGAAGTGCTTTCTTTATCTGTGCAATCTCACAGGTCTGTCAGTAGGAAGGGAACATGGTGATGGTTATCACCATGTGACAATACTGCAAGTTTCACTGTTTAAAAAAAAGAAACAAACCTAGTATTTCCAAATAGTTTTTCAAGGTTCTTAAGTTTCCCTAACATGTGGCAAAGCTTACATCCTCTTAAGAAACAGACTTTTCTTCTTATCTGTAATGGTCAGTGTTATTTTTCTTCCTACACATTTTTCAAGTAATCTTTCTCAGTGTTTTATGAGAACAGGCCACTCACAGCCACTCTGTTTTTCTTTTGGTCTGGGACTGCTCTATGCTTTCTCACAATCATTACAGCAGAAAAGCTATAGCCTACACAGAGAGGAAAGCATAAATTAAGCTATGACAGGTTTATAAGACTAATTCTAATAAATATCTCTCAGTGGGCCCCTATTCACTGCCTTCCTAGAAGAACAAGGAGAGGTATTTCCACTGGCAGCCTTTTCAATGGTATCAGTGTATTTCATGGAAGTGCATGAATTTCAATGTCACTTTGTCAGGGAAGACCAGACAGACTTGCAGGCCTGGGGAAATAAGGAGGATGCCTCAAAGCCCCCTGGTCAAAGCACTAGCCCGGGGTAAAACAGACCAGAGATTTGACCCTATTTGATGACCACATACATTCAACCTACTTTTTTCTCACCTCAGATCACTGCAAGTCAGGATTTGATCAAAGCTTCTTCCCCGCCAATTCAGCTCACCGGGGGCCAGGCAAGGCAGAGATGTGAAGCGGGGTACCTGTGTCCCAAGATGCAGCCACCAGCACCCACAGCCCAGCCTGACCCACTCCCCAAACATGACTCATGTTTTCCTGCATCATTTCAAGGTGTTTTGTTTGGGTGTGCAGAAACTCCAAAGTACCACTTAAAGCTCGTTTCATTTCAGCAGGAGCTTTATACATATCTTGGTTTTATCCCACCAATTGCCACTGGATTTTTATTAAAAAAACTCCACCCATATAGCAGCCAGAAAGAAATTACGACCCTGAGAGGAGCACTGTCCAATGCCATCAAAATCAGCTATACAATATGCTTGGCATGTGGTGGATGTATTTTCCTCTCAGTCATCCTTTCATGATTGTTTACTGTCCTGTTCTTATTGTTTCAAAAAACACTCCATGCCTTACCTACATGTATTTATTTAAATATTGGTTCAGCAGTGTCATTGAAACTCTTGGAAACCCAAGTGTCTTTTTCAAAAGTTAGTTAGGAACTTATTTATTCAAGTACCATTGGTTTTCCTTGGAAGTCACATCACTTTATAAAATAGGATTTAGATGTGTGATGATGTGGAATGAAATTCAGAATAACTTCATTTTGGAAACATTAACTAGTCTAGTAGCTCACCTGTACAACTGACTCATATCCATACCATTTGTACCGAAGTGTCTTACCACTGATATTCAAGTGAGCGCTGCAGAGGCCATAGAGTTCTGTGTGTTCATGCCTGTTTAAATCATACAAACTATGAAAGTCTAGGATTAAAATGAGAGGCTGAAGGATGATGTCCAAAAGCTAGAAGCATTTAGTACTAAAGCACCTTCTGCAACAGTCGGAGAAGAGCTTCTTCCTATGTTACACTTGACATGGAACACAGCAAATTATAGCTTCCTACCCTCAGACTAACTCCATTCTCTGTATCACGACCTCAGTACACAAAATAACTAAGACTAAAAGAGCAACACACACACACAAAAAAAGTTAAAAGAAAAATAGAATCTGGTGATAGAGCTCTTCCCACCTTTATCTATTGACTCTCCTTTTCCAATTATATAGAGGGAGTTGCACTGACTTTCAGAAATATTGAGAAAGTGTTTTAAGTTTTTCCCTTATGTAAGACATGCAGCTGGACTCCTCCTTTGGTTTTCCATGAAATGCCTTTTACCCAACCACTCTGCACTTTGCTTTTTCAGCCCAAGCACAGAGTATCTGACCCCACCCCCCACTTTCTGTTGTGAAACTGGAACATGCCCAACATTTTTTCCTCAGTAGACAATTTATTTTTAAATCCATGGCTAAGAATGCATCATAACATATTTTAAAACAAATGTTCTTAGCCATCATTTCCATAATACTTCAATCCTTTCACAGGAAATATGATTCAGAACAGCAACAGAATAAAAAAACAACGGTTTTCTATTAGCAAGTGTCCACAGCTCTTTATTTCAAATCTCAACAATAATAAAAAACTCCAGTAATAAAAACTGGGATAAAGACTGACTCTTTGTAATACCACTAATCAACAACTGGAGATCTGTCTGAAATATTTCGGTGGCACATCGCTGGTCAGCTACTGAAATGAATGCTTAAATTACATTGCCTATGTTAGGAGCATGACAGACCTTCTAGATCTTCAAATAAGCAAAGTTTAGTATTTAACAGGAGATAATATAGGTCTAAAACTAGGCTGCCTTCCTCAAACAAATCCTCATTGATCCCAACTGGCCTGTTCTCCTAAGGAAGGTTTTCTAACCCAGAAGAGGAGAGAGGTCTCCTACACCATAATTCTCTGTTACTATTTAGAAGCACATCATACATGCCTGGTACTTCTAACAAACTAGTTCATTCCTCCTTTTTTCCCCACAGCACTGATAAATAAGTGTCTTTTGTGTCAGTGATGAGGAAGGGTATATGGCAGGTCTGAAGCGTCAGGTTCAATTTTTAAGGTTTTGTACATCAACAATTTATAAATTCCAAGGCCATGGAGCTACCCCAACAGGTCTGGGCTGGCAATTTTAGGCACAACCAGGAATTATTCCTTGCCCCACTTTTTGCATTACACTTTGGTACAAAAGTGCTCCTGCTATATAATGTAAAAGCAGATGAATCTCTCCACTGCACTTAGGGATCCTGTAGGTAATAAGACAATGTATTGACTAAATGTATCTTACTGTGTACAGCTAGGGGAAAAAATATGAAATACTACTGCAAATAAATTTCCATTAAACTGCTACATTTCATCTTTCCTTTAGTTGAATTATTACTTTGGCCTTGCTCACTGTCATGATTTTTTATTTTTAAGTTCCTTCTACTAAAACAAGTAGGAATAGGCTGCATGGGAAATAATAAAAATTATGCTGTTATTTTTTCCTACGAAACACACACACATAAGCACAAACCACAAATTAATGATCAAACATGAAAACATACTCTTATCCATGTTACCATGAACTTTTTACCTAGAGAAGCCAGTGAGAAATCAGCTATTGACACCTCTGTGAGCAGGTCAGATCATTAAAAAAAAAGTCACCCTGGAATTAAATAAGTTTTGTAAAAAGTCAAGTGCTAATCAAAACATACAATGGTCTGACCTGTGTTAAGCATTTTCTCTCAACTCCAGGTAAAGGTTAAAAACGGTTATAAATTACACTGTTTTCTAAAATTGGCTTAACAGAGGAAACATGGGCTGAGTCATTGACCATGCCTTATGTTCGAAAGCTACAGCACTCGCTGCCCCGCTGGCACCATGGTTTGCCAAGTGTAAAGAACAGGACTTCTCTCGAGAATACACCGCACACGACAGAAAGTATTTGCAGAAAACAGTATCCATGCCTTTTTCTAGCCCTTACACATCCACAGACCGGCCCCTGTTTGAATACCTGCTGTAGTCTGAGGAGAATAATACATTCATCTCCATGGCCATGCAGCTCCAAAGGATACTTACCTTCCATGGCAGTATTAACAGCGCATTAAATAAGAAAAGCAAATGCACCTCCACAGTTATTTTTTCAAATAGATTCCTTCAGAAAACCTATGTGTCATCACCAATGACCAGGCTCTCATCTCACATTCCTGTCAGAGTCCAGTGGCCTCAGACCCAGCCTCCTGCAGCCCCTGGGTATTTAAGGCAGATGTCTCCTAGAGAAGGGGTATACACGTGCCACAGTCCTACTTGTACTTACATGGGACAATTTATACAAAGCAACTGGCTAAACAAAACTAGGATTCTAGTCACAAACATCTTACCTTGAGAAACAATATAAATCCCACACACTCTACCAGTGAGACCTTATCCCATCCTAAGCACTAGGTTTACCCAAAACCCCAAATCCCAACAGTCCCTCTTACCTCTTCTGATTTTTGTCTGTTGGGGTAAAAGGCCTCTAGTCCTACGGGATCTTCTTTTTTCACAGGAATTTCTCTTGCTGTTCATGGCAGAAATCCACCTTGGCTCAGGAGCGTGGCTGGTTTCTGCCTAATTGCAGAGGGAGACTTTCTAAAGTCAGGGGCCTTGCTGGCAGAAAATGCCTGCCGTGGTTGTATGGAAAAGCTGTTGAGTTGAGACTGCACCTTGCTATGCCAGACAATCTGCTCTGGCCCTGACAGTCCATGAAGTATCACATCTGTGCTGAGACAGAAATGCTGTGAACCAGAACACAAGTTACAACTATCAATTGTTTTCATACACCAGAATGGAATTCATAACTTTATATGGGGATATTTCACTCCTGGTTACAAACATGCCTAAAAGCTCCTGAGCTTCTCACTTACTACTAAATAAAACAAAAAAGTAACAGCAAATAAAGAAAAAAGTAACAGTGATTCCTTAAGCTTATGATTCTGGTTAATGCTGAAGGTGAAAAGCTGTTAACCAACCAACATCAGAAAGAAGACAAATACCTGGTAAAAATCTGTTAATTTAAAATAGAGCCCTACGTACTTATTTGAGCTACAGAAGTAGGATTTTTAAAACACACCTACTGTTTGGAAATCCCTTCCAAGTCCATAAAAGAAGTAGCAAGTAGTGCATAAAAGGTCTTTAATCATGCCTTTAGAGAAAATTAGTAATGGAAAAATTCAACAAATGCCTACGTCATAAAAATTAAACAGTCAAAACCACAACAAACAGTCAAGATCTTGTTACAAGTGAAACACTCCTGCATATGACTTTACAACATCAAATTTTTAACCTGCACAATTACCTGTAATTTCCTGACACTGTAAAATACTTTGGCACCCTGTTGTAAAGATTTTCCAAAGAGGCCAATTTAAGGATTATAGAACCATTGAATGGTTTGGGTTGGAACGGACCTTTAAAGATCATCCTGGGCAACCTCCCTGCCATGGGCAGGGACACCTTTCACTAGATCAAGTTGCTCAAAGCCCCATCCAGCTTGGTCTTGAACACTTCCAGTGATGGGATATCCACAACTTCTTCAGCAACCTGTTCCAGAGTCTCAACAGCTTCATTGTAAAAAATGTCTTCCTTATGACCAACTTGAACCTACTCTCTTTCAGTTCAAAACCACTGCCCCTTACTGTGTCACTAAAGGCCTTGGTAAAAAGTCTGTCCCTGTCTTTCTTACAAGCCACATGGTTATTCTCAAGTGTCTGCCAGCTTGGCCTTACTCTCCCAGTGACAATGACACTGGGTTACCTGTTTCACTCACCCCAGAGGACAGCTAACATCTATTCACAGGCAGCTTTCAGTGCTCCCCAGGTTGCCCAAGAAGCATCAGAAGAAAGAGTTTGCCCGAGGCTTCAACCACCTATACAGCTCCAGAGGAACCTCTGAAGCATGACAAACTAAATCTGACAGCATTTTTAGTAAAAAATGTTTTCCATTAACTACAAGAGCTATAAAATTAAAGCTTCTGGTCAGTCAATGCCCTTCTGTTTCCATTTACAGTTAAGAATGCAAAAATTTGACTATAATTTCTTTCCCAAAGTCTCCTCAGCCTGTTCCAATTTTGGGACAGAATTCAGTCTAGTCAAAAATATTTTTAAACAATGTGGTTTATTTATAATCGGAAAACTGATCTTAGTAATCATCAAAATTACTAGAAGTTACTAAATTTAAAATACGACTGCATTTTCTTCTCTCCCCATATAAAGCAACAGATTGAGCAGAAAATCTGAGCACTACTGTATAATGGCGCAACAGAATCGCCTCCCTCCATGAACAGCCAGAGCCAGAAAAAAACCCAAAAAGCAAAAAAACCCAAACCATCCAAACAAACACAATATTAGGAAATAATCTCTTCTGTGTACTGTAGTCCAACTATACTTATGAGTACTATCACCCTATCCAAAAAAGATGATTGTAGAGGGAGTAGTAGCAGTGGCAATAAGAATGGTAAGATTAAAAACTTCAGTATCGTTTAGGTCATGTTAAGTGTTAAAGGAGAAGGGATACTGTAAGTGTATGTAGAATAAAGAAGCACAATTGCAAAAAAACAGCCATTTGATAAAATAAGGGACAAATTGAGAACTATACAAGAAATCAGGCTTTCACTGCAAGTCATTGACTTGCAACAGTCACTATCAAAAGACCATGCTAAAGTCAAGAATCAGCAAGACTCAAGGTTGGAATTATATTAAGACTATCTGGAGGAGTAACAAAGGAAAACCAAGTGACAATCGCAAATGTGAAAGTAAATTCGAGATTAAGAAGGAAAGGCAGATTATAATTGGTATCTGCTCATTAAGAGTTACGTTATCTGCTGCATCTGCATCTGGAATTACCTATTCTGAAGAAAAAAAATACACCACCCTACCCCCCACCCCCCCCCAAAAAAAAAAAAAGAAAAAATTAGTCCCCACCTCCCACAAAACAACATGGGAAATGCCCTGAGTGACTCCACCACAGAGATTTCTATGTCCTGCCTAGTTTCTGTAGCACAATTTGCTAGCACACACAAAACCCCCTATGCTGTTCAAAAAAAAAAATCAAGAACACATTAAAAACCCTGAAACTGTTCTAGGATTTCCAGACTAACCTGAAGAAGCTTTCAACATACATTATACTATGTTTGAACAGGAGATTGTCTTGTCTTCCCAAGCCAACACTGCAATCCACCATGCTTATTCCAGCCATGTGACACTCTGCAGAAGCAAAGACAAGACCGAGGCTGAGGTCTGACAGGTATTTCTGGCTGCAGGTAAGGTGTTAAGTGATTTTTCACCGCAAACGGCTGTCGTCACTGCTCTCCCAACCTGGGGTAACCCCCAAAGGTCTGCTGGCATTAACACCATAGCAGCCAATATATGCATCAGCTCTGCCTGAGGAATGGAGGTCGCAACCAGAACTAAGCAAAACCACTGTATGGAAAAAGTGTTTGAGTTAACTGAGATCATGCTGTCTTGCCACATCTGTCCAGAGGTATACCTGCTTTTGCAGCACAAGTCAAGTGGGCAACAGCAACGAGGCATTTTCCACAGGAGGCTTCAAGTGCATTGGCTTTCACGCTGAATGAAATCTAACCATGATTCAGTTGGTTTTTACTCTCCATCCTGCCAGGTCAGGGCTACAGAACAGCCAGAGATTCATTTGACTTTGGAGTAAAAAGTATTAAGATTTTGCCTCTACTAAAATTTTACAGCAGTACTGCAAATGGGTGTTAATTATATTGCATGAGGGAGAAAGAGTGAAAAATCACTGTTTTGGTAATGAAGACACTGCTTCTTGGTAATCTCTGGATGCAAGTCTCCAGTTTATTCTGCATTTTTTCCCATTCTCCCATACAACACACTAAATTCATGCGTTTGACCAGTGGAAATGAACTCTAATGGCAATTAAAACCTATCCTTACTGCCTAGTTATTTTCAATCAAAGGACCCTTCCCAGGAAAGCAGACAGCCTAGTTCCAAGATGAGTAGAGGGTTTTAAAATAAATGCCAGCGAAGATGCAGTACCTCTTATGTTATCTGTGATGCCTTCTTAAGGGTTTCACAGAGGATGCAAGCAAGGAAAGGAAAGTTCTCTCCCCACACAGATAGATGTTAAAAGCTTTTCACCTAGATTTGGTTTTAAAATTGTAAAAGGAAAGTGACATATGGATTTTGAATTCTTTCCATATCATTGTCCATGTTCCTCCAAGTGCCACAAATTTGGGAAGGGGCTGTGATGACGTGGCTGAAGCAAGACAAAAGTAAATTCAAACACAACTAGAAAAAGAGTGTGTGAGAAAGTTACCACTCATTTAAGATCTGGAGAGCAAGCGAGAACTTGACACTCAAATGATATTGGATATTGGAAATAAATCAGGCATTTTTTGCCTTTTCCCTTACATATGAAGAATTGTTTTTAATGAAAAAGACACAGTAAGCCCCACTCATATTGCGCATTCACTTACATGTTCGCAGTTTCACATGTTACAACACAGTTGAACAGATTCAGCTGTAGAAATATTTCCATAGGAAACTACTTAACACGGAAACTTCTTTCAATTCCCCTGACATTGCCATTGTTGTTCAACATTAGAAGACGTGGTAAGCTAAGGAAGGGCCGAGACCTTGTCTACCAAGGCAGCTATTCCTTAAGTCACTGCCCTTCCATTTATTTTATACCATGTTAAATGCAAAAGAGGACAAGGTTGAGATATATATATATATCATGCAAAGAGATGTAGGAGATGACTCACTGGAACAGAACACCTACACCTATGCCTTTGACATTCAGTATGAGCTGTTGGTAGCCATACAAAGTGTTTTCTTGTATTCTCTCTGAAATCTCTCTAAAAATCTTAGTTAAGCTGTTGTTTTGATAGACTCTAATATCTTTTTTCCATTTACGAATATCTGTCTTAAGAATACATCACAGCTAAGACTGCTCTTACTAAAATACTTTACAGAAAAATAATTTAAGTATTTAAATTGCTTCTATCTAGTATGCCTCATTGTAAGTCTCCTTAGTTGAAGTTGAGGTTCACTTACAACAAGCCACGCACAAAAAAAAAAAAAAAAAAAAAAATCAATCTAACAGCCATGAAGCCGGTGGGGACCTGGCATTACAAAACACTGAGACATGCTCAACCCTTGGCAACCTACGCTAAACCATACTAGCAATGCTATTTTTCATCTTTTATTACCTACTTTTTTCCTTTGGTTTATCTGGATAGATCACATAAAGGCAGGAGCCAGCATTTAATAATTAGCCATATAAAGACTAGTCACCTGAGCCCAAATCTAGTTGAGACTCCTCAAATAAGGTCATGGATAAAATCCCAATGAAGCAGATGTGTGCTATTCCAGAGGCCCTTGATTTGAAGAGTCTGGTTTAACTGTCTGAGCAGCTGCAAACACCTACACACTTACAATTTCAAATGATGCTATTGTGCATACACAAAATATCAATGGCAGTCCAGAGAACAAACACAAAAAAGCTGGAGAATATACTGAATGAACAGAACTAGAGCTCAGCTGATCTAACTTATAAAAGAACAATGATTTATAAAAGAACCACCTGCAAGGCAGACATAAGCATCAAAGGAAAGCAGTGACTTCTTTCCTGACAAATCCCTGATAAAAAATGTCAAAATGCTAAAGATGAGCAATATATACATTCTTCTTTTATAAAGATTGTATCGAATCAAAACAGGCATTTTTAAAGACTTGCATCAGTTTCATAGTTACAGGGGCCTAAATGGATCAGCTTTATTTGGTCCAGGGAGAATTAAAAAAATAACCACCACCTTTAATTTGTTTATACATATACAAAATCAACAACACAAAATATGACTGAATGTATACATAAATGCTCAGCACTTCAACATAAATTGTCCTCCCTCTCTGAAAGTCCGCAGTCTGCAGGAGCATTGGCACACAGATGCAGTACCCATCACCACAACTGTTTCAAACTTGCAGTCCATCTTATTTTGTGGTAATCACTTCAGGAAGACAAATATGAGACAACTTTAGTCAAGAATCAGTCTTCTAGTCCTGCATTTTCCATTTTCCATCCTACTTAAAATAATCTGACTTTATGGCAGTCACCATTGTTCCTTCAATTTACTGTACCCTAGGACCTGGGTCTCATGGACCCCATCTTTCATCTGACCTTGTAAAAGCAATCTAGAGGACCACTTCAAAAGCAGACTTCTTAAGGTCAAGGGTGGGACTTGACTTTGCCTTACAACTACACCAGTTGTAGGATGGCCCTACAACTATATTTTTTACCTGTCACGTGACTGTGTTCAACATAATACTTCCCCTCTGTGGATAGCTCAATGTAATATAACGACAGTTAAGGGTCTCTGCTTGCATATGAAAGCGTTTCATCATGTTCACAGGTTTGCTGCATGGGGCTGTGGCTGTGTGTGCATGCATCTGCTATCAGAAACTGATGATGATCCTTTTGTTAGGTCTCTCATATACAATCGGATCTAAGTTTTTTTCAGACTAGGTGTCCCACAGGCTGCAGCCACCTCTCCTTGTCCCTGGATGCCTCCTGTGTCTTTAAGAGGATGCCCTCTAGTGCATAAACTGTACATGGACTTATCCACTTCTTTCCACATTACTGTGTATCAAATAAAAAATCTGGATAAGGCAGCCTAGGCAAGGCACAGTGCATGGCCTAGCTCAAGCGCTAAGGAAAGGACTAGAAGGGAACTAGCAAACACAAGGGGAAAAAAAGTACTTACTAACCAATAGCATAGAACAAAAGTCTAATCTTAGTGTTCCTATCTGAATAGTAAGCACCAGGAAATGGAAGTGACTCAAATGTAAGTGCATTGGCTTCTAGTTTTCTCCACTATAAACATCTGCTGAATTGAAACTGTAATTTTAGCCCCTTCATAAACAAATTTAACTAATCCTTTCTACTAAACTTAAACTGCAACATGCCAAATGTTAATGTCAATGGTCTCTGCAAATAAATGTACAGTTTATTTTGTTCACTATAAATTAAGAACAGAATTCAAACTTCAGACCATTCCCATCTACTGCCATGTGGACTAGAAGGTGATCCTCTGACCAGAGGAACCCGTATTTTAAGAACAATGTTGAGGAGCCAAGACAGCCAATGTTCATCTTGCTGAACTACAGCATTCACAGAAAGCAAACACCGTAACCAAATTTGTTTGAACTGGTGTGTATTTTTGGTTTATTATTATTTCATCACATCTCTCACATCTCTCATTAACTTTTATTCCAAACTGGTAGCATAACTTCCTGCAAAAGCAACGGCTACGATGCACAGTACAGAATTACACTAGTGTACGAGTAAAAGCATACTCTGCCATTATAGATGCACATAATATCTTGTATATCAAATATTTAATGCTTTTCTTTCAGTTAGCAAAGCACTTTCTGGTTTGCTACTACGCTTATTACAAAGAGTATATAAATGAGTACATGTTAATAAGTAAACTAATGACTGACTAAAGCATCTAGGTGATGAAATACCACAGATGCTTCTGAAAACATTGCCCTGTAAATATAATTCCAGTCTGCGTGTTTAATATACATACCCCAAATAAACTAATGCTGTAAACTGGAACAGAGAAGATACTTCTAACACCAATTTATTTTCACCTTAAAGACCAAAGACAGATAAAAATCTAAGGAGGGAGAGGGAAAGGAAGAAGACAAAGCCCTTATTTAAAAGGCAGGCGCAGGCACAGCTGGTGAGGGCACAGGTATACGGTACTGCTTCCGTATACAAATAAAAATACATCCAGAGAACTGCAGAGCCTGTCCCGCATGTAACACATCGCCACCTACTCCACCAACGCAATGAGTTTCTGATCCTCATGCAAGGAGAAAGTTCCTGAAGGGCTAAGCCCAGGCCCCGACTGCCACGGCCTGCAGTGCCTGTTGCACGAGGCCCTGCCAGGGGATGCCAGGCCCCCCAGACACCACCGGCCCCTTCCCTCCTAAAACAAAGGTGTTTGTCAGAAAAGGCTTCAAAAAATGTCAGTGCTCCCAGTGCCTTTCTCCCTTAAATGCTTCTCTGTCACATTAGATTAGAACAGGAAAACAAACACGGAATTAAACAAGAGAGATTTTGGTTGGCAGGCCGTTCGTTATTCATTCACTGTTTATTATTGATTTTTGTGCCTATGCAGAAGGATCACGTGCGTGAGCGCTGGGAAGAGGATGACTGCAGCCTACAGAGAGCTGTGTATGTAAGGGAGCTCAGCAGCCAGAGAAGCTCTCTGTGGATTCCCTCTGTGCCTGGTTTTTGGACTGTTGTTTGTGTTGGTTTGGGTTTTATTAACCCAAGAAAGTCTCCAGTGTTCACCCTGAGCTAAACTACGAACTCCGCTGTAGCTCTAAGGGTCCACTGTAAAGAGGTCATAACCCGCAGTAGAAGAAGATCTGAGATCTTGTGTGATCCCCAGGGCAGCAGCTGCCCTCCCGATGAACCAAGCTGGGTCAGCATTTACAGCTACTGAGCCACCTTACACCAACCGACCGGCGGCTGGTCTCATCTGCACCAACGAACAGAACGGCCCCTAACAGCCCCACAGTAAAGTGGAGACTATAGCGGTATACAAACCCATGCACTGCTGCCATCCATCAAGTGGAACTCCACCAAATCTGGGGAAGAATGGATTTGTAATGAAGATGTTATAGGATATTTATTTCAAGCCTGTATTACTAGCTCACATAAGGAAAGTAGCAAATGATGCTGACTAGTCCTGCACATCGCTGACTCTGCCCTGCAACTGAGAGAGCATTTGTAGAGCTGTGTATTTATAGACTGAGACCCTCAAACATCAGGGGGACGGTACTACATAACTATTCAGAAACCTAAATAAAACCAATTGCCTAGTAAGGATGTTCTACAATCAGATATTGCCAGCTTGAATGTGACCTGCAGAAAAATTGGGAATTTTAGATCTTCCTGAGCTTTAGAAGACAGTAGAATAGTACTTGAAGTACCCAAAATTTCCAGCTGAATTATTTACTAATTCCTGGGTTTGGATTATATAATGTAAAATTCATCATACTACCAGAAAGCTTACAGTATCTTGTAAAACTGGTAATTTATCTTGCAACTTCAGGTGCTTAAAAAAAATGTGTGCGAAGATAATTGAGGAAAACTCTTTAATAAAAGCACCTGAGAAACTTCTCAGTTTAGGTTTAGATCAGTCAGCTTTTTTTAACACATAATACTCACTAAATATCTTTCTTTAATGCTGTCTAACTTGCACTGTTATCAGTTCTTAGCTTCCTGAAACTTGTGATGTTCCAAAAACAGGGAGGCAGTGAATGTGCAGACTTATTTCATATTGCTGGGGGATGTTCTGGAGTCATTCACACTAAACAATCTCTTCTACAAGGACCTAATGTGAAAAAACTTTCAGGGCAACAGAGTCCTTTCATTAGAGTCAGTAGGAGCTTTACTGACTGCTTCAAGGAGGCCAGAACGGCAACACACGCTTTCTCAAAATAATCACGGAAAGTTAAATTCCATTTTTACTTCACAGACACCAATCTATCAGCTAAGGGTTTAAAATAAAGCAACATCAGCTCTGTACAAGCAACACCCACAAGACTTGGGATGTTCAAAGATTCCCCGCTGCTTTGGTGAGGACAAAAGGCACAGAAATAAAATTGTATCTGCTAAAAGTCAGACTAAGTAAGACCTTAAGACTTGTAAAAAACACTTAATATATATAAAAATAAACATGGCAAATCAGTAAGATTACTTCAACAAATTAAATAATGGCAGGACAAAGTAAGAAATAGGTCACAGTAGTCCCCAAAACAAAGTGAATACTTATTTCAGTTTTGAAAGGGACAAAATTGTTGAATGTGGAGAAAAAAAATAATAAAAGTGTGTGGAAGAAAAGAGATATTGTGACAGGAGAAACAGAGACGTAATTCAAAGAGCTTAGCATGTTCAAGACATGGCTGAGTGCAAAATAAAGGGAATATACATAAATCATCTTACTGGCATTTGAAAAACCAAGCCCAGCATCAAGACAGTTTTAATAAACTGATGAAACTTCCCAAACTATGCCAGAATATTTCATATTTCCTACATTTCATACACAGATCCAAGCTACTGCACTACTGACAGAGCAGTACTATGTGAAACTTCAGAATTTTAAAGACAAAAATAAATTAAGTAATGAAGGTAAATGAAAAATTGGATAAAACACAAAATAAATCAATCATGCCAGACAAACCAGATGTGCCTCTTTATTAAAAATAGCCAGTTTTCTAGCCAAGAAAAATTAATAGCTCTAAACTGTCTGGATTTGACAGATAAAACAGGAGATGCAGGGAAGAGAGGAACTGGCAGAGATGGAGAATCCTGCAGCTTGCTTGGGAGCACTGGGCTATGAAGAGAGCCCTTGGAACTGTCAACTGAACTTTATTGAATAGTTTCATTACCAAAACCAGAAGGGTGCGGAAGAAGGCTGGTATGAGCTGCCAGAGAAGCCAGATCGAAGTTAAAGGTGCAAAGGGCAAGGGACCAGCAAGGGTTTCTGCTCGCAGCTGGTCTGCTGGTGTGACAGGTCCACATCTGCTATATGACCACATACCGCTACGATTCACCAAGGAGAGGTGAACACAACAAAAGGCCGTTTTAACTGTATGACTACACAGCAAAATATTTCCAGTGGAAGAAAAGAAATATTTATTACACTAAATAAGGCCGTTAACAAAGCCTTACCTTGGCACGTGATGTACAACACTAGTTACCCAATTATGAAATGGATAGAAAACTGAAATGGTAGAGTATTACTAGTACAATCAGGGACGTCCAGCCATTTCAGGAGAGCAGACTCAGACAGCCTAACTGACTCAACCTTGCAAGGGGACGACATGGAGGGAAAACCCCACCTGAGTGCACTGGGAGCCAGTCCTCATGGCAGCAGTTCCGTTTTTAAAGGTAACGGAGAGAGCTGTCACGAGCACAAACACGTGCAAGCCAGTCATGAACACATCTAGGCTGGAGTAGAAGCAAGGCTTCTAACAGAGTTAACAAGTTCCAGAAAAATCTTTCAGTGCAGTGGTTTATGGGAAGATAATGTAAAATATGACTGAAGACTGGAGTTGGTGACCCAGAGAGTCCCATCCACCTCTCTAGGCCTGTGCAGCACAGCTCCTACTTACTCCTCACAGGAGGCAGGAGAGCTGCGCTAGGACACCAAGGGCAAAAACCCCGGCTTCCATGGAGCCACTGACAAAACACTCTCAACTGTAACACAGGTCAAATCCTCACTCGCCAGGTCTAGGGAAATCTTACACTCTGAGCATCTTCAGAAGTCCTGGAGCAAATGAGAGCCCTTCATGGCTTGTGTTCTCCGAAGACTATAACACAGCTTTTGAGGCTGCTGCTAACACAGCTGTGACCAGCACTTCTAAACCATAGACACTTGACAAGGAATTCTGGAGAGGATTTGGAATATGTTGGACAATATTTATTGCTAAGGAAATTCTCTTGTGTTTGTATCACTCCTCCTTTGTCCTAATCCAAAGACTGGACAGATGGACATAGGGACCAGAAGACACTTCAATACCACCCAAGGCAGCAGGGTACAGAAGTCTACTCTGAGCAGGGAGATAAATCCATGAAGGGAAGCACTATTGAGGAGATCCTTCTGGCTCCTAAAAGCAGTAGGCTGGTATCAATACAGCCCTGCAGCATCTTCTCTCTGCAGGGAGGGCTCATCAGCTTGGCTGCAGCATCCTGCTGCTGTGCAAAGTCAGCTTCTGCTCGTGAAGTGGCTTGTGTCACACTCCATGATCCTCTGTCTCCTTGTCCTCTGCACAGGGTATGACAGGCCAGCTGCATGCCTTCTCCTAAGGGACTCTGGTTTAACCTTCTCTCTGAAAATTGAGGAAATGACTAGTCTGGGACTCTAAGCCAAGATTTGTGTAAAACATACCAGCTGGGTGCGCTGCTATCAAGTTCACTTCAAAATTAAAAATAGTGAGAGAAATTTCACATGGAAGATTAAGTGCATTAATGGATCATATAACCTTGCTCCAGACCAAGCCACGCTGCAAACAATTTTCAGTCCTCAGCATAAAACATACAGGCAGTGCCCTCAAAACATTTAGTTATGTGAAGATCAACATCTGACACTCTCAGGTTACATTTTATTGAGAAGTGAATGGCAGCCTTACAAAATAAACCAACGACACAACATTTTGTGTGCTTTAAACTTGATCTCTGGTGTCTTGCCGCTGAGCACAACACTTTAACAGGCTTGACATTTAACAAGCCAAGTTTATTTCTAGAAAGTGAGCTGGAAATTAAATCTCATGGTTGCAGCTGGCACATGGTGAAGAAGAGGAATCTTACGATGACTGCATTTCATTTTTGCCCTATAGCCTTCATCCTTCTAATTGGTATATTTAAGTGCACTTAATCACTTAAGCACTGAATCTACTGCAGTGATAAATCTCCAATTTAGACTCCACAATAATAAATCTTTGTCTTCTCACAGCAGCTGGTGAGATTTGATTTGGACTTTGAATTTAGGTCCTTTCCTCAGGCTTAACAGTAACAACTTGTTTGTTCTGTCTGCTGAAAGCCTGACATTAACTCTTGTCTTTAAACACATTATCATTGCTTAAGATTAGTGTTCTCAGTGTTAAAATCTGTTGCGCTTCTGCAGTGCCCAACTAAGAAACACACAAAAAAAATCCAATTAGCCTGTGCTGGGAGTTTAGAAAGCAACTTTCACTCATTAGTATTTACACAGCATCACTGGTCCACATGACACTTCGCAGACACGAGGATAAGTTGGAGTTTATAATACAATCTTTCAATAGATGTCTCCAGTGCCACAAAGAGCTAATTTAAAAACAGGTGGAAGGGGCCTTCAGACACTCCCTTTAACAGCCAATGGAGAAGTAACATCCCCGCAAGTCCCTTGCACTCTGGCCACAGGATCAAGCTAGGTTTTATCTTAAATTCTTTGACAAATGCCCTAAATACGTTCCTGAAGTAGCTCCACTAAAAAAGGTAAAACTTAGATGCGACCATCGAATCACAAGAAAGAAAACTCCCTTTGGACTGACGAGACGGGGGACTCTATCTCCAGTTTTCCTACAGGCTTCCTGCGGTACCCTGGTAAACTATTTAGGCCCCAGTCATTAATAATTCATGCATATTAATTACCTTTGCAGTAAACTCCTGGACCTATGCTTGCAGAACAAACCACGCCATTAAAGATTTGCAGGATCAGGGTCTCACTTCCCTTTGCCTAAGTTCTTGTACAGTTCAGCATAACTCTCAGTTGTATTCAACATACCAACAGATAGTTGGAGTAGGGCCTTATCTTGTTAAACACAAAATTTCTATTAAAAAAATTTCTATAGAATTTCTTAGGCAACTAGCCTTGTTATAAAAAAGCTAGATCCTGACTTGTTGCAACTGCTGCACAAAATACTGCATCTTCATTATTTTCTGACGGTGATGATAATTTCTGTAGATTTTAGTCCAGAAGAAACTACTCGGTCATCCAACATAAGTCACCACGTAAGTGGTTTTATTTGAATTTACCACTTGCCAACAAGACAAATAACTTTCCCTTAAGTGCAGAGCTTGCCAGCTGAACGAGGAAGGCACAGAAACCTTGGACTCAATGGGGACAGCGGTCTGGCACATGCACAGAAGTCCTGGCACATCCGGGAACTACTGGAGCCTCTGTGCTTGCACAACGTACCTGCACACTGTCAGCAATTGCTTCCGGCTGGGTGCTGGTTTTTTTTTTTTAATTCTCGGCATGATAGCGTTTTTACTAGTCAGCTCTAGTTTAGAGGCCCTGTTTATGATGGGCTGTTAGATTTCACTCCCAGTTCCCCCACTAATGAGCTTGGCAATCCTCATCATGCTGACGGTATTAATACCATGATAGCCAAAGCTGCAAAGCCATAGCATCGCTTGCCACAGCAGTTGGGTCCAAACATAAACATCTTCAAAAGTTCCCTTTAAAAACATACTTCTCATGCAAATTCCTCTGGATTCAGCTTGCAGCCACCCATTTTTCTAAGATTTGTCTCCCCTATATTACAGGCTACTTTAGTGCCTGCCGTTTTCTTCCCACCATACAGTTTACAGGGTAAGCATCCACCTCTCAATCCTTTGCTTCTGTTAAAGTGTGGGTATTGCAGGCAGCATGTCTCATAGCCAGGCTCCTTCTTCAGACCCAGTTCTGCCAAGGGGAACACATGCATTTTAAGTCCCAGTATTTAGGAAGCTCACTATGTTTGTCAACTAGATTAAAGCTCTCACTCCTCCTTAGCTACCGTCAAGTTGCTTCTGTGGCTACTCTGTGATTAATTAGATAAACAGTTTGAGCTTCCTTACACTAGCAATGTTTTTTTTGTGTAGTTCCTCTCAGAGATGCCAGTTTTCAGAATCCATTTTAAAACACAGGCATACTATTGCCCCCCAAATCCCTGTTTGGTCTAACATCATCTTCCTACTTCCTGATAGGTGTTGCTCTCAAGGCAGGCATCACAACCTTCTGTCTTTCACTTAATGTAGAGCTTTGGCACAGAATTATGTACTTCGCTTTTCGGTCCTTTAGGCACTGACACCACTTAGCACTTCTTGCATCTTTCACAAATGCAAATTTATGATCTGGATTTTTGCATTTGCTTTGTTTACAAAATAACGACAAAAAAAAAAGATTTTGAATTCTTCCTTTAATTTAGAATCATAGGCTTCTCAGACAATTAGGACCTATGACCTCTGTGAACAACGGGGCGTATGTCCTTTCAGGCTAAATTTATCCGGGCACTCAGTGGATGCTTTGGGAAAATCTCACTACATATATGTAATTTCAGGAGTGCTTCTGAAGATTTTCATCAGCACATGGAGGACATTAGATTTCAGTTAGAAGCTGGCAGTGCAACTCCATGGTTGCATATCAGCCAGTCTAACAGTAAGCTCACTCCAAATTTTATCAAGTGTTATTTTGAAGGCTCTGGTTTACACATTTTCCCTGAAATACTGGCTGCAAATCTTCTAGAGCTTTTGTAGTATGAAAGTCAATTTCTTAAAGAAGTAGTTTCTGAAAACCCTGAATTTGCTACAAACTTCACCTGGTTTCCTCATTTGATGCTGACTGAAAAATTAAGGTCAATCAAAAAACCCCAAACTCGTGAAGAAATGCCAAAATTCATAGAAAAAAAGCATGCTGCATCCACTGGGGATTGATCTAATGAGTTTTGTTAGGACTTTCCCCCCCACCCCCCAAGAATCCTAAGTTTCATCTATAAAGTCAAAAATAACACACTACTTTCATGCACATCATATTCTTTTCCATAAAAATTAAAGGGAGAGTTTCCAACAGTACCGTTCTGAAAATACACGTGCTTAAAACAGTTAAAATCTGTTTTACAATAACCTCTTGAATATTAGTCTATATCCAGGCAACAACTAATTTTTTGCAAAACCCAAAAAGGCAGACCAAAGAAACCTCTAACTTCGGATCCAAACCCCGTCTGGAGGCTCAGCAGCCACTACAAATGCTTGACAGGGCTGTAGCTGATACAACTGAAGAAAGAGATTAAAGGCAAACAAAACACTGTTTGCTTTAATTCCATTAGGGCTGTAGACAATAAGATCAGTATTTAGGAAAGACTTCTTTTACATTCTAAGCAATGCAAAAATTAAGACAAATGATTTGGGGTCAGTGGGCAAACTATCTATATATAACTGACTCTGTGAAATCCATATGCAGAATTAATGCTGACCTTGCTGTAGTGCTCATGTATTTAAAATTCTGCTTTCAACAGTCAAGTTCATAAAAAAAAAATCTTCACTGCACTTGCAGGGAGTTAAGAGTTTGGTGCCATAGAGTTTTGCATCAGGTCTTCCTTGGACATGCCACCACACTCAACTTCTGTAGTTCACACAGCAGATGCCTACAGGGAAATCCACCACAACAATGGCAGATGACTCTGAAAGAAGGCCAAGCAACTACCAGCAAGTTTGTAAACGTAGAAGTACCTATCCCTCCGTTTTTCTCAAAAGAAAGAAGCTGTTCCCTCATTTTTAATCCATCTGAAGCTCCCTGGCCTTTGTCAGGTTAATGTTTTCCAACCCTCCTGATTAACTTCCCAGGCTTAAATTTATGAAGGGGAACAATACCTCCTGACCACGCTGTCAAGATACAATCACACCAAACACACCGCGACACGCAGGGCGGCTATGGTGACCGAGCACACCACACAGACACTGGCAGGCCCCAGAACCAGCGCCCACAGCCAGGCTCCTTGGCCGAGGAAGGACAAACCTCCAGGCATCCAGTCCCAGAAAAAAACTTGTGCCCTAAGCATAGTTTATCATTATAGCTCTTCACACACACAGCTTCAGATGGACAGATATCACTAGCAGGAAAAAAGTGACCATTAGTTAAATTTTAATAACAGGCAAATGTTTTCTGCTGCTATTTGAATTTGAGACCACGGAAGTGAAAAGTTACTTATTTCTCACACTGGAACCTATTGGAGCACATTGCACCAGTGCCCACTATAGATCTGCGAGGTCAGGAAGCCCAGAAAGAGAAGATCAGAAAGATGAGATGAGCTTCACTGCCAGCAACCACTGCCCTAAGCCAGCATAGCCTAAACCTGAGAGGCATGCTCCATCTCTTCATCTCTTGCAGTACTTCTGCTTATAGCATCACACCCAGTTTTCTCGCATGGTTAAATACCGGGTTGTTTTCATAAAATGAGGGTTCAATGAGATAGGAGTGGTCTAAGTGCTTTACTTAATGAAGCCTGTGCAATGCACACATCAGTGAAAGTATTTGAGGTGGACTAGACCACTACCGAATCTGGCTGCCTAAAAATCTTTCTATTTCCTATCTTCAGAGAGACTCCTAAATGAAGAGAAAGTGTCATGACCCTGATTTTACAGGGATCAGAGGAGACTCTTTGAACATGTCTGCTCCACCTTCCTGTCCATGCATGCACAAACCTTGACTGTGAGTGAGTAATCTGGTGTTGGCCAGTGCTGCAAGCGTTGTTGCACATCAGCTTCTTTCTTCCCCCCTCCAGATGGCTGGCACGATGCACAGTGTTTCAGGCTCTGGGCTTTAAGAGAAGCCTATTACGTGGTCACAAATCCCACATTAATTAAAATCCTCAGAAATTATTTCAGTAGGAATGTCATAATAGTAATTTAAAAATCATAATGAAGAAAGACACCATGTTCCTCAGAACACAACTTTGGCACAACCAGGAGCACCTCACCAAGGTGATATATATGGTCTTCCTGCTCCAGCTGTGGTTCTCTTGGGCTTGCTGACCTCAGAGGCCTGGCAGGACAATGCTTTAGGTTTCTAACCCTCTCTCCTCCAGTATTCAGCTGGTAACAGTATGGGGCCTTGCTCCAGAGCAGCTGAAGCAGAATGTCCCGCAGAAAGCTAGTAATACTCTACAGACACTGACAGACCTAGATACAACCCAGAGATCACACCCATATATTTATTATTCACACTTTTTAGGAAATGAGTTTTTCTGATGTCTGTATCCTCAGCAACTCAAAGGTCTCCTCCTGTCTACCTCATCACAAGCCAGTTGCACTTAATGCTCTAGTTATTAAATCCATCTTTCTGTTGCACTTTGAAAGGATAAACAAAATCATCAGGAACTGTTTAACTTCTGGGACTCTTTCCTTCTTAGGATATGACTAGGAAGCCAAACTGTTATGTCAGGAAAAACAAGGAGGGTTGCACATTTTTAGAAGAGGTGTGTCTTAGTTCAGATTAATGCGGCATTCAGAAACCGTGCAAGTGTCAACATGGGAGAAAAATACAGCATGTTATGTAAAATAATCATGCTTATTTTAATTATTTTGGAATAAGATGATAGCATCTGCTTCCTCAACTACTTATTTTGTATTTAATATTTTGGCCTAGCATATTAAGTCTCCTCTCTTGCTTCCTGGCTAATGGTATGGTACAGTTATAGCAGTTCAAACACCCCTATTCATATAGCATTTTATTATTTGATTTGCACATCAAGCTCCAACAAAATGCAAAAAACCATGAAACACCACAATCAGATTTAACATAAATGTTTTTAGGACAAACTAGATTTCCTTTTGATTATATCAGAGTAATGTACTCCACCAAGGACACTGAAATTACGCTTACCGCAACCTGTGAGGACTTCCAAGCCTGGAAGCCCTGTGAAACACACAGTATGACTGACTTGCACTACCAGAGCTACCAAATGCCTGGAGTGTGCACACCTGTATAACACCAAAAGAGGGGGGAAAAAAGGCTAATTAAGAAGTGCCAGAAGCAATCACTGGACTATTTGGGGAAACCATCCTACTTGCTCAGACTGCCTCTGTTGTACAGCCCACTGCCTAAGTCCTCGCTGAAAACCAATTTAAGGCTGTGTGGACACTATTGACTTGTATTTCGCCATCTGATTTGAAGATTTGCAGACATGGAAAACTCAAAGGTTCCTTTAAAAATAAATTAAAAGATAAAATAAATTTAAGTAAACTATTTAATAATTTTATCTTTAGCAGCTCATCCACAGTTCATTAACTAAATTGAGTCTGCCTTCTGCTTCCAGTCATCAATTCTTATTATTCTTTTCATGAATTAATAGGTCCTTTATTTCTCCCCCATGACAACACCTCCTTACTGTAATCTAGTCACCTCCCAAGCAAAATCTCTTATTCTGATGCTTCTCTCCAGCTCTTAAATCATTTTTCTACTATCTTCTCCATCTTTTCAACTTCCTTTTAAAAATATTGACATCAGGCACAGAAAAACAAAGTCACACAGCAGTATGAAGTGTACCAGTCCCTCTGGTAGGTCCTCTTCCTCACATGCCACATTAGTCCTTCATATCCCAGCCACCCACTGTGGACTTGGGTTAAGGTGTTTGATGTAAATATCTAAAACCTTTTTAAATCGCTATTTCATGAGGTGCAAATCATACCTACAGAACAGCATTTCTCTTACCAGCTGTCTAAGCCTGCTTCTGGTGGTACTGAAAGCCAGTTTGTTTGACCTCAACTCACCAACAGACCCGGCTTGTTCTGGGAAAATGCCCAGTCATCGTTTTTAATCACCTTATTATTTCTTTTACATCATGCAGAAGTTTTATTAGCAACACTTATACTTTTATTTTCACATCACTGAGATATATTTGATTGGTATCACATTTGGGGCAAGTTTGTGGGGTACTTTATGAACAACCTTAAATCAATGACAGTATCCTACTGTGATCTATTGGGAAAAAAAATCCACAATAAATCAGATGATTGTTTTTAATCCATTCACAAAAGCTTTGAAAAACAAAACAAAACAAAACAAAACAAAACCCCTCATGTTATTGCCAGTGCTGATTTTTTAATAAAACCCATTTAGGAATAGATGATGCATAAAGGCCATATTGTGCCTATTGTCCTCTCCTAGTAACTCATTTTCATCACCCACTTTGGGACTTACTGGTAGATTCTTCAGTCTTCTTAACCCCCTCAGTGCTTAAAACACACAGTTGTGAAAATCTCTCCCATTTTACTTTCATTTTGGGACATTTCAATGAAAACCAGGATGACTCAGCTGAAGACGGCTGGAGTAAAATTTCTAATGAGAAAGTGCATCAAGAATTAGTTTTGTTCAAATTCAGGAAAAAATCAGAGGGGTTTGATTAGGTCTCAGATGGATGCCTGCGATTTTTTTCCATGCTTGACAACCATGGCCTGCAATGCTTACCTGGGACATATGCATTACACAAATTAGTATTAATCAAGCAACAAGAATTCTGTCCTGTTCTAATCAGTGTGCAGCAATGTCAAAAGAAACAGGATACTTGTTCAAAGACATCTTGAAAAAAATCTGACCAAAACTGTATTTAAAAGTTGGTTTTAATCATGTTTAAGGTCGAAGTGGAAATTGCAGTATGCTGAATCTTTTTTTTTTTTTTTTTTTTTTTTAAATTCTTCTTTGACGCTGGATTTGCCAAAGGCTTATCAAACAAGAACAGGCCAGAAAGACGGGCAAAGAGTGCTCAGATAACATTCGGCTTCCCAACAGCAGGGATGCTGCATGGGTTACATCTCATCTGACCCCAAAACAAACAGCCTTCTCCAGTGTGGGGGGAAAAATTAAATTATCGCAGTTTCAAGATAAAACTATAACTGCCCAATTCAGACTGGCTAACACTACACAAGTTACTGCTGATTCAGTATAGTATTGGCATACTACCTCAGTGCACCTGAATGGTCAAAGCAAAGTCCGTTGCAACACAGATAATCTTCCAGCAAACTTGTATGTTTTTATTATTTGTTATCATTCAGAAGTATAAGCTTCTATCTATTTTTTATCAGAAACCTCATAAAAGTTTTAATACTGTTAAAAAAAATGCTTGAGTGTAATATAAATTGTACAGGAAAAGGTATTCATTCCACTCCATACACTCCCCGAACACAAACATATTCCCCAAGGTCCTTTTTAATCCTCCAAAGGAACCAAGAACTTTCCACAAATATAGTTTTCCTTTGGAATCCCTCAATCACTCATAATGCCACCTGCTCCTAAGAAAGCTCCCAGAAAGAACTGCTCTTCAACAGAAGATGGGTCTGTATTTACATACTTATTCAGCCTACATCAAAGATAAGACTGTTATGGAAATTAATTGAGACCAAGTGCATATGAGATGTAAATTACTTTTGGTTGTCCCAGACTTAGGCTTGTGAATTGTACAAGCTGCACACTTTTGCTCAAGCCCCTAAAATTCTCAGTTATTCTCAAAAGCACAGAAAAAGTGCGACATTATGTGGGGAGGGACGGGGGGGGGGAACAGCAGTTTTGCTCTCTATAGTTTACGCAGTAAAACCAGTATAAATAGCTTAAGCCACTACTTGAAAATCAAAAATACATTTTTTTTCTCCAAGAGAAAAGAGCCTGCCAGTCAAAAATCAGTACATTGACTCCTTTAGTAAAAGTCCAGGGTGAAATAGAACTCCAGAAAACAGCAATCTTCAGCTGGGGCACGGCCACAGTTTGCCCTATACTCCTGAAGTCATCTTGACTTCTTTACCTCTACTTGCAGTCTGAGAGGAGACAGAGAAGCTTCTCCAGTGTCACTCAGCCCTTACACCGAGCAGGCAGAAGTAGGTACGCTGGCACAAGGCCCAAGCATCCCTCAGGTAGCTCACTCCAGCAGGGAAAGCAAGCAGGAGACAGTGATAATCGACCAGCAGACGATCTCTCTGCACACCACAAAGCACCCTCCGGGTGACGCTGGGACTTCTACAGCCTGCTATAGCCAGCACAAGTACTTTAAGCCTCCCAGATCCAGGAGGAAACTCTCTGCTGAGCTCTCTGTTACACCTTCAAGCCCTCCCCTGGGCTAGCTATACCAAGAGTCAATCACAAGCCAACGCTGCCCACCCCAGCCCCTGACGAAATCCCATCCGTACCAGCAAGCAAGGGACTGCGAAGACGGCGCAAATGCCCAGGCGACCTCGGCTGCCTCCCACCAACCCCCGGCACCCTCGCAGGCTGCCCGCCGTCCCCTTTCCCTTCCCCCGGGGGCCAGCTAAGCTGCCCCCCGGAGGAAGGGAACGGCGGGCTGCCCGCGGGGGAAGAGCACCGCGGGGATGATCGCACCCTACCAGTGGTTAAATTGTCATTGATCTTCAGAGGCACCCTTAAGATGTAGACCAGGAAGAGCATGATGAAGAACCACAGCGTCCAGAGGTAAGTCCAGGACCAGACGATGCACGACTTCAGCTGTTCCAAAAAGCCCGTCCCAGCTTCAGCCATGTTTTTGGAGGAAAAAAAAAAAAAAACAGAGAGAGAGAGAGAAAAAAAACCCCTACAACCCAAAGCCTGCTCTCTGCTGCCACAAGCTCTCAGCGTGTATTTGTGGGATGATTCACGCCTCCCCGAGCCGGCTCTCCTCCTCCCGCCCCACGCACCGCCCGCCGCGGGGCGCGGCCGGGCCGGGGCGCGCTGAGGGTCGCCTGAGGCGCTGCTGGTTCTCTCCCCGTGCTGGCCCGTGGCCTCAGAGCGCCGTGGCGGCCCACGGCGGGGGACTGGTCCTCTAAAATGGACTCCCCAGAGTTGCGAGGGGTCCCCAAACCCGGGGTGAAGGCGGGAGGCGGGGGGGGTGGGGTGGTGCGGACGACGACGTGGTGCGGTGGCAGCTGCGGGCCTGCCCCCAGCCGAGCGCGGCCGCGCCCCCGCGGCAAGGCAGCCCGGCCGGTGGCTGCTCCCGGCGCTGGCGGCATCGGCAGGGGGAAACGCGGGGAAACGGCTGGAGGCGGCGGCGAAGAGGGGAGAAACAGAAGGAAAAAGAAAAGGGGGGGGGGGGGGAAGGGCCGTACAGCTTCTTTCACTCCTTCCCGATTTCGCACAAGAATTTCAGGCGGTATTTTCACCATGCAACAGGACTTTAAGAAGGGCTCACGCAGGATGTTTTTTTGCAGTTTACTGGCCTAAGCGTCGTGCTAGGATAGTACCAGGCATAAAACTACAATTGCGTGTGTGTGTGTTGCTGTGTACAATGCCCAGCAGAGTCCCGAACTGTACAAGTCCCCACCTCGGAGGACAGGGTATGGCACCAGAAACACATGTCCCCCCTTAAAACCGTGTCCGTAAAGCATGACCTTCAAGTCATTAAACCGTGCTTTTATGAAACACATTATTCCTCTTCCACGACTCTCTCAGTGAGGTATTTCTTGATGAAACAAGATTAGTCAGCAGAACGCAGAGGCCCGTTAACAGAACCGGTCCCTGCGGTTGTTGGTGTTACGCAGGTTACAAACACTTAGTAGACAGGCACTGTATATTGCACTTTGTTTGCATCTCTCGCCTGTTTCCACAGACTGTATTGAGTAGAATAATACTTTCCAGAATTTTAAGAAACACGTCGTATTTCTTAAGCAGTATCAAAAGAACAAAAAATCCTGGAGCATTTTTCCAACCGGTAATAGCCACTCTGTCCTGGGATTTTCTAGTCTGCCAATGAAAAAGTCATCATGGAGAAAAACTTAGTAGCTTTTCCAGAATGTTTACAATACCTAAAGACATTAAACCAAAATAAACCTGTAGTTGTACAAATTAATACCTTCTCATGGTAGCAAAGGCACCAAATTTGTTCTCCCAGACTAAGCTATGGGACTTGAAGCTGGATGGGGAGTGCTGGCTGCATCATGTGCATTTGATGGGGACAGGATCTTCTGATTAAGGGTTCACAGTCCCTGCAAAGGAATATTGATGCAAGACTGGCAGAAGCATTTCCTGCTAATAACTCACAAAACTTTTAAAATTAGAATATATGGATTAAATACAAAAAGGTCATTTACAGTTTAATTACATACAACAGAAAACCACATTTCAAATATTTCAGTTTCCCCTTCCAGTTACAAAGGCAAGAAATACTTAATACATGTCACATCCGAAAAAAAGTCAACATTATTCCATCATGCAGTTAGTTATAAATTGAAATATTCACCTCATGTTCTCTTGTGTGTTACTAAAAAAAAACCCAAAACACTAAGCAATTTTTTTGCTTTTATATATTTTCTACATCTTTTAGTTTTCAGATGATTACTTGTATTAGAAAACTATTATCAAATGCTTTTTATGAAAGAGGTGGTTTGTGGGGCTTTTTAAAAAATTTTTTTATAAACAACTTTTCATTCTGCTGAGCTGTTTTACTGAAAGACTGGGGTGGACTGCGTTGGTTTCTTCAGCTATGCTTGCTTTATTTTAAAATATCTATTACTAGAAGAACAAAATGCTGTGAACTGCGCCCACTTAAAGCACAGTTATTAATTTTATGCCTTGCTTCCTTTAAGCACACCACTGTTTCTTCTTCCCCTGGAATTACAGCAGTTCTTAATATTTTGCAGTAATTCTATGCATTTAATTTCTGGATCTCCAATTTTTTTACAGCAAGCATAAAGTATTTCAAAAACAAGCTGCCAAAGGAGTCCAGCTCTTCAGGCTCCCAGTCGCACGCATTGGATTTCCCATTGGGTGCTACACACAGAAGTTAATAATAGTAATAGTAATAGCAATAGCAACAGTAATAGCAATAGCAATAGTAATAATGGAAGAAGAAGAAGAAAGAAAAAAGCATATATCCAAACCCAAACATTTGCATGAGGTGATGAGCAGTTACCCATTGGGATAGCTCAACTCATGACTAGCTTGGTGCCCTCATATGACAAACTACATTTCTGTGGTCCCTATTAAAGAAGCACCTAAGCTGAACAGTTTAGAGCACAAATCTTACAAGGAGCAGCCGAGGGAACTGGAGTTGTTTAGTCTGGAGAAAAAGAGGTTCAGGGGAGACCTTACCGCTCTCTACAACTACCTGAATGGAGGTTGTAGTGTGGTGGGGTCGGTCTGTTCTCCCAAGTAACAAGTGATAGGGTGAGAGGAAATGGCCTCAAGCTGCACCAGGAGAGATTTAGGTTGGATATTATGATCTTAAAGGTCTCTTCCAACCAAAACGATTCTGTGATTCTGTAATTCAAGGTGAGTTCACAGTTCAGGCTCTGTTTAACACAAATTATCTCTCCTCTCTCAATCTGTTTCACAGGGCTGGCAAGTATTAATACAAAGCCTTAAAACATGCATTTCACAAGTCCAAGAAGCAAACTGTTTGGTACTGTGAAGAGATAGGATTCTACTAAGTGTCATCTGGCTCCAGGCACTCATTTGCTAAGTCAAGACATAGTAGAATACAGCTGAAGCGATCACTGGACAAAAATAATTTTGAAAAGAGTCTTTTTACCTTTCTGCTAAGATTTTCCACACCATTATCTCAGTCATTTAAATGTTTTCTCACATGAGCCCCTCAGGTATCCCAGCTCCTACCTCAAAATAATACCTCTAAGTATGAACATTACTAATTTGTTTGCCTTAAATCGAGTTCAGGGTTCCTAGTTTCTCATACGGCTGTTGATGACTTTGCTAAATGAAATCAGGAAGCAGAAGCGATGACAGTTACTAAACATGAAGTACAGTGAAATTATTTTTTCCAGAAGAAACAAATGCTCTTGAACTTGGGTCCTGGCAAGTAAGAATAGATGGGATCACTCTGCAGCAAAAGCCTAGTTTGGAATTCTGCCCACCCAATCTTTTTATAGGTCAAGATCTAAAGCAGAGGTTTTTTTAATGTTGTGTGTTTGTTTGTTTGTTTATTTTAAAATAAACCTTAAAATATCTCTGTCTGAACATTTCATAGATCAATAACGTTTTCTAGGCCAACAACGTACAATCCCCTTGGAGCCTGACTATAAAATAAGATTGCATCAGGTTTCTTGGCAGCTGAAAGATGGCCAGGAGCATTGGTCAAGGATGTTCAGAAAGGGCACGAACAAGACCCACATCAGCTCCAGGCATCTGTGGGTCTGGAAAAAACTGTCACCTTGGTTCGAAAGAGCCAGACATCCCCCTGCCCTTCGGCTGCATGCCTGGTTAGCAATTGAATCCAGCTAAGCACTGTTAGGCCCAACAGATACATAGGAAATAACTATATATATGCATGCTTGCATATATCTAGAGGTGTATCTATGTACAGATAAATACATATGCATTTAGTGCACCTATTAAACATATCAGATGCACATTAAACAATATCAGGGATGAACTGGAGATGGCAGTCTAAACTGAAATCGGTGACAAACAGCATGCCATTGTGAGTAAAAGCACTGGAGGAGAGTTCATGGGATCCCATACCCAGCACTTTTCAGACATACCAAAGTCTGAATAAAATGGCTTAAACACATACGAGAAATCTGGTTTCAGCTAAAGCGCACAGTCCTTAGTCACAGTCTGGAGAACTGAAAATACGCTAAGAGAGACTGAAACAAAAACTCATGCTTAATTTACAATTTAAACTGTGTTTTCATTAAAACAAAGATACTTCAAAGGAATGCAACTATGGACTTCTGAACAGTGTGCCCAGGCTGAAGTTTCTGTTCTCCATCTTGAAAGTGAGAGATTAGGGTATTGCAGGAATATTCTTCAGCTTAAAGGAAGACAGTAATATTTAAAAATATGCCACCATGACGAATGAGGAAAAGTCAAATAAGCATTTCCATGCCTTGAGCACCACTTGTCAAAAAGCTTAAAAAAATTATCTTCCTTATGACTTCCAAAGCAGTATGAAGGTGGGAACATGGTGATGAAGCTTTGCCCATTTTTAGTGGTTCAGAAAGCAGGGGAGCTGAGTTTGAGGGAGCTGAATCTTCAGATTCCCAGACATCAGCTTCAACTGAAAGAGGATGGAGAAAACAACAACAAGGCAAACTCACCTAAACCCACGGGGTTGTCCATGGCCATGGGGACTGTGCAAAAAACAGGGTGATGTAGAATATGTCTGGCAGTTGTAAGGGAGGGAGGAAAGACCGCCTGAAAGTTGTTTTGAGATCTTTAGTGACAAGAAAATCAACGAACAAGCTGTCTTAATTGCAAGACAGGTCACAAAAACTGAGCTAGAACTGACTCAGTTAAGAATCGGGTATCAGGGCAAAGACAGGGCAAAGAAAAGTGTTATCAAACGGTGCAACTCAGAGCAGTGTTTCAATATTTTCAGGTAGTGTTCAAAACAAATCTTAACCAGAAAAAAAAAAAAAACCAACCCCCAAACCACCAACAACAAAAAAACCCCAATGCCAACCTGTTTTCTTATTTTGCTTTTTTGCCTAACAAATTATTTTTCTCCCTAAAATGAGATGGGAATTCCACCCTGACCATCAGCACACTTTGGTGTCAGTGCAAGGGCAGCGCCCCATCCCAAACACACACATTTGCTAAAGCACATTGAAATGGATTTTTGTTTTAAACTCCATGGAAATATCCCCCAGTAGCACTTACATATTTTTATGAAATAGTTGAACACACACATTCATTGAGGCATTTTATGAAGAACTTCTATAAAAATCAGACGGTGAACGAAGACACCTCCCTGTTTGTAAAAGATGGCACATGCTTAGGATTCATAAAAGAATCATGCAAGCTGCACGGTTGGCTCCTGGTCAAAAAAGAGCTCTTGGCAAGTCAGAGTCTGGCTTCTGCATCCACACATGTTCTGTACATCACATGAGGCAAACAAGGCTGTGGGAGAAATAAGGAGGCAGAGACAGATGGTGAAAAGCCCGGAAGGAACCAGCGCTGGTTTCTCCCTTCCCATTTAGGTCAAGGAAGAGGACAAGAGCTCAGGTCCCCACATCCATGCTGTGGACTGAAGCCAAACGGTAAATCTGGTTTGGTTTCCTTTTTTAAGGAGATGCATTTGTGAGTGCAGGAGATGGAGAAGACATGGAATTTTTTTGCTATTCGGTGTCTTGTCCTTTTTTTTCCTTCAAGAGTGGTCTTTAATTTGCTGAGCATCGATACTATATTTAATAAACAAACCTTTTTAAGAGAGAAAAAGATCTCAACTCCTCTCCTCTGAAATCTGCAATTAGCAGAGCAAAGTTAATTTTTCGCCTATCATTTGTCAACACAGCATCTTTACTGGCTGTGTATCAGTAGAAACACAGACATCCACTGACAGTTACATTTTACTTAATCTCCAGATATTCAGATGAAGGAAACAAAGCAGTCACAGTGCTGGGTCACGTACAGATAATAATTGCTGCTTGAGGCTGGCAACTGTTAGAGAGGATGAGAATAACTGTGACTGTAGGCAGACGGGAATGGAGCAAGCGTCACATCCTCTGCCATGGAAGGAAGTAGCATCCAAATGGCACACAATTTCCTTGAATTACAGCTAGATTTGGGTCCTGAGCTGAATCTTGTTAAACCTTTGCAAAATCAAGTACCAAAATATCCTTTTGCTTTGCCTGATGAATTCATTCCTCCTTGGCTTGCTTGTCTCTCCTCTTCATATACATCTGGTACATCATTGCTGAGAAAACCTCTCTCTGCAGACCACAGAGCCCCCATCTTCTTTCCCTCTCCACAGATGAAGGTCTCCATGAGCTCTTGTCTTTAAGTTCAGGCTACAGAACAATTATGTGTCTTACACATTAGCTTCATCATACCCTGCTTTCTTCCCTCCTTTGCTCTTCAGTCTGTTTTTCTTGATCTGTATTCTTACTGGTTCACAGCCTTCTCTCTTCTGCACCCAGCAGTCATTCTTCACATCCAAATTCCCTTCTCTCAGCATCCTTTCATTCAGTCCATCCTGCCTCCCCTTTCAGTAATGATGCAATCACTATCCCAGACTAAATTCACCTCACTATATTTAGGTTATAATATTGTGGGAGAAGGAGGAACATATTTTGCTGATGTGTAGTGAGAAAACATACCCAATAATCTCTGCCTAAACAGAAAGCCTTGTTGATAACCCTCATGTAGTCCGTTAAGGAAAAAGAGTTCTGGGAAGCAAAAACCCCAACGGCTGTTTCTTGAGTAAAAGTGGCCTGTCTGCAAAAGTGACATTTCAGAGTAAACCTGGTCTAAAACTTAAGCTAATCCATTCTTTAAATGCTCATGAAGCAACAGAATGACCCCATGGGCAGTGTCTCTCGCTTTTGAAGTGGCTGGGGAATGCAGTCCTCACCTATAAAACCTTCTTGTTCAGTTAGCAGGAGCTGCCAGACCCTGCAGCCCATTGCAGGCTGTGCCTGGGCAGGTGATGGGTCCAGGAAGGAGATAGTGAAGCTTGCCACTGGTACAGGCACCTGGGTTGCTCAACATCCTAACCCAAAAGTCACTGTTAATTGTTGGTGCCAACTTCATACCTTGCCTTGAAGTGCGATGATTGCATTTGTCCCCTGAACCATGTTAAAGAAGAAATTTCATTGCTTTCACAGTAGGCCTTCCTTCCCCTCTTAGTATTAATCTGAATAGTTCCAATCTCTTTTGTTCTATGTTACTAAAATAGATAGTGTGCTCCTTAGCCAATGTCAGACCTCGGTGAATTCTACATTATAGATATGCTTTTATATAATGTTTTTCTATTTTAGCCTCCTTCTGATTGTGAAGAACACAGAAGAGTAAGGTGTTGGAGTACCACCTGGTCTGAGAATCTCTTCCTTCCCATGCCTGCTGATGTTGGTAAGCCCAAAGTAAAATGACTTTTCCTGCCATAGAGTAGTACTAGCTTATATCCTACTTATTATCTCTTACTGTACAGCTCTAAATTTACTGCACAGCCAAGCAGACTTGGACAGTCTTAGCCAAGACTGTTACATGAGAAGGGGCAAGGTGTGCGCCTGCAGCCCCAGGAAACACCATGCATTTCTTACATATCCCACCAGTTTGTTGAGAACAAGGTGTGTTTGTACTCAAGCACCAGTTGATACCTGCAGTCCCATCATTCAGTATATATCCCAGGCCCCCTTTACTACCTGTTGTTGAAATCCTGCTATAGGTACAGTATTATTCATTCCCTGACAGCTTCTTTCACAACACTTGCCACTGCAGTACCAAGTACTTCATATGGACTTTTTCCATAATCTCTTTTGCAAACAGAAAGCTGCGATGGAGAAGGAATAAGACTAAACATAGTCACTAGTATGGGATCTTATGCATCGCTGCATACTCATGATACTGTGCTTGTTGAACTCCAGCCTGATATCAGTTTGAAAGAGCAAATGCTTCTGCAAATCTAGGCTTCTCTGGGCTTGCACATGCCAAGATAAGAAACTTGAACAGACCCTCAGCAAAGGAGGATTGTAAGGAGCATTAAATGGAGACAAAATTTTTCAAAATCCCAACAGCTGCTGCTGTGTGGGGAAAGGGGTGGTGGCTCTGCAGCTGCAGGGAGAGCAGAGTGCTGCAGCAGCTGGGAGAAAGCACCAAGGTCAGGGCAGAGAGGAAGATTTAACTTTTCCTAATACCTACCTTAATACTAATAATACCAAAGCCCTACAAGAACTTGGAGAGGACAGATAAGCTTTATCATTAACAGTTTCATTCAGAGCAGACAGATCTCTGTCCTGCCACAGTCAAGATGCAGATGATCCTGCCACACCATGGAATAAAAAACAAGTTAAGCTCTTGCTTTCCATTAAAGGATTTAAAGATTTCTAACATCACTATTGTTCAGAAACCTTCCAAATATCTGAACTCTGGAGTCTTTAACCACAACTGGTTTTTGGTCAATCATGTTTTTGCTACCTCATGTCCCTGTTTTTACAATGAAGTGAGATACTTGCAAAGCTTACCAGTTTTACAGTTTAAGAACTGCTAATGGCTCTTGTCCAGGTCTCTTGTGCAGATATTAACTTGAAGTGTCACAGCAATGTTGAAAATATATTGAATGTATCCGTTAATCTTCTGAATATTGATTTTGTAATTAACTTAGTCCCTTTCCAAGCCTCTTTTCCTAATTTCCAAATTATGTGGAAGTTATTACTGCACCGTTAGACCAACAGACAGGACAAAGAGGTGCTATGTAACCATACAAATAGCAGGTTATTAGTGGAAGGGCCACAGAGGCATTTGCGGCAGCATCCTCTAGAGTTTTGACTGTGTGAAGACAGACTGTGCAGGGACAGGAAGAACAGCTCCAGCTGTTCTTGAAGTGTGCCCCTTGCTGTTTGCAAGGCTCTGACAGGTTCAGGAACAGCATGTGTACCCAGACAGGGGGGCAGCAGAGGCTGCAGCTTACAAGCACCGTGTACCATAAACTTCAGCTGCGAGTACCCTGCCAGCCTCCACCAGACCGGCACTGCTGTAGTGGAACTTTAACTGAGCCTTTCCTCAAGAGCCACAGCATCAGGCTTCCGCTCTCCAGGCTGAGCAGGAGACTTGGCACCTTTCTTCCTTAAGGAAAAACCATACTAGATCCCATTCTTGTATCTCTTACAATCTTACTGATGTATCTTGTGTTACAGCTGGATGTACTGCCTTACCTGGGAAAAGGCAGCATGACAGCATCCCAATTCCCAGGGCTGATATTTGGGCCCCTTGCTGCATGATGGGCCCTTCTGACACCTTCACAGCACAGCAAGAATTTGAACATTTCTGCCTTTGGGCACTTAACTTTTATTGCCCAGCTTCTGCAACAGATGCCCCATCCAAGGCAATACATAGCACCATCCAGTGCCTGAGAGAGCCAGCACTCTGGGCAGGGAGGCAGCTCAAGCAGGCGGAAGGAAAGCATTTTAAACCCACTGCAGCCCAAGAGAATGAAAGGTTAAGTATTTTTCCTGCACTCAAGAGCTTGCGGCTGCGATTTTTCAGTTAGGTTCATAAATGTTTTATTTGCAAAAGAGGAGAAAGCCGGGTTTTCTTTTAGTCAGTTATGAGAACATTTGCTCCAGGGAGATTGAGTCCCTTTTTTACCTCATAGGGCCAAAACTCTCTTTTCTACATTTGAGGAAGGTAGCCTGGGTTCCAGATGTACCACGAGAGGTAAGGTCCTTTAGCAGGCTGTTGCATGGTCATTAGCAATCCCTCTGAGGACTTGGTAAGTTACTTGCTAATTACTTGCCAAGGAAGATACCATGAGAAGGTTTTCTGGACCACTCCTCAACACTGCTTGTCTTGCACTCACAGTGTTGTGCTAAAGCTGTAGCTCAGCCTTCTAAATTATCGTTCCTAAGCCATTTCTGAAATAATCTTGCAGGGTAACTCAAACTTTGAGTTGCACACTGGAAAACTACATATTAAAGGAAGTGCTGTCAATTCTTTCACTGCTGCCTACAGTAACTGTACTCTGTATACACCTGACACTGAAAAATATTTAAATACAAAACTGAAATGAGTATTTACTACAAGACATTATTAGCATGTGGTGGTGTCCCCCCAAACCAACCAGCCAAATACTACTTTAGCGGGCACATTTACAACCCTGTAAGCTGCAAGTCATTTCAGATCTGAAATTATTTCAGACTACAGCTAGTCAGGCAAAAGTCCCTATATGCTCCTCCTGACTTACGAGGAATAAACCTAACAGATATGCCCCTGCACGACTTCATTGATTTGCAAGGACAAGACACATAGAAATGTCTAACCATATTTACAGAATATATCCTTTAAGGCAAGGATTACTGCTCTTACCCTCTCTTGTGTGATGAGCACACGGATAATACCATGCTGAGCAATACCTGTTACAGGTACTGTCAGGCACAGTAGCAGCAGAAAATATTGCTAATAAAACCTACCAAATATTAAGTATTCATTTTCACATACGGAAAAAATTACACATTCACAGTTCCTTTCCTTTAGCTGCAGAAAAAAATTGACTTTTTTTGTTAAATCTGATGCAAATTTTTCCCATTAAAAAATAATGCAGTGTTGACAGTAACAGAAAAATTGACACTTCAAGGTTATGAACAAACTAAGTTTAATCTAAACCTAGTTTACAGTCGCATCAGAGAAAGAACATTTTCAGTCTTTCCAGTAAATGAATGCAGCAGAAGCTATGTCTGTGTCAGCAAGTAATTCAGTATGACAGGAGTGAATCCATAGAATCAAACAGTTGATGTTCAACCTCTATACCTCAGCATATAGTCTGGAAATTTGAAGGCCAGGTTTAGTTTGATCCTTCAGACATCTTCAAACACATCAGTGGTTTCAGGATGCTTGAAGGAAACCACTTCTACGAACTCACGTTGCCGTTCAGAGCTGGAGGGCATTTGGTACACACCCAGAGCCCAGCTCCCAGGTCAGAGTTCTCCAAAAGGAAGTGAACTCAAAACTGCTGTCAGCCAAACCAGTATGCAGCAAGTGAGAATGAGAGAGGGATTTATTCCCAAACTCCACCACTGTTGTAGATGCAGCTGGAGTCATCCTCTAAAGGGAACACATCTACTAGGATGTCCAGTCTCACCCAATACTTTTAATGCTGGGCTGAATGACCGTGTACTAATGAACGGCATCGCAGTGTTCCCAACTGAACCAGCTGGCAGAACTGTTATCAGCATGTAGAGCATAAGAAGCAGTAGCGATGTCATCAAAATTACAATGATTTTAAGGTTTCATTTTACCTGCAGTATGTACTTTAAGACAGACATACAAAAAGAGGCTGCTCAGGAGAACCTGAAAGCAGAATTGCCACTCCTGTTGTGGATGTTCACAAAGAACAACTGCTTACTTGCAGAAGTTAAAAACTCCCTCGTATAAAGGGGCACTAAAATGCATAAGATGTAATACACTTCAAAAACACAAGCATTTTACAAGTCCATGTTACAAGCCATAATGTCTAGCACATCAACATTCCACAATACAAAGCTTGTCCTTATATTTCAAAATAGAATATAAACAAATAGTGATTCATATTAAGACAGTTGCCACAGCAAAATTTCTCAGAGAAAATGCTTTACCTATACAAAATACCCTAAAGCCTACCAAGAAAGCTCTAAAGTTCTCCAATTTAAAACAAGTAGGGGTAGAAACAAAAAAAGTGCAAGTGGCATCCAAAATTTTGAGAGAAATCAAGAACTCCAAATGTGCTGTTGTGCCTCAGCTGATGTTCAGGTCAGCTTCATTGGAGGAGTCACTACCCCTAAATAGCATACAGCATACCATTTCAAAAAAGTAACAGAGAGGTTGATTTAAGTTGCTTTACTGCAGCTATAACTTACTAAATTTGATGTTCAAGGTGTAAAATTATCTCACAGACTAAAAACTGACACAAGAAGAAAAAATGTAATACAAATCTACTTATGTCACCCTACTGGTAGAACTGAACCTGTAGAATGCTATCCTTTGAAGATATGGAATTAAGACTATCACACGACTGAATAAGCAGAGAGGGAAACAAATAATACAGTATTTCACAGTAAAATACCTCTTTATTAGGAATATATTTAAAACTAGCTTTTTATTTCAGGTAAGAAAAATAGCGTTCTGACTTTTAGCCAGTGCTGATTCCGGTCATACGCAATATTCTAACAGCTAGAAAAGTTCTTTGCACCATCGTTGCCCATTAACAGTTCTCCTAACTGTCCATTCACTGCCTTTTATTTTTAGCTTGTTCTTAAAAGTGTTGAAGAACTTCTTCAAACAAGGTTTGCATTTAGATCTCAGTTAAGACCGAGAGTGACAGTGACTTAGCATCTGTTATTAGCTCACGTAGAGCTTTTATAAGCCTTCTTTTAAAGAACAACATGTTTCAATAGCTGATCTATGAAGACAATTAGGAGGGCAACTCTCGAGGAAGACTGCGGTAGAACAAATCCCACTCTTCTACGATACAGTTTAGTACTGTAAAGTAGCAACAATTTCAAGAACTTCAGTTACTTCTATACCCCTTTATAAAAGAGCACTGAAGAACAGTATATAGGGGTATTGCTTTTACAATTCAAACAGTAAACTACTTCGTGTGTACATTTTTATACTCAGTACAAGTCTAGACTCTTTCTCTTGCTATTCTGTAACTTAACAGTTTAAGGTAATTAATTGGATCATGCGGTAAACAAAGATATAAAACCTTTGTGTAAGCATTACTGGTTTAGAAGGGTGCATAAATACCTGCCTTCTAAAAAATAAAGCTGTTTAATTTTCCATCATAAGCATGTAATTAGGTAGCATATTTTAAAACAGGTTTTCATTCAATTAGAAGTGAAATCTATGCATTTCACAGAGAAGTTATACAGCATTTGTAATGATGTCTGTGTTTTTAGATATCTAACATCTGTTTTCAATATGAGAGATATCAGACAGGGAAAGTATTCTCCAGACACATGAATTACTTTTGGTATTGCCATTTCTTCCATCCTCTGTAGCTAATATGAAGCTAAAAAATACCTGTTTTAAGTAGACTTCCATATGTAGATGTTTCTTAACTGCAGATGGAAACAATGGATGATGATACTACACCACTCTCCAAATACACTGAGAATAGCCAATAGGCCACAAGTTTGTGGCTGTTTTAAGTAGTATTTTTAAAATATATAGAAACACCAAAAATAGGCTATTTCAGAAAGCAATCTGATACTCAAATAAATAGAAAATTTGCATTTTAATGTCACATTGAATTTTAGTACATTTCAATCCAAGAAAAAAAATAAAACTGACAGACATGGTAATGAGTACAGGGTTATATATATTACAATATGCCTTGTTATAATACATTTGTGGCTTTACGATAAAAAAACCTCAAGGACAGATGGAGTTTGAGCTCATTTAAGTAATTGTCAGGAACAAAGCATTAAACACATTTCTGAAATAAGTACTTTTATTTAATTTCAAAATCTTAAAACAGCATTAGACCTTGGCCTTTTCTTTAAAAAAAAAATTTAGTTACCATGGAGCTAGTGAATTAAGTATTCTGAAAGATTTAAACGATATCGAAAATGCTTTTCCCAATTTTTCATACAATGAAAGGATAGATGATTTCAAAACAGCACCTATGGCTAACTCCACGTTGACTTTGACCTAGAAATGCACATTACTGATCTCCACAAGGAATCCAGCAAATTTTGGAAGATGTCCATTTCACATGAAAGCAAGAAAAAGGGTTATCATATGCAAAAATATTTTTCCAACTGTTCTTAACATGTAATTGAAAACTAAAGGCATGGTCTCTTTGTTATAAAAAAATAAAGGTACAACAAAAACTCTAAAGGAAGATATTCAGCTATACTGAAGTTGCAATCCTCGAAAAGAAAGAAAAAGGAAAAAAAGTCAATTAGCTAAGCTTTGTGCTCTAACCAAACTACTTACAGTGATTTTCAATGGCAAAAGCCCATGCTGACTGGGTGATTTGACAGTTCCAAATACTTTTTGTAATAATTTTTATTTGTATACAAGGACACCAAAATGATCCAGTCATGCAACATTCACTTTAAGCATTCTGCATCTCTTTTCCAATCTTATAGCTAAGGATCTTGTTCCAGTCAATTTTGGTGCGGGTAACTGGCAACTGTCGACGTAAGGCCTTGAAAGTAGTGTCCGACATAGTCTGATAATTCTCACTGATAGCAGTCTGTTAAAGACAAAGTCATACAAAACAAAGACACATGAAAAAGAGAACTAGGACCTTATATAAAAAGTTACATGATTGATTAGTCTGTTACCTGTTAAACAGGCTTAATACAAATATGCCAAATCACAATAATATTTTATGAAAGAAAGCTGTTAGAGCTAGATTGAAACTATGTAAAGAAAATTAGTCAGAGAGATGCAATAAACCTGGCCGCAGTCTAGGTATTTCAGCAAACCACAGTGTGGGTAATCAGCAGCATGAATAATGTGTTGATCAGAGTTAGCTCATACATCATTAATGTCAGACAGCAAAGCCCTCCCCTGGTTTTTCTGTGGGGACAGCAGAGTCAGTCCACAACATCGCATGAACTTGAGTATAATGCATATGAAACTTACATAGTAAATTTTTATTAAAAAAGCATCTTTTTAAAACAGACAGAACATGGAGTCTGAAATTTACCTTATGCTCCCAGACCTAAATAAACATGAATGCACTTCTATAGAGGGTATCTAGAACAGTTATACTTTTCTAACTTTAAAATGACTAATTGAAATGGATAATGCTATAGTCCTATTTAGCAAAGCTGTCTTAACAGAACAGCTGTTCTCTGAACAGAATCTGTACAAGAATTCCACTTAAGGAATGCTCTAATACTGATATAGATCAGAAATGCTGGTATTTGATCATGCTAGGGACTCTTCTACTCACAAAAAATTTATTTCTAATGTAACATTAAATAGGTGGGTGCTATCACCAGAAAGTATGGAAATGGAGGACACAGTTAATGGCAGCATGTAATCTATTTACATTTGTATGGAACTGCATTGTCTTAATATCAAAAGCTTGCTAATTATAGAATACTAGCTTTGGGTAAGTATATGGGAATGTTATACATCTGAGTATGGACATAGTGTTTGTTTCCAACATACCTGATACTCATTTTCTGCAGCCTCTACTATTTTTATAAATTCCTTTGCTGTCTGGGCTTCATTCTATAAAAAAAAAAAAAAAAAAGCATTTGAATTAGGTCTGATGTGAAAAAAAAAAAGAAAGAAACAGCAACAAGCATAAAGATTACCATGGAGCTCATTAAAATGTGTTAAAATGTTAAAAATTCTGTGGTGTGATAGAAACACATATGGAAGAGAACAGCATTTAGAAATATGACAATACACACACACAAGTATCTAAAAAACACACCAAGTACAGATGTTAACATTATCACTGTTAAATTTCCAGTACAAACTCAGGAAAACTTAAAGAACACCAGCTAACCCAGAACTACGCAGAATATAACCAAAAAACCAAAAGAAGTTTGTTCACCTCTAAACACTTTGAATGTGGAGACTAAGCTGAGGCAAACACTAGACTTTATAAACCTGGTCTTCTAAAAACATCCCCAAGTATGTCTTGCAAAAATAAGGGTGCAACACACCACAACATCCAGAGTTCATCATGACTGATAAACAGGTTCTTGGCTTCGGGCCTCATCCTTAAGTATGCCAGTCTGTGTGTGTTTTAAAGATAAAAGAAGGCAAATTAGCTCAAGTGCTTTAAAGAAGTCTCAAGAAGGAAGTGAGAGTTCAGGAATTTCAAAGGTTCCAAATTCGTGTTGGAGACATTCCTAAGGGTGCTTCTGCAGAAGCCGTTGAAAGTTAGGAGTGTTCTTGCCCCATGTGATCCTTCGTTCCTACAAAGGCAAAGACTGGGAGAAAGCTATGGCAGCTTCAACTAGAAAAAGTTGAAGTGAAACTGCACCTAGCAGCTGTGAAAGCACTCATGGACACCACAGAAAGAGATGAAGAAGGAGGTAGAGTGAGAGTTAACAAATGAAAGGGTTTTGACTTTGCAGTGAACTGAGGCAATGATTTCAAAGGCTCTCCTAATGAAGGGAAGAATTCAGGGGTATGAGGTCTTAATTTGCTCAGAGGGAAATTAGGGATAAGAAAGTAACCTTCAGCAAAATTATGCATAACTCTAGCAACAAGAGAACTTTTCAGTAATTTATTTCAGTTGTGCCCATTGATGGTAAAAAAAGTTGCTTCTCTGCCAAACAACAAAAAGGAGTCGTTGGGGCTCCTTTTAATCTACCTACCATTTCTTCTGTGTGAAAGAACTCCTACAGCCTCTGATCTCTATGAAGCTCAAAGCCAAGGCTAAACACTGACAACCAGCAACATACCTGCTTTTGTTCTAGTAAGAGGTAGGAAAGTTGTGTAAAAGACATTTTTCTACTCATCGGTCTTCTGCTGCTTTACTCAGTTGCGGAACAGGATTAAGTTTCTTTCCAACAGAAAGTAAAGCAAAAGCTATTTGAAGCTAAAGCTATTGAAAGGAGAAGTTCTTCCACATAATTCTCCCTGAAGCAGCTCTTAATTGAATGAAAGACTGAACAGATCCCTTTGCCTAGGGCGTCAAAAGTAATTTTGTATCTACAGCTCCAGAAGCATTATCAGTTGGCACCATACTCTCCCATTCTTTATGGTGCTATTGCAGTTGAAAAGCTAACAAGCCTGGCTTTATATTAAACAACAATATTCTTTATTGACGAATTGAGCTTTTGAGCCAAATTGGTCACTACTCGTCATTACCGTTAAAATACTTCTACTATTCACTTTGACGATCTTTGCCAGTTTAACCTCACTAGCTTAAGTTTTATTAAAAAACAGTAGGTTATTAAGTTTTATTAAAGAACAGTAAGATTTTTCTTACTGTTTATAAACACAATCTCCAGTAGGCAAGAGGAGCATTATTTCAAAGTAGTAGTTCATGTTGCAACATTACCAACTCTTGAAGGATATGCCTGGTACTATTTCCAAACAATTAGTATTTCTACTGCCTGCTCCTCATTACTATAATGATCCAATTGGAAAGAAGTTTAAAAAAATGACACTGTTTATTTAAAGTGCATTATGCTTCTCAAGCCGAAGCATCTCTGAAAGGGCTTTTTGTACAGAAAAGCAAGAGGCTGACAGCACCAGTTACAGACAGGGAGGAAATGAAGGGAGAATATCCACTACTGCTTCTCAACTGGCAGCATTTGTTTACTATTTTTAGCATACTGGTCTTCTCCCAGTGACCAAAAGAGGCAAGCTCTTAAGAGACTGTACTACTTAAATGGGTTATTATACCTCAAACATCCTTCATATTAAAAAAAATAATTTTATAGATCGCTCTGCAGACCACAGTTTAAATACAGCAGAATTGCAGAAACAGCCAGCCAGCTAATTAAAGCTTTACAATCAAAGTTAATTTAGCTTATATAAGCCACATACATGTAAGCATACATTAATTTTTTTATTAACAGTAACCACATGTTAAGTAGAAGTAGTAAATATTACATACAAAGTATTTATAAATTAGAATATTAATTCCCCTTCACGCAGAAAAGCAAACTAGCCTCCGAACTTCCAAGCATTTATTAAGTCTGAATCTCTTTTTAAATTAGAAAGTCATTTCAAAGCACACACTAAGGTCTTTAAAGTTCACTTACAGACACTGTTAGAGAATCTTGTATGTCTTTATGGCTCACCAGCTGAACATTACCATCTTCATAATAGTGAACCTACAAAAAATTAAACAAAAGAACCTCATATTAAATGTTACAGACTAACAAGAGTATTATTTATCATAATAAAAAGCCTATACAAAACAACGAAACTAATAGGAAAACCAAAATGCTGTAGAATAAGTATTTTTGAGGATGAATAGTAGAGAAGCTACTCTGGATGTCCCTGATGTAGTATTTAATGCAAACAAGTTTAGGTTTTGACTGACATAATGAAAATGACATCATACTATTTATGTGACCATAGAAATTTTTGAAACTGTAAAAATATATTTAAAATGAGAATGGTTTTGGCAAGGCTTCAGGATACTGTGAAGTGTTTTCTTTGCTTCATCCAAACTGTTTTCTAGGGACAGCACCACATTAAGCTTCCCTTTTTAGATCTGCCTCATTTCGGTATTTTCACCTACTAGATATGGCTCATAATAAAACCTGGTATTTATCTAGACAAAGGAGCTCCTTGGGACAAAGTTTGCCACAGTTAGATAGCACAGCAGAATGAAATTTATTTGCCCTTGAAACATGTATCTACGGAACAGCATCCTTGATTATTTTGCAGGAGGAAGAGACCAGTAAAACTCTACCCAAGCTAACTTCAGTATTTTTAAATTCCGTTAGGAAGGATCTGAAAACATTCAGTTTCTAATGCAACTGCTGGAGAACTTAAAAAATAGGAAGTATATAAAAAGTGAAATGTAATCATACACAGTAACTGATACAGAAGAGCTCTGCAGGTCATTGACATTTTAACGGATATCTGTAAAGATTTTTTCATAATTTTGATATAGTCAATGTAGCTCATCTAATGAGGAATTGAAACACTTGAGTCTCACCCTATTAGGCAAGATAACATTTTAATTTGGAGATTAATGAACAATACTATAATTTCATATACATTACTATCTTGCGTGCAAGAGACCCTCAATTTTACAAATAACAATAGAGACAACATGGCACAGAGTAAGACAGGTATAATACCTAAGAAAAAGAAAGTTTTCCTATAGCAAGAAAAACATTATTTCCTATAATTTGTCTTATATTATTATTTTGCTTATTGTCCAATACCGTTTTTCAACAAAAGATATCACCCTAACCATAAATAAGCTTCTTTTCAAATCAAACATTTCTGGGTCAAACCTGCCAACCTTTTTCAATCCAGTTCCTAGAAGATATGAGAAGAGCTTACTCGGTGAGAAATTCTGAGATCTCCCGATGAAACAGCAGAACCCAGACAAGGATAAATCTCCCCCCTTCTCTGTCACAATCCACTGCAGAGAGCCACAAGCCCAAACCTCCCTTGTGCTCCAAGGCAACATCAGCACAAACACCTTATCTGTCTCGCTGAATCACATTCTTGGCAAACACTAAGGCCTAAAAACTAAACAGGATGAAGAGTCAAATCTCATTCTGGGATGTGTTATCATCTTAGACAAAATATGAGAAGTGACTATTCTGTACTATACCTCACTGCTGACATCCTTCTAGAATGCTAGGTCTGGGCTAAGAAGACTACAAGAAGGATGATGTTTATGAACAGAACCTCTTGGAAAGGTTAACTAAAGAGGGATGAGAATAACAAATTATCTAAGAAATAAAATTAGTAGCCAGTACGCTTATCATTTGTTTTCCATGCACACTTGGAACATGTCAAGCACCACAGGGACTTAGTTTTTGTCTAAGGCTCTGCTGTTGCATTTTTCCCCTTGCATATAATTATTACAGAAAATTAAACAATGAAGGTATTAAGAGAGTTGAGAATCTCTTATATTAGGATTTATTAATAGAATTTTTTAAAAAAGGAATAGATTGTGCAAATGATCTTAAAAATACTGAAGACACCTTAAGATAGCAGGTGATGCTGGAATTTCCCCCACTTACTCATAAAAGGTCTTACCAGAAACAGGGCAATGGCTGTATTGCTGTCACAAAGATTGTGCCAATAACACTGAAATGTCAGTAATCTGAAATTTCACTAATGCTGTAGCAAGTTCATATTATAGAATTGCTCCTTAAAATGAATTAAAGCACTTTTTGTTTGTTTGGAGAGGAGAAGGGGGAGCACTCCCATGTACATTGAAGAAATTGTAGACAATTTCTAAAAATTTGAAACTGAGTTCAAAATTCCTTGGTGAAAAAGTAGTTCCTATATAAGCAAAAAAGTAAAACTGTTCATCACTCTTGAGAACACAGACTTTAATGAATGTAAATAACGACTTGCTTAATCAGGTGAAATAGTAATAAAAGACAAAATCAGCTGGTGCCCAAATTGAGATGCTGATTAAAACCTGACTAAATTCTCTGTTCAGTTTTTGTAGGCTACTGGGTTAAACTTTTCCCAGAATTAGGTAGATGTGCCTGCTTGTTCTAGAAAATCTCTTAAGTCATTTAACCAAAATTGCATGCTGTGGAGAAAATGCTTGTTTTGCTGCAAGCTGGATTTAAGTGACAGTTTACTTAGATTCTCCCAAAGTCTTGAGAAGCCTACAAGTTACTCAGGGTGCTTACCATGACCGTCTTGGTCTGACAACATAATAATCGCTGTCCATGTTTTGACTACCGTTCCAGCTGTTATAGAATTTGGCCCAGACTGGGAAATCAGATTCAGGCCCCCTGCTTGGGTGGATCTGAAGACAGCTACCACATCCTAAAATAACATCCTAGCCCCAGGCTAGGGCTAGAAAAACATTCCATTGCACCTTCCTTCTTAAGTCAAGTCACTGAGCAGTACGGAAGTGCAAAACTCATGGGGTCACAGAAAAAAAGCAGGAAAAGGGAACTTGACTCTATGTATTGTAAAAAGATAATGAAGTACTATGCTGAAAGCCAGACTGGACTAAGATTTTAGTCCCTGATCCCAGAACTGTTTTAAAAACTCCTGCAAAATATGTGTACGCATACCAGGAAACCAATCCAGGAAGTCAGGTTCCCCTGCCTACCACATGACAGTCAGACCTCCTTCGGTCTTAAGATTTCTGCATTCCTGCTTGGACAATATCTCCTTTCTGAATGCCCTAGAACCAACCGGACAAATTCTGAATGAAGGAGACCCAGATTCAAAAATTTCAGGTGGTGGAATGGCTGAAACCAAAGGTTCACAGCTTTCTGAACAACAGGGTGGGTAACATGAAAATAAAAAAAAACAACCAACCCTGCTATTACCAACTAAAAATAAAAAAAAAGTTCTACTCCAGAAAGGGCCTACCCACAGGAAAGGCTTATGCCACTGCAAATGTGAGAAACAGGAAACCAGAGGTATATGACTAGCAGTTAAGTTGCTAACACAAAACTGAATGGGCATCTCTGCTTTGCTTATTGGATACCCCAATGATCTTAGAATATTTAATACACTGGCCTGAGTCTCCCTTGATAACAACTGGAGACTTTACTGATCAGGACACAGTCTGAGCTAAGCATACCTGAATTTTCAAGATGCCAGCCACTTGAGTGGTTGAAGGGGTGATTGTAAACTTCCATTCTGACCTCCAGCGGCCATTCCTTTAAAAAATAAAACAGAAATCAGATGTCACCCCACTGGTTAAGGGAAAAAAAAAACCCACAATGAACACAGCACAAACTTAGAGTCAAAGGATAACAGACAATGAAATATGCTGTGCAACTACACATGCACAAAATCTTTCCATAAAGATTCAGCCCCATAATCAGTCAAGAAGAGAACAGTTTCCCAAAATACTTAACATCATTTTTGAACGTGGACCAAGGAGATTTTATTGGTAAGGACCTTTAACAATAGGACTTCTGAAAATACCTAAAGTATCCAGTATTGTTTCCCTTCTTTATTTTTATTTAGGCACATATAGGCAATATTTTGTTTCAAGGACCTGGATGACTTGCTGGATCAACGAAAGTCACACTTCACCATCAGGCTATGAAAAACTTGAATGGAAGGAATACTGAACCAGTGAGACTTTCCTGCTATGCTGAACAGCTCTTCTAGTATTTCTGTTCCAGGACAACTATTTCCTTCCAGTTTCCTTTCACAAATTAAATATCCTTGCCAAATTGCTTAAAGGGAGTCTCAAACATCTGGAAAACAGTATGGGGAGATTGTAATTTCACCTGCTTTCTTTCCTGTAGACTAGACATTTTCTTATTTAGTTATGAGGTTAGTGGATTAGAAGGTTAGTACATTAGAGCTATATTAAGAATGAACTGTGGCTGTCTCTTGATTCTTCCTTTGTTTACACTTAAAGAAGGAAAGTTGATACAATGAGTTCCAAACCTGCTTATGTTAGGTGTAGATTCCAGGGCATTCAGCAAGGGGAGAGAAAGCAATATAGACCTTAAGATTAACAGCTAGTAATGGATCTATATTGACACTTCTTAGATACTAACAAAATTAACTCAATTATAAATCCATTGGTTATTATTTCAGACAATATCCAAATTAGAGATCATCACTGAAAATTCAGACTAAGGCAGTTCTGAAGTTTGCTGGCATCTCCGAGAAAACCAAAAGGGTCACCCAACCCAGTGACACTAATATTATGGGTAGTCTTACAGACCAACCCATTAGTTATAAGAAAGTTCATGTGCTGAACTACATTTTAGATGCACGGGATTCAATGACTAGTTAACAGATTTGTTTGCTTCTTAGTGACTTTATGGTCCTCGAAGAGAAGATGACCACAATGTTTCCATTCTGGGTTATCTTTTCTGTGCTTAAGATGCTATTCCAATAAAAACAGTTCAAGTTCATGAGGATCCTTCTGTAGGAAATGCTCTAACTTAAAAACATGTCACTACTTTACCTCTGCTGACTTAAAATGTTTTTCAAGAGATTACCTGTCCTACCTTTTCTTTCACAGTCTTTAATAATTCATAGAACATTTTTCTTTGGCACGTATTGGTTTTCTGTCATCAAACAAACTTGCTTTCATGGCAGGTTGCTAGCCTTTCAAATATCTAAAAAGCGGGACACCTTGAGAATAAATGGTGGCTGTTGCTTGGTCTGGAAATCCAGACATAAAGCTGGGTAACTGGGGAGTCTCGCTAACTTTGAATCCACTCCTCTATGCCCAAATCCCCCAAACCAATATGCATTTATTAAAACTTGCTAAAAATGAGAAATAGAGTCTGACTATCCCCCTGTAAAACTCTTAGAAATATGATCAATATTTACCCACAGATGTCCAACAATAATCTTACTAAAGAAAACTTTCAAGAAAGATTTTTTCCATCTATTAAAGGTTGCATACCTGTTCCTCTTCCTTAAAGACTATAATATTAAAGTAACTGTTTGGAATACCAAAATTAATTCAGACTTCTGAACTAAAAAGAAAATCAGTATTATTTCAAGTTACTTTTAATATTGATGTAGAGCATGCAGACTTGACTAGTTATGACAGTAAGATAAATCAATTATTAACTGTGCAAATTTAATTAAAATCTGCAGAACAGTACACTGGGCAAATCACTGAACTGACACAAGATGAAATGTGTCATCACATCCAAGATCACCTCTGTCTACCTAACCCCAAAATTAATGAGTCGAGTCCTACAGTAAATTAATCTTTGGTCACCCTCTTTCTCCAAGACTCGTAATGTTTTTATTCTGGCAGTTACAAAGGAAGCAACACAAGCAGAAGCAACTGTATCAGGGAACACAGGCATGGATATTGGTACCAGTGTGATAAACTGGAAGAGTCGTAAGAAATTTTATAAAGTTCCCAAAGTTCTGCAAAGGAGATGTGAAGCCTGCCATTCTACTTACCACAAAGGAGGAGATTTCTACATAGTTTTGTCAGAAAAACTTGGAGTAGAGGGAAAAAGTAGTCACCTGCAGGATGTCCACGCACCTCCTCCTCTGAACTAAGGATTAACAGTGTAATGGCACTAGTGCTGTTTGCTGTATTTTACTGTATTTGTACCTATGCAGAAACTCACCAAAAATTTTTTGCTTGGAACTGATGGCTCTCTATGCATGCAATAATGGTCTGCTGTCCATCAATTGTTTTACCATACACCTTAATTTAACAAAAAAAAAAAAAAAAGTTTCAGTATCTGTCTTGCTCAAACTTCTTAGAGACATCTAGTTCTATTATCATTCCATAAACTGTAAAATTCAATTTTATAACCACTGTGGTTCTTCACATAATATTCAGTACATGAAACATTAAAGTGTATATTACAAGGTAGAATAATTTAAGATCATAAAATCTGAAGGTCAGGCATCTTAACTGAAATTTTATATACTGCAAACTCATTTTTCTACAACAATAAGGATTTTGCACCTATAGCAGTGACTGCTGTGACAATATGTGTTACTAGCTGGGTTTCAGATACCAGTTATTCTACAATTAAATGATGATTTAAGCTTAAAATCAAATACTACTAAAAATTATATCAATTCACATGCAATCTGGTTTCTTTCACAGAAGCTGGAACTCATCTGACTGCCTGGGAATCCAACTCAACTTGTTAACACAGCAACTGATTTTTTTTTTCCCCCCCTAGTTAATTTTTCCATCAGGTTAACACAGAGCACAGGACAGCTGTTGTTAGATCAGTTCGCTGAACTTTAAATAGTCATAGGGCTCCTAACAGCAAATGAATACTATTTCAGTCCAGACTGAGAGGTTGTATTTTAAGAAGCCATCAGAACCCACCAATTCTGGTGGTAAGAATATAGCACTTTGATATATAGATGTGACGGAGAGGAAACAGTTCGCTTTACTGACAGTCTCATCAGTAAACCAAGCCAAGACAGACATTTGTATCTTAAGGATTTTTTTATTTATTTTTGAAGTAATCAGCCAGGATCAATGGGATCGACTTGCAGTAGTCTACAGAAGGTCTCAATTCTTTAAGAACTTTAAATAAAGATTCTTCAGAACTGAGAGGTAAGGCTTCACTATGACCTGCAGTACCCACCCTCTAGTAAACCAATAGTTGAAATACTGAACTTCTGAAGCTTTCCCTCATTTCCCTGTATGAACCCTTGACTGGATTAAATCCTTTACAGTTGAAACTGCCGATCTTCCTGGTTTACAAACAGTTACAATATTTTTTTAGGTTTCTATTTGTAGTGGTAAAGTGGTTATATAATTTAGTACTTACTGTGCAGACACCATTTGGGTAGTGTTCTTTCACATATGCTTTCATTGCTGTTTCAACTGAATTTCTCCAGGATTCTATGGCATTTTCAACTTCGTGGGGTCTAGGATCAGTAGCTTCCTTTCTTAAGTGATCGAATTTAAAAGAAATCTTGTTCTTAGGATCCAAAAATTTTCCATTTCCCAAATCACCATGTTCTGTTATCAAAACCTGTATTATAGAATTTTAGTTAATAACATTTGCTATTGAATTAAGAGGAAAAAACCCCCACAACATGCCAAATCTAATTATATCCTACTCTGAACTGGAGCTTATTCATACTCAAAAACTCACATTTTAAACAAAATACGCATATAGAGAGAGAGGACAAGGCTGACATGACACACTGACTCAAGGAAAAAAAATCCTGAATCTCACCCTCTTACTGCAACAAACAATGCAATAAAGAAATTCATGTCTTCTAGTACTAAAGATGGAGCAAATTGTTTCTATGGCTTCAAATCAGGTCTGACTGAATTCAGGCCAACAACAAAGACTGAAATTTCAAGCTCTTCAGATGTCCTAAATGATTAACTTACAGAACCAGTACAATTGGAGGGTCATAATCTCTGTATTTTGGCAGGGAAGATGCATTTCTTTGCATTTTCTTGCCAAGATATGTTCTAATAACAGAACATCTTTAACAGTTTAAGGAACATTGCAAGTATTTAATTGTATTCATACCTGTTCATCGTAACCGTCAATTTTTACTGGAGTAAACTGGTCCAAGTTGTACTGTGCAAAGGCACTATGAGAGGAAAAAAAAAAAAAAAACAGCAAAAGCCTGCATCAAGCACGATCTTTTAAATCTCTTACTGTTACTAAGGAAAAAAAATAGCTAATAATCTGGACAATGATGCACCAAGAAATTATATCAATGCTTCAATATGTAGCAGGGCAAAATTCTTGGAATCACCATGGTTCATTCAATGCTCATATCACAGATTCCAATCACCATTACACAATGATTTATGTCCAAAAGTAACCTGATACAGACAAACACATAAGCTTTACAGTAACCCCACAGAAACTGGAGAAACAGATAAAGTTTAAATTCCACAGGGATCCAATCTACTAATCCAGACATCTCCACTCTTACAGATGAAACTGGTTTTGGCATAAAATACAGAGGCATAATGTTTTGATATAAAAGTAGGATCTAAGAAAGCAGTATCTTACAGATGTTCAGAGCATATAACACCTACCAAGAAACAGAAAATGAAATCCAAAAAGGTGAAGACTAGTTCCAAAACCCAGGTCACGCATTTCCAAAACAATTGTTCTAATCATTAGGATACAATACAGATTTCTCCTCTGCCAAGAATTTAATTTTTGATCAAAGATGCACGACACACAATAACAGGGTTCTGCTTGCCAAGTGCGCATCTTTTTAAACAAATCACTTACTGACAGTGAAAGTCTTACTGAAAAACATCTTGCTTTTATGCAACTGAGTATGTGGCATGTGGTACTTACTGGGCTGCTCCTTCCCTGAGAAGATTGTCATTATTAAGCAGCAACCGAACATCTGAAAGGAGATATTTACAACATAAAAGTAGAGTTAACTCAGAAACTTGTTTCAGTCATGAAACAAATGTCACAGACTGTACAAAACAAAAATCCCAAACCACTCCATATCCATACAGATTACTAGGTAGGAAATTTATTGCTTCATATTTCAGAATTTTGACTGAACAAAATGAGAAGAGTAGTACAGAAATGGATCCCTTCCAACACAATCCGGTAAGTAGATATAAGCCATATTCTACAGGCTGTGTGACAGCTCTAGTAATCTGTCAAACTAGTTTTTAGAGAAGTTCTGAAAGAGAACAGCACAGGATTTATATGAGTTCACTTTTAAGATGTAAACTACAAAATCCCTCACACTGTATTGATAGTAGTGCTTACTGTATTTTGCCAACACTAGTATTGTATGTGCTGTACTTTTTCAAGCCTTACCATTTTTGCTCGTTGCTTAATGACACTTAGTAGTCAGAGCTGAATATATCACAATACCATTTCTTCTACCATCATACAAGAAACATATGAAGATAAAGTCAATACTCTCCCCAGAATGACTTTAAATGTACTATACAGTAAATTGTTATATATGTACTTAACTTACTGGCTTATTATTTATTAGACACTATTTTAATAACAATTTAATGGTCATTAACTAATGGATCATTATTTTCACTACAACATTTTGAACTCTTCTGAAGATTCACAGGGTATCATGCAAGTGGGGAAAAAAAGGAATGTATCTGAAGTATTTTTCTTAAAAAAAAACACACAAAAACCTCCACCCCAAACCAAAACACAAAACAACCCAAATGAAAAGAAAAAAAACTAACCAAAAAAAACCAACTCCACAAACACCAAAACCCCCACACCAAACCAAGCAAACAAAATGACAATTTACAGAATTGGAATTTAAAGCTGCTTTCTCTTTTTTAAAGAGGTCAGTCTGAATCTCATTGAACACTGGTCACACATTTATGATCAGATATTTTGTTACGTGTTTTCAAACATATTCCGTTATTGAGCAGGTAGTTGCAGCTATGAATTAGCTTAACAATAAAATTTATAGCACTACTGCTATAGGAAATTTTATTAACCTTCAGGGAGCTGGGTTAATGAGCTGCTTACCAACAGTTCAGTTCACAACTGCAGTACAAACTAAGTTTAAATTATAATCAGCTGTCATAGTTTAACTGAAGAACAAGGTACCTCTAAAAACATGACAATCTTAAACAAAATTAAGCTGTCTCCAGCCTGACACTGACTGAAAGTTTAGAATACTAAACTTACCTCTTTACTTAAATAGCATCAGAGGTATTTGTAAGCTACAGCTACAAAACATGTCTTCTTATACGATATGTATGCCCACATATCTTGATGCAAGACAAACACAACGATTTTTAAAGAAAAATAACATCTTAGGTAAAGTTCAGGCAACAGTAGTTGAGAGAAGATAATCTCAAGTTTCTTTTCAGTTTAACCAATACACTCAGTAAAATGAAGTTTGCTCAAAATTTAAGGGTTAAAAATGTTTGGAGAAGATTAATATTCTTTCCACAACTGGCATTAAGCAGTAGTCCTTTGTATATTCAAGACTAAGTATTTGTAACAATATTCCTTCTTTAAAAGAAAGAGACCATTTTCATTTCGGCTAGTTAAATCTCTGTTGAAAAAATGTAATTGACTATCACAGACTGAAAGAAGAGAGTACATGTGTCTTCTAATCGAAACCCCTAGCAACTGTTAATTAATGACTGATTAAAAACAGAAAGAAAGCTCATTCTCCCATCAAAAAGAAAAGTGGTACTTTCCTCCTCTTGCATTTAAACTCCAAGCTGTCTTGTGACTACAAAGCTTATTATGCCAAACTACAAAACTGGCTCTTACAGCAAGTGAGATGCTAGAATTTAAGCTACATGAAATCCAGGAGAGTAATCAGCAGTACAATTTCAATAAAAATGGAAGAACAGAGGAGAGAGATACTCACCATTGAACACCTCATTGAATTCCCCTGGAGGAGCATGAATTATGAATTTTGCTGCTATACGCACCTTAAATACAAAAACAATTACGCGGTTGCATATACTTCTATTCATTGCTATTCAAACTAATGATGCGTTGTATAGCTTTAATACCCAGACGTGAAATCATACAACTCCCACTGTTTCATATATTTGTTCACATTATTTAAACTACTCTGTCTTTGTTAGAAAGACAGAATATAAAGTTCCAACTCTTCAAACAGAGTAGAGGAGATTGTATGTAATGGAAACAGATAGAGAAACTGAGTCGCTCATGGTTTTTATTACTGGCAAAACCAAAAACATTAATATAACAAAGAAGATCAATAGTATATTCACAATATTTCAACTTTCAATCCATGGATGCTTGGAAATCACCACATTCCAAGAGAGCCAAAAACCATGAAAGAAGATACATTCAAACTTCAAAGCTTCTCCCGTAATTTTACTACACATCCTATAGTTCTAAGCTTTCCAAAACGCCCACAGCTAAGCAGTAATCAATAGATTACATATGCTTAAAATCACTTGCGTAGACACTAAAGCATGTAATTTCACCTGCATCTACCTGTAAGGCCTCTTAGAACAACAGTATCAGCAGATGAAGTTTAAAAAAAAACCTTGAGAACTTCTTTTAATGCAAGTCCTTGAGCAATTGCCTTCAGCCACAACTTCTTGCAGAAAAAACGCAGCATATGCCAGTACTTTCACTAAAAGTACATGCACCTGCCCTGGCTCTCTCCCTCCTCCTGCTTGCACAGGCACTTGTACAACTGCACAGTGAGCAAAACTAGAAAGGCTTTTCTTTTTTTTTCCAGATGGGTTCCCTGAACTTGTTCGCTGCACAGCTGCAGACACATGAGTTTCAAAAAGGAACATAAATAAGGGTTTTTTTTGATGTGAAGCAAACCTTAGAAGTTTTCAACTATTACCTTACCTGCAGAATGTCACTCAGTAGACTTGCTTTCATTCATTCTTCTTTCCCCTTAAACTATTAAGGGCATCCATTACAGAAATAAATATAATTGTTGGTTTCCTAACTTAACCTGACAAAAGTTCCTATCCTTCACACTTTACAGTTATCTTAGTTCAGGAGACATTCACAGCTCTCTTACACCCTTGATACATCGTCACTATTCAAATACAGGATACTACCTGAACCACAGTTCCCACTTCTAACACCTTCAGTTATTCATCTGAGGAATAAAGAGCTGTGAGATGCAGTGTCTGCAGTCTCTGGGTTTCCTGTTTGAAATTAAGGTGCCTGAGAAGCACATACTCCATTAACAAATACCTAAAAATACCCAAAGAATGCTTTACATTTACACATTTATATGTATTTGAAACTACAAAAAAAACTGTTTGAGCATGCTAGAGCTCTTGAACTGACTTGTAAATAGCTTTTACAGTCGAGGGTAGCAATACAGCCAGTGGTTCTTGACAGGGCCCAACTTTCAGACACTGCTCTCCAGAAGAGGTGGTTCAAGCTCAGAGTGCCCTGAGAGCACGCTTAGCTGCCTCATTAGCAGTGTTCAGGCCTCGGTGAGATCCCAAATGACTAGCCCAGGCAGCTTTCTGGTAACAGCACAACGCCTCTCTGAGCTGGCTAATGGAAACAAAGACTGTCAGTTCCTAACTTTCTAAATGGACTGCTACATTTTGGATTGCGGCCAGCCTTTATCTGCTGCCTCAAATACATAAACCAGAACTCTTTAATGCAAATTTATGTTTACATGGATATTGAGATAAATGCCACAGGGTTTACTCTTCTCAAAAGAGACACAGAGAGACAAAAACATCTTCTGTGGCAGCTTACTAAAGCACTTGCCCAGGTAAGAAGAAAGCATTAGTTGGATTGTCTCCTTTGAACCACAGGCATGTAAACTTCTGCGCATTAGCTAGATTACCCCATCCACCAACCTGCACAGTCCTCTTGAGTGAAGATATACTCCATACCTCTCCTGCTGAAGTCAGGGCACTCTGCAGTGTACACAGCTCAGAGCTCAATCCAAAGAAATCTAAAGGATGTGAAATATAGCTAACCTACAGTACTATTAAAGCACTCATGAAGAAGGGCAAGATAGGCTCCAAGGCTTTATGACCAGGACGTTTTGTCAAATGACCAATTAACAGAGTCTGGGATCAGACTGGAATTTAAGCTTCACGCTTAAGACTGGGTCTTTAGTCGTGCCTTCAGCATGACTATTAGGCCAACTACCAGCTCAAAATTAGAAGGAGGGACATTGTTTCTTTGTTCCTCCACTTTGTGAACACCACTGCTTAACCCTGCTAAGGCCAGGTTAGCTCTGTGGAAGTGGAGAAAGACGACTTAGAGACCTTTTGAGTTCTGAAATAAAAGGTCCATCAGTTTTGGGCTGGGCAGCAGTTAAATGAGCAAAACTAAGCAAGACTGGGGTACCCAAACTACATTCTGAATGACCACGTGCTTTAAACTGGTAATATCTGTGAGATAGTAACTCTGTACTAAAACTGGAATAATACCTCATTTTCAGCTGTTTTGGTAATGTAAAACTGGCTTTGTTTCTTTTTTTCACTATCAGCAAGAACTAGTCTTATCAGTTAGATTAGCTAAAGTATAATATCCATTCAGAAGTATTCAACAGTAACAGATGTTTCCTCAGGAGAGACCAACCTAAACATTACTTTTAATGAATATTTTACCACTAAGTTTGATTCCTTGACGAGAATTTTTTCAGTCTGGTAATTCATCAGAGATGCCACTTTTTACACAGTGAAGAAACACAATCATGCAAATATGCAATGAACATCTCAAGAATTATGAAGTATATTCATGTTTACAGAAGCAAAAAACCTTGTGTCTTCAGAAGTTTAGATACTCAGCTAAGACACTCTCTGCATAATGCTAACCTGCCTTTGTGAAGCCCATTTAAAACAAATCCACTTTTATTCAGCAGTTAAACCAAATAAACTTGTCTGTGGAGATGAGTACGTGAAAAAGCTGTATTTCCCCAACTCGTACATACAAGAAGCCCATATAAAAGAATTAAATCCAGTAGTCTCACTTAACACATAAGAAGTGAAAATAACTTATGGCTTCTTTACTGCCACTGTGTTTTTCCAGAAATAAATGCTCTAAAAGAGGCTTCTGTTTTCCAAAAGCAGGCTGATACTGAGGGATAAATGAATACATTTTCACGAGCCTTAACGAGACCAAGATCTCCCCCTTTTGGCAGTAAAAGCCAGTGGCTCAGCTATCACTTGAGGTAGCACAATTTAAACACAGGGACACAGTCCATATAAAATGTAGTGTTTATGGGCAAATAAAAAATTAAAATGCACATAATAGCAAGAGGCACAATACTTGTAGTACAAAATGACAGGCAAAATCTCAATTGCAATATAGTCCAGTTGAGATGGGATGTTATTTTTGCTGAAAACCGTTTAAGAAAGCACAGCAATCAGATGCATTACAGTTGAAATCAATGCTGGTTACTCAGTACACTGAGACTTTTAAAAATTCATTGAAACTGATTTCAACAAGTCAAAACCAGAAACAACATACTATTTTTAATATCTAAATGACAAAACTTTTTCGTTCAAGAGCACTGCACCTTCACGCACATATACAAGAACTTTATACACCTTATATCAGCAAGTAAGAAAAATTAGGTTACAGTTGAGTATTCCTTTAGAAAATACAAAAGCCAAGACTGAGAAAACACCTGAAGTTTCTCCACTTATTACTCTAGTTACTCCCAAAATACAACCTGAAGTTTAAGACAGTGTTTTATTGATGGAGTTTCCAAGATCTGATTTACAGATGCTGTTTTCAGTTAAATGTCTGCAGACTGGCTTGCAAAAAACTATTAAATTCAGAGTTCATTAATCCAGAACATCTGATCATCAATGGGTCACAAAAAACAGGTCTTGCAAACAGATTTTACTACAAGTCTATGTAAGGAACTGCACATTTACTATATTCAATTTCTTTAATGCATAAACCCAATCCAAATACGTTTTCATGGAATGTGACTTTGTGCA